>JAYKKI010000001.1:16987500-18187500 GCA_039881145.1 Druceiella hillmani
ACTAATTATAATGGTGATGATAAAACGAGGATAAAGAAGTAATGAGAAAAGCAGATGCCATTGTAGCATTACGATAACAAGAGAAAAAAACTTATTTTACAACTTACAATAAACAAGTGTTTTCAAAAATTACATTATTAATTTAATGTATTCGTTTTAAAGCTACTCGGATTATGAAAAAAAACTTTCATAATGAATTTATTGCTTGTTCACACTAATCCAAAAATTGATGATATGTCAGAAGACTACATTATAACGCGAATGCAGATAAATATCGTCCATGTACCGTCCTTGCCTTTTGTTGACGGTCATAGAAATATCGAACAACTTGTTTTAATGTTGTAGCTCGTTAAATTAACACATGTTGGTGGCTCGTTAAATTAACATATTTCATATATTACTCAGTTGGATTTATCAGTATCCTTCTAAGCACTACGTATTTCCTTTTGTCTCTCTCTTTTCTTCTTTGCATACTCAAATTTACCAAACAATTTCAAGTTTATTACGCCTATGAAGAATATTAAACTAAAATTAAATTTTTTTTGGACTTCCTCATACGTGAAACTTGGGTATGAAAAAAAATTTCAACGCAAACCCCATATTGGGCGTTAAAGAAGTTATAATTAAAAATATAATAAAATATATTACATTATTTTTTCGTCAAAAATGCCCCCCCCGAAATTTTTGGAAGTATGCGAGTAATAACTCTGAAAACAGTTAAAATACTACAGTTTAAAATTATTTTTTGTTTGTTTTGTTTTTTAATAAATTAAAGAATTACAGGAAAGTTGTCATATTACGGTTTTGAAATAGGCCCCTAGCATTGTATTTCTATTATGAAACATAATATTAAAATGTCTAATAGTTCGTATATGTAGTTTTACTCATACTTACCAGGTAACTTTCGTTAAAAGCAAATTTAAATGGTTTAATTTTTCTTCTATATTTTAAAGTTCAACCCTCAAAATAAATATTATATGCCTAATTTTTAGAGCATAAACTTTTTTTTAAAGAAAATTCTTTATAAAAAAATATAAGTAAAAAAAATCTATGCGCATGATTTAGGATGGGAAAAACAGGAAAAGACAAGGACATAAAGGAAAAGCTTTCAGGATAGCCAGGACTTTTTCACTCGATTTTTGAAAATATCAAGAAACGTAATTTTCCTGATGTCAGGATCTAGGTGATTCCAAATTGTTGCTGCTTGGATAGTGAAGGATTTTTCATAAGTGTTAGAAGTATGTTTAGTAATAAGTAGGGTGAGTGAACTTGCAGATCGTAGCCCAAGGCCGTGAGCAGACAAATTTTTAAATTTGCCACTAAGATAATTTGGGCTATGAGGATACTTTTAATATATTAAAAAGAAGTGTAAGTATGTAAAGTTGGCGTCGAACACAGATCTTCAGCATTTTGAGAAATGACCTATATTCAGAAATACGATCATATTTTCTGAGGCCGAAGATATACCGGGTGCATAAATTTTGAGGACGATCCAACTTGCACAAATATTTTTCATTATATCTCCACATCTCCATAATCAATTAATGGTAATAAAAGTGTTTGAAAAAGGTAGATTTTCATTTTAGTTGGTAGAAAATTTTTAAGACGTTTCAAAAAGTGTATCTTGTTGAAACCACGACTACAAACATCATTTACTTGAGGCCGCCAACTAAGATTTTGATCGATCTGTAGGCCCAGGTTTTTATCAGTTGACGTTGTACTTTTAGCACTAATTTCGGTAAACTAGGCAGGTTTATTTTAGAAGTTAGTCTTTGACTACTAATGATGATATCTTGTGACTTACTTGGGTTAACCAAAAGATCCATTTCATGAACCTACTAATCAATTAACGCGAGAACTCTATTAAGAATGTCGATGGTTTTTGATAAGGAATGGAGGTTCGAGTGCGTATATATTTATAGGTCACCAGCATAGAGATGATAATTGCTAGAAATATTTTTAACAACATCATCAATAAATACTGAGAAAAGGAGAGGAAATAGATCTCCACCTTGAGGTACACCAGCTGTAAGATCAGTCCACTCAGAATACGTATCTGACGACTTAACACATTGCCTGCGTTCATGGAGATATAAACTAAACCACTCAAGTGAATGTTGGGATATATTAAGATATTTCAAGTAGGCAAGAAGGATATTGCAGTCAACAGAGTTAAAGGCACTGCTGAAATCGAGAAGCATAAGGACAGTTCATTTGCATACCATTTGCATCCGCTCAGCACCCTTTAACAAATTTCGAACTCTCTATCTGCAATGAGTGGCTTGTAAGATATTATATAAACAAAATGCGGTAGACGGGAACAATACAGAGTATTTTGACCTTGAGATGAAAAATTATAGCACTTTAATCAAGAGTTTCGTTGTTAATTTTACAGATTTTCCTACGTTTAATGATAGTTTATGTTTTAAAATGGGCGAAGAAACCTTTCAACTAGAACTATATTCTCCTCAGCAATTAAATTATTTTGATTACTTATATCTTCAAAACTAGTAATCCTAGGGCAACAAAAGTGAATTATTAAAGAGGTTGCACAGTTTAATTTATAATACTGATCATATCAATTCGAAT
The DNA here is from genome assembly GCA_039881145.1 of Druceiella hillmani. Classification (NCBI taxonomy): domain Eukaryota; kingdom Metazoa; phylum Arthropoda; class Insecta; order Lepidoptera; family Hepialidae; genus Druceiella; species Druceiella hillmani. The sequence goes on from JAYKKI010000001.1 coordinate 16,990,090, forward strand.
CTCCCCTTTTAAATATTAAATAAAGTAGCATTAAAAATATTTAATTGAATTTCATTCAATTTCCTGTGTAAAATTCTCCAATCGGAAAAACAGAACTATATGAGAACAATACTTTGTATTCCTAATTTGTCCTAATTTTATAAATTTCTGTTCCTAATTTCATAAACTTTATAAAGAGAGATAAAATACCGACAGTCCCATATTGAAGGTTGCAGCATAGTCGCTGCTATGACTCTTTTAACATTTTCCAAAAATTATTAGTTCTGGAAATTTTTGATCTTTCAATAGAGATACTATTCAACTGATAGATACAGAATCGATAAAATTTCCGAAGAAGTGAAGGAGATGGATTTTAAGGACACATCGTTTGAACTTGCTGTTTTTTGAATTGAGTCTGAAATCTGGATTTGGCAGTAGCAATAACGAGATGTAAAATAAATTTAATACACATTATAAAAGAAAAGGATGCAGTTAAAAATTTATTAGTAATGTGACATATAAAGGTATTTAGAAAAGTGTTCCCCCGTGTTTCTTGCAGCAACATTTTGCCGAAATATCGAATTTATAAGCCGCTATTTAATGTTTTTTATCGTAGGAAACCTTTTTATTTTAAATATTTACAATTTCCGAATCAGATAAAATTTTCTTAGTTTTGTGACTTAGAAACATAAAATTTATATATTTATAAACAAGCAGAGAATGGCAACAATTAGTAACGTAGGTTTCAGTATGCCAAAATAAAATCAATAACACACAACGGTCTTTGGAAATTAATACTCACAAATTGTAAATTTGAGTAATTTCCTGTCAATCATTTCTTGTACTAAACTTTATATGGCGCGATGACCTTTTATTTGTTAATTATTAAAGATTTGAACGTATCAAGAAATTATATTAGTCGTTTTTTCCGTAGGATAATATTTTACAAATAACTCTCAACAGTTGAGAATAATTAAAACTAAAGTTCATTTACGACAAACAGTTTTAGTGCCATTGCTTTATTGTGACCATACGCTTTAAATGAAAGTTACAAAATTTAATCTAAATAAATTAGATGTTTCTTACAAGTTATGGTTTAATTTCTAAGAGCTACGTATTCGGTATGATCTATTTATTCTTTAACTCGTTGGCATTATTCTAAATTATTTACCTAGCCAGGTTCACTTTAAAGTATGGATTTTAGCTTTAAGTGTAAATAGACTTATATATAAACCATCATCTGCTACTTCTATAATTAATTTTTGACGTATATAGGTATATTACGGAAAGAAAACAACGTGGCGACATACCTTTAATACACATATTTAAACGTAGAAAAATTCTTCAAATTATTTTGAGTTTTTGTCTAACTAGTCAATATTGACCAAAGTTTTATAAAATTTTTGTTTTTGTATGTAGATTAAAAATATGCAACAGTCTGTAAAAATAGTAATATTTTAATTTATGATTTTTTTATATCTGGAAAAAATCGATTTTTAAAAAATAAGGTCAGTTACATCGATGAAGTTTTTTCATGTAACATTAAGTAACTATTTCATGATCTGTGTTGAATATTGCTACTGATGATTGTAGAAAGAAAAAATCGTAAACCGATATTTTTTGTTATGAAGCCTACGATTTATAACTAATATCTTTCATTTAGCTTTGTTAATTATACTACAAAAATTCGTTTGCCAGCTTGATAGTCTAGTATCCTTTAAGATAGAATTCACAAAGGATACACAAACAGCTTCAAAAATTGTAACCTTTCCCATTTCTCAAAAACATAGGTTTACCAAAGTCATCCGACCTACAATGTTCCAAAGAATTCCAAGTATAAAGGTATATAAAGCAATGAATCTGTCAATTTAGTTTGATTCGTTTTTATGACAGTCTGTAGTATATATATATATATATATATATATATATATATACATATATATATATAAATATATATATATATATATATATATATATATATATATATATAAATATATATATATATATATATATATATATATATATATATATATATATATATATATATATCAGAGTCCGTTGTGTATATGTTTCAAAGGTATCAATTTCATTGTTATTTTTAACGACAGTATTTATTTTAAGTTTCGTCTAGGAAGATAAAGAAATTAAGCAATTTCATTAGGCAAAATTTAGTCTCGTCGCGAATATTTAATCTACCCAAGAGGCATATACAAAAGAAGTAAATGAAAAAATAAAATGAAGAATATCAAAAGAAATGTAGGTTAATCTAATAAGCGGAATAGTAAAGAGTCAGATGTATAGTTGCCATCTGGTCTAAGTAAAACACGGTGTAAAAGTATGAACAAATGGATGGAATATTTCAATGTTTAAATATAAGGAATTACTTTTAAATGATTGGTTTCTTTGTTCGATTGAAATCATTATTTTGTTATTTCTAGATTTATTTTCTGTGATTCTTGTCTTTTCCCGATAAATATGTTTATCGAGATGTGATTGAAAGTAGAAATAACGTACGGGTAGTTGACTACTCCTAAATTTGATGTTTATTATTTGTTTATAGTGATAGTATATTTATATTACTACTACATGAAAATATGCAAAGAAAATAAAATAAAATAGCCTGTTTATTCTTTAAGAAAAAATAAATTTAAACCATAATGTTATGAAAATAAAATAGAAATTTACGAATATAGTTAGGACTCCAATCGGATAAAAGGATAAAGCCTTTCAACTTTTTACAGCTCTCACGGTCGGTTCCTATGGGAATCCAGTTCTTTGTTTCTACTTCTTTTTCTATCTCATGTGCCTAGCATGTGTAGGGTCTGATTTGTCTTCTTTTGCTTAATGGTCCCTTCAATCGGCATTTTTATCCATTTGGCTTCATGCATCTTAACAATGTGACCTGGCAATTGCCATTTCTGTTTTCATGTGGTGTTCAAGTGTATCTATTATTTTTGTCTCCACTTTTATTTTTGTATGTCAAATCTTATTCATACGTTTCACACTGAGTATGCTCTTTTCTAGGGAACTCTGGCTGGTAGGTATGTTATTTTTTTATTTTTTTAATGTATTTCCAAAGCTGCTATCTATACGTTAGCGTTAGGAGAAGACAGAAATATATAACCTTCTTTTTAAGATTCAACGGCAATGAACGTTTAAGAATTTTTGCCAAGTTACAGAATTTGTTCGAGGTTTTGTTAAGTCTGCTATCAATATCTTTATTATTGTTGTCTGATTTTATAGATAGTTGTTTTCCAAGGTATTTTGTTTATGATAGTTGTTTTAAAAGGTAAAGTGTTTTCCAAGGTACGTTGGAAAACAACTATGAATATTGCTACTCATTCTGGGTATACGTTGTCTATTAATATATTTTTCTCGACGCCATTCGCCTTTAATTTTGTCATTTCTTTCTTCACTTCCAGAGGAATTTTTTTACAGTAAGATGTATAATACCAAATATGTGTTGTATATCTCACCGATTTCCTGATAGTAACACCTTATCATCCGCAAATGTAAGGCGAGTGAGATAAAAAGCTTCTTTCAGTTTTAGCAACTTTCCAGTATTTTCAAGTTTAACTCTATATACGCAACTAGAATAAATATATTTTTTAAATATTTTGATGTATTTCTAGTCGACTTGTGTTTCTGTTAAAGCTATCCATAACTATTTGTGTTCTATAGTGTTAAAAGCTCTTTGATACGCAACTCATACTATGCATAGTGCTTTTCTGAATTCTTCACGTTTTTCTATTAATTACCCCACTGTTGGATGAGGTTAAACGTACAAAAACAGCTACAAAATCTTGCTTTCCTTACGTAAATTAAATCTTCTATTTCAAAGTCATTATTTTTTGCAGTCCAAGTTAAAACGGTTTTTTTAATATTAGTTGAATTATATATTATTTCAAAACTCTTAGTGAAAAAGTTATAAAAATTTATTAAAAAAGAAGAAACTTAAGAGCTTCTATAATTTAATGCATCATTATATTGTGGCAAATTTACCTCTTTCAGTTGATCTCATAGAATACAATGAGCAATATTCAAAATTAGATAACCTTATAAGTGAAATTTAGACTTTAGTAAATTTATATAATTTGTCAAATTTTCTTTATTTCTAATCAGTTTGTACCAAGAAATGTTTGCTGTGATATAAAAAAGTCAAATATAATGTTAATAAATAACATAAAAAGAGCAAAAGTCTGAAATCATTATCAAACAGATATTTTTTCATGATTCAAAAAGGATAACAATTTATGGATTCGCATAAATTCTTGTGAAACAATTTTTTTCTCAATAAAATGGAAAACACATTTCTAAATAATTACTCCCGATTTCTAGGAATGTAAAAAATTCACCATAATTCCTTAATTTGTTTTTAGTTTTTTTCGTGTCTATTTTACATTCATGGGTATTACTAAATACAATTAGGTAAAAATTAGCCATGTTCTTTAATACGTTTTTATCCATCGCCAATCGCCTATATCAAACTCTTCCGTGATAATATAATTTACATTAAAGGTAAACATTTTTAAATTCTCCGTACTTAATTACATAGCTTCTTTATATAGTGACTTACTCTACGCTTTATGTTAGCTTGTACTACGAGTAAAAAGAGGTAACTATTTGAAATTCCCTAAAGAATGGTTCGTATTATTAACCAGCGGAGTCATCAGAACATCGGGAAATATACTCCTTTGTAAACACACATTATAAACACACTTTATGCTATCTATCCTGCATAGTTTGATTACATTTAAGTTAATGGTTTTATTGTATATCAATATAGGAATACATAATATTACGATTTCTATTTATCCCGTAAGATATTTATATACGTCTCACTGGACTTTAATTCATTTCACAGACTGCATGCTTGAAATAAATTTGCTTCGCTCCCTGATAATTTAGCTTATTGATGTGTGTTCTTGAATATTCATGATGAAAAATATGAATACAGTCTACGTGTATATAATGTATTGATAGAAGGATATTATTAAGATCGTATATAAAATTGATGCATTTAAAGTGGGAATTAATGTTCTTATTAAGAAGTTCAATACTGATTATAAGTGATAGGTTATTAGTTTTTAACTGACATTTTAATTTAGTGTAATTGAATTATCAAACATCTTTATAAGATATGTATATAAAGAGCAAGGTGAAATCGAGTTTACTCTATTAGTAAATATACGCGTGTCGGGATATTTTAATAAATTTGTAAAAAGTAGTATTAAGTATTATAAAGTGATCATGAACTATGGGTCGAGCCTACAAAGTATCTTTAATATCCACTTACAGTTGGTTGGGTTCAGAAATGTTTTGTCTAACGAATTTAATGTTAATATGTTATTTGATTCATTATGATTATTGTATGAATCATTTTTTCAAAGTGCAAGCTGATGAGAGTTGTAAAATTGAAAATTAATCGCAGTGTCAGAATTTTTTTGTTATCCGCATTTTTTATACCCTTGTAATACATCTATATTTGAATCTATTACGCTACCTTCTAAGTACCAGCTATAAGCAAGGACGGTACAAGTAATCCACTATGGTAATATATTGTGGAAGAGTTCTACAATGTGACAGATAAATATTTCACAATGTCAATATATCCGTACTAGTGGCTCGCAATACCTTATAAGCAATTATAGGATATATATATATCTATGTGATGTATATATGCAAAATGTTCAGGGAGTTTACGAAAATTTAAAAATATTTAGTTTATGGTGTTCAAAGCAAAGTTAAAACTTCATATTAGTACACAAATCGAACATTACGTGCAATTTTAGGAAAAAACATACAAACTCCATTCCTATAAAAATACAAAAACTCCTGGACTGAGTTTTGGTTCACGTGAACTTTAAATTGATTGCCTCACTTCAGGCTGCTAGTTCTTAGTCTCAAGGCTAGCAGGTATTGACAAAATTATCCGAGCCACGAAACATACGTAATCTGGGCTATATTCAAACTGAAACAATCCTCTGTTTCTAGCGCACACAAAGAATAATTGTGTTATAAAGTTGTCAGTCAGTGTTTGCTATCTTTTTCGTAATTATCTCGTTCCTAAGATAATTTTATAAATAATTTCCGGTTCCGGTTTTAAAATAATATATTACGTTTTGTCAGTGAAATATTTATTGTGTTTCTCTGCGCATTAAAATTAATATTTTATTAGTACATTGTTTTGAAGGCCCATTTGCGTCGTGAAGATAAACAATGGAGAATATCGAATATTGCTCTTTTCATTATATGGTTAAGGTAAGATTTTTCAATTTATCTTTTAGTGAAAAAAAATAAATATGGAAATGGGAGATCAAAACCGGTTTTCAAACTAAACGTTACTAATAAATCGAATAAAGGGAATTTTCACATAATTTTTTACGATTATTGTCGGTGAATAGACGGGAGTTGCATTGTAAATAGAATCTTTTGCTGGCATTCTTTATTATTCGGAACTAAATATAGTAAATGGAATATAGATGGTTTTGATAATCTAAGTAACTTGACAAATTCTGGTAAAAAAGATGGAACAAGTTCAGTTTAGCGAAAATGTGAATTACCTATTTTTTTGTAAATAAAATGAAATAGGTAAAAATGAAGTATTAACTAAATAATCGGAACCAAGCCCTACGATTCCGATCATTCTAATAAAAAAGTGATTTAAAAAAGTTCCCGTACAAAAGTACACTTTGTGAAGAAAGTATTAGTTTTAAGTTTTTCGACTTAAATAAAGAATTTGCAAATACAAAGAGGAATTTATATAAATAAAACCCAAAAAATAAAAATATAAAAATTTGCAAAGTAGATCGCATAAAGTGAGGTTAAAAAAATCACGTTAGGCCCTCAATTGATAAGCGTTTCTAAATAGAAAGAATATTTTTGAAATCAATTTTTTATAATGAAATAATTGTATCTCAGCCCTGATTATTCTGAATATGTCGTTTTTTATGTATATTCTTTCATTTAATACAAACAAAACGGAAAATGTATTGCTTGGCTAAACTGAACTTATACCAAAATTATGTCAATTCAGAAAAGCGTTTATAGGAAAACTAAAGGTATGTGCAAATATGACCAAACTATCAACAAATTGACTATATTTTAGTATAGACATTATACTATTAAACTTATTTTTAGGAACAAATACAAATAAAAATAAAGGAAGAAATGCAAAAGTCAATGTGACAATCGCTTTGTAGTCAGTAAAAAAAAACTGTCTATAAATTTGAGTTTTGTTTGTATAAAAATCAATAATACTTTTCCTTTCTTACAATTCCAAGAAATTAATTGAAAAATCTTAATCTTAAATTGATTACTTATATGTTTGACAGTAAATAATGTTTAAATGTTTAGTTGTACTTTCAAAACGCTCTTCAAATGGACTTTTTGTATTATCAATATAAGAAAGTTCATTTAATGAGTAGATTAAGAAATAAACATTTAATCGAACGTATATTTAAACCTGTATGATATTCTCTTCTTACTTTAACAAGTAAAATTGGAGTCCTTAATTATCATTCTAGATCCTGGAATCTAAACCTTAACTAGTAAAACGTTATCCATTTCTTCCTCATTAACATATATCATTACAATTTAAAATATTGCATATTTTAGTCACATTATTATAAAAACCAAATAAATACGACACGTAAAATGCATAAAAAAAGGGACGCTTAGCTTTTCTTTGCTTGCATTTTTCCACCTCACCTTTATTTTTCGAAACATCGTGCATAGAAAAACTGCAAAATTTCGGCTTTTCGGCTTTAGAAATTTGTATCAAGGAGCAACTAGCTGTTGCGAATCGGGAACGTAAAGAAAGGGTAAATAGAAAAGCAAATAATTTAAAAAGGTTAACATATACGATTGTATTTTCAGGTAAGTCAGAATTAGTTTTTCATATCACGATGAAAGTCGAGGTAATTACGTCGAGAGTTTATTATGTTTGAGTGCCTACAATTTAAATAACGAAACATATTTTTATCTATTACATTTTCAGGGCTATTAGGGGCGGTTGCGGATGTTTGCGCCCGTGGTATATATATATATATATATATATATATATATATATATATATATATATATATATATATTTCATATGTCGTTCTCTTTGCCGTTTGCCCTTTCCAAAAAGCACTGCACGCCGCTAATCGGTACGCGCATATTCATTTTGGCCACTTGTATTTTTATTATGTGGTGTATTCTGGTTTTATATGTGTATTGCATATTGAATCAATGGTATTATTCATTGAATGAACAAAGCTTACGATTCAATTACGAATTATAATGACAACATTTCAATATATAGGTGTATGTATATATGTGTATATATGTGTGTGCTAGTTTTTATTTTTCTAAAGGTTTAGTAAGAGGTCTAAGTACAATTATACGATTCAGGTATTACTCGCTACACATAGGTGTTAATAACTTCTTAAGAGATACAATTAACACTCGCTGCGGGTATTATTGTTTGTACGCATTATTTGGACTACATTTCTATTCGAACATGTAACTCTCACGACTGTAATAAAATAGAAATCGTCAGCCAAAAAATATGACGGTTTATTTGCGATATTTCAACTTTTTAAGAATGTATTAAATGATGCTCTAATACTAAACCGGCATGATTATTAAACACAAAAAAAACACATCCCAGTGCTGCCCTTATTGACGAAGTAATATCGACACAAATAAAAACAACCTTCGTATTGCGCTGCTACGTGGCCACTCTCATCGACTGCCCCTCGTTATTAAAAAAACTTTTCTCATTTTTAGTCGTGATGAGAGCCGTGGCTCAGTCACTGACTCGGAAATTGTGTTAAACTATAAGCAGTCAGAGGCAGCGGTTGGCATGGTCAGTTATAATTGACACTGCTAAAAGTCCAACAGGGAAAAAATAAATTAAAAACAAATGTCTATAGCGATAAAGGTTTCCGGAGAATTCAGAATTCAGACTTTTAGAAAATTTAAGCCGTGTAACAAATGTTTATCTAATAATATGTATTTTTCTTGATTAGAAAAAAAGTCGACATCAATTATATTTCCGTTAAACATTAATGAAGTTTGTAAAAAATTATACGAATGATACAATAATTTGAACCCTGTTGTTTGCTAAATTATTATTTAAGGTTAATAATGGTTAATTAAATAAATATTATATTTAATGAAACTAATTTTTACATTCGTAGAAATTGAAAAAAGTCAGGAAATGTTCGTCGAGAATTGCATTACATACTTTGTGTTAGTTAAATAATGACAGTTCTTATATTTAACGCTTGATTTAAAATAATAATAATGAATTTATATTTAAGTTTCCTTGCAAAATATCCGTAGAAAAAGTTTGTTAAAGTTTGTTTTTTGCAGCACTTTAAGCGATAATAATGTTCAAATAGTCTAGCTTCGCAATAGCGAGTTGTGATACCTCTGTTCACATAGGTTAATAAAAAGCGTGTGAAAAAAAAACAAAACATCAAATATTTCCAGTCGCACCTGTTTTTGTAAATTTGGCTTTCTTACATGTAGTAATAATAGATTAGATAAAAATTTACTGACTAGGCATTATTTTGCAAAACCAAATAACAATATTTAATATTTGATTAAACGGTTGAAGTCTTGTCTGATTTACACGAATGGTTAAGAGGTTTATTTTTCCTGGTCCAGTAGCTCCGGTTGTCGAAATGTGTATAATGAATAACAAACTAAATATTCCTTATAAGTTAAAAAAAATTATGGATGATATAGTTTCTAGAAAAACCTAGAATTACCTTTAATTAAGTAATCAAATAATTTATTATTCGAGTGATATTGCGTAGAACATATTTATTTCAAATTAAATTTTTTTCTCTAAACTTACTAGAAGTCTCACATCGGAGACTTAATAAAACTATAGATATCCAGTTTAGAGAAAAAATTAATTTCAAGGAAATTCTCAAGGAAATGAACACATTGAGAAAAGCATATAGAATACTATTGAGAGAACTTTCGACTCTTTTAATGAATGGCTCGTTGGCGAATGGCAGAGGCTTTCAAATTAAAAGTCAGAAATGGTTGGAGCAATCCAACAAAACAAATGAAAATTAAGTACTTCTGAAAAATAACACAGTGCCATCTAGTGGATTTTTAGTAAAATTTGTTGCGTAATTTTGTTCCACGACTTGATATATTTGTACATATCCAGTACAGATGGCGCCCCTATACCACGCGCAATAAAATAATTATTAAATACTCAATTATTCAGAAATGTTTGTTATCGGATGCGCTAAAATATAGAATCCAATGTATTTGTGTAAGATATGTGTTTCAAAGTAAAATTATTTTGCACAGAGATGTTTTTTATGAAAAAATGAGTGAAAAATAATGAAGTACTTTAAGTGGAGTGTGAAAAAAAATAAGTTGAAGCAAAAGCTTCAGTATGTTACATATTCTTTTTAATAAAAATTGCCGCCATATTTAACTTATTCAACTAATTTACTTGTACAAGCTTAATTATCATGAGCAATTATGAATATAGTTACATCTCGATCGAAAATGGAACTTGGCCTCCAGACCTCATCACGGATTTGGAATTTTGGGATTATCTTACCATATACTTGTCCAATATAGTCTAGAGATCATGATAAATAGTAAAATCGTTTCAAAATTTAAAAAATCAAGGAGAAATACAAAAAAAATCATCACATTTGAATTTCTGCGAAATTCACTTAAATGTTGGTGTATGACTACACTTTCCAACTTTTAAAAGTTTAGAAGCTCTGTTGAACTTACATATCATGTTATATATATATATATATATATATATATATATATATATATATATATATGTATGTGACTATATAGTCAATATAGTTTTTGAATATATGCAAATGCGATGAATTAGTTGATTACGGACAGTATAGCCATACTGTTTATCCTATGGTACCAAGATGAATCTTGGTACCATAGGATTGTAACAATTCATTAAATTTTATAAATTTTAATGGTCTTTCAAAGGTATTAACATTTTTGGGTCAAGAAAAGAAAATAGCAAACTGTAAGTATCAGTTTCCTAGGAAATGATAAACAGCAATCGTGCAAAACAATATTTCTATTAGACATATCCAAAGACATTATCCAAAAGATAATTTAGTAAGTTTTTTAAGTTTTCTAAGTCACAAAAATGTTATATGAGTTACTGACGTAACACTTATAGGTCTTTGGAATAGTTCACAGGAAATAAGAAAATATATGACAAGGATTTCTGACCTAAACAAAATTTAGATAGCTTAGTTTAGTAAAAAGTACGTATTTCTTTCTAAACGGTAATAAATGATTCAGGTGATTGTAAAAGATTGGCAGAATAATGATATAAAAATAAATTCTATGGAATGTCGTAAGTGGACAAAAGCTAACGATAGTATACTTGTTATTCTGTTATTTTATCAGTTTTCCTTTGAAATTATGTATCTATTTGAATATGTATGTGAAATCTATTGGCGATAAGAAGGCTTGTAGTTCATGCTATTCGAAAAGGAATACATTTTCGACAAGTGAACGAATTATTTAATTCTGTCGAGATTAATTTCTGCCTATGTAATATAGCCTGCGTTAAAATGAAAGTAATCATATATAAATAAAGAGGACATGGTTGCGAAACAAATTAATTCTAGCCATATTTCCGTGACGAAACTTTTAGAAAATCTTTAACTGTTTATTGATAAAATTGTAACTTGTAAGAATTTGCAACAAATTGTTTTCATCACAAATAGTCGTAAAGCATTTAATAATTCTTAATATTAACCTTTCATAAAACGCAACATGGTACATTTCAATATTTTATTACTCGATAATCTTCAAATTGATGCGATGCTTTTTACCGACGTGATGACATATCCGAGTAGGGGTGCTGTGCAAGTTAATTTTAGGTTTTAATTTTTTCTATTTGAATGCAGGTAAAGTAGTTAATTGAATATAAAGTATACTTAAATATTCGATATCGATAAATATTTGATCTCGATATTTTTATCATTACTGTTACCTCGACTTTTAGGCTTCATAAAGGTTTTTTTGAGGTGTCATGCTTATTTCATTTTTATTTCATTTTAAATTATTTCACTTGATTTGATCTAAGTTAGGCCAGTTTATAGTTTAAGCTATAATATAAATATGTTTCAGTTTCCCAACGGCTGCCTATCTGTCTTTTTTTTCTTTTTGTCTTTATTGTATGTTCGCTTACAATTTGAGTTCTGCTGGATTGGTTTTTATGCAGTTATCGTTAAAGTGTACAATGTCAATTTTAGAATGATTTTGTGGATAACATATGAGGGGACATAATGTATTAGGTTACGGAAATATGTTAATATTTATGACACGTGTCCTGGAGTTCAAACAATCAAGAAGCTTTATAAAAGGTGCAGACAGCGGTACTGAATCACTGGATGGGAATCATTCCATAAGTAAAGTTAAGCATCCCACTTTCCATACGGAGTTACGATAAATATTTTGTGAATAATATTAAAATTTTTGTAATGAAATTTAATTAAATGACAAATTTAATATAATCAGCATTTGCATGTTGTGCTCACTGAATACAGAGTAAATATAAATAGAACTGGTTGTTGAACAAAAATATATAGATATAAACATAATTTAATTAATGTTAAAATTCTTCCGTATGAATATTTTTCAAGCATGAGTTTCTACAAGACTTCGAAGGAAGCACTGCAAAATCTAGTAAGAAGTAAGAGACTGATTTTTATTACAGATTCATAAAGGTATGAAAGTTGATACAGGTTTATGATATATAGTTTACCATAGATTAAACAGCCTTTACACAATATCTCTAGGAGTGAATCCCTTGTAAAGAAATATGTAAATATTTACTTATAAATATAAGATACACGTAAAGTTATTAAACTATTTAGATTTGCTTTTAGGTAAATTGTAGTTAATTTTAAACGTGTTACTATCTTACAGTCTAATGAACAATACCTTGGCACATATTTCTGTGTCCACCTATAGTGCAATGATCCTTTGGGAATAAGCAATAAGTTAATTTAGACGGCTTGAGCTTTGTAAAATTGGTTAAATTAGTTTTGTTACTATCTATCAATGATAGTTTGCTACATTATTATTATTACAAGACAAGACGCTATTGAGAATGAACTTAAAGTTTAAGGTGTGGCAACGGCGAATTTCGCAGACATATACAGACTGCGGAGATGTCCGGAAGAATTCTATCAACTGATATAAAAGCAAAGGTGACTTTCAAAGTTTGTACTTATATATATATATATATATATATATATATATATGTATATATTTATATATATATATATATATGTATATATATATATATATATATTTATATATATTTGTATATATTTATATATTTATATATATATATAAATATATATATATATATATATATATATATATATATATATATATGTATATATATATATATATGAGCAGAATATAACTTCTGCAACCTTCGAAATCCAAAATCAGTTGGCGTAAAACTTCTCAAAAATCAGTTTACTTTCAAGTATTACCTGTATCATAATTGATCCAAAATGGTGAGAGTTCAAACTTTATAAAAATTAATCAAAAATTTATTTTAAAGTGAAAGCAAATAAGCGATAAATATTTAAAAAGGACACAAAACACTAAAACTTTTGTTTAGAAAATTATTTTAATTTTTCGCATCATAAAAAGCGTCTCGTATAATATAATTTCTTATTAAGTATTTATTTCAATAGTTTAATGTCCCATTTCTTTCTATATTTTAAATACATCCATAAAAAATCTGGTTATTTGCTTACTTAATTAATACTTATTTTGCCTCGCGTAGATAAGCATGAAATCTACCTAAGATTTTATTGTATAAACTATATAAACAATCGTGTAATCACTTTTACGGCTGGACTGGTTCATCAGTTTTTTTTGTTGATGGAATTATGAAGTTCTAAATATGTTAACGCATTGAGAAATCAAGAATATTTAATGACAAAATTAAGGTAACTATTGAAATATAAGCGCTCAGCGTGACGTCTTTTCGTTGCATCGCGCTACGGAAATGACCCTCGTCTAATGTCGGGATATACCAAGTTCTGCGCTACAATTCGATTGTTCTATATTATAATAATCATGAGTATTCATAATTATTATAAATTATAATAATCATGAATGAATATTCATAACACTATTATAAATTATAATTATTATAAACATCAATCAAGCATGACACTAGGGTAATTTAGAAACGTCGGTTGCTTTAAATTATCGATATCGATATTACAATATACCTACGACATTTTATTGAATGTAAGCCTATTAAGGGTCTGTTTACAGTAGATTAAATTACGGTGTATTTCAATCGTACGCTTGGGTATTTCTTTCAATAATTTTTCGCACATAGTAATTCCAGAAGCGCGATATATGAATAAATGGTACATCAAGTAATAATAAATGAAACCTTTTTCCCTTTGCTAGCATATTATTTTTTCTTTCTGTCTGTGGCTTATAAATGTTTGAATATCTACGACATAAATATGCTATTTGTAAATATTAATAAAAATATTGCGTATCCGCTAATGTTTTAAATGTGTTCCTAATTGTCTACGGAAAATTCACGTTTTATATAATACAAAAGTAACATGGACTTGTTGATAAGTTGTTTACATTGCATGTGCGTTATCGAGATGACTTTTCCTTTATAATGTAGTTTTTCTTGTTTTTCATACGTACTTTTGAGATACTTGACATTTCGATATATAATTGACATGTAAATTGATACATAAGTTTAACGCAGAATAATTTAACGTTCGAATTTAATTATAACCATAAAGATTATAAGGCAGCGCTACAACTTAAACACTTTGTAAATACTATGTTTAAGTTGCTATAAGTAGAAATTATTTCTTAAGAATAATTAAAAATCTTTTAAGAATATATTTATGTATTAGAAAACCCATAATAATTAGATATGTTTTGTGAAATTCTCGATGCTACGACACTGTTTATTAATTTTTATATAATTATACCTTTTTAAAAGTAAATATTTACTGAGCAGGCGACATGTAATAAAAATGATTATTATTAGGAAAGAAAATTTTCAAATACGTTTATAATGTAATTTATATGGTAGATTAACAAGTTTATTTCTGTTCTATTGTAGCAGTTCCGTTAGTCATAGTTGTATAGACAAGACAGCTACCTGAATACAGATTATTATTTTAAAGACTTTCTGTTGAATGGAAGAATTTTTGCTGGAATGGTTTTAATAAATGGTATAATTATTTGTCGTTGTTATAATCCTTGTTAGAGTTAAAACCATGTAATACTTTCGTTAAAATTAAACAGAAGTCTTAGTAATTATTCTCGTAGTTATATTTCAACGTATTGCGGGTATTAAATATGCGTTTATAAAATTATGTAATAATTTCGTTAAAATTGAGTGGAATAATCAATAATTCATTCTCGGAGTTATATTCACCATATTGTGCGTATTGACTTGTTCACTTAAATTTACGTAACAATTTCTTTAAAATTGGACAGAAAAGTTAATATTTTATTCTCGGAATTATCTTCATCACATTGCGCCTGTTAAACTTGCCTACTTAAAATCATCGAATATTTTTATTGAAATTGGGCAAAACAAAATTCATTATCGAAGTAATTTTCGTGGCATTGCACATACTAAACTGCTTTTTTAAACTTATATAATATTTTCGTTAAATTGGACAGAAAAGTTAATGATTAATTTTCGGGGTTATATGCGTTATTTTGCACATATCAAACTTATTTTTCTAAAATTTCCAGTGAAAGCTTTGAAATTGAACATAGAACGTAATAATTTAACATTTTCGAAATGATATAGGCCGCATTGTATATAAATTATATATGCCACACTTTTGTACGATAATATTAAAATTATATATATTAAAATTATCTACATAAATAATGTACTAATTTCGATAAAATTAAAAAAAAATATACATTTGCGGAATTTCGTTTGTCACATTGCACATATTAAACTTTAAAATTTAACAGAAAACTTCCTTCTGAGATATACTAAAAAAGGTAATGAATGGGAAAGGCTAAAAGGAAAACTAGTGAGAGAACGTTCCACTTTTTTAATGAATGCGACGCCACGACGTTCACGTTTACGTTTCGTGAAGTAAAGGAAAAGGTAACGTATATCTATATATATATATATATATATATATATATATATATATATATATATATATTTATATTTTTTATAACTTGATTGTTATCGAATGCGACACGCTAAGGAAGGTGCAATCTTTATCAATTTATGTATGTATGTTTGCGAATGTAATCGGGTGGTACGCTATAGAGCCGAAAAGTATCTGATTTGAAGGTACAAGGAAGGTGATAGGAAGGAAGGTAGAATCATTTTAATGTTTCAACTGACCATATATGGGTGACTTTACTACCTATACAATATGACGACTGTGAGTCGTTATTTTATCAATATGAATAATTTAAATTTGATAGCTTATGAAGATGGATGTCAAATTTGAAATCTAGATGAGAAAATTGAAGAAATGTATAGTATGTATAATTAAATATGATGTTACCAAAAAAAACCTTTCAAAACTCATTTCACAATATTTTTCAGGATTTGGCTTTAGGTTATTCGGTAATATTCGAATGAAGAATATGTTTTTCAACCTTAAATCGTTTACATTTTTATACTAAAAATTATCTTTTCTACTAATGTGAAATAAATTATTTTTGTATGATACATTAATAAATTAATGTATTACAGAAATGAAAGTGCGTTGAAAGAACAATTAAAACATATATATCGTGTATGAAAATATTGAATAAATACATGTATTTAAATTAAATTATTTATCTGAATTCTTCATGAAGGTATAAAATAAATAGTTTAAAAAACCAATTCACAAAAAGTGGTTTCATCTACAAAAAGGTACAGAAAAAAATAATAGAATTATGAAAAGTATCAAAATTTGTTATTAATTTTGTTTCTAAATTTCGGTTTTCGTAGCTGGGTTTTGTACTTGAGTATGTACATTCTGATTGGAGTCTTAATTTATATTTTATAGAATCGAACCGGTTAACGATTCATATCTTGGGGCAATTTATAACATACTTTGTTAATACGTGGTATTCCGATAAGGTATAAATTGCGAAGATAGCTAATAATGGTTTATTTTAAATCTGAGAGAGTAATGTAAGCGATAGAAATTTGCAATAGAGAAGATATTAGGTAAATATGAAATAATATACATTATTATTTAATATAGATTCAGGTGTTATTGCATGTTTTTTTATTGAAATATTCGGATATTATGGATTATTAATTTAAAAAAGTTAAAACTTACGATCAAGGTTATTTGAAATTTACGAGTATGTGAAAATGATTGATAATGAAAAACTAAAAATATGACAAAAAAGTTTGTTAACAAGGAATTCATGGTATTCGTAATAGAAACGCTTTTCAAAATTAAAAAAAATAGACATATCAATAATATTTTTTTGGGTCTTCCCTCGTGAAATGCTGACCTCCAACCAGGATTCGTACGCTAAACTTATAAATAAAACAATGTAAATAGAAAAATGAATTAAATTATTACTACAAATATTATTGAAATTTTTCTACAGTAATTTTATTTAGAAAATTTGCGTTTTCCAACTGATGAAACCTTCATTTTCTCGTTGATGATTGTCTTCATACAAATTGTTGATTATAAGGAGTCATTTGCAATGATTCGTTGAATAGTTCCACGTATCAGGTAAGATAATTAATAGTAAATTCGGTAAGAAGAACACATTAAATGGTAATGTTGTTCTTTTGTAATAAACTAGTTTTTGGTTACAATCTTTACTTGTAAGCTTTAATGAGTTTTCAAAGAATTCTTACATAGTTTGAATCCTTACAATTCACTTTATTTTAACTTCATATAAATTTAACTCAAGACTTAATAAAATTGTTGACAAAATTATTAACAAAAATTTTAACTAAAGAATTTTTCTGATGTAACCAAAGTTGTAATGCTATCTCATTAGAGAATATAAAGCTTTTACTTTTAGATGCAAAAGTAACTATAAATAAAGAACTTAAAACCCTTTTTGATTCTCCACATTAACTGATGATGTTACACCGACTGAAGTCGTGAGTCCATCTGGTCATTTGTAATCGACGCAAACTTGTTCAGATTAAGGCCGTTTTACGAATATAGCTGATTGACATTTACAGATTGTAGTTGATTGAAGTCTCACTTACAACATTCGTTTATAACATCATCATGGTCAATTGTGCTCACTGGGCGTTATTTAACCAATTTCTCAAGAAAATATTTTCAATATTAACTAAGAAATATTTAAAAAATTTTACATCTATTTCACGTTAAGTGTATGATAAAAAAGTCCAAACGTTCGTTCGTTTGAAAGCGAACAACAAATTAATTTAGACGATATACTAACTACAAAATGGAGAAAAATAATTTCCTTTCGCTTTGTCAGGAATGCATTTGCATTCTTAATGTTAATCTTCTCTAATGATAATATTATTTGGAGACCGGATGGTATTCGTATTAGCGTGACGTATTAATTATCATTAACATTTCAACATGAGATAATATTGGTACATCTTATAAAAAGCTACGTACTTTATGTTACATAGTTAGTTTCACTATAATTGTAATATTTTCTCGTAAAATGCAACTCAATCTTTTGTGATGCTGCAATAAAATTGAATTGTTGTTTTATTGTTGCAATTGTAAAATATTTGTATTGTAGTGCTTATAAACTTCTAATTATGTGGAAAAAATTAAAGGTAATCAATGCATAATAGACATCTAGAAGAGAAACTATTTTTTTCATATGGCAAGTGTCAAAAATTTTAAGTCAAAAGGTTGTCTAGAGCTAAGACACATTTTTGAAATTAGAATCGCGAAAATAACTAAGAAATTGTTTTCTCAATATGATCTTTTAATTGTGATACGACCATATCTTATAAAAACTCCAAATTTGAAACCGGTCCATTGGAATCGATTCAGTGATTACCTCTTAGAAACTTCATATTTACATATTTAGAAATATTCGATTTTTATATATTTAGAACTATTCTATGCGAGGTGACATTGATGAAATAAGATGGTAAATTCATTAGCTGCCAATCTAATATGTATCTTACCCAGGATATGGTACGTTACATATATGAATAAAATGCTTAGCTTGTGTTTGAAAATAGCAGTAAAATTTTATAAGGACGTACGGGGCTAAATGTATTTCAATATATTAGTGTCGGAGTGCACACAACTATATAATATTTGCTTCGTCCATATAAAAAATAACATCTCAAGCATAAAGTTGATATCTAATTCTGTAAACGTTGTTTTAATTATAATGTTAAAAATCATTAAAGTTAGATGGTAATTAAAGTTATGTGAGTAAGTAACAACTGTTAATTCCATAATAGACCCATAATAATAACATCCTGTTATTATTTGCACATTTGTGGTTGGACTATTTCATAAATATTTCTCAAAAGAGGGAAAAATCTCTTAATATAGTTTTATTCTTTATATTAATAATATAAGAATTATTTTTGACATTTTCCATGCAAATATCGTTTGTGAAAATTATCTTTTAGGATAAAACGTCCAGGAATAAATCGGAACTTGCTTGAGGTGCAGATTTTATTTTCGATAAAAAAAGAAATGAAGAATTGTGTTTTGTAATTACGATGAATAATATATTACTTTCTTTCGAAGGCAATATGTTCTACATAATATAATTTAGAAAAAATATTTTATGTTGTTGATTCTTTTATATGTGCATCTTTAAATTTATTAGTATAAATGAAAAAGGTGTATTTAGTTCAATATGTATCATAATTGCTTCTCTGATTACAAATCATCCTTTTATGTTGTTGATTCTAACATGTATATATCATTAAATTTATTAGTATAAATGAAAAAGGTGTATTTTATTTCAATATGTACCATAATTGCTTCTCTGATTACAAATCATCCTTTTATGTTGTTGATTCTAACATGTATACATCATTAAATTTATTAGTATAAATGAAAAAGGTGTATTTTAGTTCAATATGTACCATAATTGCTTCTCTGATTACAAATCATCCTTTTATGTTGTTGATTCTAACATGTATACATCATTAAATTTATTAGTATAAATGAAAAAGGTGTATTTTAGTTCAACATGTACCATAATTGCTTCTCTGATTACAAATCATCCTTTTATGTTGTTGATTCTAACATGTATACATCATTAAATTTATTAGTATAAATGAAAAAGGTGTATTTTAGTTCAATATGTACCATAATTGCTTCTCTGATTACAAATCATCCTTTTATGTTGTTGATTCTAACATGTATATATCATTAAATTTATTAGTATAAATGAAAAAGGTGTATTTTAGTTCAATGTGTAGCATAATTGCCTCTCTGATTACAAACCATCCTATAGAATACAAAGAATAATCCTTTTATTTGTATTGAGAGTTTTCGTGCAACAGTATGTCACGTAACAATTTTTAAATGTTTTTTTGTATCCGGTTGAAAAACGTTATTACCTATTTCAATCAACGTATAGCAATCTATAATCAATATATGGTTTGTCCTGATAGTAGCATTGTAGGTAGGTTTTTTCTTTGATTTCTAAATATGATTATTTTCTAAGTAATTTTTTGTAACATTAGCCTTTTGTTACACTATGTTTAAATTTGTCCATTATAATCTTAACACCCGTTATATTTTGGAAAGACAAATTCTGGTGAAAATGTCATTGCAGTTTGGCGTTACTAGCAAAATAGACATTAATGGAAATTAGTGTACAATTAATTAATTTCCCCCAATCTTTTATTTTACGCAGATCACAGAACTGAATGTCTTTTTCCACAGAAACTTGTATAATTTAGTATAACTTGTTTACATAATGCAGTAAAACTTATGATCCTAATCGGAAAGACTAATTTTGTAGAATTCTGTGACCTATTTACTCATATAGTAAAGACACAATAACAATGAGAAAACGAGTACCGGTAATAAATATTTTGAATTTGATTTATCTATAAAACACGTTTTAAATGGCAATATAATGCAGTACCATCTAATTATAACTTAATTAGCGTGTTCTAAAACTAATTTAGTTAATACTATTGTACGACGTTTGAATGGCTTCCATAAAACTTTAGGTTAACGATTATAACGACACACATTAGTATTAACACATTCAGGAAAACGAATCATTTTTGTTTATTAGAAACATTTTTAATTAAAAAAAAGGGTTTTTGACCAAAAATTAAATATTTAAATTTTCGAATTTCACGCTGATTTTTAATCTTTCAACCTAGCTGCAATTCTATATTAATCTCCAGCAGGATGCTGCTGGACAAAAAACCTATGCAGCAACCTACGAATAAAGGAATGCATAACAAGGTATACAAACAAGAGAAATACGTAAATCAATTTAGGTCAAAGGAAAAGGGGAATATATAATAAAGCGTAATACACAACATTATTAAACCTAGTGAGCAAGGAAAAGTATGTAATGAGATACTCAATTTCCTTGAAAGGATTCAATAATTTCGCCTTTAAATATAATACAATTTTAATATTCAAATTTCCAATCATGGCAGAATTTAAAAGTGGCCAGGGAGCGTAGGGTGAATAGGGCAGGTTTACTGCGCCATTCAAGTCGCTGACAGGGATGTTATGTACTCTTACGAACTACTCGTATATTACACCGTACACAGGAATGGAGGGTATTTTCTTATAGTTTATTTATTTAGAAAATAAACTTATGAAAAGGCGGTGTTCCTACTTGTTTCAGTGTACTGAAATAATTAAATTAATTGTTTACTTTGAAGATATAATTAAAGCGCCGAATGAATAGTGAACGGAAAAAGGCTTTTTAAGTGTATTTAGATACACGGGCAAGTGGATATTAAATTATCAATACAAGCAATTTAATAGACAATAAAAATTATAAAATACATGACTTCTAACATTTTAACTTTTGTTTCGTTTGGATTGTCAAAAGCCAACCATATCAACAACAGTTTGCATATATACTCAATGCTCAATGTTCATTTAAAAATTTTATCTTTTAAGTTTCTGGTCAACCCCTGTACATTTAACACGTATTACATTCTAAAACAAAGATTTGTTTATTATTTTCAATTTAGTATTATGGGACTTAAAAAATTTCCGCGTATAATATATTTACTGTTCTTATTATTTACAAATGAAATGTGTTAAAAATTATAATAGACTACGTTTTTGAATGAAACCTGTGTATATAAACAATAATCATGTGTTTTGTATTGAATTTTGTATGTTATATAAAGACGTAGTGTATTTTACTATTGAATTGAATAATCCCAGTAGCCGTAATATTGTGTTTCATTGAGGTGAATGTGTGATAAAATATAAGGTAAATGGGTATGATATATATGGAATACTATCAACCGGTGCTACTTCGCTTTATTGAACATATAGGTAAATAAATAAATAATAGACGTTTAGTTAATTGTGAATTCAACCACATTTCTGTATTATTGCTATAGCATTAAAAATATATGCTTTTATATTTTCTTCTGAAAGGATTAAGTGTCTGAAAAATTTAAAATAGTTAATTTTTATATGGAGTTATATTTGATATACCTTGTATGAAGTTTGAATTATAAAACATTGAAAAATATTTTCGTCTCTATAAATATAGGAATTTTGACCGGATATTTAAAATTTCGCGAATTAAATACATTTATACAAATAAAAAAGAAATAGTTTATAGCTTCAATAAATTATCTGAAAAAAATATAATCGTATTTCTTTTGAAGTATGTCTTTTTCGTGTATAGATAGCTATAAAGTTTATAGCATAAGATATATAACAATGGAAAGAAAAAAAATAATTGAGTGTTTCACAATATTGAAGTAATACTAGGATTACACAGATAAAAATGATTGAAATATTAATACTATTTACTTTATATCTATTTACTTTGAAGAGTTGAGACATAAGCTCTTAAATATAGCAAAAATAAAATTTTACGATTTGAGTTATCTATAATCAGCGGCTCTCGGTATTTATAATAAATAACATCAACAATGATTATAAATATTATCGAAATTATCAAAATTCACACGAACTCAATTTAATTTATTTCATCTGCAAAACTATAACCGCAAAAGAGGAAGTACTCATCGACTGAAACTGAAAAGTGGAAGGGTTATATTGCTAACCCTTAACGCAGTTAAAGTGGTCGGTTGATGAACCTCCCCTATTTGCCTGCTCGAGTTTACTAGCCACCATATTCTACAATTTTGTTTATTTAGAATTGTAGATTAGATGTGTTGGGTTGTAGGGTGGGGGTGGGGGGGGGGTGGGGGTAGTTTTTTCGTCTTCTTTTCATGCTGCAAATATTTACCCGCTGCCAAACGTTTATTTGAATGCCAGTATGTGTAGATACAACTGTTCATTCGAATAAAGTTTATTGGTAAAGGGCTTTTGAAGACGAATTATTTTTTATATAAAATCTTAGGTGATCCGTTTCTTTTACGGTTTTTCACTGATACGGGTGTACATTTTGTACATTAATTTACAGTATTTCATATCAGTATATTAAAAATTTAAAAAAGCAGTCATACTTTAATTATTTAATGATTATATTTGTCATTTAATCACCAGTGCAACTAAAATTACAGCTATGTTTATAAAATGTAAAATATAATTCACTATTATATCAATATTAAAAAAATATATATTTAATGAATATAGATTATTTTCGTTAATTACTTACATTTTAGTGCCTATATTATTTCATGTGAAATTATATGTAAGCAAAAGTAAATGTAATTATTTACAAACATTTATGTCTCATATTTTAAAATTTTCGAGAATTTTCTCATTATGCGATGATTACTTTCATTCGATGATAAATGCGTAGAATGTGCTAGAAATTACTTGAAGGTTCAGCACTGTATGATGTGTAAGTCACGTACAAGTGGAAGGAAACTTTTTGTTATGGTCGTGTTATCGATTGGATGTTCGTTAGTATTTGGGGAGATGAATATATAAATTCAACAAGTTTACACGACTGTCAGATATACAAATGTAGGGAAATTATTCAGCGTGACTTACCATTTTTGACATTTGGTTTATTTGTTTCTCATACTTTTACATTACATTTCCGATACTCGTTAAACTGTTTATTAATTCATTTTTCTTTTAATAATTTAATTTCATATTTATATTGAAGGAATTACTGTATAATAAAAAAAACATATAATAATAGCTTTCATGGAAAATTGTTTATTTTTCTGCACCAGGTAAAAAAGCAAACTTTATTTTATTTGTCTATAATATTCGGTAACTAATGCAAAGCCCACGGCATTTATTTTTTTCTATGGAAAAATATTATCAAATAGTCCCACATTTAATATCTTCAACGATGCATAAGTTTGAATAAAAAAAAAACAATAGGAAAATCTGAACAGAATAGTGATCTACACTTAACGATTCCTTTTATTTAGTTAATGATACTGTTGGTAAACAAATGTTGAAATATGAGAAAAGAAATGTTTGTATTTTGTAATATTGTTTTAAAATATTATGTAATGTTTTTAAACATTGGACGATTTTTAGTAGTTTCACAACTCGTCAGTAGCAGACAATTACTTTTTCAAATACCGAACATTGAAAGAAGACACTCTAAGTTTAGTCCATCGTATGTCTTCACGTATCAGAAGATATGAAAGGATAAATTTTCTTTACAATTATCTAAGTAACAGAATAATATCTCCACCTGTGTGATTCTGGGAAAGCTGAAAAGTTAAGTTTCGGTTGCGGAGTCTTATTTTTTACAATTTGTGAGCGATTCCTTAATTTATGCGAAACTGTCACCATATCAACAGCTTAAGATTATAAGCATTTAGAAGAATAAAACATACATTAGA
Source organism: Druceiella hillmani (assembly GCA_039881145.1). Lineage (NCBI taxonomy): Eukaryota > Metazoa > Arthropoda > Insecta > Lepidoptera > Hepialidae > Druceiella > Druceiella hillmani. The sequence goes on from JAYKKI010000001.1 coordinate 17,015,027, forward strand.
ATATCCTCTTTATTTAATTCTGGTTCTTAAGGCGATAAATACCTAGAAACTATTTACTGCGATCAAATTCAACGTTGTTATAAGTATCACTTTCAATTAATATAGACACAAAGCTTATTTATTTAAACTTCTCTAGCAAGCTCCTAAAAATTGGTTGCTTTTATTTTTTGCGTAAGTTAATCATTCTTTCAGATTATAACTTTTCCTTTTTTATTATTTGCTTCTCCGGCATTTTGAACATATTTGATTTAAGTTATAGCCAGTTGAATTACCCATCCACATTCATTAAATTTCTTGAGACGACACTAGAAATTATATAGAAAAGAAATTCTACATGTAGGTGTGTATTTAAGAATAGCTGTTATTGGATGTTTTATTGGGTTGGTAGTTATTGGATTGGGTTGGTAGTCCCCAATCCAGCAACATGATCCAATATCAAATAGGGCGTTGTTAAGACTAAGTTCCTGGCTCTTGCATATAGTTATGGGATATAGCATGTAACGCACATTATAGTGCATAGCATGTTACGTATATATTTTCCATTCAGTGCAGACTCTATTTATAATATCAAACTTAGTCTTTACTGTTCAAGTTCGTACCCTAATCGTGGTAGATATTCATGATTACTTTTCTAATCCGTTTATTTTCATCAGCATATCGTTTAATATTCCTTTTCAAACTTATTTGTACCATTAAAGTTAAGTAAGATAAGTTTAATCATCAAATTGAAATATTTATGTGAAAATAATTTGTAACTCAAAACGCTTAATATGTGATTTCTTAATGGCAGCTAAATATTAAAGCAAGTTTCTAGATAAATAGGATTATGTAAACAAGGTATCAAATAACTTTGAAGAAAAATATTTACGAAATGCTCGTCTTGTCGTGAGATCAAAGCCATGTGGAGCAAATGAAGAAGAGAGGGCTTGCAAATGAAAATTGGTCAATTAATTTTTTCAATTTGGCGAATTTATGATATATTACTTAATATTCAGTTCAAAAAGTTTAGCACGTACATGTTATTTATGCAATTAAAGGAAAATAATTGTAGTTATTTATATAATAGTGTACATAATATTTACTTAAATAATATATTAAAATCGGTTTTACTTTTTTATAGTTTATCCATATTTACACAGAAATTATCAATGTAAACATATATAATAAGTGTATTCAATATTACGGTAATTTATTAAGATTACTGTGCAAAATAAGTAAATATGTTATGGACCAAGTGATTAGTTGGACTTTATATATAATGCCTTGGTATTTTGAAAAATTACCAATATGATATGGCAATGTGATAATAACTATTGAATTAATTAAATTACCCGGGCATTATATATAATATTTATCACCTTTTGGGCAGAGTAATAAACGGACCTATTTTATTGCTATCATTTCTAATTCCGACATTAAATCAAAATTTAACACACAAATTACATAAAATTTCTTCGTTTTGTAGATGCTCTGACCTATGATTATAAAACTTAAAATGAACTAAACTTTAAACAACTGGAATAATCAAACTCATAATTTGTACTACTTAGGAACAAATTCTAAATTTACAATTCATTAGTTCTTATCAGTTAAAATTTAATAAAATAAAATTAAAAACATAAACAAATAATACAAAATGCTAAATCTTCTTTTCACGGATACTCGTAGTAACATATTTATTTATTATAACAATTGCCACTTTGATGGAATTTTGAGTTACACATTTTTTTTCTTTGCGACAACTACATTATTAGACTTACAGACACTTTTACAACTATATCGACTATTACCTTGCCTTCCACATTTAGAGGATATTCTAACACCGTCTCTCATTGAAATTCTGTCTCGGGAACATCCTCAAGGGAAACCAATCTTTCATCATACACTGTAAATTGGTTTCTTGAATAAACTTGATTCAAAACACCTTGTTTTGTTCCCAAGTTATAATGGCTAGAGGCTGTTATTTCAATCACGGTAGCAAGTATATTTTCTCCATCGCTATGATCTAGATCAACGTCTCGCGGGTACGCGGACCATTGACCCTTACTGTGTCACCAGTTTTAGCTATGGAATATTTAGCGTTAGACGCATTCATCATTTTATTAGCCTGCTTCTGCAAATTACTTTAAGACAATTTTCTAACTAGTATAACTTTTCTTTCTTGCGCTTCATATTTTGTTCTGGTGAAGCCATTTCGTTTGTGGGTATTGGGTTTGAATCTGAAGTTTCTTCACATTGCACAACTAAGGTAATAGGTGGCGAAACTTGGCTTGGATCAGCTAAAAATACATTTATATTATTGTCGGTGGACTCCATATGGTATGTTTCGATGGACTACACTCGATCATTTTCGGCGGACTCCACTTGGTTCTTTTCAATGATAGTGCCTTCAGAAAGTAATAATTGTTCTAAGTCTTCTACTGACTTACTATCAAGCAGAACGTTATAGAGTATAGAAGAATTTTAAGTCCTACTTTCGACTTCGTCCCGAATACGGCTTCACATGGAGTACGGTTAATAACTGTGTGATCGACTCTATTTTTCACTAATTTTACAAAACCTAATCCTTCTGACCATTTATTAGTGTGGTTATCCTCCAATCACGTACTTATGATATTCTTTATATCTTGATTTGCCCTTTCTACTGACCCTTGGCTTTGAAAGTGTCTCGGTTTACCACGTACAATTTTCAATTCGAGCCACATGTTACAAGCGTCATGAATAATTTTATTAGTGGAAATTATGGCTTTGAAGAATATTTGGTGCACTAAATATTGTAAAAAATATCAAGTAGCACATTACTACTTCTTTAGCTAATTTGATATTGAGCGGACAGAGCTGCACAAATTTATATACTGCACAAACTTAGTATACTAATATAAATGTATACTGATCATTTCCTTGTGACTGCATGTCCATTAAGTCTACTTGACACCTCACATTAATTTCGCTGCTAAGAATGGGTTTAACTACTAATTCTTTTTTTGGAACGTCGCGTTTCTTTTCTCAGTTTTCATATAAGTTTAAATAAATGACAATCATTTCTCTCGTAATATTTTATAGCGCTACTTTAACTCCGTCCGGTTTCTTCCACCATGTTCAACTGTTAGGTGTATGTCATGTAGAATCTGAAATATTTTGTTGTGCTTCACGTAATATCTAATTATATTGTCTTCTTTATGGGGACAAACAATTTCTCTGTTTCTCCAATATACATCACGTCGAATCTTTGCATGTGCTAATAATATTTATTATTCTACTTTTCTGACTTCGAAGATTTTACTTTTTTAAATATTTGCATATAACTTTTGCTAGTAAAAAACTAAGTATTTTTTTTCTTTATTGATACTAATTCATTTAATCTTTTGTCAAATCGACGATTCATGTCGGTCAATTTTGATTTATCCATGATGAATTATGTAAACACACAATAATAACAGTCCTTCACTATAATTCGAATCTGAATTACGAAAATATAAATTGTCTGTATTCATATTCAATTCAAAAATAAACAAAAAAAATGAGCACTGTGTAGTGCCAGGGAATTGTAAATAATGTCCTTATTAATCACTTGCTCCATAACATATATAACTTTAAGATTTGTCACTTCATGCTTCACGCATTGTATTCCAATCAGAGTTGGGCAAAGAGTATTCGAAAAGTCGGATAATGAAAAAAACAATTTTTTGGTCTTCTATGATATTAATTTTAATAATTTTTTGTTGGTAAATATTTCGAGTATTGTATACAACCGAGAGAAAAATGTCCTCATTGCTTTTCTCTTATGACTTATTAATTCTTTCTCACTAGCCCATAACTATTCACAAGTAATTTGTTAGCTAATAATTTATTCCTAATTTATTCGGAAATAAAATAATTAAATTATTTATCTAGTTAAATAATGACTTAGACAACAAAGTGTTTTGAATAATCCCTAAGTTTTATTTCAATTTGAAGTTTGGAATTAAGTCAAAACTACGATTTTTTCGTAAGTCGAACTCCATATTTCCTAAAATTGTTGACGTAAATTAATTGAAATAATTTAATTTAAAACTTAAAAATAGTAAATATACCAACTGTTTTATTCCAAAAACATCCCATGAGTTGTACGGAAAACATTTTTTTTATCACCACTTTTTATTTAAGAAAACATTCATTAAAATATTTCTTAATATCCCACTTTATATTTTTTGAGATGTACAAGCAACGTTTCATTCACATGAATCTAAAACTAGAAATTTCGATGCTGTCCCAAATGGAGGGGCTGACGGACAAATAAAATAAAATTATATGGGTTTTTGTCTCACATTCTGGGCGCCAAATAAAATTAAAAAATTATTATAAAAAATGAATTGAGTTTCTACGGAATCAATGGGTTCCTAAATTAATTCAAACGGCCTGTAAATTCAAATGTCCGAAATATTGAAAAAAAACTGTATAAAAACATGTATGTATATAGAAAGAAGATATGACTACGATTTTATTAAGGTATCTTTTTTCTAACTAACATTGTCCATAAGTAACTCAGAAAATATTATCAGATTGAAAATATAAGTTTAATTCATAGGAAGGCAAATAATTTAAACCAAATAAAATATGAGTTAAAACGTGTTAAGAATGTTTTTTGGTTTTCCAAATTTAAACTTTTATTTAAACAATTCCAGGATTATACATTCCGAAGTTTCTCTATTTGACACGCATACAAATACGTACATGCACACCCCCTACACCCGCACGTACATATGTGTGAGTACTGCGTATGTAAAACTAAATGTGTAATTGGTAATAAGGTCAACTCACTATAAATGTTTGAGTGGGCGACCCCCATCGGGTACTATGAAAAGTTCATTGCTGGGCATATTTAAATCTCCCGTACGGTTAACTTAAAACCTTTAGAAAACGTAATTTTTTGCGCAAGCTTGCGATGTGCCCTTTACTCGCATCAATCGTTCTTTTTATACTTTACTTTTTATACTGTTAATAAATTTTAGGTTCATAAAATTATGTTATAAATGCACGTGGATCATAAACCTAAAGGTGAAATGCATAAACTATATAAATAAACCACCATAATGTGTATAGATATTCTTTTGCCCCTCTAACTCTGTCCTCCAAATGCGTCCTTTCAACCTTGGCAATGAAGGTTTACGCTAACAAAGGAAATAATGGATTAAAGTAGGCAAGGGATATTAGTTGCTCTCTTACGAACGTGGATCTATTTTTTGTTTTCTTTTGATTACGTCCATTAATGTTATTTAGTACATTCATTAAGTTAACTATACAACAAACTTCATAGAAAAACTTTAATCCGTTGTAGGATCGCGAATCCTAATTTTCTTTGATCACTTCGTAAAAAAAAACGAAGAATCTACGTAATGTCTGGTAATAAATGACCGATATTCATAAGGTAAATGGCCTTTAATGACGGGGTCACTCTTCAAAATGCTAAATAAACATAGCAAAATGTAATTTCTTTATAATATAAATAAAATTCCATCAAATGAACTAAATTGAGAAGCATCGAGCGGGCATGTGCACTCGTTCAAGATATCTAAAACTATCTACAAATCTACTCTTCATGACGACTATGACCACTCTCATTTGTAAATAACTGGCGATGAAGACCCTGTGTAATTAAATGTTGCCTTATTATTTTAAACCCAGAAATTAAATTTTTACAATTACTATGTAACCTGGCTATTACTGATTTTGTCGATTATTTTATATTTTTTGTTCCTATGTGTTATTTACTAATTACGTGATGTTAATATCGCAAAAATTTCTAATAAAAGGCTATAACTTTAATTACATAATTTTTTACGGAGAATATATGAAAATTTTGTTTGTAGTGATAATTTCACAATTGTAATCCTTTATATTACCTGGCTTCCTTTTATTACAATATGTATATGCATATATATATATATATATATATATATATATATATATATATATATATATATATATATATATATAAATATTTCCTGAAATATTATATGTATCAAAAACCATTATTTTGAAATTTTTCCTATGAAAAACATTTAGTTATCGAACTATTTTCAAAATCGAAAGTAGATAATATTTAAAAAAAAAGAAGAATCTTTTAAGATATTTGGAACAATATCATTTCAATGAATTTCTTTTATTAAGAATGTATTTACTAGCATATAAATTACAGTTTTAATTCCAAAAATTGTGAATTCATTTCCTGAAATATTATTCATATGTGTCAAAAGCCAATATTTATATCAAAAACATTTTGTTAACGAACTATATTTTAATTCGGGAGCAGAACGTATCACAGAAAAAAAAATTTTCTCTATATTTATTAGTTTTTTTAATGGAAATTTTCATACTACACAGTTGCAGAGGTATTTATAGAGTTTCAGCAAGATCGATTCGGATTTCTATAAATAATCCCGGAGACTATCTCCTGTTATGTAGGGTACATAAAGTGTAGCGTGCCTATAGATATATTTTAACATATTTCAAGAGCGGTGCATAAAATCGTTACGTTGAGATACAATTATGAATATATATTTCTTAGCAACCTACGCGTTATTATTTTTTATAATGAAGAATAATAAATTTGTTAATTATAAAAATATCTTTATCTGTATATAAGGATATAAGGGTGAATTAAAAGATGAAATTTACAACAATACAATGAATCTTACAAGTGATAAGAATTAAATAAACTAAGATGCAGACATTCTTTCTTCTACCCTAAGGATATAATAAGTTCAAAATATTAATATGATAGTCTGGTATAGAGAAAGAAAATTTATCACCATCTGAATTAAGGACGAGAGAGTATAAAAAAATTATCATTACTTTACTGTAATGAAAGCACATTAGAAGAAATTTCACTCACAAAATTAAATTAATAAAAGCTTCTCAATAATGTCAATAGTTATTGAATACTTTCATTTCAAAACTGCTTGCATCGAGAAAAAAAGGACTTTTGGAGTGAATTAATTTCATGTTTAAGTTAAACTGAAGACTGATTCGTTAAAGAAATAGACAAAGTGAACATATTCTGAAAATAAAGAATTACAGTAGATAAAACTTTTTCACTTTTATCAAAAAGATAAAAATATCATCATGGTTACAGGCAAAAGATAGCCTTATATTTTTCATGTGCTTTAAAAGATTTTTCACATTTTTTTGTCCCATAGTGCCCGGTGGTACGCACATAGTGACATATTTCAGAATCCAAATATCACACAATTGTCGAATTATAAGCTTTTTATATTCAAAACTACCTTCTACTAAATCTTGAGAAAATTTTATTGGATACGAACTGGATAAATTTCAAGCTCTTTATTTGATCCACAGATGGTACCTAATATATTTGATTAAAATCGTTAAAGCAGTTTCGAAGGTCTGGACATAAAATGGATTTCCTTTCATTATATTGAATTGTTACAGCTAGGCCCCGTGCGTGTAGTAGAGAACGGCAACTCTCATGTTAATGCCTTTGCTATGGTTATATCGTTTGTTAGCTCAGATTATAGAGTTATTCTTTTTAACTCACTTTAGGAAAGTAAGAAGTTATAAATTCCACTGTATTATTTTGTGTTTGTTACCGTCTAATTCTATCATATCCGTACTAACTTCAATGCTCTTTTTTATTTGAAAGGGTATGCTCCCAATATATTCACATAAAAATTTGGTTTATACTCAAAAAATTTAAAAAATTTCATAGAATTTCACAAATTCAGTTGCACACCTACCGCCAACGAATTTTGATTTTATGGTTCTAATCAATTTTAATACCCATTTTTTATTTTCAAGGATAAGAAAGATTTCAAGAGTGTACAATGTCATTGCCTTGAAGCTGAGGGTGTAATAACTTCTTAAGTTGTAAGACTCAACAATTAGGTGTTATAAATTAGTATTGTGGATTTTGAGCAGAAACTCTGATGTTGAACTTCGAGACACAACCCCTCACTCCATATATTGGAGGGTTACACAATTCCAATTTCTCGCCAACAAGACTTACGATATGCTATATCTCCCGAGCCATGGGACTTGAGGATCTGCCGTTTTTAAATGAGTACTGTGAGGCTCAAGCAGAGACTCCATCATAAAACTTCAGTTTTCTACTCTTTAATTCTCATGTTTTGAGGCACTGCCTGCTTAAATTATAATACTTATGGAACATATTTTTTAAAATTAGCATTAGATCTCAAGCCGAAACTTTATTATTGATCTCCGGAGTCTAATTTCTCACTCTGAAGCTGCATAATCTGTTTTAAAATCAAACAATTTGGGTACAATTAACTTATAAATCAAACAATTTGGGTAATTCCACTTTATATGAATAACTCCAGGTTAATATTAAAAAAAATTTACTATGAAAATTAAAGATACACCATAGAATTCCTCAGCAAAGAACAGTATAGGTACTGTAGTCGTGTTTAGATGATATTGATCTAATTATTTTCTAATAATAAATTCTCCAAATATTTGACTCTACTAATGACGACTCAAACTACTTTTTAATGAAATCAGGACTCAATAATGGAGCTGGAAGGTAACGATTGGGACTTTTCCCGACGAGGAGTAGATTTACCAAGTGAAATGCGATAATTATCGGTTTGTGTTATATGCACGTATGGAAAAAAAGTGAGACGTTGCTTTGGCACTAATTCCAAAAGTCTCTAAAAGTAGTAGCCTTTTGCTAATTTATTAATGTTCAGGAATTTAATGCTGAGCAGTTGTATTATTTCATATTTTTCAATGCGCTTCTTATTTAGATTTATCTGAAACCGGTTAAATTGTTTTGGAAAAAATTTATCTGTCATAATTTGGATAAATTTGGTACTCTTGATGCAAAGCAGTATAACTGGTTTCCAGAATAATATTCTTTAGGTAATTTAGCACCAAAATGCAATTGCGTAAATTTTTTGCTATTGTAATTCGCATAGTTAAATTTCATTTTGTTAAAGGATTTGTTTGGTGAAATTTCTGCTAGATTGCTCATTTTGTTTTTCTTTTCCTGGGAAACATTAATAAAATGTGTAGTCTTTGGAATTAAAATATCGCTCTTATGAGTAGTTTGATGTTGTATGGCTTCGGATTATCTGATAAAATAAAGATTAGTTAAATTCATTTTATTTGCAAAAGTTTGGTACATTTATTTAAACATTTTTAATTAACTAATGTTATTAATGTAATGTTGATAGACTTTATTAACGATTTAAGAAAGATAAATTGAAGAATTTTTACTCAAAGAATTATAAGCTGTAGTTATATTGTTACAATTCATATGATTACCTTTAAGAAGAAATGAGGTCTTATTGTTAACTGAAGATAAATAGAACTCCTTAAGCAGGAGTAAAACTTGTATTATGAGAATTCCTTACAAACTCACTTACCTTACTCAATAGTATCGTATAGAATTTTTTTCATTTAATTTCAATGAACAATAAAAAAACAAATATTTTTGTATATTTGTAAAATTCAATTAAGTCATTTTGTAAAATTTTGTCACAATCAGTTTTAAACTTTAGAAGTTATGCCGTAAAATATATGAACAGACGGACGGACAGGTGAACAAGGTCAAATTACAAGGTTTCTTTTTTGCTATTCAGCAAGGAGTAGTTATACTTATATTCTATCCTAACGCATATCTTTTACTGCAATATTGCTTTCTGGCCATGAGGGAAACATATATATCCATAATGTGTTTCATTCCTGTTATGATATTAAGATGAAATATGCTGCTAGACCTTGGTTCAAATAAATAGATCATTGATCTTGCTTTAAATAAATAATGGTTACATTAAGTTCGTTTGGCTGACGACTAATATATTTTTCCTCATTATATTTTCAAAATTACGTTATTGGCGATCATATTTTCAAACTTACGTTATGGCTCTAATTAGGAACTCAAAGTTAAACCCGCGGTATTTATATTACATTTTGTTGTCCTTATATACTATGAATTTAAGTTTCGTGCTAACGTAAATTAACATTCTGTGTAAAATTCATGTTTTCGTGTCTCATAAGTCGGACCTATGCTCAAAACAAATATTTTTTCTCCGATACAAATTTTAAAAGAGTGATGTAATGACGAATTACAAAAGGGTGACGACAGTTTTTGCAATTTCGGGTTGGGATATAATGTGAGATTTTGACTCGCGGTTTTGTCAACGTGGTTTTTTTATTAATAGGGATTTGTCTATAATCTAATAATACCATCGCAATATCTATTTGCAAACATTGATAAATATATATATATATATATATATATATATATATATATATAATGAATATATATATATATATATATATATATATATATATGTATATACGTTATGTTATTTATTGACATACCGCAGTGGCAACATTTTATTATTTAACAAAATTATTAAGTTTTATCACAAAGGAAGAATGTTATTTCTCGGGTTAAAAATGCACAATAATTAACACTCCACTTAATCATTGTTTATTTAAATCATGATCTATGCTTAAATCTTGCTAAATCAAATATAGGTGCGCTAAATTTGATAGTGCTATGTTATCATTTTGTACAATTTTTTAGCAACAAACATCTTTTCACAACTTTATTCCATACCCAGGGAGTTATATTACACTACGGGCACCTTTGAAAGTAAAATTAGATTATAAATATTTTTTTTATTAACAAATAATAGCAAAAGATGACTTGTTGCGAGTATTCCATCATGATAATGAAAAAAAATATTTTTCAATGTGTCTTATTATTTACTGCTTAGTAAAATTCATAATTTTAACTGTAATTAATAGGATTCCATTGGGTTCTTTTGTGTAACATAATTTCGTATCATACGTTTGACCATTGGTCTGCTATCACAGTCCTATTGTTTCTATAAATATATACGTATAAACATGCGGTTTTTTATGTAGAAACTTCAGATGAATGTCTCGATTAATGCGTAGAAAAAATATGCTCTTAATTTCTATCTTCATGCATGCTATGAATAGAGGGGAAAACTATATTTATCGTATATCCCACTGAATGAATATTATAGCATATTAGTTTTTATTTTAAGCCTTTTTTGCGAAGTAAAATTTAACTTTCATATTAATGTATAGTTGGTCCAGCCTCCTTCTAATTTTTAAATGAGCCTCTTGTAAAAACACAAAAACTAAGCATGACCTGAAAAATTTGATAAGAACTTTGAAATATAAATTATTTTGGTTGACTTGTGTCAATGATTACAGAAGATGTAGAAATGCAAATGACATAGAAATAGAAAATAGAGAAACACAAAAGACACGTGCTTGACCGTTCCTTTTTATTATATAACATTAATGCATAAATATTTTTTTATTAATTAATGAAGAGAATTGGGCATCGATCATTGAAAAAGTAGCTCAGAAACTTTTGTTACCATGAAAGGAAGTAGCAAAAATAAGGCGCGTATTTAAAAAAATATGCTCTACCTCCAGAACTAAATAATAATGGAATATATGATATAATAATTAGCAATCGTTTCCATCTTTGAACTCATTAGAAAAGTATTAGAAAATTTTGCAATGTTAGTATATTTGAAGTAAAAACAAAAGTAAGTTAATTAGATAATTTAACTACAGCCTCTGTGCATACTCACAGACAACTCAGTCGCAATCGCAAACAAAATTGACACGGAATTAGACACGAGTGTTAGCAGTTAATTAAGCATTCATGTTTCAACAGATACAATTCCAGATTTCACGAACAAATTCTTGCAAGAAACAACGCTATCACCATTCGCCCTCCATTTTAACTCGCTCAGCACCCTTTAACAAACTTCGTACTCTCTATCTGTGAGTGGTTCTAAAGATGATATGTAAACATCATGCAACAGACGGATTATTTAGTAGACGTTTAATTAGCATAACGAGGCATGATCTAATGCAACGATCTTGAGATTTATTTAAATGACTCTTGGTGTTTAAAAGACATATGAGTCATCTTAAAGAACTTGTTATGTACGAGTATTACGCGTACCATGAGTGTTCGGTTCACGCTTAGGCATTTATGAACAATTGTGTCTATGTAGTATTTCATTGAACTATATAGAAATATAAAATAACGTATGAAGGTATTGTCTAGTATATCTTTAATAGACAGTATTGGGAATTTCTCAAATATTCAGAAATATAGAATATTGCTATAGTTTTCTGGAAAATTTTATGCAAATGTCCAGTAAGTTTTCGTTTCATGCCGTTGAACGTTACAGTTCCAGATATTGGGATGAGGAAATATATTTTTGTTGACATTTTCAGCCATGTCTCGAACACTATCTCATGGAAAATTTTGAAAAAATTATTCAAGTGGCTGTAACATTTTAAATATAATCATACAATTTTGAAAAGTATGTAGTAAACACAATTACTAAATCTATGGAGAAGAAGGAAGAAGGAAAATTATATTATACTCATTACACAATTGTGTTTTTTTGATGAGTACAATAAAATGTACCTTATACCTAATGTAGCATTTACAATATCTACATCCAAACATTTGAATATATGCCGTGCTAGAAACTTAAATCCTTAATGCGACAATTTATACCTGAAAATATTTATTATTTTATAAAAATGTTTTCTTTTTAATTATTAAAAATAAAGTCATTAAACCAATTTCTATTATTTTTTCATATTAAAATGTTTATTAAAGTTATACATCTAGTCATTTACACTGTTAATTTATCAAAAAATCGTATCAGCAAACCGCTATGACATGATACTTTATTGTTTCGTTGACTTAAAATTTCAAGTTGTGTACCTTCCTAAAAGACATATTTATGTCTTATGTAATATAAATGGATAAATATAATGAAGTAAATTGGAAAAGAAAATGTAAAGAGGAAAAAGGTCAGAGTTTGATCGGATAGCAAGGTCTTTAATAAAGGCAATGGCATAGAGGCAATGTTCTGAATTCGTCTGTTAGTTCAATTATATCTCATACAATCGTTAATTGTTAAAGCTAGAATCTATTAATCGAAAACTTGATGTTCAGACTCGAATAAATAGCATTAGTTATGATATGTAAGTGATAAGGCTTAAAATTATTAAATTATTTTTTATTTACTGACGAATTTTCAAAATTATGTAATAATGAAAGTATTGCTGATATAGTATATATATATATATATATATATATATGTATATATATATATATATATATATATATATATATATATATATATATATATTTATATATATATACATATATATATATATATATATATATATATTGCTGCTTAATTTATAGTTTATACTTTAATATTATAGGCGATATGCAATGATTTGGGCTATATTATAGTCTTCGGTTTTTATTCTTCGGTTTTACGTTGATCAATTTTAAACTTTATTTGGTCTCTATACTTCTGGATAATATAATTTAACAATTTAAAACCATACAGTTCTGATTAAAAATCTGTTGTTTTCTTTCACGAAAGTTACATTTTAATTTAGGAAGTTTTTTAAATTATTAAAAGTGTCCTTAAAAAGAATAAATCTCGACTTTTGTATAATGATCAACAAACACCTTGATGTTTGCAAGTCCCATCCTGAGTTGGCTTGTGCTGTTTATGCGATTTCTCTGTAATTGCAGTCATGCGAGGACCCACTTGTTATACAAACGCTGTTCAGTGGTCTAAGGTAAAACGAGTGTTAAAATTGGCACTCTTTTGTATGAAGTTTGTAACGGTTTTATCACATTGCATTATAATAAAACTTATCAGCAATACTTTCATTATTGCATAAAGTTATTATTTACTTTGAAATTGTTCTGATAATTTGAATAGTTTATTAACTTGTGGTTATGCGAGTTATCGTTTCTACCTGAAAGAGTGACAAAATTTCTCGTTACTCGTCAGATAATTATTCATATTTTGTAATATATATTATTATTAAACGTAGTATTTATTACATATTTTTTGTCTTACTTCTAATATCCTCTCAAATATTTTGGGCTGCCGCTTACTTTGTCAAACTATTTTTGGCTGTGTGATTATGATTTGACTAAGAGTGGCTAGATTCTTTCGGAGCCCATTGCATATCTTTTTTCTTATTAGTAATATAAACATCGATAACCCAAAAATCCTATGAATTTATGAACAACAAAATTATATTGGCTCTGTTCTGGAATGAAGAATGTCGAGCAATTTACGAATTGATACTTCTGATTGAATTTGCTCATTATCGATTATATGCCACTAATTGGGACTTAACTGTTGTAGTTTTTACAATTAAATGAAACTACGTGATGTAGTATTATTTCTACTTTCTTTAATTTCTTTAACCACGACCTAGGTTTCATTGTATTACAACATCTTCAGGTGGGATATTTAATGTTGTAATACAACGAAACCTAGGTCGTGATTAAAGAAATTAAAGAAAGTAGAAATAATACTACATCACGTAGTTTCATTTAATTGTGAATAATGAATTTCTACAAAATTAACGCCAAATATATTCAATGTTGTAATTTTGTTAAATTTTTAATATATCGTTAGTTATCTTGCCCTATATTTAATTTGTTTAAAGCAGATTACAATTTGGTACAATTATCTGAGACCTACTTAAAGGGAAACGATGCCAGATTGCAAGACGATTTGATTTGTACGTGTTATTGGTACATTTTGTTTCTATTCATAATCTATTTTTTTGTTAAACGTTTAACCTTTGTAATTTTTATTCCACTTAATGATATGTTTTTTGCATGAAACTCTCGTCGTTTGTACGCAAGAAGTTTTTACGCTAACACGGCAATCATATATTTATGATAGCAAATTATACTATCATATTATTTTTCCAATTTCTAACCTTATTAAACTCTAAATGCCATAATTAAAGTGATATTAGTACGTGATTCGTTTAAAGCAAATGAAATTATGTTTACTGATATACTTTGTCATTACCGGTAAAGACTAATAATTATTACTAGTCTATTATCACTGAGAATAGAAGGTTTTTACCTTAATATTACTACAATAGCACAGAAACAAATAATATATAATCATTCTGTTTTATCTTGAACGTGGAACAAATATTTGCTAAGTAACTTTCATAACACTAAAGGAAAATGTAAAAGGCAAAAATATTGCGTGCCACACTTAACAAACAAGAACGAACAAACTAGTTTGTTCGTGTCGTTTATGAGAGATGAATACTAATAAATTTATCTGGAAATAAATAACACTTATCTTCCATTCATCTTAATAAGATACATTAGGAAAGAAGTTGAAAAGGTAACAAAATTACAACCTTTAAAGCTAAAACTGAAACCGGAAAAACAATGTGTCTTAATTAATTTAAGGTAATGTGTGGACCCATAGTCTATTTAAGCCCTTACAGAATTTTAACAATATTGCGATTAGATTCGATTTTAAGCATTCAAATTATATCTGCTAAAATATCATTCGTATTTTGGCAGATGTAATTTAAGCTTTCACGTAAAAATTCTTGCGAAGAAAATAGCTATTCACTCCCCATTTGCATCCGTTCAATACCCTTTAACCAAATTTCAAAATCTGTTATGATTGGCTCTTAAGATATTATAAAAAAAATGCGGCAGACGGGAGCAATAAAGAGTAATTCAGAGTTTTCAATAGAGATAACTTAACATGATAAATATTCCTCTAATGAAGCGAACTTGAGAAGAGAAACAATTATATTCTACTCAGTAGATTTTCGTCGTTTTTTAATAGGCGCATTTTCTTAATTTGACCGTAGAGTATATTTTAAAATGGGCAAAGAAACCTTTTAACGTAGAATTACGTTCTCTCCGGAATTAATTATTTTGAGCTCTTATATCTTTAAACTAGTAATTCTAATGCAACAAAAGTGTATT
Organism: Druceiella hillmani; assembly: GCA_039881145.1. NCBI lineage: Eukaryota > Metazoa > Arthropoda > Insecta > Lepidoptera > Hepialidae > Druceiella > Druceiella hillmani. Next base: position 17,030,862 of record JAYKKI010000001.1, read on the forward strand.
ATTAGATAGGTTGCACTGTTTAATTTATAGTATGAATCATGTCATTTCTTCTCGCCACCATTTGTAGCAAAATTTTCGAATGTGCTCTTTTAATTATTAAATAAAATAGGATTATAAATTTTGATTAGAATTAATCTAATTTCCTTTGTAATATTTTACAATCGTAGGAATAGAACCATAAGAAGACAATACCTTTTATTCGATATTATAGGATAATCGTAGGAGATTAACGAAACGTATTCCTAACTTGATAAACTTTATTAAAAGAGATACAGTAGCGACATAGTTCTACATTGAAGACTACGGTAGAGTTGCTGCTATGTCTATCTTAAAGTTTTGCACAAATCGTTAAGTTCTGGAAGTTATGAATTTTTCAATAGAGATGCCATTTAACTATTGGATACACAATCGCTAAAGCTACCGGAGAACTGAAGGAGATGGATTTTAAAGACACATTTAAATTTTCTGTTTCTCTGATTGATTCTGAAATATGGATTTGACAGTATAAATAATAAGACTTCAAGTCAAATAAATGCAGATTATAAGTAGAGAATATGATTTACTAATGTAAAAATGCAGTCAGAAATTTCTAAGTAATGTCATGATTCCCAATTTTATCACTTTAACTTGTAGAAATAACTAAAAAGATTTTCCAACGTGTTTCTTGCAGCATCATTACGTCGAAATATTAAATTTATAAGCTACCTATTTAAAACTTTTGTATCATAGGAAATTCTTTATTTTCATTATTTACGAGTTCGAAGTCAGACAATATTGTTCTAGCTTTGCGATTCAAAAATACAACAGTTATTTTTCAGTACCCGAGCAATATTCATAACGTACGCTGACTTTTACAAATGAATCCTACCAAATTATAAATTTGTGTAATATATTTTTTACGATTTTTGTATTAAATTTTACACGGTATAATGGTCTTTTATCCATCAACTATTAAAATTTGAACCTATCGATGAATGATGTTAGTCATTAGATTTTTTGGCAGCATAGTATTTTCCAAATGATCTTCAACAATTGATAACAATTAAAACAATGTCTATCTACGATGAACAACTTTAGTGCATTGCTTTATTGTGGCGATGCGTGTTAATTGCAAGTTATCGAAATTTCGTTAAGTAAAGTAGATGCTTCTTACAAGTTATGGTTATTAAACCATAACTTTTTAAGACTTTAGACTAACTTTTTAGAAATACGTATTCGATCTAATCTATATATCTTTAATCTCGTTGGTATTATTCAAAGTTATTTACCTAGCCATGTTTACTTGAAAGCTGCGAATGGACTTCGATTTGTTTCTAAAAAACCTTACATATTACTTGTAGAATTCATTTTTGACTTATATTTTTTCGAATGAGAACTACTAAGGTATTCACTAGACCCTTATTTTAGTAAAGTACCTTTAATGCACATGTTTAAGTGTTGAAAAAAATAATTACTTTAAATTACTTTTCAGATTCTTTTCCTATCATTTTATTAATTTTTTATTTTTATAGTTCGATTTAAAATATCCTACAATTTTTCACAAAATAAATATTTTGATTTATGGTCTTGTTACTCTTTCAAAAATAAGGTTAACGTGATAAGTGTTTGAAAGATTCAACTGCATCGAGGTAGTTAATTTATGTAACATTAAGTAACTATTTTATGATCGTTGATAAATATTGCAACTGACAATTGTAGAAAGAACAAATTGTAATCTGATATTTTTTATCATAAAGTCCTTGATTTATAAATAATATGTTTCAACGCGCTTTGTTAATGTTACCATAAAGATTCGTTTGCGAATTTTATAGCAGCATCCTTGAAGTCATAAATTGAAAGGGTAAGAAAACAGTTTCAATAACTTTAATCTTTTCCCTTTCTGAAATACGTCTGCTTCTCAAAGTCATACTTATGACAATGTTCCAAGTATATTACATAACTAAAGACACACTGGGGGGAAATTGGGATAAATTGAATATCTTTCAAAGTAATTTTATTCATCTTTATGGCAGTCTCTAGTATATATATCAGAATTCGTCATGTACATGTTTCTATGGTATTCATTTCTTCGTTGTCTTTTAACGACAGTATTATTTTTAAGTTCCATCTAGGAGGACAAAGGGAGTAAACAATTTTATTAGACAAAATTTAGTCTCGTTTCGAATATTTCATCCAGCAAACGGGCGTATATGGAAGAAGTAGATGAAAAAAGAAAATGTAAAAAATCGAAACAGAGGTGGATTGATCACATCGGGGTATATTTGATAGATGTAATGATAAAGAATCATTGCTGTTCATCTTGTTTAAGTAGAAGGCGGTGTAAAAGTATGAACAGGGTGATAAAATCTCTTAGTGCTTAAATAGAAGGAATATTTATAAAGAGATAAATTTTGCTATTGCTTTTGAATCATTGGTTTCTTTTAAAATAACCAAATAATTATATCCAGTGAAATAATTATTTGGTTATTTTTATAACTATCTTCTACGACTTTTCACTTTTCTCAAAAAATATGTTTATAAAGAGGCGATTAAAAGTAGCAGTAAAGTATATATACATATTTACGTAAAGTTAAGCTAGCTGATTACATATTTACGTAAAGTTAAGGATTGCTAAATTACGTATAATATTCCTAAATTTTCTGTTTTTAATAAAGGTATATTACTATTACTTTAAAATTCATAAATAAAATAAAATTAAAAAGCCTGTTTATGTTTAAAAAAAACATAAATTTATGAATGTAGACAGGAGTTCATTCGGTTAAAGGCCTCCTCCAGCTTCTTTTAGCCCTCGCGGTCTGTTACGAGGGTAGTCGGATTCTTCGTTCTTGCTCCTTTTTCTGTCTTGTCCACCCAGTGTATGTTTAGTTTGCCTTGTCTTCTTTTGCCTAATGGTCCCTTCAATAGCATTAGAATTTTGATCAATTTGGCTACGTGTAAATAAGCAACATCATATTCCTTGTTTTTTGTCTTCCTTCTTATTTTCGAATGTGTAATATTATTGATAGGTTTCACTCTGAGAATGCTCCTCTCTATGGAACTCTGGCATACATGTTTGTCGTTTTTTTGTTTTTTAGTGTATGTTGAGTGCTATCCATATATCAGCGTTGGAAGAAGTCAAGATTATGTAGCCTTATTGCTAGGTTTTACTTTAAACTTTTAGAAACTTCGGTCAACTTACAGAATTAGCTCTAGATTTTGTTAACTTTGCTGCCAATGTTTTCATTACTGTTGATTAATTCAATAAATGGTTCCTTTCCAAGGCATATATACTCTTTCTGTATTCTATGTGTTTATTTTCTATTAAAATATTTCTCTCAAGGCAATATTCCCCAATTTTTGTCTTTTCTATGTGTACTTCCAGACCAAGTTTTCACGAGTAAAGTATAAACTATCAAGGTATATGTTTTATGTCTAATGAATTTTCTGATAGAAATGCAATATCATGTGCAAATGCAATTTTGGGCTTTAATAAAAATTACTGTGTTAATCCAGCAGAGATCCTTTATGATGTAACGTGATACCGTTATAAATAGAGTCGGCGAGAGTGGGTTTCCCTGTCTGACTCCTGTTTCAATATTATCATATTTACGGTAGTCAAAATCTAACACTGCTTTTATAATTAAAATATGTATTGATTTGATATTTCGATATATTTCTATTCGGCCTGAAGTAGTGTTAAAACTATCCAAAGCAATTTGTGTTTTAATTTGGTAGTCAACAAATGCCATGTGTAATTGTTTTCTGAATTCATGTTTTTATGTTAATTACACTATTATTTGTATATGGTTAAATGGACAAAACTGCGCTTGCTCTATGTAAAGAAAACTTTTTATTTTCGACGTCATTGTAAAGAACTTTTAAATTTGATGGTGTAGATGTATTCGAGACATCTTCATATCTCAGTTGGTCTCTAGAATATAGCGAGCATTAATTCTGAATTGCATCACATGTTAAGTTTAAACGTTTTAAAATGCAGTTAATTTTTACGATTTGTCTGATCCACTCGTACCTCTAGAAATATTTAAATATGATATAAAAAATTGGAAGATAACTTATTATAAAATAATATAAAAAGAGAAAAAAGTTTGAAATATTCATTAAGCAAACAGTTTTTCCTAAAATATAAAAATGCTAAATTCAGAAGATCTTATAAAACAATATTTTTCTCAATATGGTGGAGACCACACTTCTACGGTAATTTGAGAAACGCTGAGATATAATTATTAGGTACAGTCGTCCAATTTAAAATTCCTAGCATCTCAGTGAACAGGAATAAAAATGCATTGTAGAAAAGTAATAAGCAAAAATCTATGTCCCTGTTTAAAAGTGATATACTGCCACGAAGGTAGTTTAAACAAATTCTTTCAATTCTCAAAGTTCCAGGCATTTTAATTGATCTAAATAACTTAAACTTTGCAGATCGACTAATATCATGTTCAATCAAAATTTCATCCTAATGATGAGAGGGCAACATAGTTAATTTCTGCTAACTGGTGGTAATCAAAACTTTGTCAAGTCATAATTATGAGTTATAGAAATATTATTCAATGGCCTAAGGTTAAACTAGTTTTAAAGACACTTATTACCTTGAAGTTGAAGACCCTTCAAGGGTCTTTTCAGGCTGCGTTACTTCATCATGTAATCAGTGATTCTTTCGTTGCTTAAATGATGTTGTTAATTATTAATTGGTTTAATGAATCACATTATTTATGAATTTGTGGTTATGTTATTCGATGTAATTTTTTGTGGTAAAACTATAATATAATTCTGTAATGTAAGATTCTAATATATATTATTATGGAATATACATACGTTTACATTTTTGACGTATTGTCTATCTAAATTCACATTTTTTTATGTGTTTCTTAATGAATAAAAAAATCAAAATGTAGCGTTGGGGATCGTTTGTTATTTTTTAAAGTTTCGATAAAAGTTTTGGAAAAAGGAAACTTACGATATGTGACCTTTCTTCTTTTAGAATATTTTCTTTCCAGAATTATTTCGAAAGCTTTTCCCGAAAAATTTCATGTCATCACATTACGGATCGTCAGCTGATTTTATTGCTGATATATTTAATTTTGCAAAGATTTTTCCTCATAACTTTTTTAAGGTTATTGTTTCGAGTGGTAGGCTTTAATATAATAAATGTATTGGTATGATTTTGTAAGAGGAATCGGCCTTAAGAAAATATGCAAAACACAATCAATGTATTGTATGTTAATCGATTTTAATTGTTTATGTTTTAAATTAAATTAATTGTCTATGCCATTATTTAAATATTATTCTATATGGGTTTGAGCTATCTTTATATAAAATGAGCGGTCAATTTTTGGGATTATTATTAATTTCTGCTTTACAATAAATAAAGGAAGTGATACGATATTTTTTTAAATTTCCATTTGACTTATTGATACTAACCAAAACTTGTATTTTTATTTGATTTACTTTTCCGGTTATTTGCTTTTTCACGGTGCTGTGACTGGTAGCGTAGAGAGAAACTCTATCCATTACATACATAATTTGCTACTAATGTGGTAATAATACTATGTTTAAATGCTGATTTATCACCTGATAAATTTGTATTGACAAAACGGAAGAAGAGAACTGACATTAAATCTTTGACCACAAGTTCGTAATTCTTAATTTTTTACCATTCTCTATACGTAAAATCTATATGTCAAATACTCCTTCCAACCTGTTTGTAAACTTAATGCAATGAGCAAAATTACTTTTACCCATTGTTAAAATAATTATGTTAATAATCACATTGCTATCTGAAGGGCTCTTAACTAGAAAATGTAAGTAAAATACATTTAGTAACACATCAAAAGTGTCTTGAAAAAAGTATGCTGTATTTGTTATTCTATACTTTAAAAATTGCTCATTATATCGAAGTATCCTCATATTTAGATGACAGGATATCTGCATCGTTGAATTTGCAAAGTACAAATGGAAGTACTCTAGGACAGATTTCTTGCGCATTTGGTTTTTTGGCAGCACGTTCACATTAATAATGCTGCGGAAATAACAAGTAATTTTCAGCTTTGGTATTACTAAAGAAACTAGACCCACGTACTTATTTCAAATCAGGAAAACACACAAAATATGGATCTAGCTCATTTCATTAAACTTCCCAAAAAATCACTTTTACAAAATGGTACAGAGGTGTTACAATAAATATATACACTTCAACGCGTAACCGGTAACACATTCAAAAAGATACAAAAAACTTTTCATATCAACATACACACAAATATTTAGCTACTACAATTTGTAAATTATGAGTATCATAATTTTTTAACCGTTTACTAAACATATTTGTAAATGAGACATATTGAAAAATGGTGGAAATTTGTGGTAGGACATGAATTTTTTAAAATAATTTTTGTGATGAATATATTAGATGTGCTGTAATTTTTTCTTAACAAATAAAATATATTAAAAAATTGGCTACGATGTAATAAAATGTATAATAATTTATTCAAAATTTAACTAAGAATGAAAGTGAGTCAGCAATTTATATATACGTTTATGTAGTCTTTAATTTAACTTATAGCTGTGAATATTGAACGCTTTTTCTCAGCTAATATGGCTCTTACTTAACCTAAAAGGACGAAAATTTAAGCTCGAAAAAATTTATATTAATCGAGTTTCTAAGAAGCTTAGTTACGATAAATAATAGCTTCCTGACATTTGCACTTTCGATCAGTTACATTTTTTAATACATATGGAATATTTTCATTTATTTAGCAGCTTTATTTAAATTAACACAGTGTTTGGGTATATTGTCATTATGGAGTGAAACTTTCCATATTTAAGGATGAATTTTGTTAGGAATTAACTGGTTCCATGAATGTGTACTCTTACAACAGAAATTTCAAAAACGTTATGGAAGCAATCCATTTCGTCTGCATAGAGCGTGTACAAACATCCTGCATTGCACATATGTTTTCTCGTACTTGCATTGATCAACGCGGTATTGCGAAAGGTGCCCAATCTTGATGTGTTTCTGTCAATTGACAGCCTTATGAATCAATTTTGGAGTTGTCTGATAACTCGTCATTAATAATTAGCTAGAATTTTAAATGGTGTGTATTTTTTTCTTCGTTATTATTCATTGTTTATATTATACTTTAAATTTTCGAGATTTGCACAAGGTAAACTTTTTAAGGCAACTTAGAATTTAAATATGGGTTTCTTTTTAAAAAGTAAATAAAAGCAATAAATAAATCACTGTTAAAAAAATTACTGTAAGAGGGTAATAGAGGTAGGGATTTTGTTTTTTGTATTGTAAAGTAAATAAATTGTTTTTGTATTGTAAAGTAAATAAAAGCAATAAATAAATCACTGCTAAAAATACTGTAAGATGGTAATAGAGGTAGGGATTTTGTTTTTTGTATTGATGTTTTATGAAATTAAATTTTATCGTAGCACTCAAAAAATTAAAACAAAACTTACTTCATTACTATTCCGGTTTTTCGATCAAAGTGAACTTCATTGCAGGAGGACAGTAGTCATATCATTTAATAATAAATATCCTTAAATATGATGTTCAGTAATAATATTCTTATTTATTTTGAAGACCCTTATTGTATGTTAAACGTTTAAGTGTATATAAATAATAAATACAACCACATGGTTTCACTTTTAATTTATTAGTAGGGATGAAATGCTTTGTCAAATTATTTCGTGTCTAGATATAAAAACGTATTACAGAAAATTTTAATTATAAATATTTCATCTCTATATATATCTAAATTTACATAAAGTTTTTCTTTGATACTGTACTGGACGGTGGTAAATTCAAATTAGCAGGTTGGTGCTCTGCACAGTAAATACATTTATTCCGTTTTTAAACTTCGCTAACTATGCCATTCTTTCATATTAAGCTTTTTCATTATAATATAATTTACATTTTGAGATTTTCAGAACTTATTTACATAGTTTTTTTTATAGAGAGGTTTTCTCTACGCTTTGTGTTCGCTTGTACCATGAGTAACAAGGGGTAGAGACTTTAGATTCCGTGTATAATGGCTGGTATTTTTAACCAGCGGAGTAAAGTCTGGCAGTCGACTCCTTTGTAATTATACATTACAAACTTACCTTATGCTATCTATCCTGCGTAGCTTGACTAAATTTAAGTTAATTGTTTTCTTTGGTTCCAATATAAGATTACATAAAATTTAAATTTATATTTGCCTTGTAAGATATTATCTCTGGTCTTTAATTTATTTCGCAAACTTTCAAGTCTTGAAATAAATTTGTTTAGCTCCTTGTTAATTTAGAATAATAATCGTGTCCTTAAATATCGATAACGGAAAATATGTATGCAAATGTACTATCCATTTCTATATTATGGATGCATTTAAAGTGGGAATTAATTATGAAGGAGTTCAATATATATTTTAAGTTATAAATTGTTAATTTTTAACCAAAATTTTAAATTTGTCAAATCGAATTTTTGAACGTTTTTGTAAGATATATAAAAGAGAAAAATTTTAAGTATTAGTACATAGATTCGTGGCGGAATTTTTTGATAAACACATAAAAATAGTTTTAAATGTTTATAACTTGATCATGAAATATGAGGCAAGGCTATAAAGTATTGGGTTGGTTGGGTTCAAAAATATTTTATCTAACGAATTTAATTTTAAAATTGTTATTTGAATGATTGTAATTATTTCATAAATCATATTTGCAAGGTGCAAGCTGACGAGAGTTACAAAATCAAAAATTAATCGGAGGGTGAGAAGATTTTTGATGTGAAACATTTAGTGACTTGGATAGAAATTAAATCGTTCGGATTCGGCCAGATTCACGTTAATCGACCCTTACAGATTAATCCAGCCATTTTCGCGTTTTGTCGGCTCTTTCCAATTTATTCAGCCAGCTTCGCGTCTCGTCCGCTAAGAGTACTATATAATTAAAAATATAGTTTCAAAAGAGTGTTAAAAATAAATATCGTTGATAAATTATTTCATAAAAAATAATAAAATTGAATTAATATTTTATCACTATCTTAATATTTATATTTCCATTTTCAATTCCGTCGAATAAAAATATTCCTATTTAAAAATTTTTAAAAATTTAGATGATTTACATCTGCCAGGCGTCCCATGACCGTTTACAATTTTTTTTCTTGCCAACCGCATTTTTCATGTTCTAGAACTACATCAATACATGAATCTATCATACTCGCTTGTAAGTATAAGCTACAGGCAAGGACGATGGTATAAGTATATACTGTGGTAATCTATCATCGAAGAGTTCTACATTGTGACAGATAAATACAATGTGAATATATTCACATTGGCTTCTTGTTGTATTTTTGTTACTAGGCGTATTCTGGTTTCGTAAGTGGATTATAAATTTAATCGATAGTACTATTCATTGTATGTAAAAAGCTTATGTTTTAATTACGGATTATAATGATAAACATTCAATATATATGTGTGCTTGTATATGTGTGTATGTTTGTGTGTTCGCATATATATTTGTAAAGGATTAGTAAGAGGTCTAAGTAAAATTATAAGATTCAAAATTTACTCGCACACTGCGTGTATTGTTGCTTATGTTCATTATTTAACTACAATTATAAACAAACTTATAACTCTCACGACTATAATAAATTAAAAATGGTCAGCAACTTCTCAAAAAATATCATGGTTTATATATGGTATTTTAACTTTTTATTCAGTGTATTACGTGATGCTCTCATACTAAACTGTTATTTTGCCCTTAAAGTGACGTGATGATTAAATATAATGGAAAATATATTCCAATGTTGTCATTATTGATAAAGAAAACATTGACAGATATAAAAACAGCCATCATATTTTACTGCTACGTGCCCACTCTCGTCGACTACTCATCTTTAATAAAAAAACTTTTCCTATTTTTAATAGCGAAGAGAGTCGCAGTTCAGTCTGTTACTCGGAAATGGTATTAAGCTATTAGCAATGAGAGGCAGTGGCTCGTATCTGTCTAGTATATTCTTGGTATGATTAGTTATAACTGACACTGCTAAAATATGCAACAGAGGAAATATCAAGTAAAAATTAATGTCTATAATATTAACTTTTTTTCAGAGGATTTAGATTTATCATAGAAATATTTTTTCTTTGTTAAGTCTTGTAACAAATGTTTACATAATAATATTTTTTTCCTAAACAAAAATGAGTTAAAAAAGTCAAAAATAAATATATTTTCATTAAACATTGGTGAAGTTTGCAGAAAACCAGTCGTATGATGAAATTATTTGAACCCTGTTGTTTGCTATAATTTAGCAAATAACAGTTTATTTAAGGTTAATAATGGTTAATTAAATAAATATTGTATGTAATGAAATCTATTTCCACATTCGATGAAGGTGAAAAACAGTAAGAAAATAATCGTCAAGGATTGTATTACAGGCTTTGGGAATGGCATTCCATAGCTATATTTGACGCTTGGTTTAATATTATATTATTAATCTACATTTTTTCATTATTAAAAAAGAGACCAGTAATTTTTTCCTTCCAAAATAGTCAAAGAAAATTTTACCAAGGCGTTTTTGCAGCGAGTTGAGGGGTAGTAGTATTGAAATGGTTTAGTTTGATAATAGCGAATTGTGACGCGTGTGTTCATATAGGTTAAAATCGCGTGAAAAAAAAAAAAAGATCGTTTTGTTTTGTTTCGTTTTGCAGCTATTTTTTAAAATTTCCATTCCCTATTTTCTTACCGAATTGACTTTTGCTGAACCAAATATCATTATAAATTCAAATGTTTAATATTTGATTAACTATTGAGGTATCGTCTAAAAAGGTTTATTTTTCCTGGTCCTGTAGCTCCGCTTGTCAACATTGGGTACACGAAATAATAAACGGAATACTCCTTAAAACTTAAAAAAATTATTTTGGTTAATATTATTTCAACTAGAATTATCTTTTGTTAAGTGATCCAATAATTTATTCTTGAGGTGATATCCAAATGTCTTGCATGGAATTTATTTATTTCAAATTACATTTTTTTTTTCAAAACTTCGTAGATGTCTTACTCCTAAGATTTACATAAAGGTATAGATGCCTACTTTAACGAGAAAAGTGAGTTTACTTAAGGAAATGAGGAAATCATATGTACTCACAGGGAATCATATGTAACTCACAGTTAGGAAATCACATGTGAAAGCTATTTAGAAGACGTTCGACTCATTTAATTAATGACTCGTAGGTCAGGGATTTTAAAGAAGACGTTCGATTCTTATAATTAATGACTCGTACGTCAGGGATTTTAAAATTAAAAGGCAGCAAAGGTTGAAGCAATGAAATATGACACTGAAAATTAAATACTTGAAAAAATAGACGCAAAATAACAGCGCCATCTAGTTGGCTTTTAATAAAATTTATTGCTTTATTATGTTGCACGACTTTATTTATTTGTACACATCCAGTATAGATGGCGTACCGACACCACACGCCATGAAATAGTTAGCATTCAATTATTTAGTAATATGTTTGTTAATGGTTGCACATAAATATAAAATCCAATGTATTTGTGTAAGATATGTTTTTTTTTTTAAAATAGGATTGCACGGTGATTCTATTTTATGAACGAATCAGTAAAAAATAATGAAATGTCTTAAGAGGTGTGCGAAAAAAAATCGAAACAAAAGCAAAAGCCTCAGCATTTTACGTGTACTTTTTAATGAAAATTGTCGTCATATTTAACCATTCAACCTTAAATTTGAAATTTTGGGATGGTCTTACTATATATGGAGACCATGATCGATGAAAATATAGTAAAATCGTTTCGAAATTAAAATGTGAAGGTCTCCATTATAGGTGAGGTCTCCATTGATATATGTCTACATTTTCTAACTTCTAACAGATTGAAAGCTCTATTGAACTCACATATCACATTTGACGATAAAGTTTTCGAACATATGTAAATGATGTCAATTAGTACACTACGAACAATACTGACTTCTTAATGTTATAGAATTGTAACTATTCATTCCGTTTTCCATATTTCCATGGTATTATAAGTAGCAAACTAAAAGTATAGCTTCAAAGGAAATGATAAAGACAGAAGTGCAAAACAATATTTCCATTATACAACTATCTGAAATATAATTTATCAAGCTTTCTTCATTGTCGGCACCTCCATACGAGTCTCACAAAAATGTTAAATGAGTTACTGACGTAACACTTACAGGTCTTTGGCATAGTATACATTAAATAAGAAAATATATGACGTGAATTTCTGACCTAAATAAAAGTTAGATAGCTTAGTATATCAAAAAGTACGTACGTATTTCTTTCTAAAGGAAAATCGGTGATTGTGAATATAAGAGAAGAATAATATAAACATTCTCTTTTTAGTAAAATTTCATAATGAAACTGTGTAATTGAGTTATTCTCTAAGTGAGATATAATCCAGGTGGCAATTTATATTATGCACAGTCTAATCGGCAAACAATCCAAATTTTAGTCTCCACAAATATATTTCAATTAGACGCAGTAGCAAATTTTTACAACTTTAGAAAACCAAATTCTGTGGAATGTAATAAATAAACAAAAGCATTGCCTTACGAAATGATATATTTATTTAAATATTTACGTGCGATCTATTAGCTATAAAAAGTCTCGTAGTTCAGCTGATCGAAAAGGAACATACCTTCGAACATAGAGTGAATTACTTAAGTCTGTGGGGATTAATATCAGCCTGCGTTAGAGTGAACTATTCATAAATAAATAAAGTTAATATAATAGCGAAAAAAAATGTGGGCTTATTTATAAGAGAAACCTTTTAAAAAGTTTGTAACTTTTCCTTAATAAAATTGTAATTAAAATAGCTTACAAGATTTCGCAACAAATTTTTTCACCGTAAATAACTGTAAAATATTTAATAATTCTTATCTTTAAGGATTATCAATTAGCATCTGTATTTCATTCCTCGATAACCTTAAATTGATGCGATGTATTTCATACGTGCTTTTCACATAAGTGATGTGATAAAGTGATGGCATATAGTGGTGCATAATATTAAGAATTGATCGATTGGGATACCATATTAGAAATATTGTATAAATTAATTTTTGCATTTAATTATTTTGATATGAGAGCAGATTAAATAGTCAATTGAAATATAAGTGTACTTAAATATTTGTATACCTATAAATATTCAGTTTTCATATTTTTATCATAAATATCATCTCGACTTGCAGGTTACATAAAGTTTTTATACGAGGTATCATGCGTATTTGATTTAATTAAATTTCATTTTGTTCTACATTACTGGAATCGATTCCACTGAATTTAGGTTAGTTTAGAGATTAATCTGTAACGTAAATTTTTTTCAGACTCACAAGAAGCGTTGGCTTGTCTCCCTTTTTTTCTTTTCTGTCTGTTCTATATGTTCGCTTTTAATTTCAATTCAGCTGTATTGGCTTTGATATGGTCATCGGTAACATGTAGTATGAATATTCTAGAAGGGTTTTGTGGATAAAACATAAAAAAATATCAAAATTTATGACACGTGTCCTAGAGTTTGGGTAAGCAAGAAACTTTATGAACGGTGAAGATAGAGGTACTGGATCACTGGAGGGGAAGTCAATCTTTAACTAAAGTTCAGCATCACCATTTCCATAACGATCTGCGATAAATATTTTGTACATAATATTACATTTTTTGTCAATAAATTTAATTAAATGACAAATTGTCGATAACCTCACTGAATACAGGTTAGGTATAAATAGCACTGGTTGTGGACCACAAATATATAAATAAGTAAATATTTATATAAATATTAATATAATTATTCGGTATAAATCTTTATCAACCATGAGTTTCTCATGGCTTCGAAGGAAGAATTGAGCAAAACCAAGTATTTATTGTATTACATACTAAGCGATTGATTCTTATTACATATCCATAAACACGTTGAATGTAATTTCTAATCAAAGTCGATACAAACTTATGATATATAGCTGTTATAAATTAAACAGCCTTTACACACTATCTCTAGAAGTGAATCGCTTGTAAAACATATTTAAATATTTACTAAGAAATATACAATGCACGTAAAGTTATTAAGCTATTTAGATTGCCTCTTAAGTAGATTGTAGTTCATTTTAAACGAGTTATTAACTTACAGTCTAATGAATAATGCTTTGTCGTATATCTTTGCATATACTTGTAGTACAATGACCTTTTGGGAACAAGCAATAAATTAATTTTGATGGCTTGCGCATTGAAAGATTGCGCGAAATGGATTTTCTTTCTCTTAAGCGGCTCTTCGTTGGAAATAGGTTTTGTTTCAAATCTCTCAATGATAGTGTGCTACATTGTTATTATTTCAAGATAAGGCGCTATCATGAATGAAATTAAAGTTTGAATTGTGAGTAATTTTGAATTTTTTAGATTTTGTACACCTACAGTTTGTTGAGATCTCCAACAAAGTTCTGACAGCTGAAGTAAAATCAAAGGTGACTTTAAAGTTTGTATAAATATTATATATATATATATATATATATACACACACACATACACACACACACACACACACATACACACACACACACACACACATATATATATATATATATATATATATATATATATATATATATATATATCTGTGTGAGCGCGCGCGCACTCGGGTTCGCTTGTGTATGTGTGTGTGCGTACTCCGAAAGCCAAAATCAATCGGCTTAAACTTCCTACAAAATTAAATTACTGTCAAATATCACCTATATTCGAATCGAAATAGATGGACTAGTGTTAATAAGGGATAAATATTTAAAAAGAACTTTTAAAATACTAAAACTTTTGTTCACAAAATTATTTTTATTTATCTGATCATAAAAAGCATCTCGTATAATGTAATTTCTTATTGGTTTAATAAAGAAATGTACCATTTCTTTCTGTATATTAAATACATTCATAAGAAATCTGGCTGATCGATTGCTTAATTAACCTACTCGATATTTTACCGTATAAACTATATAAACAATCAAGTAGTAAACTAAAAGTATAGTTTTTTTACGACTGGACTGCGTCATCGGTTTTTTTTAGTTTATGAAATTATTAAGCTCCTAATATGTTAACGCATTAAGAAATCAAGAATACTCAATATCGATGTTGAAATATTAGCGCTCAGCCTGACATATTTTTGTTGCATCGTTCTGCGGAAATGACACTTTTCTAATGTCGGAAAATATGAAGTACTGCACTAAATTTCGATTATTCTTCATAAATACATGTAAAATAATGATGAGCAGCAATCAATCAAGCGTGACAGTAGGGTAATTTAGAAGCGTCGGTTGGTTTGAATTATCGATATCGATGTTACTCATTTACCTACGACATTTTATTGATCATAAGCCTATTAAGGGTCTGTTTACAATGAATTAAATTATAGTGTATTTCAGTCTTACGCGTGGATATTTCTTTCAATAATTTTTCGTATACAGTAATGCCAGGTGTGAGTAAGAATAATTGAAAACTTTTTCCCTTTACTAGCATATTATTTTTCCTTTCTATCTATCTATCTATTACTTACAAATGTTTGAATATACATGACCAAAATATGTTATTTATAAATATTAGTTAAAAAGACTGGGTATCTTCAGACGTTTTGGATGTGTTTCTAATTGTCTACGGAAACCTCACATGCCAGTTTTACTTAATATAAATGTAACATCGACTCGTTGATAAGTTGATTACATTGAATACGTGTTATCGAGATGACTTTTCCTTTATAATATTGTTTTGTTTGTTTTTTCACGCTTTCTTTCAGAATACATGATATTTAGATACAGAATTCAGTTAAACACAGAATAGGTCATCGCTTCATGTTAAATTTAACAATAAAGACTGTAAAACAGGGTAATATATTTATTACTCCCTGGAATAAACTGAAAGATATTTTAAATACGATGTGTAAGTTATTGTAAGTAGAAATTACTTCTTATAAATAGTGAAAAACATTTTAAAAAATGTTTATATACGTTACAACCATGATAATTTAATATAATTTGTGAAATTCGTGATTCAGAAACACTGGCTATTGATTTTTTAATATAATAATATCTATCTTTTCCTTAGTAAACATTTACTGAGCAGGCTTAATAAAAATAAATATTATTACTAAAGAAAAATGTTTACGTACGTGTACCATATAATTTATGTGGTGAATTAACAAGCTTATTTTTGTTTCTACTGTGGCGGCAGCAGATGCTTCGACTTATTACAAACAATTATACAACTAGCTACGGACAATAAAGTAGAGCGATGTGGAACATAAAATTGAAATTAATCAAGGTGTTTTATGTTTTTAAAATAGACAATTGAAATTGGTCAGTTTCCTAAGATTAATATTATATTATTGGAAATAGACATTCAGTTCATTTATTTTAACAGAACTGTCAGATAGATTACCACAAATATCAGCTACTAAAGAAACGATAAAGACGGAAGTGCAAAACAACGTTTCTATTAGACAGCTATCTCGAAGACCATTTATCAAGTTTCTTTCGCTGTCTTCGTCTCTATACGTTACAAAAGTGTTTCAAGTGTTGCTGACGTAACACTCATAAACCTTTGGAATCGTTTAGCTGAAGTAAAGAAATAGGTGACATGGATCTATGACCTAAGTAAAAGTTGGAGAGTGGTGTCGAACAAAAAGCATGTGGTACTTTCAATAGGACTTAGGCTATCGGTGATAGTAAATATAAAAGAGCAATGGAATAAGTACACACACTTACACGTACATGTACGCGCACGCCTCATACACACACGCACGCAGACACATACGAACGCGCACATGCACGCACGCACGCTCGCATGTATGCACGCCCGCACACACACACACACACACACACACATATACATGTTTATTATTATATATTATGCATATATATATATATATATATATATATATATATGCACATATGTATATAAACTTTTTTTTTATTTTCAGTAAGAAAAAACGGATTTGTTTTACTGACTGCGGCACCCTAAGGAGGGTAGAGTGTTTATCAATTTATGTATGTATGTGAATGTATCCAAATATTACACTATAGAGCGTTACAATCTCTAAAATATGGCGACAGAGTCGCCATTTTATTCAATGTGAAAAAAAATAAATTTTAGAACTATTAAGGGAAGCAATATTTCTAAAACTTATAATATGTTGTATAAACCAATACAATATTTAATAAAAAAATGTTTCAAAACTCATTTAGCAATATTTTTGAGAACCTAGGTTTGGGCTATTTGGTAAGTCCGTATGAAAAATCTAGTTTTCAACTTTAAATTATTTGTATTACCCTGAAAATTAACTGATAATTTTTTTCATTTCTTTCTCAGGGTAAACATTTTTACGTTCTTTACCCTGAGAAAGAAAATAAAAATATATTTATTTCCACAAATGAAAATGAATTAACCACATAAAATGTATTTAGTGTGTACGAAAATATCGAATATATGGAAATATTTAAAGGAAATTATTTATCTGAGTCCTTTATGAAGGTATAAAATTACTAGTTGGAAAAAATCTATTCAGTAATACCTACGTAAAAGTGATAAAGTAAAAAGTATAGAAATATGACAAGTAACAAAATTTGTTTGTATTTCTCCCTCTAACTTTCTGTTGTAACAGATATATTTTTCTACTTGTTAGCTAAGTATATTTTGATTAAGGTCATACCTTATATTACATAGATTTGAACTGGATAACGATCCAATAGAATCAATTTGGAAGACACAGAAAGGTATGTTCGAAAGGTATATTTGAAACGGGAGAGTCATCGATAGAGAGGAATTGATAGAAAATTATAATACAGAAATTATTAGATAAATATGAAACAATATACATTAATATTTAATATAAGTTCAAGTTGTCTTATACAATGGTGTTTTATTAAAGTGTTCGGGTGTTGCGGTTTATTACTTTAAATAAGTTAATTGTGGCACTAAGTTAAATTACTTTTTAGGTAGCACCATTATTTGTAAATTTTTAATAAGTTTCCAGGGAATTCTTATATAGTTTGAAACTTTATAATTTACTTCAATTTAAATTCACTTAAGTTTAATTTAAGCCTTAATTACTTAAAATTTTGTAGCCAATGTTGTAATGGTACGCTTATTAGAGAAAATAAAACCCTTTAGGTGCAAAGTAAATATAAGTCAACAAGAATAAATGCTTTTCGATTCTCCTATATAAGTTATGCCTAACTTTCTAAATAGTTTGTAAGACCAATGTTACATCGACTAAAGTCGTGAGCCTATTTGGTTATTAGTAATCGATGTAGACTTGTTTACATAAAGGTTTCACACCGTTTTCATAAATGCTTTGAATGTTGTCAAATTGTAATGTCGTCCAACTTTATGGACATAAGGAGGTTGATTGAAGTCTCAGATAGAAGAATCATTTATATGACTGTCATGATCAATCGGGCTCACCAGACCTTAATTAATAAATTTTTCAGGAAAGCATTTTCAATATTGTCTAAGAAACAAATATAAAATTTTACATCTATTACTATCGGTCTTTAATTGTATGAAATTTAGAAAAGAGTAACAAATACAAAATTTTACATTTATTACTATTGGTCTTTAATTGTATGAAATTTAGAAAAGAGTAACAAATACAAAATTTTACATCTATTACTATTGGTCATTAATTGTATGAAATTTAGAAAAGAGTAACAAATACAAAATTTTACATCTATTACTATTGGTCTTTAATTGTATGAAATTTAGAAAAGAGTAACAAATACAAAATTTTACATCTATTACTATTGGTCTTTAATTGTATGAAATTTAGAAAAGAGTAACAAATACAAAATTTTGCCTCAATTACTATTTCTTTTTAATTGTACGATGAAAAAGTACAAACAAATAATTAATTTGAAATTAGACAAGCAATATTTTTTGTTAGCATCTATATAAATATAGACAAAAACCTTCTGAAAGTGAACAACAAGTTAATTTAGACCACTTGTAAAATATAAAACGGAAAAAATAAATTGTATTTCAACTCGTTAGGAATGCAGTTGCATTAATCTGCCGCAATGATAACATTATTTGGAGACAGGACGGTATTACCATTTAACTTGAAGAATTATCATAAAAACATCAATATGAGATACAATTTTTATCTGTTTTAAAAAGCTACATACTTTAGCTGTAAATATAGTTTCACTGTAACTATAATATTTTCTTGTGAAATATAAGTGTATCTTGAATGATATTCCAATAAAATTATATTATTATTTTGTTGTCGGCCTGATCAAATATTTGTACAGTAGGCATAAATTAGTAATGATTAGGCGCTCTCCTCTCCTTTTCTACCGCTGACACTGCGCGCGCCCAAATTCTTTTAGTTTCGTATCAAAGCTAGATTAAATAATTGTACCCGGGAGAAACGAGATATGGCATGAAGTTTTGGTTTTTAAAGTTCTAATTATGTGTTAGCGGAAAGAAAGAAAAAAAAGTGTGTGAAAAGAGACAAAAAACATTCTTTTTGAGAGAAACAATCTTTTTTCACGTATCAAGTGTCAAAAATTTTAAAACAAAAAGGCGTCTTGAGCTGTCAAACGTTTCTGAATTTACAGTTATGAGAATAAATTACGAGTAGGATTTGCTGGATATTAAAAGGTTTGATTGTGACTCGACTACCGCTTCCAAAAAGTTCAAAAATTCCAAATTTCATTCAAATCGGTCGCGCTATTATGTCTTAGACTGGGTCAGGGAAACACGCACACACACAATGTATTACGTGTTAGACGGGGTAACGAAAACACACACACACATTGTGTTTTGTGTTTTATGTACTGTATTGTTGTTTTATTAAAATATCGATTTCTGTTTTTTTAATATTACTAGACTTTCATCATTCGTTAGTGTGATTAGTGTTGACATTGCTTATTAAGGAAAGCAAATAATCGTTAAAAGTGGGAGAGTCTGAAATTTCAACGTATTAGATTGCAATTTATAAACTAGCCACTCTTTCCAATTATTTCTGGAACGTTATGGAAACTTCTCGAACATATCTTCAAGGTTATATTAAGAGCGCGGCGTTACATTTTCTGTTCAGTTAGCAACTAAGTTTTGGCGAGTAAAGAACAAGTAAAACGTTGGAAGTTTGACAAAGAGAAGTTGGAGTAATCTTTCTTCATGAACTTTATTTAGGGCGAAATGAGAGCGAAACAATATGCAATTTATACACAAAGATAGGTGAAGGTGTATTCTTTTATGACACAACTTAGCATTAGTTACAAAAATTGAGAAAAGGAATTCATGATCTTTCCGATCTCACTCATAGTGATGTCCTACATTAAATCTTAGGACAATTAAATACTATTTATTTACTTTTGAAATATATTACAGGTTACAGGTAGTCCGTCTCATGCTCTCAAAATACAATAGATGAAGAAATTGATATAAGTAGTGGGGCAGAATTTGAAATTGTCCTTTAAAATTTCCAATGCAACTGAAGTTTCATATTAACCTCCCGTGGAATGTTGAACGAAAAAACCTATGCGAATGAAGGAATGCATAAAAGTGATAAAAAAATACACAATGCAATTTGTGCCAAAAGAACACAAGAATACGTTATAAAGCGTATTATACAACATTACAAAACCTACTTAGCGAGGAAAAGTCTATAACGAGATACTCAATTTCCCTGAAATGATTTAATAATTTCTCCCTTGAATGTAAAGCAAGTAACAATTTTAATGTTCAAAATGCGTTTCCATTCATGGAGAATTTGAAAGTGGCCTGGGCGCGAGAGGTGGATATTTTGGGTTTATTTTGCCGTTCATGTCGCCGACAGAGACGTTATGGCCTCGCGCCGACTATAACACGCCGCACAGGGGAATGGAGGGCATTTAGTTATTTGGAAGACAAACTGATTAAAAGACAATTCTGCTTCTTATTTCAGTGTATTAAATAATTCAATTAATTATTTGCTTTGAATCGAATTTCGAATAATTAGTGAAAGAAAAAAGGTTACTTTTAAGTGTATTAAAACATATGGACAAGTGAATATTAAATTACCGTAGAAGAAATTTAATACACATTAATAATTATAAATTACGAGACTTCTAATGTTTTAACTTTCATTTCGTTTGGATTGTCAAAACCAAACAACATTCAAAAGATTTTATCCTTTTAGTTATCTGGTCAAACCAAAATGTTTGTTTTAGTACGTAACTGGTTGGTTACGTACTAAAACAAACATTTATTTATTCCCTTCATTGTATTATTTCTGGGACTTTTAAAATCATCATATATAATACTTTTACACTTCTCATGAAATATGTTCAAAAATTGTAACCGGCGATATTTTTTAATGAATATATGTTTGTTATATATTTTTTAATGAAATAAAATAACAACTATGTATTGTGTATTGAATTTTGTATGAGACATAAAGACGTAGTGTATTTTACTGTTATCAAATAATTTCCGTGGTCATAATATTGTATTCCATTAAGGTGAGAATATGATAAAATATAAGATGTATAGCAGAAATGAGAATGATGTTTATGGAATACTATCAATTGGTGCTACTTCACTTTATTGAATATACAGATGAACAAATAAATATTAAACAATTGGTTACTTGGGAATATAACCAATTTTTTTATATTATTGCTATAGCATTAAAAATAGATGCTTTTGTATTTTGTTCTGTGTCCGAAATTGACAATTGTTAATTTTTAGAAAGAGTTATATTTTAAATACTTTGTATATAATTTGAATTATAAAATCAATTTTGAGTTGAATTTGAAAGATATTTTCGTCTATGTAAATATAGGAATTTTGGCGGGATATTTCGAAATTGCATTCTGCAATTTAAATTTCTGCACGAATTTAATGAATTAAATGAAGATACGTAATTTAAAAAAAAAAAACAGTTTGAAAATTTACATAAAATTACTAAAAAAGTATATTTCTGTTTCTGTCTTTTTCGTGTTTGATACAAAGTAGCCACAGAATACACGGCATAAGATACATAGCCATGGAAAAAATATATTTCATATTAATCAATATTGAAGCAATATGCTATTCTCACATTTTATACAACGATTAAACAAAAAAATAATGAAATATTAAAACTTTAAATATGAGAATTACTTTAATTACAAACTACTAACAATTTAAATTTATTAACTTTGAAGGGTTGAAACATAGGCTGTTAAATTTAACAAAAATACTATCCTATGATTTGAGTTAATTTTCTCTAATCAGGGGCTCTAATTTTATATAATGAATGAAGTCAATGATGATAAGAAAAGAAAAATCGATATCACCAAAATTCATATAAACTGCATACGAACTTAATTTCAATTTACTTCATTGCGGAACAAAATAACCGCAAAAGAAACGTACTCGTAGACTGAAACTGAAAAGTGGAAGGGTTATATTGCTAATCCTTAACACCGTTAAAGAACTCAGGTGATGAATATCCCACATTTGCCTACTCGAATTCATTTCCTCTTTGCCCTGCCTTCCCCTACGTATTCATGATGCGCACATTAGGGGCATCAATAAAATACGACTCTAAGCTCCCATTTGTAGTCGTAAATAGAGCTACAATTTTGTTTATTTAGAATTGTAGATTAGACGCGGTCGGGGGGTCGTCTTCTTTTCATGCTGCACATATTTACCTACTGCCAAACGATTATTTCAAAGCCAGACCATGTAGATACAGGCTGTTCATTCGAATTAAATTTTTTGGTTAATTTCTTTTGTATACGAATAGTTTTCGTATCTAAAATCGTAGGTGTTCCTCTTACAATTAACTGACCGATACGTGTACATTAATTTACAGTGTTTCATATTAGTTTATTAGAAGCAAAAAAATAACTAAAAAACGAATTAAACTATTATTATATTTTTGAATATTAATTATTTTCTTTAATAATGTGCATTTTTAGTGCGTATATTATATTATGTGAAATTAAGTATAAGCGAAAGTAATTTTGCATCCAAAAGCAGTTCTCTAATCTTCGAGAATTTTCTCATCGTTACATTTATTCAATGATAAATATCAGAATATGCTTGAAATTACTAGCAGAATCGGTGCTAAAGGATTTGAAAGTCACTTGCATGCGTTAGAAAATTCCTTGTTACGTTTGTGTTATTGATTAGCTGTTCGACAGCATTTGTTGAAAATAATATATGAATTCAACAACATTACATGACTGTCATATACATAAATGAAGGAAAATTATCCAGTGTGACATACTATTTTTAATATTTTGGCATATTTTTTTCTCATAGTTTTACATTATTTTTCTGACAATCATTAAGCTTTTTATTTATCCCTTATTTTTAAATAATTTATTTTCATATTTTACATTGAAAGAATTACCATAGTAAGAAAAAAATTAATAATAACCTGTACCAAAATATAGTTTAACTGATTCCACAAGATAAAATGCGAACTTTATATTATTAGTCCATAATATTCGGTACGTAATGCAAAGCCAACGGCATTTATTTTTCTCTGTGGAAAATACAATTAAATGGTACTACATTTATTACTTCCTTTAACGCACATGTTCGAAAAGAAAAAAGGACAATAGAGAAGGTTTCTATTCAGTAGGAGAAGAATTCAACAAGCTCGTTTATAGTTGCTTAGCTGATTTTTCGAAAGTATCTGCTTTGGTTAAATGGTCAAAACTTTGGGACTCCACTGGAGATAGGTACCCTTAAACAACCTGTGTCTTTATGAAAATGAAACAGCCTCAGTCAGAACAGATGATTTATTATCGAGTCAATTCTATCCCAGTGCAGGAGTTCGCTAAGAATATATAATCTGGCCGCTCCTATTTAACATCCATACCGAGCGTATAATGAGAACTGCTCTTGAAAACTGGATTGGTGGAATCACGGTCGGTGGATCAAAAATCTTAATTCTTCGTTATGCGGATGAAGCTACCTTAATCACAACTAGTATTCACTGTTTAAAAAGCAAAGGATGGAAAACGTAAGCCTTGAATTCAGATGAAAACTAATTGCTAAGACGAAGATGATGAGTGTTGACCATGTCAATGACAATTCGCCTGAAATTATACAAATAGCGAACTGCAGGATGGTTCAATCATTCGTCTATTTGGGGGCATTCATTTTTAATAATGGTGGATGTTCTGACGAAATCAAAAAGCGTGTGACGATTGCTAGGTCTACTATGGACAAGCTGAGGAGAAACACAAAAAATACAAAAACAACGAAAATCCAACTGATTTGGGCATTATTTTCCTCTACGCCGCAGGGATATGCTACGATGACGCTATGCGAAAGCGAGATAAAAAAGGTAGACACCTGGATGAAATTCGACGATGCAGTTTTGAACCATGCGACAACCAGATCACTTTATTTGCTAAGAAAAAACCTTTTTCGCTGATCATCAACAAGGGATGAAAAAAGAAGAACGTTTATTTGATCATGATATGATCAATTGAAACCCATCTCTTACATACTAACAAGATATAATATTTTGTTCTTGTAACACTACTATAATCATCATATTTCGAAGCGCGTAAAATAATTACGTCGCAGTAATTTCTAGCTCGAAACATTGAATATGTGATTTTTTAATACGTCCTAAACATTAAAGAAAGTTTCTGAAAGGGCGAATGAGATTATCTAAGGCTAATATTATATAAGAAAAATATATGAAATGCTAAGCGATAAGGAGCAGATAAAGTAGAGACGTAAAAACTTTGGAAGTGAAATTCGGTTAATTAAACTTTTCAGGTTTTTTGTTAGGAAAATTTGTGAAATATAATTTTGTATTCAGTTTAATATATTTTGCGTGTAGTTGTTGTTTATGCGTGTAAAGAAAAATAATCATAGTTTTTCTACGATAATAACTAAGCCACGCATATTTACAATAATGTTAGTGGAATGCATTGTCATTACGATTTAATTAAAATGTGCTTTTTTGTAATTTAAATACATTCTCACAAAAATTAACAATTATTTCAAACGTATACAATAATTTTTAAATTCATTAATTATTTCAAATATATACAAACATGTTTAATACTGTTTGAAAACTTATGGTCATACTTTGTTTCTTATGTGTTAAGTGCAAACAAGTATCACTCTTTAATATTTGACACTTCCTGCTCTCTTTATTTGAAAATACTCGTATATCTGCATTCCAAAGAAGTGAGCGAATTTTATTCATATGACGGATAACAAATAAAAATATGTTTTCTTATATTTTATTTGAGTGATTAATAATTATGACTCTTCCATTATTTTAATATTTTTTTCCGAATTCTATATGGGACTATATTCAACTCAGTAGATGGTAAACATTTATCCGAGAGAGGGAGAGATAAAGAGACAGAGAGGGGAGAGAAAAATTTAATAACTGTATTACTTGTATGATGTATTATTTGTTTCTTGCTCGCTCATAACTAATCACCAATATTTTATACGTGAATAATTGATTCCAAATTTATTCGGATATACGATTATCAAAATTTTATTTAGCACAATGATATTAAGATAACAATTTATTCGAATATTGCTCAACACTTTTAAATTTTGAAATTTAACTTTAAGTCAAACAAATGATTTTTTATTTTCGGTTCATTATCTATGAAATATGGTGTATTCAATAGATAACTTAAACACAGAGAACATTTCATAATTTTAAAAATGTAATTTTAATTCACAATTTTCCAAATTTAGGCTCTTAACTGAAGAAAGAAATCAAAAATATCAGAAATATTCATTTATAAATTACTATATTTGATATATACACATACACACCCTCCCCCTTCCCCTACCCACACACACAATTTTTTTGTGATGTACCGTTTATACGCATTAGTCCTTTTTTGTACATACTTCTATTAAATTTTACGTTCACGAAAATATTTTAAAAATACGTAGACTAGATCATAAATCTAAAGGTCTAATGTATATAGTACGGCCATAATGTGGAAATAGGCCTTTGCCGCTCTAACACTCGTCCTCCAAATGCGTCCTTTCGACCTTAACAATGACTATTTATGCTAACAAAGAAAATAATGGAATAAACTGACGTATGGAACAACAGCTGCTCTCTTACGAGCGTAGACTATATAAGGCTACTAAAAATACTTTTTATGACTAACTGAAGAAGGTATTTTAAACTATTTTGCGAATGTTTGGATACTTAAAAATGCTTGCGTTTTTAAATATCATGTTACACTTGAAACTGATTTATTCAATACAATTCTTTCAAATGAATTTCCAATGGAAAAGCTGAGATGCTTTCCCGATATGCTAATGTAATCTCGTAAATATTTAACCTATTTTCTATCTGTCAATGCCCATGAACTTCTTAATTATGTGCTTTTGAAACAAGTTTTTATCATATCTATCTCACCATATTCTACTTGATGCAATAATAAAGTTACCGACTATTGAACACGCCATCGCTATTCATAAGTGTTATCTAATATGATAGCCAAATATATTTTCCACTTCTTCACAATGAATACATTTTTTTTCTATTGCTCTATAAGAGTATCCAAGTAGCTTTAACATATAATAAAATCTTAAACCGGAAACTATTTAAACAAGGTTTTTGGTATTCTTTTACATTTACGGTAAATGGTCGCCATTGAGAAGCTTTATCCGCTATTGAGGAGGATAGATCAAATTTTCCTTTCTTGAACCAATGCTACTAGCGCCTTAGAAGAGCACGCTTTCATATGTCATAATAGATGTATTGCTTCTGGTTTCTCTCTTTGTCCTAAATGAAAAATACGTGCTAGCAATAGTGCCTAACAGAAATGTTCAAGAGGTTTACGTAATATTCCAGAGATTGTCGACGGAATGGTAGGTTTATTACTTGCAAACTTTATTTACAAATCTTTGCACTTATATTTTGAGTTTATGGAGGAATCGCGTTCTGTGGGTGCCACTTAACTAAAACCTATTTATAATACGATATGAGGCATTCATAATTTTGTACTATTTTCTAAAGAAAACTTCAAATTAAACTATTTTATAAATTAAAGTTTTAAAAATATGACTCAGTCATATTACCTTCTCTATGAACTTCTTTTATTCCAATGATATGTATCATTGGAATAGACGAAAATTATTGGAATATACGAGTTATAAATATATTATAAATATATTATGAACTTAAATTTCAAATTACTATTTAATCAATATTGAAACTCTCCATTTTGAAGAATTTTGTTAAATCATTAAATTACAAAATCAAACGAAAGTATTATTTTCCCCGACGAGTACGAGCAAGAATTTTGCAATGTAGCTTAAATCATTAAATGCTACACCACAAAATCAAATATACTTTCCCAACGAGTACGATACTTACATTTTCCCAACAAGTACGAGTTAGTGCTCCATTAATAAAACTGTGAGTTCGTAAAAATAAATCACAATAAGTAATTTACAAAGAAAGAATCGATACAAAATACAGACGTTAAATTTAGACCCATTATTTTTAATTTATTCCCGTATTAAATTTAAACATTTAAAATGGAAGAAAGTTCAATTACTCTTATAGTCTGGTTATATCTGGTTTAGGTTGAATTTTTTAAGTCAAATGATGTATACTCATAAAAAGGAATGTAATACTTTTTTTCTACCTAGTAGCTATTACAATTTCTTCTTGTTATAACTCTCAGGAGTCGTTTTTTTCTCTAAATAAGAACGCTCTCGCAAGGAAAATGTTATTCGGCAGGAAAACGTTCTTGAGGTTAAATGGGATGCAGAAGAGCTTCAACTTTGCGTTGCTTCTAGAATAATCGGTGTCATCCTAAAATATTGGTTATAAAAGTTAATGTGTATTTAGGGTTATTAAAGATATGCTATTATTCGGTGATAATTATAGTTTAATTAAGTCACAGTTGGTTATCATAATCCAATGTTCTAATAGTTCTTTCGCATACTTTTTTCTCTGGATTTATCAAAAACGTTAAATTAAAAGGTAAACTTAAGTACATTTCAGCTTTATTAACATTCCATTGTTATTTAAGTACCGAATAAGTGATATTATATGATACTTAAAATAGGGTCAAGTGCCTGTTGGAACCTATGCACAATAGGGTTCCGTGTTTCTTTATACGAGTTTCTCTTGTTATTGTTGTTGCAAGGTAACCGAATTAATTTTATTTAAATATACTTAAGTTTTTATATTTTTTCAGATGAATGACTAAAAATGTAGGGCGTAGATTAATGATTAAACATTTAGAGAGACACATCGTACGATATAATTTTATTTAAAAGCACTTAATATTTTTAATTATTCAAATCAATGACTAAAAATTTAGAGTGGAAAATCAATGACAACAACAAATTAGAGGGATACATTGTATGTTATTTTGAAGCTTAATACTTGGGGAATTAAAATTTTAAAAAATCGGTCAAATGTTTGCCTGAATAGTGCCTCAAGATTATAAAACGTTTGGTGCAGGTTTTTCTTTTTCAGGAACAGAATTCTAAAAATGAAAAATAAACTTGACCATACGATGATGGAATCATTATAAAGAAACGTCCGAAATAAAATTTTAGTCACCAATTTACATACGTGCATGGTAATACATTAACATTATTCAATTTGTTTAGAAGCTAGAAACCTCTAATACCATAACGTATTAAATACCTAAAAGTTCCGTTGTTTCGAACCTTTTGGGTACAGAACTCTGAATACCCTCATCCATACATACTTAAAACCATTATGTATCGATTTTCAGTAATGGACAGAATGACTCAAAAAGAGAGGTTTAACTGTACGATTTAGGAATACTATGTGAAAATTATCCAACCTGTGGCGATGAATGTCGATGAAGTTGGAAGAAGCATTCGCCAGAAGAATATCTCGGCGTGCGCTGCTTAGAGATACATGGAACTAATCGTTATAGATACATGGAACTAATATAGGGCATCATTGTTTTTCTCAAAAAGTTCTCTAATAAAATCTAGGACACCATATTTATATGTAATCCATTAAATTCATAATAAAACTTTCACTGTTTTAACCATCAACATAATTTCACAACTCTACTAGAAAACATTCTAAAGCTTATTGTGCGAATCTGTCTCAATTCTCATAAAACTAAATTTTATAATAACATTCGTCAAGTCATGTGGATTAAATTTATATACTGTAGTTTATTAACTAATAGTCCAAAAGTTATGGAGATATTCGAAGTAAACAAAATAATACCCGTGGGTTTTCGCACACTGAGTAATGTCAATATATGAAAAGTTTTTATCTACCCATGCGAAACCGGGTAGGTCGTTAAACTAAACCCAATTAAAATTAATTGAGTTATTACTGTATGAAATTAAAATTTACATAAGTAAAAGTGACTATTACAGTAAAATGTTAATATTGTTCCAGAGTCTTGAAAACCATGAGTCCTGAGAAAAGAAATCAAAAATATGGATTAATTTATTCAAATTTACTAGTGCCCTTTGCTAACATTCATTTTGTTTCGTTTCTATTGATGTCTGAAATAGTGCCGTGAAGAAAGTGTTTAAATATTTTATTTTATCAAATTCATAAAAGTTTCAGACGATCTAAGTGCACGATAGTGTGGAAAATTGGTCTTCGCGTACACATGGCACTATTTATATGAAAGGTTTCGAACCACTCTTGATCCCATGTGCCTCAGTCCCCATTTGAGATAAATTTGTAAAATCTGCATATTATACCACTAGTTCTTGTGATTTCTAATTTGATTGAAGTGGTTTAAGGGGTTCCTGAGATATGGACTTTAGAAAATACTCAAATTTGATGTTCCGAGACTGACTGACTCATATATTAACAGCTCACCAAATCTTTAGGTTACTTCTACTAAAATCTAGCACAATTATATTTTGTATATAGTGAGTGTCTTATATGAAGACTGAAATTTTTATGAAATAAGTAAAAAAAAGAGCAAATTTGACATTCCGAGACTGACTTACTCATTTATTAACAGTTCATCAAGTCTTTAGGTGACTTCTACGAAAATCTAGCACAATGATATTCTATACAGCGAGTATATTATATGTGGACTATGAAATTTTCATGTAGTAAGTAAAGCAGAAGAGGAGATATGTTATTATTTACGTCAATGAATTGGGTTGTTCGCAACCCTTCAGCAAACTTGTTGATCCAGTTCACGGCGTTTTCGCAACGGTAGCTTTATCTATTGTGTGACAGCTTATGTATTCTATGATTGCATACATATATTTCGTACAAAATATTTAGGGATAAACATCGTAATGTACTTTGCACAGAACTAAATGCATTTATAGTGCCTGGATTTAAAACAAGGATAGAAATATTATGGTTAATCAGACGAATATAGCGTTTCTATATTTAAGAATTGGTCTTAAATATATTCATATAAGCTAAGAACTACAGATTTTTGTACTTTTAAAGAATTAAATCTATTCTTATAACGGGATATTTACATATTGTTTTGGATCTAACTTGCCAGGTTAAAATTTGATAGTATTTAATATATATAATGTATAGAGAAGTGCTTTTATATTTTGTGTAACCTTGGATTTCAATAATATTGTTACCCCAAGAATACATTATTCGTTAAAGAGGACTTATCCTGGACTTTTGTCCAGTTATGTTTTTGGTGGGATATTTTTTTATGCGCGTTTAAATACTTTGCTTTTACTTTATTATTTTTATGAATTATTTTTATTATTTTCAATGAATTCAATGAATTAGTATAAGAAAAACATGCCACCTGGTAAATTTATTTTTTCGACTCTTTCAAAACTTCGAATTCCTCCAAACTGTGAAATACGCAATTAATTCATAGTATGAATTTTTTTCCTAATATATTTTTATATTTCTATGTATTCATCTTATTCATATTAATCTATGCAGAAATTCCAGAGAATTTTATTATTACAAGTATTATTTACACCACACTAAATTACTATTTATACTGCTCACACGATGTCAGATATACTTTTGCTTTAAATTTTATGAAATTATACAATTAAAATAAAAAGGGCTTTCAAAACTTTCAAACAGTCAGATTTTTAATTTTTTTTATTTTATATAAAGCTGTTTCTTTTCCATATGAAAAAGAAACAGCTTGTGCAATGGTATTTTTATTAAGGTTTATTATGGCTATTTGTGACAGCAGTCCACCTTTATCGAAACCGTAAATCTTGCTATGTTTCAAGTTTTTTTTTTAACGAAAATTCTTTTCTCGTTTCTGAACACATTATTTTTAGTACACTAATCTTCCGCTGTTTAGAATACCAATGCAAAAAATATGTGATCTGGTGTATGCAGACTTGTAAGTTTATTCTTGAATTATGTTCGGTAGTTCTTGAATAGCATTTACTTGAAGCATAGACGAATTCAAATCTATAGTCTAACAAACGGTATACTAACTCATTGAGAAAATAGTCATAAATAAACAGGCGCAAGTAGATTTTACACTATTTCGCGCGAGAAGTGATAACACCTGTTCATTAACAAAGTCCAAACTTCTCGCGAACAAGATTAACTATATACTGCTTTTGTAAGTTTTGCAAACAATATGTGAATAACTTACAGCAGACAATTTCATACACTTGGCAAACTATTTACTGTTAAAAGACCTATTCTAATAAGGCGGCCTCGAGGCACCAAATTGAACTCGGTTGCAGCTCGCGTCATGATAGAGCAATTGTTGGGATTCTATAAATAATCCCGGAGACTGTGTCCTGTTATTTGGGTATATAATGTGTAAGGTACGTAGATATATTTTAACGTTTTTTATGGGGTATCATAAAATAATTATTTGGAAATAATACTATGAATAGACACTTCTTAATAACTTAGGCAGAAATTAACTAATGTTATTATTTTTATAAAAGAAGAGTATTAAATTTGTCATATATAAAAAAATATTTACTTATGTATAAAGAGAAAAATGTTGTGGTTATCTATGTTTTCTACATCTTGTATTGGAGTGGTTATACTTTTTAACCAACTTCAAGAAAGTGAGATGTTATCTGTTCGACTGTATTTTTTGTATATGTTACTTCATATTTTTGGCACTTCACAGTAAATTTGGATGACTATTTTTTATTTCGAATTGTCAGTAGAGTCCCTTGAAAATTTGATTAGAATCTTGTCATGAAAATTGAACATGGATTTTTCGTAACCCAATGATACCAACACTATATCTATTTGCAAACAATGGTAAATACTTGACATATATACGCGTTACACTATTTGCTGATATATTATAGGTCTAAAATATTACTACTTAACAAAAACACTAAGTTTTGTCACAAAGGAATAATGCTATTCCTCAATAAATATTCTGTGTAATCAATGGCTGATTTAATCATGAACTATGCTTACATTCTACTACACCAAATATGCGTGCGCTTAATTTGATAGACTTGTTATTTTCTTCTAAAATTTTACGTTAAAAACATAAAAATTTTTACAATTACTGTATTAGTGGTAAGTAACACCCAAGAGACTATATTATTCCATAGGTACCTTTGGATATAAAATTGGACTATAAATATTTTCTTAGTTAACAAATAAGTCCGCAAGGCCATCATTTGTAGTATTCCATCGTGATAATGGAAAAAAGGTTTTTCCACCCGTTTTATGATTTAAACGCTATTAAAATTCATAGTTTTTACTATAATATTTACAGTTCCACAGGGTTCTCCTGTGTAACATAATTTCGTCACGTACTTCCGGTTATCAGTTTGTTGTCTTACTGCTCCTGCAAACATATACATTATACATGCAGTTTTTCATGTAAAAGCTTCAGATGTTCATATCAATTAATATGCAGTAAAAAAATGTTCTCTTAATATATATCTTCACACATGTTAATTGGAAGTGTAAATTTTATTTGTCGTAATTACCATTGAAAAAATATGACCGCATATTGTTGCTCCATTTTCAGCCTCTTTTGTGAAGTAAAACATAATGTATAAATTAACATGTAATTCTGGGATCGATTATATGTTAAATTGAACATTACCCTTCAAAATGTTTAACGAATAGCCTGTAAAATCTTAAAAACTAAATATGATATGGAAAATACCAGCCGTTTATTTAGAACTTTCGTAATATATTAGTTTGGTCAACTTGTGTCGGTAATTGCAAAAATACAGCAACAAAAATGCGTATTCAGATACGCGCTCCTTTTTATATGTAAACGTTAATTCAAAAATATAGAAGTTTATCTTTATGTCGATTTGGGTTTGGAACATTGAAAAAATAGTATAGAAATTTTCCATGCCATTAAGAAAAAAGCTATACATAGAAATATAGCGAATAATTTAAAAAAGACGCCCTACTTACATAGTTAAATACTAATAAAATTTTGAATAAAATAATTGTAGTCGTTTCCACATACAAATACTTAAAAATCTAATAAAATATGTAGAAAAATTAAATAATTTAAAACAAAAACAGAATCTAGTTAATTAGATAATTTTCCTGCTGCACAAGCTTCCGTGCAAACCAATAGATCACTGGAAAGCTTACAAAACTGATACGAAAATAGATATGAGTGTAAGTATTACTTAGGCAATTCGTATTTCGGTAGATATAATTTCAGTTTTCAAGTACAAACTTTCCCAAGAAAGCAATGGCCTTCGCCATTCGCCCTCTATTTTAACCCGTCCAGCACCCTTAACCAAATTTCGAACTCTCTAGCTACTATGAGTGGCTCTCAAAATAATATGTAAACATTATGCAGCAGATAGTGGATTAATTCTATTAATGAAGCGTAGCAATTCGGATTATTTAGTAGACGTTTAATTAGCATAACGACCAGCCACGATCTCGAGATTTATCAAAATGGAGTTTAGAAGCTAACATATGCTGTGTTGAGTATGAGAGTCGATCGCATTGTATCACTCGCATTTGGCAGTAGATTGATAGATGAATTTATATCATAAATAACAGAAAATCTCTTAAAATATGTAAAGAAAATATTTAAGTAGAAACTTATTTATGTAAACTTCCCCAATATTCGACGGTACTATAATTTTGTCATTGCATTGGAACAAACAAGTCTCACTTTGAACCCTGTTATATCCTTAAAGAATAATTACGGAGCAAATCTGTAATTGAATAGTTTATATAGCTTAATTGATAATTGCGTTAATACTATCTTCTGTTGCAAGTTGGAAAAATATTCATAGGAAACTAAAACCACTTGCATCTACTTCAGTACAGTGTCATTTTTTTTTATTTTCATCAGAGATTTGACCAAAGTTTAACCTTTGTTATTAAAAGACAGGTGATTAATCTGATAAACTTGTTATGTACAAGTAGAACGCGCAATATAAGGGTTCGATGGACGGTTAGGAATTTAAAAACAATTGCGAGTACATAATTTTATATTAAATTATACGTAAATATTGATGTAATATTCAAATTTTTATTTTCACCACATTTTATTTTCAGATTAAGGTATTTACACAATAATTTGAAAATAAAATCTGTTACCCTATTTGCTTTTAAAAATTTCTGTATTAGTATTTTGCACTCTTAATTTCTGGAAAACATATGGATTGGTATGCTTATTGAGTTTTGTATGTTGCATAGTTTCGAAAAACTGAGCTGAGTGGACGTTTTGAACAACATCACCGTATCATTTTGAAAAAATAATCATAAATCAAATAGTTACAACATTAAATAAAATCATAATATTTTGAAAAGTATGTAATAAGCATAGTTACTACAACTATGAAAAAGGACGAAGAAGATATATTTTATTATATCATCATACTGTCGTAAACGTTTGATGAGTATAAAAAAAATTACCTTACATATAATGGATGGGTAGTAGTTACGAGATTTACATCATATGATTGAATATATGTTGTGCTGGAGACTTGAATGCTTAACGGAAAAAATGTTATTTCAATATATAAAAATGCATCCTTTTGGTTCCTGCAAAAATGTGTTATTTTATTATTTACTGCAGAATTATTTTAATTTATTGTATACTGCAAATATTATTCACTGCAAAAATGTGTCATTTTATTGTGTAAAAATGAATTCCTTGATTCCTGTTTAAAAACCCAAGTCATAGAAACTATATTTATGATTTTTCCACGTATAAATATTTATAAGCTATGATATTATACTTTATTACTTCGCCTGCTAAAAATTTCTAGTCAAGAAATCTCAACAAAAGAAATGTTTCCATACAAATATTATATAACATAAATCGATTGAGGGTAATGGAGTAAATGGAAAAAGAAAGTGTAAAAAATCAAAAAGACATACGCTGATCAGATGGGATTGTCTTTGAAAAATGTAATGGTATAGAGAAAATGTTCTGAATTCACCTTTCAGTTCAATTATGTATCATAACATGGCACGACAGTCGGTAATTGTTAAAGCTAGAATCTATTCATCGACAAGAGTTGATGTGCTGACTCAAGTAAATAGTTTTATTTATCAATACATGGTGATTAGGTGGAAAGTTTATGAATAATGTGTATTTACTGAAGAATTATCAATAGTTTCTGGATTATGGAGGTATATTTTACGCATATTTTATTAAAACTCCTTTAAATAAAATAGATATTAATATAATTGTTTTTGGCTCAGCTGTTTAGAGATATGTAATCGACCTTAGCTATTATATAGCATCGTCGTCGCCAATTTGTGTTTATTGTTGTTTTTTTTTTGTAGTTCGTAATTTTAAATATTAGGAGATACGCAATAATTCGCGTTAGATTTTATTCTTAAAACTTTCACTGTCCCCTACTATGGTAATTACTTTTAGCAGTATACGTTGATTAATTTTAGAATTTATTCCATCCCAATTCTTCTGGTTAAATCAATTTCAAAACGTACAATTTGTATTAAACATCTGTTGTTATCTTTCATAAAATTTATGTTATTGTATTTTATTATGTCATTAAAATGCTATTAAAGAAACCAGATCTCTAGTGGAGTGTAGTGTTCAACATATACCTTAATGTTTGTAAATCCAATTGAATTGGCTTATAATTTTTATGAGATTTTGCTGTGTTTGCAGTCCTATGGTGGATGTAACACAATAGAGTTTGAATTAAAAATGTCCCGTAATTTTTCACTAAACTAATGATCTAAATTATGGTGTTTTATTGATTGGCTGAAAGTGCCTTTATAGGAAACCATTTTGCATTAAAATCGATAAAGAAATTGTTAATGTTTATTTGTGCAAATCATGTAAAATAAAAGTATTTATGATTTATGCCAAATATAATAACTTATGTAAAATACTGCTGCTTATAATTGTGGACGTGTATAAATATAACAGTTATTATAGTGGAGTCTTGAATTCACAACCAATATCTTTCAGAGTCCTCGGTTAGTAGCACCATGAAGAGTCGTTTGTATATTTGATTATGTAGCAAAAATGATATAATTGCTCCAAAGTGTTAGCAGTTACATGCTAAGTTTTCTAAGACGATGAGCTTTTCAGAACTATCCATCATAGAACCTTTGCAGATGTTAAAAGTGTTTAGGCTAAGTAAACATTTTAGGTGATTCAAATTTCCTTCAATATAGTTCGGTTTGTCTTTCGGATGGATGTAACAAATGTCATAATATACACTATTGTATTGATTTCGTTGCTGCTTTTTGAATGTAGTATTTGCTTTAAGTTCCATGCATGCAGGTAAGAATCCGTTCTCAATATGTAATCTCCCCAGAGGATACACATACATGAAAAAAGTGAAAAAAGACGAAATATGAACCCAATAATAAGATACGAGCTGATTAAATAGTAGTATGTTTAACAGACGCAATGCTAAAGTGTCCTAAAGATTGAAGAAAATGTATGAAAATACGTTAAATTCAAAGTATACGTTAGGGCAGAAAACTCATATGTAATACCAGGTTGAATTGAATTTGCGCAGCCTGCCTAATTAGACGATGGCGTAAGAAAATGAACAGATAGACGAATTATTTTAGTACTGGATTTAAAGGAATATTCCAGAGAGATAAACTCTATACTTGATTGTAGATGATAGACTTTCTTAACAGTCATTATTCCATCATATTCAGAAGAGTTTTTATAACTTTTCTCTGCAAACGAATTACATTTCGATTAAAAAAATATACATACATAAAGATATATGATATATATATATATATGTATATATATATATATATATATATATATATATGTATATATGTATGTATATATATACATGTATATATATATATATATATATGTGTATATATATATATATATATATATATATATACATATATATGTATATATAACAATAAGTCACCGATAGTAACAATTACCAATGTAAATTGTGTAAAAGTTCTAAATATCTAACAAGCAAAGATATTTTCGTGTGGCACAGAAATACTTTATTGGAAAATCGTTTTTAAATAAAACTTTCTCCCTACAAAAGTGAGACCATATTTTATTGGCAATTTGAGAAACGCCCAGTCGTAACTACTGACTAGATTTGCCCAAATTACAAGTACAGATTTATCTATAGCTAATAAACATAAAAATGTGTTGAAGAAAAGTAATGTGCAAAAATAAATGTTTCTTTTCAACAGTGATATGGGAGCGGAAATAACTTTAAAAGACTACTTCCAACTTTCAAAGTTTCAGGACTTTTAATTAATCTACCTCAACAAATTAAACTTTTTAACTTGACTTTTTCCACGCCCAATCGAGTCTTTTTCCGGGAGATAGCGGACAATACCGTTTTTTTCTGCTAACTGGCGGTTATTTAAACTTTTCACGTCGTAATTATGAGCCAATGTCTCTGGTAATTAGGACCCACTCGTTACGTAAATGCTGTTCCGTGGTCTAAGGTAAAACGAGTGTTAAAATTGGCACTCTTTTTGTTGAAAGCTATAAGGGTATTCACGTTGCCTTACGATAAGACTTATCACCAATGCTTTCAATGTTACATGAAATTATTATTCTTCTGGAAACTGTTATGATAATTTGAGTCATTTACAAACTCATGGTTATGTGAATTAATGTAAGTCTCGTTTGTGCTTGAAATAGTAATATATTCTACGATACGCGTTAGATAATTACTCCTATTTTATGTTATATATTATTATTAGACATAGTATTTATTACGTATTTTTTGTATCATGTCTAATATACTCTGAAAACTCAAATTAAGTGACACTATACATATAGTGTCACTTAATTTGAAAAATATTGTTAGCTGTCGAATTACGTTTTACGTCAGTAATATGAACCTCTATAATTTTAACATCGACACTCGAGTTTATATTCTAATATCCTCTTAAATATTTTATGTTATCACTTCGTTACATTAATATATTTTTAAAATAAAATTGAATGAAAATCTTATTAAGATTAGCACAGGAGAAAAACTAATTATTTCAACTTTAAAAAATAAAATTAATTTTGATTAAGTTACCTTTGTAATACTTTTTTATTTCCATGCATTTATGATGGTGGCGCTTAGTCATAATATTACAATTACAAATAGTGTAGGTTAGTTTTATTTCATTTGGATTAATAATCTGAAGAATTACAGGTAAT
Organism: Druceiella hillmani; assembly: GCA_039881145.1. Lineage (NCBI taxonomy): Eukaryota > Metazoa > Arthropoda > Insecta > Lepidoptera > Hepialidae > Druceiella > Druceiella hillmani. Next base: position 17,069,383 of record JAYKKI010000001.1, read on the forward strand.
TTATTACTATTACGCATGTTAAATTTGCAATAGCAAAGGTACTTATGTTATAAAACACAATGTTAAAATGTCTAACAGTTCAATAAAACTCCTATGTACATTTTATGTACATATATTTAAGTTTTTAAATTTTTATCTGTTACTAAATTGGTACATGTACTCGTAAATGTAGTTTTTCTCATACAACTTCTATATTAATATTCTATACATAGTTTTGAAACAAATTTAATTACTTAATTTCTTGTAATTTTTAAGGTTCAACTCTCAACATATTATCTATTTAGTTCTTAGAAGTATCAATTTCTGAGAGATCAGATGATCAATGAACATAAAGATAATTTTTTTCTGACACGAAATAACATATATACAACATTGTTTTTTGCAAAATACAGTATTTATTCCTTAAAACATATAAAACTTTATTTTTTACAACATACGCAATTTTGTTTTTTTCAAAATTTACGACCTTATTTTAAGCAAAATAAACGACATAAAATATACAATTTTATTTTTCGCAACACGCATTGTTTTTTATATATGTACATAATTTTTTCAGTCTATATTGTTATGTACAGTCTATTCAAGCCCTTACGGCATTGTAAAAATACTACATTCGATTACAATCATTAATTAAACTTTCTTATTTCGGCAGATATAATTTCAGTTTTCCTTTACAAACTCTCGCGAGAAATATAGCCTTTCATCCCCCTATGTGCACCCACTCAGTACCCTTTAACCAAATTTTGAAGTTTACTATAAACGTCTCTCAAGAGATTATATAAATAAAATATAGCACACGGGAACAATAAAGAGTAGTCCAGAGTGTTCAATAGACTGTAACTTAATATAAAACAATTTCTTATAATAGAGCGACCTTGAGACGAGAAATTATCGTATTCTAATCAATAAAGTTTCGTCGTTGTTTAATAGGCACATTTCTTACATTTATATACACAGAGTATTTTAAAATGAGCGAAGAAACATTTTAACGTCGAACTTTATTCTCCCCGGCATTTAAATTATTCGGAGCGCTTATATTGCCAATATTAACAATCGTAAAGCAACAAAAATATATTATTAAATGAGTTATACTGTTCAATTTAAAATAGGAATCATATAAATTTTCCTCATAATCATTTATAATAAAAATTTCGAATCTCCCCTTCTACGAGTGACTATTAAAACAGTAGCATTATAAATTTAAATTAAAATTCGTCTGATAACGTGTGTTGTAAGAACACAATGCATTTTATTCGATATTGTAGGAGAATCGGAGAAAATTAAAACTACTTATTCCTAATTTGAGAAACTTAATTAAAAGTGGTACAGCAATTATATAGTTCTGTGTTGATGGTTGCAGCACAATTGTTGCTATGAAATTTTCAAGAAATCCATGTTGCTTAAAGTTTTCAAAAAATCATTAGTTCTGGATATGTTTAAATCTTTCAATAGAGATGTCATTCAACTGTTGGATACACAATCGCTAAGACTACCAAAGAAGTGAAAAGAGTTGGGTTTTAAACAAATACCATTTCAATTTGTTATTTCTTGAATTATGTCCGAAATCTGATTTTTCAGTAGCAATAACGAAGACTAACAGATGAGTAACAGATGAGAAGTATTAAAACTTAAGTCCAACTACGAAAAACAATTTTAATGCCATTTATTTATTGTGGCAGTACGTGTTAATTTGAAGTCACTAAAATTCACCTAAATAAATTATATGTTTGTTACAGATTATGATTTAATTTCCTAGAACCACATATTCGGTGTAATCTATACATTCTTTACATCGTTTTTCGTTATTCTTAATTATTTATTTTTGATTTTACTTTTAAGTACAAACGGACTTGGATATTCTTCTAAAAACCTTCACATGCTATTTTTCTAATTAATCTTGAATGAATATACGCCAAAATAAAAATTCGTTGTTAAAATATGGAATAAATATGATCCTCATTTAAGCAATTTATTATACATATTTCAATGTCGAAAAGTCCACTAAATTACTTTTTAGATTTTTCTTCTAACCAGTTCTTATTGAAAATCATTTTATTAGTTTTTGTTTTTGTATTTTATTAAACGCCGCAGTCTTTTAGAAAAGTAATATTTTAATTTACGGTGTTGTTATTAGCAAGAAGATATTGTCCTCTTAGAAATAAGGTCAACGAGTTAAGTATTTATATGATTCAACTGCTTTAATGAAGTTAATTCATTTAACAATAAGTAACTATTTTGTGATCCATGTTTAATATTGCTATTGATAATTTTAGAAAAAAAAATGTGATATTTTTTATGATAAAATCCTCGATTTATAACTATTATCTTTCATAGCTCTCTGTCAACTGTGCCATAAAGAGTCGTTTGCCAGTTTTATAGCCAGGCATCTTTTACGTCACAATTCCAAAGGGCTAGCAAACCGTTTCAATTGCTTTAACCTTTCCCACTTTTCAAAAAGACATGGGCTTGTTAAAGTAATCCCACCTATAATATTTCAGATATATAAAATAACTAAAATCACGCTGGAGGAAAATTGCAACAATTTCAATATCTTTCAACGTAGTTTGATTCGAGTTTATAACAGTCTCTAGCATATGTATCAAACTTCATCTTGTACATGTTTTAAATGGGTTAATTTCAATGTTGTCTTTTAACGGTAGTAATTATTTTAAGTTCCATCTAGAATCTATAAATCAGAATAGATGCGGGTTAATCAGATCGGGCTCAATATCTTCATGTTTCGATACACGAAATATTTCAAAGAAATAAACGTTATTATTGCTTTTAAATAATTGAGTTCTTTTGTGCGATTGAATTCACTATTTTGCAATGTATATAAATATAGATTAAGCTTCCTTAATTTTTCTCTTTTTCATAAAGTATATTTATCAAGTGGTGTTTGAAAGTAACAATAATGTACTCGTATTTGATTACTCCTGCTGTTTTTAGTAAATATATATTACAATTTCATCAAAATATATAAATAAAATGAAATAGCCTCTTTATTTAGCAATCGAAAAATAATGTAAACTATCGTTTTATGAAACAAGAGAAATTTGTGAATGTCGTATAACCACATTGGATAAAGGCTTCCTCCAGTTTCTTTTAACGCTCACTGTATGTTATAAGGATATTCCAGTTCTTTGTTGCTGCTCCTTATCTATTTCACCCGCCCAGTGCGTGTATCGTCTGCCACGTTTCCTTTTTTTCCTAACGGTCCCTTACATAGCATCACGATTTTTTTCCATTTGACTACGTGCATCTCAACAACGTGACACGCACATTATCGTTTCTGTTTCATGGAGTATTTTAGTGTATCTATTATTTTTGAGTCCTTTTTTATTTTCGTATATTCGATCTTATAAATACGTTTAATGAGAATTCTCTATAACCTCTGTGGAACTCTCGCACGCAGGTTTATTGTTCTTTTGTTTATTTTAGTGTTTTCATTTCCAAGCATGCTATCCATACGTGAACGTGAGGAAACAACAAGTATATAAAATCTTTTTTCAGATTTTGCGGCAATGAACTTTTACGAACTTCTACCAATTTAGAGAATTTGCTCCAGGGTTTGTTAATTCTGCTGTCAGTCTCTTCATTATTGTTGCTTGATTTTATAGATAATTATTTTTCAAGGTAAACATACTCTTTCACATATTCTAATTGTCCATTGTCTATTAAAATATTTTCTAGATGATATTTGTCATAATAATTATCTTTCCCATGCTCACTCCCAGACCAATTCTTTACTAACAAGATGAATATCAAATATGTGTTGTATAATTTATAGATTTCTTAATAATGCATACGAATACACAAGATCATCCACAAACGCAAAGTAGGTGGGATATTTTCCATTTATGAAAATTTCTTTGTTATTCCAGCAGAGATCCTTCATGATATAATGTAGTATCGTTATAGATAGAGTCGATAAGAGGAAATTTCCTTTTCTGGCGCCTCTTTAAACAATATAAATTTTTCGATATTCTCAATTCCATCTCTCCTTAGACAACTGGAATACAGCTTTTTGTTATTTTGGAGTGAAATACTCCATGTTGACCTGTGGTGCTGCAAGTGCTGTCCATAGTGATTCGTGTTATATAGTATCAAATATTCTTTTTACGTTCAAAAAATGTCATATATTGTAGTTTTGTGAATTCTAAATATTTTTTATTAATTTCTTTACTCTCTGGACGTGGTCAAATGCACAGAAACCACTTGCTTCGAAATTCTGCTTACTCTACACGAAGAAAAATTTTCGACGTCATTATTTGTTGTAGTGTAATTAAAAACAGTTTGTAAATGAAATATTTATTAGTGGAAAAATTATTGAAACTTATTAAAAAAGAATAGCTTGTAAATTTGATGGTAAAGCTATTTTCTCATCTCGGTTGATATCGTAGAATACAACGAGCATTATCAAAATTTACATAACACGTTAAGTTTAAATCTTTTAGGACACAGTAAATTTTGATGACTTGTCAAATTTTTTTTATTTCTGGTCAGCTTGTACGTAGAAAATTTTATCTATGATATAAATATTCTTTTGTACCTCATAAAAATAATATAAAAAGAGAAACATTTTGAAATTTTCATCTAGTGAATATTTTATCACATTAATTAAAAATGTTAAAATCATAAATTCTCATAAAACAATCTTTTTCTCAATAAAATGAAGACACACTTCTTCGCTTATCCGACAAACGGTGAGACATAATCATTAGGTACATTCGTTCAACTTCAAATTCCTAGCTTCTCAGTGAATATTGAGAAAAACCCATTAGAAAAAAGTAATAAGCAAAAATATATATTCCTGTTGAAAAGCAATATACTATTCCGGGAATAATTTTTTTAAAAAGTTCTTTAAACTTTCAAAGTACCAGGACTTTTAACTACTCTGCCACAGATAACTTGAACTTTGCAACTATACTAACATCGTGTTCAATCGAGATTCTATCCTAGTAATGAGAGGGCAACACCGTTTACTCATCTGCTAACTGGCGCTTATTAAAACTTCCTCAAGTCATAATTATGAGATAATGTCCGTACAAATTAAAAAAAACAGTTGGTTACGCAAATATTCAGTTCAGTGGCCTAAGGTTAAACGAGAGACACTCGATACCTTAAAGTTTTGAAGGGTTTTCTCAGGCTGTGTTAATTAAATGATGTTTTTACTTAATAATTAGTTTAATAATTCAGAATATTTATGAGATTGTGGTTATGTCATTTAAAGTAATTTTTTTGTTATAAAATAAATGATGTAATTGTTTAATGTAAGATTTAGATACATATTATGATATTTTCTCTGTTGGAATACAAGCACGTACACGTTCTTTTATGTATTTTCTGTCAAAAGTTATATTTTTTCTTAGTGTTTCTAAATATGTAAAAAAAATATATAGGGACAGTTTGTAGTTTTTGGAAGTTTCGTTAAAATTTAAAAAAAAATACTTACGTTGTGTGCTATTTCTTTTTTGTAGAATATTTTCTTTCCCGAATTAGTTCGAACCTTTTTCTCGAAAAACATTTGTGAATTTTCAACAATTTTTGATAACCAGCTGATCTTGTTAGTGATATATTTCATTTTGTAAAGGTGTTTTCTGATATTTTTTTAAGTTTCGATTAGTGGCTTATGGGGTGGCGGTAGGCGAGTATGCTTTAATGTAATAAGTATGCAGAAATAATTTTATCAGAGGAATTCGCTCTCCAAAAGTATGAAAAATGGAATCCATATATCGTATGTGGTATGTTAATCGATTGTTTAAGTTTGAAATTTAACTGATAGTCTGTGCTACCATTTAAATATTATTACGTGTGGGTATAAGCTATCTTTGATCTGAAATCTTCTAACGATGGGTTCATTTCACACTTTGCTAATGAAGTGTTTCACTTTTATTTTAAAGCTGATTTATCAACAAATGAACTTATATTGAAAAAGCAAAAGAAAAAAAACTGACATTAAATCTCTTGACCATAAGTTTTTAATTCTTAAGTTCTTACTGTTTATGTTAAATCCATAAGTCAAATGCTCTTTCAAATCTATTTTGAAGCTAAAAGTAATTTGCAAAATTACTTTTACGTAATAAAAATAATAATATACATAGTTAAATTATTATATAAACGGTTCTTGACCAGAAAATGTAAGTAATATACGCATTTGGGAATTATTTTAAAGAGTACACTACTTTTTTATTAGGACATCAAAGTATCATGAACAAAGCAAGTTGGATTTGTGATTCACGTTTGCAAATATTTTATTTACTGATATTTTAAAAAATTGCTCATTAAATCATAAATAGTATCCTGGAATCTTGATTACAAGGATGTATTAAAAAATTTACTAAGCACGAATAGAAGGAATATAAGCCAGATTTCTGGAAAACTTGGCTTTTGGGAAGCACGTTTACATTAATAATGCTGCGGAAATAATTTGCCATTTTGAGTTTCTAACTAGAAAATAAACTTGTTATCGCTGAGGTGATAACGTTTTGTAAAATATTTAATTAATATTTAGATTTTGAAGTTTTTCTTTATGCCATACCTTTGATATTACAAAAGAAACTCAATTCATGTACTTGTTTCATACCCGGAAGACGCATACAAAATATTGATCTAATTCATTTTATTAAACTCCCTAACCAAACACTTTTACAAAATTGTACGGAGGTACTACAATAAATGTATATACACACTTCAACGCGTAAACTTACTGGTGTAAAGAGTAACTCACACATACTGATTCTTATAAAACACTTTTAATTACTACATACATGCAAAGATTTATCTACGAAAATTTGTTAATGATGAGTGACATAATTTTTAAATCGTTCATTAAGTATATTTGTATTTGAGACATATTTCGAAAGGGTGAAAGTTTGTAGTAGCGCGTGAGTTGTTATAAATAATTTTTGTAATAAACATATAATATAATTGGATGCGCTGTACATTTTTCTTAGCAAACAAATTGTTTCAATAAAAATTTGACCGCGATATAATAAGATATATATTAATTTATTCAAAATCAATAATTAACAATGAAAGTGAGTCAATAATTTGTACGTACCATCAAATTGTCTTCAACTTAGCTTACAATTTTGAATATTGACTCCTTTGTCTCAGCTAATTTGGCTCTTACTCACCTAAAAAAAAACGAAAATTATATGTTAATATAGTTGAAGCAAAAATTGAAGTTCAGCTATTATCAAACTAGTTTTGTTACTGTAGATTATGAACTCCTTCCGTTCGCACATTTATTCAGTTACATTTCTAAATACATATGGAATATTTTCATTGATTTAGGTGTTTTTTATAACTACATATGTTATACTTTGCGGTGAACGGTGAGCCGTTACGCATTAACTGTTATCACGAGTCTGTAAGATGTAGAGATTTTAAAAACATTATAGAAATAGTTTGTTTCATCTGCGTATGGTATGCCTAAACATACTGTTTGCTTATAGGTTTTTACTTACTTATTGATCAACGAGATGTAGTGAAATATGCCCAATCTTTATGTTTTTCTACTCGTTGACCGCTTGATAATTCACCATTAATAATTACAATTAAATGAAACTACGTGATGTATTATTTCTACTTTCTTAAGTTCTTTACCAAGACCTAGGTTTCGTTGTATTACAATATCTTCAGGCGGGCTGTTAGTAATGATTCTTGCTAACAGCCCACCTGAATTTGTTGTAATACCTGAAGATGTTGTAAGATCTTTGCTAACAGCCCACCTGAAGATGTTATAATACAACGATATCTAGATGGTGTAAAAAGTTTAATTTAGAGCTTAGTTTCATTTAATTGTGTCTAATGAATTTCTGCAAAATTAACGCCAAATATATTTAATATTAATAATTAGTTAGAATTTCAATAGATGCCCGTTTTTTTTCTATTTTTTCAAATATTTCTGTCTTTAAATTTTTGATATTTCTGTATGTCGAAAGCTTTAAGATAACCTATAAGATACACTTGGGGTTTAGTTTTAATAAAATAAAATAAATAAAAAAACAGTCAAAAACTTATCGCTATAAAATTTATTGCAAGTAGGTTATTGAGGCAGAATTTTGTTTTTTTGAATTGGTTGAAATTAAAATTTATAGAAACACTTGAAAAAATATAACAAAATTCACACAACTATTATTCTAATTTTTGGATCCAAAGTGAACTTCATTTTACAAGGAATATTAACATTTCACAATAAACATCCTTGAATACAACGTTCAGTAATAATACTTTTAATTAACTTTAAAACACTTATTTTATGTTCCGTTTAAGCAAAAAAAAACACAAACAGACAAATAAATCGACATTGAAAGAAAGACAAACAGACAAATAAATCGACATGATTTCTAATTTTTACGTTAGTGAGGATGAAACATTTTGTCAAATTATTTTGAGTCTGGTTATAAAAAGTTTACTAGATAAAAATGGAAATGATTGGTATTTAACTTCTACATTTGCCTTATATTTTTTTATCTGAAAATAGAGTTTTTGCCGATAGAATGAGCTAAGCTGGTTGGCGCTGTGCAAAGCTCCAATAAGAATAAATTTATTCTCTTTTTATTCATCGCTAACTATACCATTTTTGACATCATCTCTTTCATAATAATCTAATTTAGATTCGGGGTAAATACAATATTTTGGAATTTTTCGTACTTGGTTACATTTTTATAGGGTGAATGTCTCTACATTTTGTATTAACTTGCCCCCGAATAACAGGAGGTAGCAATTTGAAATACCATAACGCATGGCTTGTACATATTATTAACCAGTAGAGGAGGGTTTGGCAGTAGCCTTTTTTGTAAATATACATTATAAACTTACTTTATGCCGTCTATCCTGTGTAGCTTGATTACATTAACGTCATGGATTCCAATATAAGAATACATAATATTAAAATTTCTCCAGTAAGATATTTATGCTCGTTTCACTGGATTTCAATTTCTTTCACAATTTTTTGCAGTCTTGAAATAAATTTGTCTACCTTCTTTTTAGTTTAGGGCAATAATATGTGCCCTTGAATATCTATGACGGAAAATATGTATATCGTCCAGTGGTATATTATATATTGGCGGGAGGTTGCTTTTAAGATTGCATTTAAAACTGATGTGCTTAAAGTCGGAATTAATTTTCTTATTAAGGAGTTTAATACATATTTTATACTGTCAAGTTATCTTCTAAATATATTTGTTTATATTTCTAAAGGCTTAGTAAGAGGTCTAAATACAGTTCAATACTTACTCGTTCTACATAAATATTAATACCGTGTTAAGGAACACATTTAAAACGTATTATTGCTTGTGCTTATTATTTTGACTACAATTGTGTACGAACATATAACTGTCACTACTGAAATAAATTAGGAATTTTCAGTTACGTCTCAAAAAATACAAAGTTTATGTACGGTATTTCAACTTTTTAATCAGTGTTTTGGGTGATGCTTTAATACTAAACTGATATTTTGCCCTTGAAGTGACGTGATGATTAAAAATAAGGGAAAATATATTCCAGTTTTGCCATTATTGGTTAAAAATATATCGACAAAAATAAAAACAGCCTCCATATTGTGTGACTATGTAGCCACTCTCATAGACTGCTACTCGTTATTAAAAAAAAACTTTTCTCATTTTTAGTCATAATGAGAGCCGCGGTTAAGACCATGACTCGGAAGTAATGTCAAGCTACAAGGAGTCAGAGGCAACAGACCGTGTTTGTCTAGTGTATTCTTAGCATGATCAGTTATAATTGACACTGCTAAAACATGGAATAGAGGAAATATCAAGTAAAAGTTAATGTCTGTAATGTTACATTTTTCTTCAGGGGATTTATATTTATCGTGGGAATATTTTCTCATTATTAAGTCGTGAAAAAAACCTTTAATAATAATACTTTTTTTCCTGAACAAAAACGAGGAAAAAAGTCAACAATAATTATATTTTCATTAAATTTTAATGAAGGTTGTAGAAAACCATTCGAATTATGAAATCCTTTGAAACCCTGTTTCCTTAATTATTATCGAAGGTTAGTGATGGTTAATAAAGTAAATAATGTATTTAATGAAATGCATTTTCATGTTCAATGAAAATGAAAAAGGGTTGGAAAATGACAGTCAAGAACATTACGTATTTTGGTTGAGTTAGGTTATGAGAGCTCATAGCTATATTTGACGCTTGATTTAAAATTATGAAAATTATGTTATGAATTTATATTCGGTTTTCTTACAAAATATCTAGAGGAAAACTTTATCAAGGTATCTTTTTGCAGCGCATCGGACAACAATAGCGGTTGTGCCACGTGTGTTCATATAGGTTAATAAAAATAGCCTGAAAAAAATAAGATATCAAATATTTTTCTACTATACCCTTTTTTCTGAATTTTAATCCCATAATTTTACATTATAACTTACAGCATATTTGATAGAAATTTATTCACTACGCAGTATTTTACATAAACAAATACCATTATAAATTAAAATGTTTTACATTTGATTTAACTATTGAGGTCTTATTTACATTGATGGTTAAAAGGTTTTTATTTCCTTGTCCAGTATATTCAGTTCTCAAACTGTCTACAAAGAATAATAAACTATATACCCCTTTTAATAAAAAAAAATTCCTTTTGGTGATATAATTCTAACTACAAATATCTTTTGTTAAGTGAATCAATAATTAATTCTTTGGGTGATATCCAAATCTATTGCGTTAAATTTATTTGTTTCAAGTTAACTAATTTTATTTTCCAAACTTCTAAAAGTCTTAAAAAAATCACTTCAGAGACTTACCAAAAAGCATAGATATATGGTTTAAGAAAAAAACTTAGTGTACTCAAAAAAATTAACGCAGCGAAAAAAGCATAAAAGAAAAGTATTGAGAGAAAGTTCGACGCTTTTAATGAAGAGCTCGTAGGCTACTGACAGATACTTCCAAAGGCAACAATGACAATGCAATACGTCACTAAAAATTAAGTACTTCTGTAAAATAACATAGTGCCATCTAGTCAGCTTTTAGTACATTTTATTGCCTAATTTTTTAGAACGACTTTATATATTTGTATACGTCCACTATAGATGGCGCACCTATACCACGCGCCATAAAATAATTAAGACAAACTCAATTATTTAAAAAAATGTTTTTAACGGATGCGCTATAATATAGAATTCAATATATTTGTGTAAGAAATGTTAATAAAGTTAAAAGAAATTGCACGTAGGTGCTTCTTATCATCGACTAAGTGAAAAATGACGAATTACCTTAAGTGGAGTGGGAAAAAGTGTAAGTAAAAGCAAAAGTCCCCTATTTTACATGTTCTTTTTAATGAAAATTGCCACATATTTCACTTATTCAATCAATTTAATCAAACAATTGTATCATCGTGAGCTATTATGGACATAGTTTCATCTCGATCGAAAATGAATTATGGCCTCCAAACATTATCCAGTACTTGGAATTTCGGGATAATCTTATTACATCTGGAAATCATGATCGATGAAGATATAGCAATATTGTTTTGAAATTAAAAAGTGAAGGTCTCTGCGAGAGGTGGATTTCTGCAAAATTTACTTAAATATTGGCGTACGTCTGCACTTTCTAACTTCTAAAAGTTTTAAATCTTTATTGAACTGGCATATAATACAAATATTTGCAAATGAGATCAATTAGTTTACTATGGACAATATTGTTGTCTTAGTACCATAGGATTTTAAAAATTCATTCCGTTTTATATATTTCAATGGTCCTATCAACAGTACTAACATTTTTGTATCAATAAAAGAGAATAGGCAAACTGCAAATATCAGTTCCAAAGGAAATGATACAGACGGAAGTACAAAACGATATTTCTACTAGACAGCTATCGAAAAGATAATTTATTAAGTTTCTTTCACTGTTTCCGCTTCCGTTCGAGAGTCACAAAAACGTTATATAAGTTACTGACTTAACACTTTATAGGTCTTTGTAATAGTTTACAGGAAATAAGAAAATACGTGACGAAGATTTTCGACCTAAATAAAAGTTAGATAGCTTAGTTTAAAAAAATACGTATTTCTTACTAAAGGATAAACAATAATTTGGGTAATGGTAAACGTAACGGAGCAATGATATAAATATTTTATTTTTAGTAAAATTTCAAAATAAAACTGTGTAATTGGCTTATACTCTTAGTGTGAAATGATAAAAGTGGCAATTTTATTATACACGTTCTGATCAGTATATAATTAACAATTTTATTCAACCAATATGTAGCAATTAGACGCAGTAGTAAATTTGTAGTAATTTGTAAAACCAAATTCTGTAGAATGTTTTAAATAAACAAAATCATAAGATAGTTCGTTATTCTGGTGTTTTAGGAATTTTTCTCATGCAATTCTATGCGATCTATTAACTATAAGAAGGCTCGTTGTTCATACTATTCGAAAAGGAATAACCTGTTGAAGAATGAATGAATTAATTGAGTTTGTCCAGATTAATTTCAGCCTATGTAATATAGCCTGCGTTAAGGTGAACGTAATCATATATAAATAAGGAGGACATAATACCGAAAAAAATAAATTCTGGCAATAATTTCCATGACAGAGCTTTTAGAAAATCTATAACTATTCATTGTTATACAATTGTGAATTGTAAGAATTTGCCACAAATTTTGTTACCTCAAATAAGCATAAAGTTTTCAATAATACTTATTTTTTGTAAAACTGAATATGGCCAATTTCAATATGTCTATCATACCTCTGTAAGTTTCACATTCATGCAACGTATTCATATGTGCTTTTAATCGACGTGATTATTAGGGTTTTATCAACTGGAATATCACGTTGAAATTTTTTTTATTTACCTGATCACAAAAAAAACGCCTTGTAATGTAATTTCTTATTGGCAAGTAATTTTTTGAGAAATGTTTAATTGACCATATCTTATCTGCGCAGTTTCATGTGGATGAAAATGTGGATGACATATGTGGATATGTCATCATGCTGCGTCCTTGAAGGGGTTTTGCCAGTATATCATCGTACATGATATTCCGCAGGATAAGACCGAGGACCAATTCCTGCGGGCAACCTCTTTTTAACGTTTTCTGTACTACTGTGCTTTCGTCCTACAAAATAGATAACTTGCTTACAGAAGTAATCCATCAACATCAAAATATTTTAAATACGTCCAAAAAAAATCTGGCTAATTGATTATTTATTATTGCTTATATTACCTCGCGTAGATAAATATGCCATCTACATGAAATATTAATGTATAAGCTATATATGCCATCAAATAATCACCTTTACATTGTCACAATTAGACTCTAAATATGTTAACGCCCAGAGAAATCATGAATATGCAATGGTGATGTTAAGGTAAATATTGTAATTACAAGCACTCAACGTGTCATATTTTCGTTGCACCGCACTGGGAAGTGACCTTCCTCTAATATTGGGAAATATGTATATAGTTCTGTGTCAAACTTCGATTGCTGTGTATAGATACATGTATAATCATCATAAGAAGCAATCAATCAAGCATGACAGTAGGGTAATTTAGAAAAGACGTTTGGTTTGACTTATCGATATCGATGTTACCATTTACCTACGACATTTTATCGATTATAAGCCTATTAAATGTCTGTTTACATTGGATTAAATTATGATGTATTTCAGTAGCACGCATGGCTAGTTCTTTCATTATTTTTTGTACATAATAACGCCAGGAGCGTCATGTGTAGATTTATGACACATCAAGTGGTAATAATTGAAATCTTTTACCGTTTATTCGTATATCAGGTTTCCTTTCTATCTAATTGTTTATCGTTTTTAAATGTTTGAATAAACCTGACATAAATATGCTATTCATAAGTATTAAATAAAGATATTAAGCATCATCAAATGTTTTAAATGTGTTTTTAATTGTGTACAGAAACCTCAATTTATAGATTTTACATAATACAAATGTGGCATCGACTTGTTGATAAATTGTTTACGTTGAATATATGTTATAGATATGATTTTTCCTTCATGATATTGTTTTGACTATTATTTCACACTTTTTTTCTGGATACAACGCATTTAAATATATAATTATTACATTAATAAGTTGAAAGCAGAATAGTTTAGCGTATGAATTTAATTTAATTCATTCACGGATTTAAGTTCAACTTGTTGTGCGTATTAAAGTTTTTTACATAAATCATGTATACAACTTACTACGCACAATGCTTTCGACTTAATTATTAATGAAATAAAAAATTGGCCAAAAAGCTCAATGATACATTTTCGGATTTTACATGTTACATTGTATATATTAAACTTATTTATTTAAAGTCATATAATCTCTTTATAAAAATTGGACAGAAAAATACCTTCTGAGATATAAAAAAGGTAAAGCGCATTCAATACAAAGCCATTGTAATTAATACGCGCAATAGAGTTGGAAAGGTAACAAGGAAAACTAGAGAGAGAATGTTCCAACTTTTATAATGAATGCATCGCAAGCAATTTGTGAAGAACATTTATGATTAAGCAATCATAAACAATTATCGGAATAAAAGACAAGGAAACTTTTTGTTCTGGTATCATTTCGCATTCATAATTTATAAGATTTTTTTTAATGAATGCATCGCAAGCATTTTGTGAAGAACATTTATGATTAAGCAATTATTAGCAATTATCGGAATAAAAGAGTAGGAAACTTTTTGTTCTGGTATCATTTCGCATAACTAGATGACATAATTTATCGTAGCTATACTATATTGTGTTCTATAAATTAAAGAACATGCCTTTGGCTATCATTCTGGATATTAAATGAAAGGAAATGGACAAAGTGAAGAAATGAATGAATTTATATTTGGTAAAGGGGTTCCAGAAAAGTATTTAAAGATTAAAAAAAAATGAATATACGTCATATTTAACCGAAAGGGAAAACATTAATATAGACGACAAATAAAAGCCGTCTCTAATTTGATTTCAATTTTCACTTCATATGCTTCGATTTAGATGAATAGTTACTAAAAACTATTCATGATATTCACACAAAATGCATAGACCGACGTATAACATAAAATTGAAATTGATAAAGGTGTTGATGTTTTTCAAAATAAGCGATTGAAATGAATCAGTTTACTAAGATAAACATCAGATTTAAAATTATTTTATTAGTTTACTTATTTTAACAGTCATATCAAATGGATTAACTTTATTTTGATTAATTATTTCAAGAAAAGGGAATGAACCACAAATGTCAGCTATAAACGAAACGATAAAGGAAGTGCGAAACAATATGTCTACTAGACAGCCATCTCGAAGATCATTTATCACGCTTCTTTCGTTGTCTCCGCCTCTATTCTAGAGTCGGAAAAGTGTTTGAACGGTTGCTTACGTAACACTTATTGACCTTTGCGATCGTTTATGAGAAATAAGGAAATAGGTGACGTATAATATATATATATATATATATATATATATATATATATATATATATATATATATATATACACACACGCATAAAATAAAACCCCGTAATTTGATTTTTATCCACTGCGCACGCTAAGGAGGGTTCAGAGTTTATTAATAGATGTGGATGTGCCCGAATGTTACACTATAGAGTCGGAAAGGTATAAATTTTATTTTTACTGTATTGCATTGAAAGTATTTAGGAAAAAAAAATGGTATAGAATGATATAAAACAATGATGGAACACAAAAATATTGTTTTCTAACTGTTTATCCGTCTTTTTTCTGTGAGTCTATTTATTGGTTGGCACCTGACAAGAGTATAACTAGAAGAATTCCCTTGAAGTTTTTACTAAGGATTTTGTCGGATCTGGAGTAAGGTAACAAAAAAGTTATATTATAAATTAACCAATTAAAGAGAGGAAGTAGAAATTTGGACTTTGAACACAATGTGTACCTCAAAAAATACTTTTATAGTGACGTTACTTGTTTTATTTTTCAATTAACTTAATAATTCAAAGCGAATGAAGTCGCGGGATAACTAGTTCTGAACAAAATGTAACACGCTCAATTTTTGCCCTCGTTTGGTTGCTATGTACATTTTCATTGAATGTTGCTCTTTTGCCCCCAATTCCACATATTTCCCACGTGATATGAGTAATTTATAATTTCCAGTTTTTAGCTTAAAACTTACATAACTGATAAATATTTTATGATGATAAGTATATTTTGAAAACCTTTCTCTCTATAATTTTACTATAATATATAATAGGTTTTAATTTGGAAATAGATAAAATTGTATAAACCCAATTTCTTTCCGGATAGCAGAAATGCCTGACAATAATTTAAAGTTAAGATGGTATTTTTCAGAAATTGGCTTTCGGTTAATCGGTAATGTCTGAATGAAAAACCTGGTTTGTTGACAATTGTCAACACCTGAATTTTAAGAAAGTCGGGAAATTATTTATTCCACAAAATGTAATTACACACATGAAAGTGCACTGAAAAACAGTAGTTTACAGAGTTACGGTGTTAAGTATAACAGAAATATCGGATAAAAACAAATATTTAAATAAAATTATTTATCCGAGTTCTTTATGAAGGGTAGGTATAAAACAAATTGTTTATAACACCAATTAATAATACCGATATAAAATATAGAGAAAATATCACAGAACTATGAGAAATAAAAAAAATTGTTTTTACTTCCTAAATTTCTGTCGTCGCAGCTGAGTTTTTGTATTATAAAGTAAGTATATTCTAGTTGAAGTGATGTTTGTATTGTATAGATTCGAAGCGATACCGACGAGATTACATAAAATACTCTGCATATACGTGATACTCCGACATGGTATTAATTTCCCATTTCCGATAGAATGTAAATTTTCAATTTTCTTCGAAAACTTTCCTTTAAATCTGCGCATGTGTATATATATATATATATATATATATATATATATATATATATATATACATATATATATATATATATATATATATATAATTCTTGTTTTGGAGTTAAAACAAATTAATATTATGGTCAATGTAAATTGAATTTTACTAATGTATGAAAATTATTTATAATTGAAAAAAATAAAATAAAAAATGTTTGAAAAAAGAGAACTTATGATATGCAGAAAGAGATACGTTTTTAAAAATTGAAAAAAAAATTAAATATTTTGAGAATATTGTTTTGTATCTTACTCTATAAAATGCTGACCTTCAACAAGGAGTTTTATATCCTTAATATATAAAATACTGTAAATAGAAAAATAAATTCTGAACATATATCTACTGTAATTTTGTTTCGAAAATTTGTACTTTTCGACTGACAAAACCTTCGTTTGCAACGATACGTTAATTATTTACAAATAAAATGAAGTAAACTACTTAACGGTAAATAAAGTAAGAGGCAAAGTTTAAACGATAACATCGACATTTTTGTTATAAATCCTTTTGAGTTATAATTTTTTTTTGTAAAATTGAATAACTTTTCAGATTAAGAATGTTTATATACTTTGAATCTTTAAAAGTTACTTTAATTTAACTTAAATGAAGTTTAATTTAAGACTTATTAAAAAGGTAATAAAATGACTGGGATAAATTTTAATAAATAACAGTCAGACAATCCACATTCTCGGTGGTATCCAAGATTAAATTTTAGGATAGATAAAAATGTTGTTGAAAAAGATCACAGGTCAAGTTCTCATTCTTTCATGCTGCGATAGAAGAATAGCTTCATGTTTTGGGGAAGTTGTTTTCTTTTTGGCTAGAACATGAGATAACTTTCATTAAATAAAATAGCGGATTTATTAGTTGCCAACTTAATATCTTATCCCATCTAGAATATGGATACGGTACGTACAAGAATACAATGTGTACAAGGTGTTTGAAAACAGCAGTGAACTATATTTGGATATGCTGAACTAAATATATTTCAATCTATCAATGTAGAAATATACACAGTTAAATATAAATTGTTAACTAAAAAGTCTGTCTTCCGTACTGTGTATATGCAACATAATCATGAGCAGTAATAAGTCAAGCGTGACAACCTTTAGAAGCAATAACCGGTTGGAACATTGATATGGACGTAATTATTGAAGTGCTACATTTCATTTCATTGTATTTTTGCAGGTCTATTTCTAATGGAATAAATTAGAGCTTACATCAATCGTTGAAAGATTCAGTTCTTCTGATTATTTTATGCATATTCTAATAGTATAAGCATGGCGTATAAGTATACAATTGGAAAGTACGAATTATCCAAATAGATGGTATTTTCAGTTTCGTTTTATCCGTAATAGAAATCGGCCCCTTTTGGAGATCGAAACTAGTTATATTTTGAGAGGAAATAAGAAAATATTTAAATAAGGAGTTGTTGGTTTTTAATAAAGAAAAATTAGGTTTTCATGGATTTTTACAAAACGGAAATTTAGACACAAACTGATTTTAATTACAACACCAAAATAATCATAATTGTTAAAGGATAACAAAGGTTATAGGATTAGCTAACAATTTTTTATTTAATAATAGTCGGAAGAAATTAGGTACCAAGAATTGCTTTATTGACGCATTTGTGACACGAGGATTTCAAAAATATATATCGAAAGTGGACCATGGTATACAACAAATCGGGCTAGGACATATCAGCAAATACAATTTTATTCCTTATATTATATAACCGACTGTGTCCGCGAATTTTTTTTACGTGAAATTCTGAGTAAGAACTTTCATCATTAGGATTTTGTTGTGAATTTTTCTTTTTTCTATCAGATATATAGTTCTATACAGCATAAAATTTACTAAAAACGCTAATAGATGGCGTTGGCAATCCAATCCGCTCCGTCCGTACATATAATAGTGCATCACGAACTTAAATTAAATATTGACGTATCTTTTTTATTCCTTAACCGATTGAAGTCAAACTAAATATTAGCTAAGGCTAATCTAAATACATCACTAGAAACCGCATCCAAATCACTTCAACCGTAGCTGAGACTAGAATGCGCAACGAAGGTGTACACAGACAAATCGGCAAACAGACAAACAACCACAAAATTCTAAAAATGGTTGTTTTAGCTTTGGTAGCGTGTCTTTAGTAGGGAGCACTTTGTTTTACATAAAAATATTCAATGCTTAGTTTTGCTATGACATTTTTATATGTATAGTTATGAGAAACATTTCAAAAATTCTATATTCAATATCATTTGGGAAAATTACATTTTAGGATATAAACATCTGGTAAAACATCAGAATTTATTTGAGATGCAGATTTTATTTTCGACAAAGAAACAAATCAAAAATTGTCTTTTGTTATGACACACTTTTCATATTAACACTTTCCATATTATTGAAACTAGAAAATATATTTTATATTGCCGATTCTTACATGTGTACGACTTTAAGTTAATTATTTTATGAAAAATATTTACGCAATATTTATTTTTACCTACTTTATTACGATATGTACCATCATTGATTTTCTTATTACATATTCCCGTGTGAAATATGAACAACAATTCTTGTATTTGTCTTGAGTTTTTTTGCATGGAAATATACATTACGTCACTATAGTTTTTTGGGAGTTTTCTGTGTAGTGCTCAACTTTATTAGCAATTTCAATCAACCTACTTATTTTGGTTTGTTGTCGCTTTGGCGTCGAAAAAAGAATTTTTCTGTTTTTTTCCGTAAAGAAATTAGAATTATAACGGACAATTTTTGTTGCACAAAAGTCAATAATGCCAAAAAATGAAAGTTGGATAAAGAATTTTCATGACAGAAAAATTCTTTCGTCCATTTGCCTTTTGCCAAAATGTTTGCAACAATCAAAAACAAAAAGAATACATAAATCAATTTGAGCCAGAAGAGCAAGGATATATGTAATAAAGCAACATAAAACTTACTTACCAAGGAAACTCTATAACGAAATACTCAATTTCCTTACAATGATTCAATAACTTCCCTCTTAAATATAACAAAAGTTGCAATTTTAATGTTCAAAATGTCATTCCATTCATGGTGGAATTTAAAAGTGGCCTGGGGACGAGCGGTGTATAGGGCGGGTTTACCGCGCCATTCATGTCGCCGACAGAGACGTTATGCCTTCGTGCTGACTATATTACACCGCAAAGGGGAATGGAGGGCATTTTCTTACAGTTCATTTACCCGGATAACAAATTTATGAAAGCGGGATTTCGGCGTATCGAAATAATTCAACTACTTATTTACTTTGCAGTTACAATTAAAATTTCGAATGGTAATAGTAATGGTAAATTACCAATAGAATAAATTTTAGGTTTTTTTTATAAAATATAAAAACAGCAAATTATGTGATCTGGTTTTTGCTATTTTAAATTTGACTGCATTCGAGTTGTTAAAACGGAGCAATGTTAGAAATTATTTATATTATATAAAATTAAATATTATCATTTTAAATTATTGTCGGATTAGTTATTGGTGAACCCCCGCATCATTTAACGCGTGTTAAATACTAAACAAATAATTATTTCATGTTTCACTTAAAATTATTATTTCGGTTTTGGATTTAAAATATATCCATATTCATAATATTTCAGATTTTAATTGAAAATTTTAAAAGTACTATGAATTTTTATTTATATTTATAAAAGCAAATTAATGACAAAAAACAAATACATTTAACTTTGATTATTTTACCAGACAATTTTTAAAACCAAATTGTTCTCGAATTGAAACCAAACTGTTCTCGAAGTTAATATCGGTGACCTGTTGAATTTTTCTATTTTACTTTCGTGTGAAGATGTATGCATATAAATTACCCCAACTTCTTGAAGCTCAGAATTGATTTCATAATATATTTTGCGTTGCAATATGTACAAGCTATAATGACGTAATGTATTTGGGTAATGTCAATAATCTTAATACTCTATTTCATCAAGGTCCACCATATGATAAAATGTGGGATACATAGCGAAATTAGCTATAATATTTACTACCTACCATTAACCATTGTTACTTCACTTTACTGCTTGCACAGATAAGCAGTTAAATACTGGGTTAGAGTTGCATGATTACTTGCAAATATAACCACAGTATTGCTAGAGCATTCAAACAGATGTTTTGCATATTTGTTTCAAAGGATGAAATATTGGAATTTAACGTTTATCAATTTTTAAAAGAAGTTATGTTTGCAAAATATTATGTAGAATGTAAAATGTTTGAAAAATATTTTCGCCTATGTATTTTTTAATTTTGAAATAAATTTGTAACGAAATTTGGATGATTTCATTAAATAAGCATATATATATATATATATATATATATATATATATATATATATATATATATATATATATATGTATATATATATACATATGTGCCATTATATTATTTCTTTTTAAAAAGCAATAGTTAACATAAAACTCGTTTAAAACTTTCTAAGTATGGCCGTATTTTAACCATATAAATGTAGTAATGGTTTTAATTTTTTAACGAGTTGCATTTTAAATTTAATTTATAATTCAGTTGAAAGATAAGATACTAAACAAATAATAAATATATTTAATTTCTCTAATATCTTCATTACCTCGGCTGCCTTCATTATGTATAGTAAAAGAAATCGTCCAATATAGTAAAAAAAATATACATATTCCTAAAATTCATACGAACTGTGTACATAGTTTGAGTTTATTTCATGTGTGGAACTATAGACACGAAAGAGTAATACCCGTTGACTGAAACTGAAAAGTGAAAGATGTTATTGCTAACCCTTAACGCTGTTAAAGAGGTCAGGTGATGAATCTCCTATATTTTCCTACTTGAGTTCACTAGACAAACATTTGTCTTGTCGCCGTGTTACTCTTTGCCCTGTCTTCCCCTACGTATTCATGACGGTCACATTAGGGGCATCAATAAAATACGACTCTAAGCTCCCATTTGCCGTCGTAAATAGAGCTACAATTTTGTTTATTTAGAATTGTAGATTAGATGCGGTCGGGGGGTCGTCTTCTTTTCATGCCGCAAATATTTACCCGCTACCAAACGTTTATTTGAATGCCAGTACATGTAGATACAGGCTGTTTATTCGAATAAATTTTATTGGTAACATTCTTTTAGAGGAATTGTTTTTGTATATAAAATTTTAGGTGTTCTTTTACGGTTATATGACTGATATATGTTTACATTTGATTAGATTGTTTTTAGTTTAATGACTGCTGCAGTTAAAAATATGGGCGATGTTTATAAAATAAAATGTAAAGTGTAGTCACTGTGGTTATTAAACAATTTTATTTTATGATCCCTTATATTCACCAAAATTTAATCAGGGCGCACGGCGCGGCGTCATGCTATTGAAATAGTTCTTACTTCTATTATTTTATATTTCTATATCTAAACAGAACCCGCGTTCCTTGCGATGCACCTATATAAGTTTTATATACTTCATACCAAATTTTTATCTACTCAAACCTTCCATATACATTATACAAACTTTAATTCATTTAAGTTGCTCCAATTTCAAAGACCTAATTACTCATCATCTTCATATTGGCATATGTAATTTACTTTATATTCGATGTGATTTTAATATGTCTATGTTTTTATGAATAAAATGTAGACCTGCAGGCAAGATTAATAATATAACTTTCGTTTCATGATCTTAGTGCTCTTTACCATCTTTTAGATCTCCTTAATTTTTCAAAATTTTGACTGAACAAAATTTATTTGTTTCCAATTTCCTAAAACTTATTATACATTATTAATACAATTTCACTAACGCCGACTTAATAAAACATTAATATTTCGGCAAATCTTAAGTTAAAGGCAAAATAAAGATAAACATGACAAGTTTATTCTAGATCTTATAATTTTTAAATATGCATCATGTTTTGTGCCTGTAAAAAATATAATAGAAAATATATTTACGCAGTGAAAAATTAATATTTGTAAATAGGTTGATCAAAGTATTGTGTACACTTAAATGTTTACAAGTGCCTAAATGTGCACAGTACCAACGGAGTAAGTATGAGTTTTATTAGTATCTTACAGGTTTTACTCCTATCTGATGGGTTTTATTTCATGATAAGTTTATTCTAGATCTTATAGTTTTCAAATATGCATCATGTTTTTGTGCCTGTAAAAGATATGATAGAAAATATATTTACGCAGTGAAAAATAATATTTGTAAATAGTTTGATCAAAATACTGTGTACACTTAAATATTTGTAAGTGCCTAAATATGCACAGAACCAACGGCGTAAGTATGTAATATCTTATAGGTTTTACTCCCATTTGATGGGTTTTATTTCTTATCTCATCCTCCTTCTCTGCTGTTCGCACATGGTGGATGATGCGTAAAGGTTTTAATATTTAGTTTTAATATTTTATTTTTAGGCGTTTTTGATTTGAAATTACCATGCCTAACACATGAAAGAACGTGACCGTTTTTCAAAACGAAAATTTGTATTATGAGATGAAGGTAATGAGGACTTGGTCAGATGTTGAAAATCGTGATGGAGTAACTCCAATAAGTTTCTCCTTTGCTTTCCAAGTTTTGAAATCGTACTCTAAAGTTGGCGTTATCTAGAAGTAGTTCCGTTTTCTTGCAGAAGTTACAGAGCCATATGGCATTGAGTTGTGAAAAGTTGTATTGTGTTCTGAGGTACAATATGCAAAGTTTGTGGTAAAAGTGAAGTAATTTTTTTTAATATGTCTTAAATTCAGCGTCATCTACAGAAGTACGATTTAATTAAATTGTTTTAGTTATTTTTTGTACTGTTTGTCATCAATACCGTATTATCGGGATTAATCCATCTTGCTAAGTTTATATTTAAGAAGATTTTATTAACAAAAAACTGAAGTTCTGAAGTAACATATATATATATATATATATGTATATATGTATATATATATATATATATATATATATATGTATATATATATATATATATATATATATATATATAAGCATGTTTTTTTATTTTATTGGTGTACATCTTAAGGTCAAAAAAATTCAGTAACTGAGGAGAACAAAGTCAGTAAAAAATAATTACACCTCACTAAGTCTACAATAATGGCTCTGTTCCAGTTAGAGAAAATTGAGAAAGAGCCACAAGGAGCCAGTTGGCTAGAGCTATTTCCTCAATTTCATAAAATTATTTATTAACTTATATTTTCACATTATAACTGTTGTAGCACTTTTGACAGAAGCTATTATTGCAGAATCTGGTGTCTTGTTTACCATCAAAAACCTACCGAATGTCACTATTTTGTTAAACTATTAAATTGTATCGTAAAGTTAAAAGAAAATAACAAATGCCATGTACATTTTTAAATATTGGATATGTATAAAAACGCAAAGGGAAAAATAGCAAAATTGTCTTATATTATTTTTTTAGCCACGAAACAATATTTGGCAAATTGCATAACGCAACATTTCCTACAAATAATTTTTTTCGAATAGATACCGGAGAGAACCCTTCCATATCCCCTCGCATGGGAAAATAACATTCTTCTTGGAGGAAAGTATTTTCATATTTCAATTCAATTTATCATTTATCCTACGATCGTGTTACGATCTTATATGGGCTATCGGGGAGAAAGTGTACACTGCAAATAAACTGGGCGCTTTACTGGAGCATTTATCTTGACGTTTTTATTATATTTTATCTGTTATCTTTATCCACGGCTCCATCTGCCTAGAGGTTGTTTTATATTATAGAAGAATATAATAACTGCTTAAATGTGGTCAATATAAAATAGCGACTTACGTTATTTATTTTCAGGGTATCATACCTAAAAGAAAGAAAACATTCTAGAGGTGCTTATAACCATGCGATAGAACAGAAAACTTTTAATTTCGAAATATATATATATATATATATATATATATATATATATATATATATATATTTATTACGTTGATATTATATGAAGAATATTAATTCGGCGAATTAGCGACGATGCGAGATTATTATTCTGAAACAGAATGACACACTCCTATTATATTAAACTACCCTCAAATAAAATATTAAACGCTAACTGTATACATTTCAATTATTATATTCAATTATTATATTAGTACTAATAATACTAATTATATGCAATAATAATCGCGTATTATATTAAATTATACCCAAATAAAATATATATCAAAACGTGCAATTTGTAAAAAGTAGTCGATGCCAAAAAGAGTCGAGTTTACCCGATTCAGCATTATCGACCTGACAGGTCAGCTTTACCAATTCCAACGTACGGCTCAGTTTCGTTCGCTGCTAAGAAAAAGTGCGCTGATACGCAAAATTTGCAGGTGGACCTATATAAGTTTTCACTTCAAAAAAACGGGTCCTTGCAAGACGTATTAGTCATTCGTCTGCGCACCTGTAACAGTTTTTTCTTAAAAATCCTTAGACATAACAATTTTAAGTTGGCATTGTGTAAGTTAAGGTGAATAAAGTATATCTTTTTAAATTTCATTTAAGGTATGGTGTCATAACTTGAGAGTAATTTGCATGGATACCAAAACTATTATTTTAGAAGTTTATATAAGATAACTCTAGAGATATTCGTGAAAATATCGACAAGAGTTTTTTCAAAAATCGTTTAACTTAGAAACTTATAATTTGCCAAAGCATATTAACGTGCATATATATATATATATATATATATATATATATATATATGTGTGTGTATATATATATATATATATATATATATATATATATATATGAGTATGTATATATCAATTGTTTACATTCAAAAATATTAATAGGAATATTTTAGATGGCAAAAATAAAGTACTATTTTTTTAAGTTCGCATAACGTGTAGGTGCCTAAGAAACCTGCATCACTACAACTTTACCTGAAATTGGAAAACTATAGTGATAATTTTAAATTTCATAATTTTTAAAAAAATCAGCAATATTTTTACGCCTGTGCAAGATTTACTTCTCAAGATTACGTAGTGAAAAACAATACTAATATTCGCAGGTACTTTAATAAAAATATTATATTCCCTTAAACGTTTATATATTATAAGTAAAGAATCCTTATAATGAGGATTCTACTCGAATTTAAGAGGCTTATTTCGTTTCATTTTTCAATAACTCTTTTAATATATAACATAAATATTTTGATGTTTTTTATTTCTTCTGTTTGTTTTTTTAGTTTTTCTGCGGTAGAAATTTAAAATTATTATTTTTAAATTTACGCCAGGAAGAGTCCTGTGTTATACAAGCTAGTGAGATAGGAGCCAGTGAGATAGCTAGAAACAATATGGTTCCAGAAACATTCCATTTAACACTAAGCCGATATAAATGGAATACTGTAGGTTTATGTTATAATCTAGATTAGATTTTGTCCCGGGTGGTTATTTTCCCTTAAGGGTCTTGAAGTTTAATTATTACAGCGCGGGAGGTGCGTGATTGAAAGCTGACGAATGGAGATGTTCCAAACTGTAACGGTAATTCAGATTAAATGTAATTTTGAGATTCTGATAATATTAGGTATAATAATTATATAACAAATCTATGTGTGCGAATTTAGGGTCAAAAAACAGTAAGTAACAAAATTAAATAAATTTCAAGTATAAATACAACATACTAGTATAATTAGTATATCATTTAAACTTGAATGTTTTATACAATTTTTGTCTCTTATATGCTGCGGTACATTTTTCGAGGAGTTGAGGAAGGATATTATGACAATACTTGCGTTATAAAAGCATTGTTATAATATGTCATAGAACGGTAGGTTAATTACGAGCAGAAATCGTATTACGCAAGTTTCGTGTACTCTTAGTACACTTAAAATTTTTATAAGTATATATTTACAATTTATAAAATTTAAGGGTACATCTACGAATATAAATTTTTCACACCATGAATATATTACATACTATGTTTCTCACAAGCGTAAATAATATTACAGATCACCATGTAAATGTATTAATATACTGCTTAATGTCTTTAATATATATATATATATATATATATATATATATATATATATATATATATATATATATATATAATAAATATATTTTTTAAAATACAAAGTTTTTTAGTTGATTTCAGTTGATTTAAGTCAAATTAAGGACGTTTTTATGAACCCTTAATCTACAAACTCTAATAAAAGTATTTCATGGGGATGTACTTTAAATTCAAAAGTCACAAAAGTTTTAAGAGTTACATTTTGCTGAATATGTTTTCTTGATTCTGCGAGCTATAGTTATAATGATTTTATTTTATAAAAATAGTATTTTTTAAAGTCCTGTAGCGCCGAATCATAAAAAATAAAGACTAATATGTTGTATAATATTATAAAACTAATATCGTAACCTGGTACAACTATTTCCAAGATGAGTATTCAACTAATGTAGAATGATGTTAAACCTATAGGGTCTTTGTTTCATAGAACGGAATTAGCTCAGGCTTTATGGAAATTTATTGGCAAGCGATAAATTACATCAGGAATCAGCACCAACTATAGTTATATCATTACTATCATGAAGTTATTGTGACAAGAGCGGCGTTATAAAGTCATTGCATAATAGGTTATTACTGTGTCTCATTGTTTCATAGAACGGAATTAGCTCAGGCTTTATGGAAATTTATTGGCAAGCGATAAATTACAACAGGAATCAGCACCAACTATAGTTATATCATTACTATCATGAAGTTATTGTGACAATAGCGGCGTTATAAAGTCACTGCTATAGTAAGTTATTACAGTATTTCATTGTCGCATAGAAACGAATTACCTAAGCTTTATGGAATTTATTGGCAAGTGATAATTACATCAGGCCCCAGCAATAGCTATGATTATATTATTACTACCATGAAGTTATTATGACAAAAGTTGCATTATAAATGCATCGTTATAATAGGTTATTACTGTGTCTCTTTGTTTTATAGAAAACAATTAACTCAGTGTTTATGGAAACCTATCGGCAAGCGATATATTATCCCAGGCATCAGTATCAACTACAGTTATATTATTATAGAAACACTCATTTTATGCGAGTCTCTTTATTTCGGGCCTGTTAAATACGGTACAATTTTTTTAAATGCAACTTCTTCGGGCCGATTAGAGTAAAATGTTAAAATAAAATTTAATTCAACGTTTTCAGTGCAAAGTTTTCATGTGACGTTTTATTGTAACTGAATGCAACGAATTTATCGCAAGAAGGACGGAAAATAGGTACTTAGCTAACAACCGAGAGAGATAGCTGAATGCGATAAGAAGTGTTACGAATGCGAGAAAACAAACAAAAATGGCGCTCTCTACTGCTATCAGCTGTTTTGTACGTTATGTGTCAAAAGTAAAAAGGGCGCTCACTACTGTTATGCGCTGTTTTGTGTGTGTCAAAAGTAAACTATCAGAATTTTATTGATTTATTCGTTTTTTTAACCCTCAGTTACTTGCACAGAGTTACGAATTTTTCTTAATTCTGATGGCGATTTTCATGTGTTTGCATCTAATGGCTTGAAGCCATTAATTAACTTTGTGCTTGGAAAAGTTAAATATGAATAATGATTCTAAGTTAGGAACAATAAAATCTGTAACTATAACAAAAGCTGTTTTTACATAATATCTGGAAATTATAGGATCAAGAATGTATGTTTCATATTTCACTTACCATTACGTTATAGTGTCAATTTTACTAATATAACCATTATCAGATAATACTGTAAATATTGAGAAAGTAAATTAAGAAATACAAATGATATTTTTTCTGTGTAGTTTCTATCTTTATCCTTTAAATACTGCTCTTACTTAAAATAATTCTATAAATATTCCAAGACTTTTAGAATATTTTCCTCTCTCTCTCTCTGTCGTTTTACTCCTTCCTATACACTCACAAATCGAGAATTAAATCACCAAAGAAGTTTCATCTCTGTCATATATACTGTTGTCTGCGCTCATTTTTTTTCGGTATCTTTCTATTATTATTTTCCTTTTTACTCATAAAAACCCTCGAAAAGTCATCGGAGTAGAAACTCGAAATAAACGCTTTCGTTCATGAAATATACATGGAATAACCCAAAATAACTATTGCGTAAAACATAGACTACGTAAGATATATCACATATATCTTTGCTTATAGTCCACTTGAAGATGTATTAAAACGAAACCTAGGTTGCGGTAACGAACTTAAAGAAAGTAGAAATAATTCTGCATCACGTAGTTTCGTTTAATTGTGAATAATGCATTTCTAAAAAATGAACGCCAAATATATTCGACTGAGCACGTACATAAAGTGGTCTTTGTTTTAAATAATAGTTATTTTGGGTTACTCTTAATTTCTAAGGCTGCAATTTATCATCTAGAAATATTTTATTACATTTGTGAGATTATTTATGAGTAAAAAATATATATATTAAAATAAAATATGGAGTCCAAATTAGAAAAAATAAGAGCGCAAATAATCCAATAAAATTAGATATTTGTTTTGTCTTACGTCAATAAAAATGAAAATAATAAATAATACAGCAAATATAAACGGTACACAAAATTATACGTAAATAATATAGAGCTATTTAATTTTTGCCTAAAATTTGTCTTCTAATTTATAAATACACCATTGTTATATGATTTTTGCTTTAATTTATTTCACGACCCAACGACTAATTTGAGTTTAAAAGAAAGAAACCTGTCAACCAAAAGGCAAGAAAAATATGAGAGAAAATATAAATGTATGTAATAAATATATTTAACGACTTTTAGTAGTCGATCAATGTTTATTTATTTATGTCCGTTACGTCCATAATCATATACCGACCACTCAATCCTTAAACTGTTTGCACGATAATAATTATTACTGTTATCAATAATTCGATTTTATTGCATTCTTTTATTAATGAATAATATTTTTAAAATATAGTATCATTTCTAAATTTGTTATTTTACATAAGCGCCGACTCTTTGAATCCAAGGTGATTTTCAATCTGTAAACAAGTCAGTTACATGAATATAAAGCAGTTCTTCTACAATGTTATAGTTATATTTTAGTCCATTAAGAACTTGAATTAAATTGATAAGAAATAGGTAACATTAAGGTAAGTCAATATAATCACTATTAAGACATTAATATGTTTACCACAACGTTTTATGATGCTCGTGCAAAGAACCTGATTCTTATGGAATTACATCTTTCGTAGACTAAACTGTCGATAGTTGATTTAGTAAACGGAGTGGAAGAAAATGCCAAACTCAGCATCGTGTACCACATCAAATTTAATAATGTAAAAACGCGAAGTTTTCACTTAAAATAGAAAGTATAAATAAGGAGTATTACATAAATAATGAATATTAATGATACAAATATTGAGTATTAATGATACAACATATACGAGTAGTTTCATATAGTTTCTTTCCTTGCATAAAACGTTTTTCATATCACCCTTGATAATAGACAAGCTCTTTTGGATCTAGGTGTCTACACTTATAAACTTACTAACTTAAAGTATGGAACTATGTATTCTGTCTCCATATACGTAATAATATTATGGAATAAAAAATATAAACGTATTAAATGTATCTTCACTATCAATGGCCCAATTTGTCCGCAATCGTATTATATAAATAACACACTGACCAATTTGTTTTCTATACGCCATCCCTTCTTGTATCATTACTATCCTTTTCCTGTTCCTAAACTCTTATTTGTTTCCCTTACCTAACTTTAATTAATTATTGCATTTTTGATGAGTATTTAAATATAAATTAATTTTTACTTAAACTTTTAAACTTCTATTAAATGACACACTTTTAATTTGAATCAACGCCTTATCGAGTTTCACGTAGTATTGGAAATATACTATATTTCTATTAAGTTTCTGTCATAAAAAAAAGTTATATGTATTGTTCATAAATAGCTAT
Source organism: Druceiella hillmani (assembly GCA_039881145.1). NCBI lineage: Eukaryota > Metazoa > Arthropoda > Insecta > Lepidoptera > Hepialidae > Druceiella > Druceiella hillmani. The sequence continues at coordinate 17,100,178 of JAYKKI010000001.1, forward strand.
TTTATTAAATAGGTATAAACATTTGTTCATGAAAGGTAACGAGGAGTTACGTGACCCAATTCTATGAATAAACAATAAATCATGACAACGATATCCCATACAATTAAATGCTCAACTGCCGCCTCAATAACGTCATTCACTAGCGCCATCTACTCAACAAGCCGGCCAACTACGAGCGAAGTTCGTGATTACGTTTACAACGTAACCACTAAATCTGCCATTAGGGTTAGCTTGATGGTGAACTTAATGCCGTTAATATAATGCAGTCGGCCATACAGCCGCGCCGCTGGTGGCGGTGTATTAGTGACGGGCTTTAGGGGCGCGCTCCTCGTCCGAGCTTATTAAGCTTATCTGGCGTGAGCTTCTGTCACGTAAAAGTTTAACTCGAGCTTTATTGCTTTATACGTTTAATATATATTTTTTGTTACTCGAGTTGAGCTGTATGGAAAGTAGTCGCCTGGATTTAGTTGATATTAATGCGATGTTTAAATACGAGAACTTGGTAGAAGAAAAGTTTTATTTCGACTTGTTTTGTATAATGTAATACGTAGATATTTTAACGTTAAGTAAGTTAGAGTGTAAGTAAGCTTTTTAAAGTATCAATGAATGTAACTTTGGAATATTCGATGCCGTCCGTGTAGTATTTTTGTAAATTTGAAATATATTTTTATTATAATTTAATTTGTTCTTTTTTCTTTCCATTATCAACGTGTATTAATAATACAGGTGCATGATGTATATTCGAATGTATTGTATTGTTATTTATAAAAGTAATGAACATTGTGTAATCTTTATATGTCGTAGGCTGATTAAACTTTTGTACTCTGTCATGCAATAGTAAATTAAAATAAGCAAAGTTTCTGTTTCGAAATGAGAAATCGACTTCCTCATCTTATGTATCTTACGTTATACCCCAATAAGTTATGATATAACACTATTTTTCGCATATACGTTGGTACGTCTCCTCTTTTTTTAGGACTTTAGTATTTCATATGGATTAATTTCAACTAAAAATATACAGAATAAAGATAACGAAGAAAATACGATAAGGAAAATGACAGCCAAAACATATGAAGACATCGATAAGTTAATTTAACAATTGAAAAGTGCCATTACTTCATATTTTATTATTTTAAAAAGGATTCGGGTATTATCTCTAATATATATATATATATATATATCTAATTGACATCATTTCTTTTGGTTGAGAAAACTGTAAGGACGATTTGTGGTTTTAACCGGTCTTCTTACCCATGCTTGTATAATTTTCTTGAATTCAAGATGACGGAAACTTCAAGATGTTAATTTGTATAAGGGATTACAGCTACATTGATTCAAGTAGTTTTGTTATTATCATTATTTCTTTAAATGCACGACTCTTATATTTAATATTAATTTTGACTTAACAATTGAATATAAATATTGTGCTGCAAAAATATTAGTTGTGTTATTTTGTTTTAGAAAGTAATCAATTAAAAGTACTTTAAAATCAATTAAAAGAATTTGTTACTACAATTCCGATTTAATTTTTAATATTTGTTTGTATAACTAATAAACTTTGATCTTTTTTGTTTAGGAAATAAAAAGAGATTATTATTATATTATTCGAGCAAGAATATATTCTCGGCTATCATCCATAGCAGAGTATGGAGATAAATGTTAATACTAAGTTAACGAGAATTTTTTCAAAGTTCCTGGGAGGCAAAATTTAATCAATTTTGGGTCTTAATCTTATAATAATAATATACAAACGAAATATCAATTTCATATATTGTATGCGACAATTTATTACAACTTTGAGTGCATAAGTAAAGATTTCAGGTAACGGTTTCCTTATTTACTATATTTATTTTGTGAAAATACATAAAATTTCAAGGCATTTAGAGTAATTATACTAAAACTCTTATAAAATTTAGTAGTTAAAATACTTTCCTTTCCAAAAAGTTCTCCTGACTACTGTAATGAATGTATAATGAGAAATAAAAAAACGACGAACATCGTAACATCAATGGTAATAAAAGCGATGGGATAGTGTTACTACTTATCTTATAAGAGGTAAATGCAATAACAGGTAGCTGTTTTACAAATTACAAAAGTTTTTAACTACCATATTAAGCTTCCAGCCTTCGTTTGGTCTAAATAAAAGTTCATTATCCCTGTAAGCCGGCCATTTTGTGAATTTCGCAACGAATACCTGCATTCATCGCACAGAGCCGTTCTCTGCAGCTTGCTGGAATCTGAAAGGTACTCAGCAGATTCACAACATCCACGAGAATAATGCAAAGCTCAGGCATGCAAACAAAGATGACTTGTTTGCTTTTTCGTTGCGAGACGTGCTGTTCTGCGGCCCTCTGCACAATGTAGGCAGGCGAATGATTGATGTAGGCAAATGGTCTTGTCAACGTTTAATATATCTTTTCTTAATCTTCGCGGATGGATCTAATTATTTTAAAGTGAGAAGAAGCGGATTTGAAATTTACATTTATTGCGTTCGTATTATAAAGCATAGTATAATTTTGATATACGGCAATATTACATTTATAATTACTCGTCTCGTAAATAAAACTTAGTACTTGGGCAAATATTTGTTAATATAAAAAAATGCGGGAATTAATTTGAATTAAAATTGTTATTGGGTTTTGCACGTTTGACAACCCTATCTTTTAATACATGAGGAAATCAGATATCGTTGTAAATAAAATCAAAGAAAATTTGAGCTTTTCGATTTTTGGCGAATCAGATGATCGTGAGTTTAATAATTTGTAGTATGTGAGGAATTAATAAGTTGATATCCGGTCTTGAACTTCTTAAATTTTATATAAGTAAAGTGTGTCTTAGTTTTATTATGGAATCTGTTAATTGTTATAGTTTTCTCTTTAAAAAAGATTCATATTTTTGTATACAGCAAAAAAGCGAAAACATTTCAACTTTTACGAATAAATTACACAACTAATATGAAGTACTAAGAACTTACGATCCGAAAATAAAATTTATTTCTTTTTTTATTTAAAATGTTTTCTCAAGAAAAGTTTGTATTTGATTAAGCTGATTTTGAAAATATCACACACAAAAAGTATCTTTGAAAAGTGAGTATTAAAAACATTTTTTAGTGCCTTTTGAGGACAGTTTTCTCCGACATCAAAATAAATTTGGCATTTTTTTAAAATTCGTAAATAAATACTCAAAATATATCTAGTTATATAAAAGAATAATAAATATATTTTTCGTTATTGTAGAAATTTATAATAATTTAATTTTTCCAAACTAAATGAAACTACGACACCTAGGTTTTAGGGTTACCACACCTAGGTTTCGTTGTATGATAACATATTCAGGTGGACAATTTGTAAAGTTTCGTCAATCTTTACAAAATGCCCACCTGAAGATGTTACAACGAAACCTAGGGCGTTGTAAAGAATTTAATTAAAGTAGAAATAATATTACATCACGTAGTTTCATTTAACTATGAAATATTAAATGATATAAAGGAAATTAAATTATTTGAAAAAGTATAACAAAAAAGGGGAAACATTTCTTTAACTAGATTTTATGTGAATAGTGCAAACTCTTAGAAGTATGTTGCCTAAATATAGAAAATAAATTTAAAAAAAGGAAAAAAATAAGCCAAGCGTCAAAAAGAATTTCACTGTGGCACAGTACGTTGGACGCACGCATTGAATGCCTCCGTCGTGTGGCATGTAATATTGAATGGAAAGCAGGGCGGCGCAGCCTACGGCGCTCGCACGTAATGAACCAGGGATTGCTACTCTTTACACAATCCTAGTTCCTAGTTCATCTCTATAATCCTAGAGTGTGGTAGATTTCAAGGGTTTTTATTTATTTTTCATGTTTAAAATTATCATTACATCACAGAGTATTTATGGAAATTACACTGTGCATTTTTATCACCATAAAGAGAAAGGTATAATCCAAAATCAGAGCGTAATACAGGAAATACGTTCTTGTCATACATAACATTAATCAATGCTAAGTGAAATTTTCTATGTAAGACTTAAATACTTATTACAATTGTGATTTAGTGAATGTGGAAACGTGAATAATTTTTAAATTTCATTTATTTCAATGCGTTACTCGAAGTTTTTTTTTAATTTTAAATAAATTAATGAAAATAGGAAAATCCAATATCTATAATAACATAATATTACTTACTTACTTAGTACCTGGAAAGCTAATGGCTAAAATTAATATATTCTAAAATATCATTTTTATTAATTACAGAAAAAAAGCAAAATATTTAATAATAATTATAGGCTTCATACCGCAAACATGATTAAATATTTAGACAGAAATGATGATAAATTTATTCGACCGAAACTATGAAAAAAAGCTAATTTCGTTATATAAAACTAAGATTCGAGACAAAAAGCAAAAGATTAATAAAATCGAATGATCAAATGATATCATCAATTGTTATCATCATTATATCATCAATAGTTATTCGTATATTATCAATAGTTATTCGTATATTATTAAATATTTCCTTTGTTTTTAAGTGAATATATATTACAAATATACCCATACATACACAAGAAAAAAATTTCCAAACGAAATGTTTTTAACACCAATTTTATTTATGATTATCAACGCCTATTTCTAAAATTTTTTATTTTCATTACTTTTAATGAAAAAATACAAACATAATTCTTCGATCAGGGACTTCATTACATTTTACACGCACCATTATTTCTATACCACGTCGTTGACAAACACCAGTATGGAGTTAATAAACGACATTAAGAATAATGATTACGGCCGCTATAAACGCGAAGTTGGCGACAGTGCTACGCAGCGTGCGACGCTTATGAATCCTAGGAGATAAATGAATGCCTCTCATGGTATATACTTTAGTATATATAATAAGAAGAATGCACCTGTTTTCAACGATACGTGTCGACTTCATTGACATAAAAAAGGCTCTGAAATTAAAATAGAATTTTCACGGGTGCCTCGATTATGAGATAATTAAATTTAATTAAGATAAACCTTTGAAATACCGCCAGTATGCATTTTATTTTTTTATTTCTGATGCTCTTAATGCAGCATTTCAAAATTAGGTAAAGATTTTATGTTTCCGTAGTTTAAAAGACCCTTCCCTACTATATTTGCTGTGTTATTCCCTATTTGGCCTAGGCATCTTAAGTTTAGGCCTATGTGCAAGCAGACGATACAAACAGAGATCTCATTTAACATGTAGCCAACTACTAAAATAACCTAATGATGGGAGGATTTTTTCGCACTTTATATTGTGTGGAGTATCAGAGAACAGATGTTTTGAAATTCAATTGTAGTTCTATTTAGCGTTTCCATTCTTAAGTGTTGTCTGCCAAAAATCAAGCATACAGATAATATTCAATGTCTCTCTAATTTTTTAATTTTAGCACTATAGATTTAAAGACTGTATATATATATATATATATATATATATATATATATATATATATATATGTGATTTAAAGAAGAATATATATGCTTTAGAAGACGCATTTGACATGGAGTAGCCTAGATTGAAATATAGGCTAATTAATAGATAATGTATGAATAAAATTTATAAAATAGTTTTCAAATAATGGCAGTTCAACCAGGTAAAAAATCTAAAATTCATCTTATGAAAAAAGTACACGTTGTATATTGTTGAAAGGAATTATTAAAATACTATGTACTTCTTCTGAAATAATTATTTTCCATCACTTATTCAAAAAAATAAAAACGCCCTGAACTTAATTTCCACCTGCACCGTTTCTTCTTATTATTTTTCCCTAATAGCGTGACCCTAAAACTATGTGAAATTTACCCTTCAACGGAGGGGTGCACTTGCTATCATCTTTCTTTTGAATAAACTCTCATTCTTTTATTTATTTATGAACTTCTATAATAGCAGAAGAAATACTTCTTTAATTTTTAATTGTTAGTCTGATCAATTGCAAATTTCAGTCGCAATTCTGGGAAACCACAATCCTTTATTTATTGCATCGTTCCCTTCACTCGGCTGCATTAGTCACTGGTGGGTGCTGAAAGTTCACATTTTTGTTTATTTTAATTTATTTAATGTGGCTATTAAAAAGTCTCCTTCATTGAAAGTTTTAATGAAACAGGAATTCCATTAAAATTTCCAATTGAGATATTCCAGTTTCCTTAGGATAATTCATTTATAGTAATGAAGAAACCCAACAAATTTCAAGATAGTTATTTTTGTAATCTCTTTCTTCTTAATTTTATTTTATGTATTACTAGTATACTTGGTTTCTAAGGTGAAAATTACTTGTCTATGTATTACATATAATTGCCCAATAATAATATCGATAAGCTTTCGATGTAGAAACTGATAACCTTTATACCACCGGATCGTTTAATCGGACCAAAAGGTGTCTACTCTTTTATATCCCTCAAAAAAGGACCTATATTCGGCGGTGACCTTTATCGTACGTGTCCTGACTTTTTTAATTTCAGTTCCGAATTTTCATATTTTTTCCGCTTGATAATGTCACGGATATAATTGTGAAGTTTATGGTTCACGATGTGTTACAATACCTAAATATATTGTTAACTATATTTGTCCTATAATTAAAGCCCTTTTTCGGTATCTGTGTTACGTAAGTAACATTTGAATTATAATATAGGACTTGAATTGAATGAAAATTAGAATATATAGAAATAGGTTTTGGTAATTTTATTGAATAATTATTTATTCTGAGTCTAATCATATTTACATAAAGATAAATTGTTATATTAAGAAAATGGCATGCACCTAATTAATCTTCAAGCGGCCGCATTGTTATTAGAAACGGCAGCCTTCGGGCGTAGCCCTTGCGATCTTTTTGAGTTATGGTTAATAAAAAACATAAATGATCGTTTATTTTTTGTACATTAACCTTGAATATGGGTATACTTGGATAACAAAAATCTTATTAAATAAAAAAAAATTAAAATGGTAAAATTAAAGCTATGAGGTGCTTTTGTTTTATTTCAATATCATTAGTAGCTTTTAAGTCCTAATTCCATTTTTGATATTATTCAGCTGATACGAGATACACATAAATGATAAAGAATAAAAACCGTTGATAGTTAAATAGGGTATACGTGTCGTTGACTTTTAAGTTTTGACAAAATTGAATGAATATAGGAACAGTAATAACCCAAAAAAACACACAGGAAAGTGTACGCTGCTAAATATTAATATGATAGCTTAAAAATTTGTGAACATTTTTTAGTAAAGTTTTAGTTCCAGGGAGCAGTTAAGTCACTGCACTAATGTGGTAATTGTTAACGAGTTATTTTTAATGAAATGATTGATGATGTGAATGATTCACAGTTATTAATTTTACAACTAATACAACAGAGAACATATTTACTTTTTCCTTTATTTTAACACTATGAATCAAAATTAAAGGAAAATAGATATTTTACTTATTGATTAAAATACATTACGTATTCTTTATCAATATTTCCTATTTTTGCTGTATAGAAATTGTGTTTTTATTTATAAAATTAATCTATCTCTTCATGTTGAAATAAATTGATTAATACTTGGGCTGATCTATAATGTTTGTAAATGTATATATGTACATATATATATATATATATATATATATATACATATATATATATATATATATATATATATATATATATATATATATACAGGTTGTCCAGTCGCAGATTTCAAAGTTTGAACAAACATAGTTTCTGAACCCAACACATAAGAGGGGCGCCGGGGGCGTCGTTAAAAGCGCAAACGGTGCAGTTGTTTTAGTAACCATGGAACAGTGGAGTGGAGAGTACGGCACTTTTGCCGTCGAGGCGTACATTTCGAGTGGATTTTCGCTGTCTGTAGTATGCCGTCGATTTAATAATCGTTACAGTATTCGTCGATTACGTGATGGACCATCGATCAACCTCATTCAGTCATGGGTAGTAAGGTTCAAAGCTACAGGATCAATATTAAATAGGCCCAGGCCAGGACCTACACCACTGGTAGCCACGGATGAAAATGTCGAGCGTGTTATGGTTTCTGTCGTTGAAAATCCCCGTTTATCACTGCGTACACGTTCATCGATATTGGGAATTCCGAAATCAACTTTACAGGTAATAATGCAAAAAAAACTCAAGTTCCATCCATATAAAATTCAAATTGTTCAAGATTTACACGATTCTGGCTTTGAATTAAGAAAAACTTACGCGGAGGTGATGTTGTTGAGATTTCGTACTGCTACCCGGATGGGCAACATATTCTTTAGTGACGAAGTTCACTTTCACATTGGAGGATATGTAAATAAGCAGAAATTTCATTACTGGGATGTCCACAACCCAAGACAAATGCATCAAGAGCCTTTACATAACCCTAAAGTAACAGTCTGGTGTGCCATGTCTGCATCTGCAATCATAGGGCCTTATTTCTTTGAAAATCAACGTGGCCAAACTGTAACTGTGAATTCGGAGAGATATGCCCAGATGTTAAATGACTTTTTCAGAGTAGAACTACAGAATAGTCCATCCTTCAACCAAAACACATGGTTCCAGCAGGACGGGGCCACAGCTTACACTGCTAATGTGTCCATGAATGCAGTGCGGCAGCTATTTCCAGAAAAAAAACATATCCCGAAACGGTAGCATACCGTGGCCACCTAGGTCACCCGATTTAAGCCCATGTGACTTTTTCTTATGGGAATACTTAAAATCCGTTGTTTACGAAACAAATCCGACCACTGTGACACAACTTAAAGAAAATATTCGAACCGAAGTCAGTAGGATACCCCAGTCGCTCTGCAAACGAGTTTTTGAAAACATCCATGCTAGACTCGAAGAGTGTGTCAGACTCGATGGCCGCCATTTGGAAAACGTGGTTTTTAAAAAATGAAATCCGCATTTGTTGTTATAAAGCTGAAATAAACCTACTTTGTATTAGAGGTGTAGTTTTTTTTTACAATTTTTCAAACATTGAAATCTGCCACTGGACAGCCTGTATATACATATATATATATATATATATATATATATATATATATATATATAAATATATATATATATATATATATACACATATATATGTATGTATATTATAACACATAAACATCTGATATGTATTGCATTAATTATTTATTAAATATTCGTAAACATAAGCCGAGTGTAATTTAGATAATGCAGAGATTTAAAATAATCCGAAAAAAATCAACTTTACTTGATTTGAAACTTTCGAGTAAAATTTAAAGGAAAAATTGTGTATACTTTTATATGCGATATTAAAAAATTTCAAAATAGTCTTCAAACCAGCAATCATTTAAAGCAGTAAAGAGCTATATAAATAAATTTTTACTAATTGCTACGTGAATATAAACATTACAGTTATTGCTCAAATAATATGCAAGCAATTATTACTTGACACGTTTTCCAAGGCAGTTCAGCGATTGATGTAGATCAGCCGTGTTATAAGCAAAACATATTTGTTGTTCATTTTCAACAGTAAACATTTTTTGAACTCTTCTGAAATATGAGTAAAAATATATAATTATAAATTGTAAAAAATTCTGGTGTGTGTACATGACAGAAGTAAAAACTTACAATTTTGTGATAAATATATAACAACAATTATATTGATGTTACATGTCAGGTATTCGTTTGGCGAATTAGCCACTAGCTAAACAACTTCAATAATAAGTTAAACCTTTCAGTATTTGTAAACAACAGTTTGTGTAAAAATCCTACGAATATCAGTAAAAATTCTGGCGACTTAAATTCGACCATATTCCGAGGTGCTGCTGTTCATTTAGAAAAAAAATAACAATTTCGACTTCTCAAACCTAGAATATTTTTTATATTACATACATACATTACATTTATATATTGATCATACTGTGTTCATCAAACATTTTAATGGTTAACATCCATTAATAGTTCATATCTTCATAATTTGTGGAATCAAATTCTACTAAGAATATCAAAGTTTTTCAAAAAAGCTTGTTATTTATCTTAAAACGAAATACCAAATGGAACAATTTTTTACCGATAATGGATAGCAGTCGAAATTTTAGATTTAAATTTCTACTTGTAATATTACATTTCAACTAAAAATTTTGTTAATACCATTACATATTTGGCAGGAGAAAATATGAATATATTCTTCAATTTTATTTCCACAAAAGTCTATCACATATAGACGCATATCTGGATTAGTTTTCCAATTCTAATTAAATAAATGCTTTTCATTTAATAAGGTCTACTTATTTATACAATTAATAACGTTTAATATGTTTCATCGTCGTACTTATAAGCCCTTATGACGCAGGGCACGAACTCGTCCAAGATCAAGTGTCCCTGTCAGAAACAGCTAAACAATGAGATAAGTGTGATGAAGGGGACCCAACATAAATGCTACGACATCGGCAGCTGTCAACAACTTAAGGCGATATATCTTCGTGTAGTAAGTGACAAGATGGCGTCCTGAAGTTGAATTTCTTGTAAAAATATGTTTTTCTCTAATTTTTCAAAATTTCTGAGTTAAGTTATTCGATTTAACATTGCCTAGTGTACTGTTACAGAAAGAACTTATTATGTGTTATCTAATAAATAAATATTTTCAAATTATTATTACCACTATTATCAATGTTATTATTACTATGACATCATATTTCACAATTTTATTGTTAGTATTTTAAAATAATGTACTTTTATTAGAATACATATATGTACATATATATATATATATATATATTTATATATATATATATGTACATATATATATATAATATTTCAATGTTATTACTAGATATTATTGTTACTGGCAAAATAGTTTACATTTAACGACATTTTGTAGATATTGTAAATTTCTATGGTAATAAAATTTATCTTGTATTGAGATTTACACAATTAAGTAATATGTTAATAATTTAGTATTAATAGAATTACTTTTAGAAATAGATTCTATCGAAATTTTATCTCAAGTTTATTTGGCTCGTTCCTGGCATATACATCGGTGGCGCACTTAATTATTTATATTGTCTAACCTTATCCAAAATAGAGTTTTTGGCTTGTCACTATATTTTATATTTATTTTCTACAAATTGATGCAATTTAGTGTATTTTACGCACTAATAACAAATAATATGTTTTTATAATTTATTCCAACTCTCTTTTTTGTAATTATGTCTATAACTTTTTATCAGTTTTAGGTAACTTTTCATAGTTTCATAAGTGAGGATTTTATTTTATGAAAACTAATATATAACGTAATATTGCCTACAATATTTTATTCAATTTAAAATAAGTATGCATATGCTTAAATTTATATTTATGTAAAACTCATATTATGTAATTTTATTTACATACAAGGATACAAATATTCGTCTTTCCCGCAGAAGATACCCCCAAAGAATAAACTTTTTTCTATGACCCCTTAAAATCATATTAAGACCTTTCAAGTTTGTATAACAAAGTACTTGAAAGATTCGCTAAACAATGAATTTAAAGACTATGAATATTTTAATACGGACATGTACCCACGGTCGAATAAACATCACCACGTAAGTGTAGAATACAATTTAATATTATTTTATTTGAAAAACTTGTTTCATGTTGGCATTTTCATACCAGCGCGCCAAGGAAAAGTGATTACTTTTTCCTGCGCCTTATTTTTACGGTATCCGGTTGAAGGTAATGTTTAATAATATAGAAAAAAATCAGTACATAATATTTTTCAACAACGTGTTAATGAAATAATGAGTTTTTTCTTGACGATTACCTCGCTCGTTTTCAATAAAATGTTTATTGTCGTCTTTGTGAAGCCCTAGCTAAGGGGTAGGAAAATATAAATAGAGTATTAAGACTGCTTATGAGATCATGGGCAGATGAGTGAAATGAACAATTTTTTTATTTAATTTTAATTATTACTGAATAAACAGGGCAGTTTTCATCTTACTTTGGAAAAAATGTGCACCGGAATACGCAACTCTGGTGTCCGTAATTATTTTGCAAGATATATTCTTTCAATATTGTTTTTTTTATTCTCCGTTTTTTTTGCGTCAATAAAAATAATAAAAGAAAGAGCATACACATACGCATTATAAACCATTCCGAAGCATAACATTTTCTAAAGAGAATTTCCAAAACACTTTTTTGCCCCTATATATAATATCTAACTATTAGGTAGTACCTCACCTTTATTTCACAATACCTTTGCAATGACCTTCCACTTCATAGAATGCGCGGAAAAAAAAATTCACCTCCACATGCATGAGAAATAAAATTGTATATACTTTGCTTTGTTGCATGGAAGTGTTATCTTGTCAAATTTTATAAAATTGGAGACACTGCGAAGTTTTGACGGGTAATTGGAGTTGCGGATATGAAAAAAATTCCTGATAAAAGCAAGGAAACATGAAAAATACATACTTACATGAATGTGTACTAACAAATATACATGAACAAGCCAAAAATTGATTGCTACTATTAACCAACTTCCAAATTTGACCAGGAGAGTATTGTTAAGGCCTGGTATATTCCATCATCATTCTTAGAGAAATTAAATGTAATTCTAATTGTGCCAAGAAAGATGATGGAATCCACCAGGAAATTGGGCTGAACATTCGGCGAGGTGTGCTTAATTCATAGACTTTTGTCTGAATAAAAGGCAATAACATGATGATAAATACGAGCAGTAGTTATTACAGGTGGTTATTCTGAAGACAGCGATACGGACCTTAAGAAGGATGTCCCTTGGCATAGGACGTGATGTAATTAGGGACTTCCATTTCTTTCCTTTGAATGCATTATCGTGTTTGGATCATATATAAATATGATTTGATTGTGGATATTATATGAACTTACGCTGATGTCAGTGGCACTTGAACTATTAATTGTGAATTTTCTGTGCCTTTTCAGCCAGAAATATATCTTTTTTGTTTCCATCCACACCGATGTGGCTTGGAATCCATTGCATGGAAAGGCTCCATCCCTTCTTTGCAAAGTTGTAATGGGTAGTTGTGCATTTAGTAGTTTGAGTACGGTCAATGGGCTATTCGTTAACGGTAGATGTATTGGTGTTGTTAGTCTACTAAAAACCACCAAAAGACACCTTTATGGTCTTTTCTATTAGATTTGTAACCTTTTTTTGATTAGTAACTATTAATTGGGTTGCAGTTACCTCTCTATCAAAAATCTAAAATAAAATGCAGTAGTAGAGTAATAAAATCCTAGTCTTGTTATTTTAAATGGGTAGAATTCACACAATTGGAAGAATTAGATAAAGCATTAATCCAAAATCATCAAAACTAACAAATATATAATTGTAAGTACACTTATATCACCTTATGTGGAATTAAAAATGATTTCAAATTTGAAGAAAAATGTTTCCTTCATTTATAATTTCAATACACACTGCAAATAAATAACTAATGATTAATTATAAATTTAAAAAATAAAGAACTTCCCACTAAAATTAATAGTAATTTAGGGCAGCCCAAAAATTGATGATTAAAATATTCACAAGATTCATGATACACGTAACTACAGATTTTATTGAATATCCTAAATTGATTCTTTTATTATATTCTCAAGTAACTCCACTAAGCTGGGAAGTGTTTCATGGTAGATTAAATCTCTTCGTAATCCCAATATACATATACATATATATATATATATATATATATATATATATATATATATATATACATATACATATATATATATATATACATATATACATATATATATATATATATATACATATTTATATATATATATATATATATATATATATATATATATATATTCTCATACAGAGGAAATGCTGTAGATTCATCTCCTAACAGGAAGTTACTTAAAATATTTGCGGAATCACGGACGGAGGCATATAGGAAAAAAGGTTCGCCCTGTGCTCCCCTAGGGGTGTAAACTTTCCCTCGCCTCCATTTTAATGTCTTATTAAAATTCCATTGAAAAAATTTAACAATGTGCATATGAAAATTATACTCTTTATTAGGGAAATGTTAAAAGCTGTCTATAGTATGTGAAAGTATATAAAGGTATACATATATGCGCAACTATACAAAATCGCTTATTAAACAGCAACGCAAAGTGAAGAAAATTGTCGTGCGCTTTATAAATAATAAGTTTTTTTATAAAGCACTTTAAGCACAGCCATAGACATACTGACTTTTTATGCCACAGGAAGCGGGAGCTACTTACTTTTATCTGCAATAACTAGAAGAAGGTTCGTTACTAATACTAATATAAATCATAAAATTAGTTAGGTTATTTTTTTTTTCAGAAATATTCTTCGAAAGCTATTAATAAGTTTTAATATTAGTAATTCTTTACTCATTTTCACAGACCGCATATCTGCAACGAAATAAAATTTCTAAAAATTAATTTGAACTAATTTATAAATATTGTAAATAAATTTCGAATATGATGACATGGCAATGACTATGAACAATATATACTAATAATATATACTATTTAAGAAGAATATATAGTTCCTTCCAAATGCTAAATGTTTTCATCTGATTAATGTTTTACAAATTCACAATTAAGTGAAACTGCGTCATATAGTATTATTTCTATTTTCTTTAAGTTCTTTACCACGACCTAGGTTTCGTTGTATTACAACATCTTCAGGTGGGATATTAGCAAAGATATTTGCTAATATCTTTGTTAAACATTTTTTTCATGCGCAGTAACAAAAAAAATTATAAAAAATTAAAAAATGACATCTTTAAAACTATTAGGTCCAGGATATTAAAATGTATAATTTTGTATATATAATAACTCCCTCTATCAACGACATTCCATTAGTTCAATCCTTACGGGATAGTCTGTAGATAAAATTTTCTTTCCAAACCTTTTTCGTTACATCTGTAGTAACGAAAAAAGTTTGGAAAGAAAATTACAGGAATACAAAAGAACGCTTTTTTTCTCAAATACAACTTTCTTTTTTTACTCAGTTAATTTGGAATAACTCCGGCTCATAATAATAACTTTTGTTTATGAAAAATTCACAAATATCCAAAACGGAATTTTGCTCCAAAATTCGATAAAATATCTTTAATAAAACTTTGTACCGAAGAACACGCTAGTAAACATTTGTTGTGTTGTCAACTCGTAACAGGAAGAGTCACGTCCTCGACGGGAAGAAGGTCGAATGCGAAGGTACGCAGGAGACTGCAATGGAATTTAAATTAGCTAATATTGAAATACGCATCTAAATTTTTTGCTTTTATTAAAAAAACACATTGACTTTTCGTATACAATAACTTATTTGTGTATTATCAATATAAATGTTTTTATCTATTGTATTCGTTATTGAAATAGTCACATTATGATTTGGAATAAACTACGTAGTCCGTACCTCAGTAGTGAAATTGACAAAAATAATTTTCTTTTTCTCCGTTTTAGGGTTTCACAGCCAAATTAAGAACCTTTATAGTTTTGCTATGTACCGCTCTCCATCTGTCCGTCTGTAAATCACAAACATTTTACTCGCAGACTATTAGTGCAACAAATATGTTGTCACGATATGATATATATATATATATATATATATATATATATATATATATATATATAAATAAATATATTTATAACGCCAACAAATTTATAAAATAAAATCCTTCTTTAGGGTTCTTCTCCTACATGGTAAGTGGCGGAATATTTTTATTCTCATAACCCATAGCGTAGCATATCATCAAATACTTCTCTCAAAAATATTCGCGTTATGTCATGAAAATGCACGGACACGTTTATGAAGTATTAAAGCTTTAAAACGGTCGTTTCTGTTAGCGTTACACGTTTCAATCTCCTACCTGTCCAACCCCTATTTTTTATTATGTGAAAGTATTCACAGTATATTACAAATTTGAAAGGGACTTCGTAGAAATCTCTTAGAACAGACATAGAAATCTTATCGTAGACTTAAATCCAATGCAAAAATATCTTCCTGCTTTAAAGGGTACATTTTTTTAAAAGTGAAGGGGAAAATGGCCATATATTACGCTAATTGTGTATATACGCATGAAATAAAGAAAAAATAACTATAATTTATTATTTGAGTACAGTCGACAGTACTTCACATTTTAGGCTTTGACTTGATTTTATTACCAACTTTCCTTGTGAAGTTGGATTATATTATTCCTTCTTTAGGTGTCGTCGTCCTATACAGGCACGCTTTTAAACCTTCACTAAAACATCTAGGTACGCTTATATCCATAGGGACTACGGAACCCTACACTGCTTGTATACCAACAGGTACTTTTTACTTTTTGTTATTCTTTAGTGATAAAGGAATTAATGAAATAAGAAACAATAATACTCTGGTTTTTTTTCTATCAATTTCTGCTTTTCATAGATTGCAATGAAATTTTCTGACGAGACGCAAACTTCTGTAAAACACAAAAGTTGTTCACTATTTCGCAGATTATTTTAAAAGTAGTATTTTAATATTCAAAAATACAATTGAAAACGCTACATTCATCAAGTACAAAACATACCCTATTATCCGAAGTACGCTCAGAGCATCAGCAAATATTGGAAAAGCGGAGAACGCAAAACTAAGTTTAGTAGCCGCATAGCAGATCAACCCTTAACGTGAATTTGAATTTATCTGTTTTATTTGCACTTAATTAAGAACAAAATAACATTTCGGAAATATTATGCGAATAATGCAAAATGCTTATTTACTATACAAACAGGCGATATTGCATTATATGTATTTATAATAAAAGCTGAACTTCAGAATAAATTTTGTGCGATTCTGCAAATGAATGTCGTTTATTAATTAAAAAAACTTGATAAATTATCAATTTTTTTTAACTGAATTTTGATTGAACCGATTTACGAATAATTTAGCACTGAATTGCTGAACTGATATTAATTGTCACGGACAAAATAACTTTTTATAATTTATTCAATTTTAGTAATTTTCCTTTCTTTGAGTAGCATATAACTATAAAAAAATCTCAGTCACAATTTTTCATACTTCGTACTTAATTTTCACACAATAACGCGGGAAATGCAAAATAACACAAAAAACTTTTTTGGTACAGTATATAAAACCTACTCGCAATTTCATAGTACGTTTAAAATTTGAGAAAATACTATTGCCAAAAATTAAATAACAGCATATTTTTAATGAAACAAAACGAACCAAAACCTATTTGAAAATTTATTTAACTTTCAAATTAGAAAACAAAATGACAAGTCTAACATTATTTTACGTAACGTCACAGAAACACTATGTTATATTGCAAATAAAAATTAAAGCTTATAGAGGAAATCATTTTTTTTTTTTGTTGTATAACACTATTTTCTTTAAGTATAACACATTGCAAAATATTACACAGAAAAATCAGTTAAAATTTTGATTTAAAGTTCCTTGGATTTAAACTTAAACCCACAATCTAAATACAGTCAAACCTATACAACAAAGACCAATTTGCATACGAGCATATGTGTATGGCAGTAATATATTAAGTAAGAAGCTTCGAAGCCAATTATGTTTTTCATATCATATTCATTGAGATCCTCTAGTTTTAATTTTAGTTCATTGAGATCTCCATCAAAATGCAAAAATGTTGCATGCATAATAATTAACCTTCAGCATATTACGGCGACAGGAAAATAATTGGATTTCAGAAAATGTCTCTATAATAATAAAGCCATAGCATCCTTAGTTGGCGTAATTTATTTATATGAAAAATTCGTTTAAAATTTCCTAACAGCAGTTTTTCGTGAAAATGTAAATTAAATTAAATATTTATTAAATTTACAAAACATATTTTGGAAGCTAAATGTTTGATATTTTACGTAGTGACTTTTTCTTATTTATCGCCGTATGATATATAGTGTTTATTACCTTCCGGGTACAAATCTCGCAATTTAAATTAAAAGCTGATGTTTTTGAAAGTGTCCTATATGATTCTTAATTCTGTAAATATTTACTTAGATTGTTAGAATATTGAGTAAATAAGATATAAGTGTTAGCAGAATGCAGCCCAACTCTAGTGATTATTGATGAATATATTTTGCGTCATATAGTCTGGTGTTTTCATAAATAAAATAAACTGGCCCTGTCAACTACTCGGTTTCTTAGCTAGTTGATCTCAAATTTCTACATTCACCCAACATCCCGCGGCAAGCAATCCATAATTAATATCATCTTTGATTATCCACTAGCAGTTTACCTTTATGATATTCAGTTTAGGTTTGGATACAAAAACTTTGATCAGTCATTTGCACAAGTCATTAACATATTTCAATCAAACTTTTCATTACTAGATAACGTATGTACTGTTGGTTGAATCCGTAGTTTCCTTGTGCTCATCGTCCTTGTGTGGCAGATTTAAAAAAGATACAGACGAAAAAAGCTTAAAAGATACAATAGAATTAATATTCCTTGCACAATAATGGAATGATCACAATTTTTTAAAATTTTTTGAAAAGATTTGAGAATCGTTAAATTAAAAAAAATATTAATTTCTTTTCTTCAGAGTATCGGTTTAATAAGAACATGGCATTAGTTCTCTGCGATAAAAAAGTTTTTATTACAAATAAAGAGCAATATTATTCATATCTAAATTTGGATAATATTTTTTTAAAAATTGTTGAACAAACTTTTGATTTTCACCATGAAGAAACTAAAATCGGACTAATTTACCATTTGAATAAATTGAAAATAATATCAGGGTTATGGTTAAAGCATCCGACACCGAAATTCTTGTTATTTTACTTGGAAATACTTGTAAAGTAACACCATTACAAATATATCTAAGAACAATAAGATAAAAGCATAATTTTAAAAATATCATAAATTACAAAAACTTGACGGAAACGCTTGTTGAAATTTTATAATTATGTCGTTTTTTTAGGCCAGTAAAATAAGGCTATTTAAAGAAAATTAAAAATCTGGTAGCTCAGAAATTATTTGCTCGTTTAAATCAAATAAAAAAATTGATAATATTAAAAATACGGAAATATTATAAGAATTTGTTTACAAAATTTACTGCATGAATTGCAAGACTTTAAACAATGCCAGGTTATTAATTTTCAAATTTGATTCGCTTTAACAATGGTGGCGCAAATTTTACGAATTAGTTAGTAGTTTAATTTACTAATTCTCCTATATTGGAGATCACTGAAACAAAAGATATTACGTACAATTTAAGTAACAGCAATATGTCATATTGATACAGAAACAAATTGCGTCAAAGTGTTACCCGAACAATGCGGTTGAACTTTCTATGGCGAAAAAATCGAACCACTTTGATTCGAGAGTCTACAACTTTTCAGTTGAGAGCATTGTCATGTTAGAAGCAGACGAAGAAATAGAATTTGATAAAATTTATATTTATAATGGTAATTATGATAATGATTTGTAAAATTAGAAATAAATAGTAATTATAATAAGTAGTTCCGGTATTTTTACTTGTTTAGTTACGGGAGATATAGCAATTTAGTCTGATCATGTACAAATAATTTGTAAAATATTATAATCAATTAATATTACTTTTTCTTTAAATTATTATTTTATTATTGATAAAATGTTACTTTTATTCCCGAAGACACTGGAGTATTCCCGAATGTAATATCTGATATTTTAAATTGCACCTCAAAAACGTCGCCAACATTAAACTACATGCTTTTTTACCGCTCAAACGTGGTACAAAAGCACATAGTTTAATTTAACTACAATTAAAATTATTGCTAAATAAAAAAGAGTATTATTAGTATTATTAAGGGTATTACATAAGAAAAGGCTATAAACTTTAATTTAGCAATAATTTAAAACTATTACTAGGTAAGTAATGGTTTTTGCCGATATTGTATAAAGAGAAAATTATTAGAAAAGACGATGTCCTGATAGCTGTTTTGGGCTCAATATTGTCTAAAAATTTGACAAAGGAGATATAAAAAGTTATTTAACAACTTATGCCCAGGTACAAGATTACTTTTTGCATATGTATTTACATTTTAACATTTGATTCGTATTTTTACGATTAGCTTTTGCTCTATCAGGACATCGTATTTTCTAATAATTTCTGTTCTTTCGAAAAACATCAATTTTAGTCTTAGTTTTGTATACAAATAGTTCAAATTCCTCACTAAAATTCTCAACCTGTCTCATAAACTCCATCATCTGGCTCGGTTTTTTGGCTAGAAATGCAGTGTCATCAGTGTAACGAAATTTAATAACGCTGATTCCTTCTACTGTGATCCCACCTTTCTAATTTTCTAGAATTTTCCTTATTACATATTCACCTTGCATTTTGAAAAAGATCGGTCGGTCAGCTTCAACTGAATCCTCTGCTATTGCAGAATAAATTTTATGGGACGTGCCTTATATTGTAGAACTCCCATATTGGTTAATCATTTCCAATGTTCAGCTCAAGCTTCACAGGCGAATGATTTTTTTAACCAACAAAACACATGATTTTTGAACTCATATCATTTCCCAATTACTGAGGATTTGCTCTCTAGTTCCCTTTTTTCTTATGAAACTGCAAAATTTTGCAATCGATATGGCGTGTGATGCATTTGTTAATCACATTCAGTATAATTTTGTTCGTTTGTGGGATGTGTGCATTTTCGCAATACATGTTTGTCGCAAATTCTAGCTGAACCTTTCAATAAAAAGGGGAAGATAATGGATAAAGTCCACTCGGTTGTTTTCCGCTAATCAAGGTCTATATTTATTTATTTATTTGCATACACTTTAATCGATATATTACAGTTAAAATATTGTAACGATAAAAAAATTAACATACATACAAAATTACAATAGTATACAAAAGTACACAAGAACTACAAATGATAACAATATATTTGGACGAATTTATTTTTAGTTTTAATAAACAAATCATACTCTGGTGCGACCACGATCAGGTGCTTGAATAGAACCTGGAGAGTTCCGACCAAATTCGGTTCCAGAGGATGAAAGTTTATTCAATAATAATGTGGCATAAGTTTTTTTTAACCACCAGAAGTTTAGTTTTCTAAGCACAAAGTCTCTTCTGAGTTACAACAAAAAGTAAAGGATACCTAACATATAAAAATAACATATCATAAGAAAACAAATAGAAAGGAGAAGTAACCATACTGTTTTAAATACAGGTATCGGAGGAATATTTTTTGCACACATTTAATCGTCAAGCTGTATATGGCTTTGTGTGAGCTCCCAGTAATGGAGCCGGATTCTAAACGGCTTTATACTAATAAAGTGTAGAGCAAGCGAATTGATAACACATATTTAAAAACCTTTGAATTATGCAACATGAATCCTAGTTTTTTTTTACATACATTTTATTGATACATCCACCATATGCCCATAAAATAGCTAATAAAATCTGATCTCAAATGAACGACTTCATCCAGATGATGCAGTGTCTGACGGCATATTCACGTTCAATAGGAACCTGTGCCCAGTTGTAACTTATCATTGAAGGTTTATTTACATTGAGCTGTAAGCCGCTTACTGTTCCTCACTAAACTACGGAGGTGATGCTTCACTACAACCGGTCGTCATCGCTACAGCCTTTATGACTGTACAAAGCTTTTACAATGCGCAGTCTTCAAAGTGCAAGTAATTCCATTCACCAGAATAGAGAGAATTGGGAGCCCCAGATATGAACCCTGTCTTACTCTTGATGACGTGAAGTAAGTCTCTGATATTAAGTTTCTCCCTGTTACGTATTGTTTCCTATTAGCAAAACTCCAAGAAAAAAATCGTAATAGTGGAACAAAAAATACTACCCTGCTAAGGCGATTTGGTAAGATATCGTTGTATACAGGGTAGAAAGCTTTCTTTTAGAAAAAAATATTAAACATCTACTTGAAATCTGTGGTCAACATGATAGGCCACACAATCAAGGAAACTTTCAAGATTCGTGATCATCGAACGTCCGACACGAAACCCCTACTGTTTATGATCATCAGATCAGTGCGGAGAGGACAGCGATCGGTCAGAAATTTGTTTATGATCAGTGCGGAGAGGACAGCGATCGGTCAGAAATTTGTTACGTCTAACGCCATGCCACTTTCAGGTATACGATTTACTCGGGTAACTTTCCAATGCGGGGAATAGATAACAGTTGTTAGCTATACTTCAAATGCATACTTTAAAGGTTGTGCAAAAATATCAGGACAAGTTTTAAATATATACTGTGGAGGTCAGATTTCTTCAGTTTTCCAGAAAGCAAGTTAAAGGTCACTATCAGAGAAACGTATGACATTAATCGGCTTCGGCATGGTAGCAAGGAGCCAATGCCACATCATTTAAACGAAGAACGTTCCAATTGTATATCGACTGGAAATGTCTAGTGAAAACTTCGACCACCGTGTGTGAACAGTCATGCCATCACGTAAAAGGACGTCACGAGCACCGCAGGTAACAGCTTGGGTGCTAATATATAACCAAAATGATGCAAAATCGTTATTTAAGTTCAATTCATCATTATAAATGTAATCAGCTATAAGATACATTAGATCGATCTAAACATCTTTTAGTCACCAGAAGTTTATTGTTGTTTATGATATCGGTGAAAATAAGGTTAACGTTTGATGACAACAATTTACTGCAGATTAAACCAAATCTGATACTAGCAGACTTTTGGATTTTGATGGTAACAAATGAGTTGATGCAAGATTAGACTCGACTGCAGAAAAATCGACAGCGACATTCATGTCATTGACTGAATACAAATTTTTCCGATTAATCTCAGACAGAAGAAGATAATATGATGCATAGTCTCGCTTTGAAAAATTCTAGTTGGCCCAGAGACTAGTATTAAAATATGGTTGAGAACTAAATTGAGAACAAATGACAGACAGCATCGTTCCAGCACCACCGTCATTTTATATTACCACATTTAGCAATGACTGCAGTATCTCGTAGGTAATGTCATCTATACCTAGTGATTTACCATGGATGATGATTTTCAGTGAATGAGAAATGACTTCTTGAAACATAGGAGATTTTTTCAGCAGCATATCTCATTTTGATGTTCCACTAGTACACTTGAGCTGGCTTCCCGGTATTGCTTCCATCTTTCCATGACTTGGCTGATTTTTTACAGATGTTTATCTTCACAGCTTTAACAAGTTCCAGATTTTGAACTTTTAAGTGATTAGACGCGTATTATTAAATAAATGCCTTGTCTGCACCTTCTTGCTGGATTTCAGTACAGATGTTCTTAATTAATCATTTTTTATCTTTTTGGCAGCGATTTTATATGTGATGGCTTATGTGAGCATATTAGCTGTCCCTTGAAGTTTGCATCCTTTTATTAGCAGCAAGTAGTTCTTTTCTAACACGAATCACTTCTCAGGTAATCTACGTTTTATATTTTAAAGCTAACCGTTTCCAATTATTTATTTCATAATATCTCTAACGGAGAATTATAGATGGAGCCACAGGGTGTTAGCTATGTCCGCCACTGGATACTTGTTTTTCATTTTATGACTGTCAACAATTTATTAGTCAACCTGATTCTATACTATGAACCTATGGAGAAAAAGTTCATGCTCTCATGGCAATTTGTCGCCATACGGCATTTACCTCATAATTATTAAAATAAATTTAGCTTTTTGGTAGTACTTTTCCTACACATATATTACATACCCTCTTATTAAATATTCAAATATTGTACCACGGTAAAGTTCAAAATGTAAAATCAAATATCGTTTCTTTAGAAGCTGCAAAATTCAAGATATTATAAGTAAAGTTCTAAAATGTCCCTTTAGAAGAGAACCCAAGACACTCAATTTCTTAATTCGCACATATTTTATTTTCATGTATAAAATATTCTTTTTTGATATTATCACCTTCTAATTTAATAAAAAAACTTTTAAACTATTTCATCCAGGTATTTCATATAAAATAAAAATTAAAATATGAAAAAATACAGTGCATTACAGATTAAAGATAAGCAGCTTATTTTGTATCGATAATGGAAATATTCTCTTGTAGTTTCATGAATATATATCCTGTGTATATATGTATGCATAAACATTCATATTCACATATATAGTACATACATGTACATGAATGGGCTTGTATATAATTATCAATCTTACATACTATTGATCAAATCACTAGACCGGTTTCGATGAGATGTACGAAGTGTGGCAGAAAAGCAAAGCAAATCAACACTGCAAGCGATTTGGCCAGACCCCTTGCACGTGTATCAGTACCCTCCTATAGCGCAGTGTGAGTTTCAATGCCTTCCGTTAACTACGTGATTTTTGTGACTGCTATTAGTGAAGTTGTGTTTTGGTTGTGCATCACGCAAAATGTAACAGCGGAATTTGGAGCAGCGTTAGTGCCATTAAATTTTGTGTTAAGCTTGGAGAATCGACAAATGTGACATTTGAAAAGTTAAAACAGGCTAAAAACTTATAAAATTATTGAGTCTTTAAACTTATAAAATTATTGAGTCTTATAATTTGCCGTTACAAACGAAATCCTAACTCGACTCGAAAATTAAAAAAATCATCTGCTCAATTTGCCATCTCTAAAACGTCCTTACAAATATTTTCCCTACAGGCAACGTTGTTTATCCCGAGCTCAAGTTTTTCGCTGGCACAAATCATTTTTGAAAGGCAGAGCAATTAATGTTAAACGACGGTCTCATCTCACAAGAGGGCGAACGTGTCAACACTCTTGTGAGATCTGACCGTCGTTTGACATTAAGAATGTTGAGTGAATAATTAAATTTGAACAGATTTTTCGTTCATCAAATTTTGACTGAACATTTGCACATGCGAAAGGTCTGTGCCAAAATTAAAAAAGAAGTGTTTTGATCTTCTGGACATAATCGCCATTAAGCAAGATATCTTTAGTTGTGTGATCACAGGTGATGATAACACATAGAAATATCTTCAGATCTTTGTATGTACATTAGTGCTTACGGAATCCTCCTAATGCGAGTTCTAACCGTAAATGCCAACTGTATTATTACCAGTGTTTGCGTGTTAGCATATCAATTTTATAATTTGAAAATACGTTCGCAAACATTTTTATAGATCTTCAGATCTTTCCTTGTACCTAAGAGTTAACGGAATCCTCCCAATGTGAGTTTTACTCGTAAATGCCCAATGTATTTTTACCTTTGTTTACATGTTATCATATTAATTTTCAAATTTATAAATACGTTTTTACGGCATTGAAACAGATATTATGCTATAAACATATGTTGTGATGAAAACAAATGTCGTTTTTTAACAGTTTAATAGGAATATCTTCAGATGTTTCTGACTACCTAAGTGCTAACGGAATCGTCCCAATGCGAGTTCTACTCGTAAATACCCAGTGTATTATTTCTTGTGTTTACTTGTTATCATATCAATTTTTAAATTTGAAAATACGTTTTACGACATTGAAACAGTCACTTTGCTATACAGATCAGATATTTCTATAAAACTTTTTACAAGCGAAACATGTTTTCATAATATGCACATGTTATATTATGAAAACAAGTTTCGCTTGTAAAAAGTTTTATAGAAATATCTTCAGATGTTTCTGTATACGTAAGTGCTAACGGAATCGTCCTAGTTCTACACGTAAATGCACAGTGTATTATTGTTTACTTGTTATCATATCAATATTTAAATCATGGATTTTTTAATACGATTCTGAAACCATCAGGCAAAGTGAGGAGTGGCACATTGCGAGCTCTCCTCGACCAAGGAAAGCGAGAATGAGCAAATCAATGCTGATTTGTTTTTTTTTTGACAGAAGGGGAATCGTCCAAAAAGAATTTGTTTTCCAGGACGAACTGTTAACGAACTTTTTAGAAATATATCCTTGAAAGGCTCAAAAAAGGGTCATTCACGTGAGACCAGACATTGCAGACAGATCGATGCTCCACTATGACAACGCCCCATGTCACACTGCCCTTTCCGTTACCGTTACTAATTTTTGACCTCAAAAGCCATTAATGTGGTTCCACAGCTCCCTCTATTCACCTGACCTCAGTCCCTGTGACTTTTTCCTTTTTCCTAAACTGAAAAATGTCCGCAAAGGACGTCATTTCGGGACTTTAGAAAACATCAAAAAGAGTCTAAGACCATACCGTTTGAAGACTTCCAGTACTGCTAACAAAAGTAGGAACAACATGTCCGTAGGTGTGTAGCTGCCTATGGGAACTACTTTGAAGGGGATAACATTGATATTTGAAAAAATAAAAATTTAGTAAATAAAAAATCAGTCTCATTACTTTTCTGCCACATCTCGTATATTGTATGTTAAGAGTTTCATGGTCCGTATAAGAATACAATATAGTTCTCATTGGCTATCATGTTGCCTTAGATGAAATGGAACTTTCCATGTGGTCTAAATTGCATTTGAACTACATCGAAATTGGTATCAAATTAAGGATGTGAATGGGAAGATTACGATGGTATCTATTAAATGTATTTATGTATGTGTGTATATATTTCAGCAGTATGTTTCCATATAACTTCTAAACCACTAAACTTGTTATTGACAAAGTAGATACTATTAGATTTTCGTCTCAATTGTCTCAGTAATATAATAGTATGAAAACTGCATAGTGACTATGAAATATTATATATATATATATATATATATATATATATATGTGTGTGTGTGTATATATATATTTTTTTTTCTCCTAAAACTCATCATTATTGATAAAATGTGAAAGAGGTTTGAAAGAGCACTGCAAAAATCTGTATATCTTTTATGGAAATGCTGAATTTTAATAAGAAAAATGTATATGAAATAATTTATGTGAATTCATTATGAATGACTTTAAGAAGATTTTAATATAAAAATTTAATAATACTAGTTGTGACATATGAAAAACAATTATAGTTATAACAGGTGACAAAATTAGTTCGAATTTACATTCACCGTTTTGTATATTATCTTAGTCGTATTTCTTCTCGTTAAGGCGCATAAAATATTGAGGTTTAATTTTTAATTAAATCGATTAATTATTGTAAAATAATACTAATCGCAATATTTTTTTTGTATTTTGGATAGGCTTTTTACATTAGTTCGGAAAGTAAATGGTCTGTGACATTTTTGACATAAAAATAGAGAACAAAGAACACAATTTGAATTGATTGATTCTCTCTTTTTTCGTATATTTGCTATAAATATGGCATTTAAATCTATAAAATTATTGAGTCTTACAATTTGCCGTTTCAAACGAAATCCTCACCTGACTGGAAAATTAAAAAAAAAATCATCTGTTCAATTTGCCACCTCTAAATTGTCCTTACAATTATTTTCGTTTCTTTAAGGTTGAGGTTGCTTTATAACTATATCAAATTTCAAATTTCCACGTAAAACGGTTTCTGCGCAATAAAGCTGTAACAGATGGGCAGACGGATGGATGTGTTCCATCTTCTTTTTATTTTTGAGATACGAAATCTTATAACGTGGATCGTTAAATGTTTTGATGAAAACGAATAATGATGAAACGAATAATATTAAAAGAATAATGAAACAAATTTACGCTTTTGAAACGGAGACAAAAAAATCAAAACCAAACATAATCGGGAATGTCCATGAAATTTAGATTAGGTTCGGATATTTTTTTCCAATTATTTATCAATCTGATATTATATCTAAACCATTGTTATTTTATTTAATTCCGTTTTAATTGCATAAATAAATAAAACAAATCACAAAATTATGAAAGCGAAACAAGTTATCGAAACGCAACACGAGCTAGTTTACGTAGATTCTGGTGTCACGTTAGAATGAAACGTGACGTCAGAGTCTATGTAAACTAGCTTGTAATGTTGGCAATTTGTTTGGTATTTGTTGTATTTATTAAGGAAAAATAGTATTCTTCCAATATCTTATATACCCAGTGCATTTTTAACATCCTAGTGAAAATGAGAATCACCTAGAATGATGACTGAAAGTAGTCTTATGAAAGCACAATCGAATAATCTGCCGAGAATAGATGCGTTCATTATGACATCAAATTATGCTTCAAATCCAGTTTTAAGTATGCTGAAGCCAAAGGAATGAAGATTGCAAGGTAATTGTTTTAATACGTGATTCATAATTACGCATTATATACGTTTTTATGCATGGACACACTCGTAAGTAGATAGCAGTAAACATAACCTATAAATATTTTAAAACATGGCTGCATACTGTCTACATTTTATTAATTTATATGTAATATTATTTACCTTCAGTAAGTTTTCTACGTTTCAGTCAAGTCACTTTTATGTATTCTGCCCATATTTTGTAGCTTTTCCTTTACGTATAAAACAAAAATAAACTAAAGTCGTACTAAATTTTAGTAAGCTAATTTATGTTCAAATTTATCTACTTTTTGTGTGATTGAAATTCAATATAAAACTCACTTATGATTAACTGAAATCATACTACCTGTCCATATAAAGCGATATGCTTTATATGTATACCTTAAAGTGATCTTTCCAACAGTGCAAACAATTTGTTGGATATACTTCATCTCTTCTCATAACCTTACACTCTTTTTTTGTATTTTTGCATCCCTCGGGAGAAGAAAAAACACTTTAACAAGTACTCTTCCAGTAGTATTTTTGTACCTAGGCATAATAAAATACTAATAAACTGGCTTTCAAGCTTCTTTGTTGGTTTGATCGATTGTCATACTAAATATATAGTTAAAATAACGATACACTTGTAGTAAAACGCACGCGAAAGTAACGGCGTTTAAATACGTTAAATTGATTGATAATTTAAATATTTTGTTTTCAATTTATTGAAATATTTCCAAGTTTGTTTATATTTGTACTATGTTATAATGATGTAAAAAGGGAATTAAAAATACAAAAGATTACATGCTTAATCCCTATTAGTAGCAACTATAACTGGGCTATAGATTATAATAAATTATAAACTATTCAAACACTTTTTAATGATAATATGAAAATACTGAATCGAACAAC
This sequence comes from Druceiella hillmani, assembly GCA_039881145.1. Taxonomy (NCBI): domain Eukaryota; kingdom Metazoa; phylum Arthropoda; class Insecta; order Lepidoptera; family Hepialidae; genus Druceiella; species Druceiella hillmani. Next base: position 17,129,101 of record JAYKKI010000001.1, read on the forward strand.
GTGTTAGGTCTAGGAATAAATTGGTTTTCGGTGTCTTATTAGGCACAGCAAATGTGCTCGAGGATTTAGTATATATTTTAAAATACAACACTATTTCATTTTAAAACACAACACAATTTCACGTTTAGGAATTCGACCTTCAAGGTGTTACTTTGTGTAATTTTGAAGCTATTTTACGATGCAGAGTAATAACCTACGTCCCAGAAAACAAAATTACTGTCAACTAGAAAGTGACAGTATGTAGTAAAACCTCTTCTTTAACATGACAAATATTTACGTAGATAAGGTCTTTACTGGATATCAAAATGAAAGCTAGTGTTAAAGTAAAATATGAGCCTTCAAATCCTGAGACATAATAAAGTAAACTGTCATTATATCTGGGATTCTAGGTAAAGTGTAATTCTGCGCAAAAAAATTAAATTAAATTTAAATCAGTTTAATTTGTCTATTACCTTAATTTCCAGTATTTTTTTCTTTGTAAAACAAGGAAAATGGGGTAAATTGAATATTAAGGTTAAGTATTATGGCTTACGAACAAAAACGATTATTCTTGACATTTTCCTGCAATCGGTAGCGCTCTAGTGTTAATGGCGGGTGAATAATGGACGTTAATTTCAAGCAAACATCCAGTAGCTTTGTATGTCCGTAATGAGGAAAACAATATAATTTGCTTTTGTTATTACGACAAGCAAGACAGATAGATATCATATAAAACAGTAACAATGAGTCAAAAGCTTAAATCTTGTCGATTCTATCTTTATGCATGCTACTAAATAAGTAAGGAAGTAGATTGTCCTTGTTCCATCAATCATTTTTATAGTTCAGTACTTAAAGAGAGGCAAAATAGCCCTTATATAATCACTCAAATATTTGTATGTTCGCGTGTCACAAGAGATTTTTTCAGAGACCGCTCGACGAAGAAATTTTTAATTTGGCATCGTAATAAAGCAAAATAACTGGCAAATATCTCATTAGCTGATAGTCAAAAATTGCTACACAGAAATTTTGGAGGAGAAGAGCAAATCTAATACACAAAAAATCTGAAATATGTTATATAGTGTAGTTTGTTATAAATATCTCAAAAACATTTTTTACAGCATATGATTTTTTCAGGTAGCTTATCTTCAGAGATATACTGGAAAAATTACAAAAAATTAATTTAGCCTCCATTGTTTTCGGAACTATTGGGCTTAAAATTAGAAAATAAAAAACAGAGTTTTTCAAACCACCAAAAGTTTTTCAAAAGTTTCAAACTATAGCGATGATCCTATATATCAAAATTTTTGAATGTACACCATGTTTTACGCCTATGGGGATATAGTAAGCAATACACTTGCATTTTACTATATTCGCAGCCAATTTTCTATGTAAAAATATAGTAATAGATTAAAAACAAAGTTATAAATTTTATTAACCCACATATTTCACATTAGTACACTTCTTTAAAGTATTCGTGTAAATACGAAAGAGGTGGCAAATAAATGTCCAAAGATTTTTTAAATTTTACATATGATGTGTAATGTAATTTTAAAGGGCACTCGTTATAAGATACAATTTTTTTATTATTTTAAATTGCATATTTAAATTATATTCCAAAAAATATGTCAAAATGGAGTATCCGCTGATCCATATTTTTGAAACTACTGAAAGAAGGTTGGTAAAATCAGATCAGATTATAAGAAAACTATAACGATTATAATTATGGGATATGATTTTTTCAGGTAGCCTGTCTTCAGAGATATACTGAAAAACCCGCAAAGAATATATTTAGTCTCCATTGTTTTCGGAACTATTGGGACTAAATTTAGAAAAGAGAAAGCAGAGTTTTTCAAACCACGTGCAAAACATTTTGAAATGTACACCATGTTTTACGCCTATGGGGATATAGTAAGCAATACACTTGCATTTTACTATATTCGCAACCGATTATCTATGTAAAAATATAGTAATAGATTAAAAACAAAGTTATAAATTTAATTAACCCAGTTTAAATAACCCATTAGTACACTTCTTTGAAGTATTCGTGTAAATACGAAAGAGGTGGTAAATAAATGTCCCAAGATTTTTAAAAATTTTACATATGATGTGCAATATAATTTGAAAGGGTACTCGTTATACGATACACATTTTTCTTTTTATTTGAAATTGCATATTTAAATTATATTCCAAAAAATATGTCAAAATAGAGCATCCACTGACCCATATTTTTGAAACTATGCTACGCTGCAGCGTTGGAATTTTTCAAACATAACCGATAGAATTCAGTGTGATCTTTTTATGGTTGCTTATCTCACTTTTGCTTATTTCAATTTAAATAAATCTAGAAAAAATGAAATTGAATATCATAGACATAAAATTACAAAGAATTCTTGTTGCTTGACTTTTACTTAACCTAATCAGGCGACCATACTAATTGATAGCTAAGTAATAAAAATGTAATTATCTTTTGAAAACAACTTTTCCAGGTGCCAGTGACAGGTCTATCTCATATAATGTCAGTAATTATATTGGATTTTCCTTTAATGCTGCTATTCAATTTCAAAGATTCAACTTAAATAAACTATTAAAATTTTACTAATAGACCCTTTTATTTAATACGAACCAAACACAGAAATTAATTAAAAATAAAATACACTCAAACCTATCCAAAAATATATTTTTAATAAAATTATGATTTAATCTGTTAATTAAGTACCTAAGTTGATTTTATATGAAAAGCTAAATTTCTTTTATTTTTATTTGTTACAAAAACACTGTAAGAATGTATACTTACTTGAAGTAAGTGTTTTTATCATCACAATGTTATTTCTACACTTTTCATGTAATAAAATGTTCCAAATAAATTTTATTAAGATATTCGTTAATACTATATGCACTAATACTATCCATTTATCTTAAATGTATGAAGCAAAATAGGTACTGATTCTCTTTCTCTTTCTCACGTAATCCTTTCCACAAATCAACTGTCACGTGCTAATAATTTATTGTGGGCCTTGGAATCACACAGACGTATAATCGGAAGTATCTAAGAGACGAGATTGTGACTATTATTGTGTGAAGAAATTTCTTAATTAATCCTAACTAATGTTACATATTATATTTTACAGAGCACATCGTCAAACATGTTTATGATCCACGAAGGTGCTTTTATGCATCAAACGGAGTATACTTGAAGCCTGTTCAGTAAAAAATGTAATTATTTATATTAGAACGACTTTAGCTATGATTTTTCTTGATACGATTGATAATTGTCATGTACTACATTAAAAGTTTGTACTGAGTTTGATAGATAGGCTGTATGAATAATAGATATGTTTTTATTACACCTGTATAGATGTATATACGGTTTATAAATAAATATATATACATATATATATATATATATATATATATATATATATATACATATACATATATATATATATATATATATATATATATATACAGAACGTAACGTAATTTATCAAAAACTTGATCAATGGAATCGTTCAGCAGCTAAATAGCAAAAATGAAACCCTTATAATTTAATTCTGTCCGTCTGTGTGTCTGTCCTTTTCTCGGTGTGTCCATAAGTTACAACCATTTTATTCGCAGATCATTAGTACTATATAGGTAAAATTTGGATTGTAGAGGTCGTTTATGAATCGCTATGCAATAAAATATTAAATAGTTGAGTTATGAAACGAATAATATTAGGGTTAGCACTCCATACATATAACTGCGGGACGAAAAGAAATTCAGTGCACGAGCTTGTGGGGTATCGTAAGATAGGTCTTAAAAATTATATATAGGTTCCAAAATAATTTTATTTAAGTCAGTAGTTTGTGAGATATGCGCTTCTAAATTCTTATAAAAGTGAGAATATCCCTTCTAACTTTTCAATTAATTTGTGTAAAATTTTGAAAAAAATTATTTACAGAAAACTGAATAAGATATGTTGTGTAGTTTTCGATATCGACCGCAGCAAAAACTTCGTTTTTCAGAGTGTCTTTGAGAAATAAAAACTTTAATTTTAATATTGTTTGGTGATAAGGAATTCTTTGTGCGCGAGTCCGACTTGCACTTAGCTGGTTTTAGTTTCTTCAGAAGCGATTTGGCATTTTCATAAATTACTTTATTTTCCATCCAGTTTAAAGCACACAACTAGGATAATAGAACTAGAAAAATTCATACTAAATATAAAATGATAGCCCATTTTATAATATACCTGATATAGATACAGATACAGATATCTCTGAAGTAAGGGGAGAAGGCTATAAAAAAAAAGATAGAGAAAACTATTTACTCTATCTTCATGGAATAATATAAGGTGGGAAAGGATTTGGCTTTATTTTCAAGAAACAGAAAAATACCATAATGCACGACTTCATCGCAATATCGGAGAGAGTTGCTGAATTGTACATTGAAATATAAGGAAAAATATACCCTCTGATAAACGATTGCGTACAAACAAATCCAAACAAATGAAAATGTATGAATTCTACAACGAATAACATTTACGTATAAGACAATGATTTGTAAATATAAAAATATAATCCTTATGGTTGATATGAACGGGAAAATAGGGGATCCAGAGTCAAATGGACATTTGGTGAAAGGAACGTTTTTAGAACGTATCTATTTTGTAATTCTATAGTTACACGATACAGGTTTCTTTCTTTTCACCCAAATTCCTCCATTCTGTACATCTCAAACTATTTAATCATTTCTATTGCCAATTGGCTAAATTCTTACAAGAGCCTTTTCTTAATTCTTTCCTTTCCTACCACTCTTGATAATGCGGTCACTCTAAGTGGTTTATGTAACTTGCTTTACGATGTCTCACCATCTCTCATCGCCGGAAAAGATGGTTGATTTGGATGCTTCATTACCTAGACGATCTTTCACGTGTTTTTGCCCCTTTCACTGCATCCCACATGACAAGGCGCTGTATGCAGCACTCGTGCCACCATGGGACATGCTGAACTAGAGTTGTGCTAAGGTTAATAGATGCTGCTGGAAAATTCTTGGAGCATAGAGACTTTTATTTGTAATTCAGCCCAGGATGTTATGGAAGTAACTTTTCTTCATTGATGTTTCACTTTTTTACTGAACCTCCAAGTTGCAAAATTGTTCTTGTTTCTTTGGGCCTGCAAATGAAGCTACGAGTAAATCTACTATATTATAATTTATATATAATATATCTAGTATTTATAAGGTATCTAGAATATTATAGTATCGTAAAGCTGTATATATTTTTATTGGTAAATTTATCATTTGCGGAAAGGAAATATTCGACAAAATGGCTTTAAAAATATACATCGTTTACATCGTGGAGAGAAATGTTGTGTAGAATATTGAAAGTGTCTTTAACAAATTAGTTTCTTATTTATATTTTGTGTTACTCTAAAATCGACATCACGCTGCACAGTGTTTTAGTATTTTTTATCGGATTTATCGGTTTAAAATATTAACCTGAATTTAACTCGGAACAGTTGTAGTTTGCACATCTGTCATGAAGTCAATGTAAAATATAAAAGTTGTCTTATGGAGCAATATAATTAGAAAAACTTTCCAAAATATAAAGGCGCCCTATTTTGCTACAGAATTTTGCTTTCACTTTTCTAAACCGTGTACATAATTTGTTTAATGCTCAAACCTGTATTACATTTTATAATAAGTGGTGAATTAATTGATAAACAGAATAATGTGATGATAACAATTTGAAACCAATATAATTTATATAATTTCATTATTTTTGATATGAGATTTGAAATTAATAAGTCAAAAAATATGTTTCGAACGTAGAAACAAAATGGAATAAAAATATTTTTCTATTTTATTTCTGCATCTAAAAGATAAAGAATTACAATACTTCATTCAATATAGCCAATTTACGAAAGAAATACACGGGAGTTCAAAGTAAAGTATTAACTACAGTTAAAAATGAAGAGCAGTGAATTATAAATATGTATTAAATATTAGTTATTTAGATTACTTAGAGATATTACCCTAAAATCATAAAAAAATTGCATTGTTTATTATCTTGGTTAAAAATTGTAATTTGACCATAAATCTCCTTTGCCAATAACATAATTCATGACCAATGTTACATGATAGCATAAGGAAATATGTTCACTTTACCTTTACGTGGGAAAATGTTGGAAAAACTGAATGAAATTGTGTATTCGCACCATCAATCAATGCACGTCAACTGAAGGAAGAATCATAACATGACAACTTAATTTATGAAACATGGCTCAGCTGCGCCAAAAAGGTATCTTATTTGTGCTTCCCATGCCTGTCTTACATACGTCTTCATAGAGTAAAATGCAAGTAAATAAATATTCATTTATGAAGGTGGGAGATCTATAACTTGGAAGGAAATAATTCTTAACCGTTATAAATTTAGGAAGTGCAAAAAAATTTTGCAAGGTAATAAAAATATACAGTTCCTTTGTTAATAGTTTGGAATATTCATAAATATCTACAATGATTAAAAAAATAGAAACTCTTCGCAGCTCATATAGAAACAAGCTAAATCATAAAAAAATAAAAAAGCGGATTATTTAATTTTTATCATACTGAGATTGAGCTTGTTCAATGCCGATATCGATATCAAATTAAATTCACACGAATTATAATGCCTACATCAGTACCAGATCAAATTAATACCATCGATAAATTATTTATTTTATTTTTTTATTGCCCATAATCATTGAAGATTTAAAAAAATTAGTTTTTAGAGATTTTATCAAAAAATTAACCATATGTTATAAATGCATTTGAAAAAAATGTACTTCAAAATTTACTCAAATACAAAAGGTTTAATAATAAACTAATATTTATTTGAAGAAAAAATATACGTTAAAGCTTCTGAGCGAAATCTCGGTTTTAAAATATTTCAGACATCTCTGCTGACAGATCAAAGTACAGAGTATTTCTATTAAACTTCATGAGTTTACCCTTAAACTAAAGTTAAACTTCATGGTAAGAAATTATAAACTATTAACAAATGTTATATTGCATAGCACGTTTTTTCCCGGACATAAAACTGTCATTAAATTGTAAGGATATCTATAATCTCCGTTTTATGGATGTATCATATATTTTACAGCAAGAATGTCGTATTTAGAATATTGAACTCTCACATAGTGGCACGCGCTTTGACCGCGTCAGGTCTTTTATGGCATTTTATATCTCACACCTAAGTAGGATTTTGATATTAGACTGACATATTTTATGTTTCTCTCTTCGTGTTTATTTTCACGACTGCCATGTGAAACAAAGTTGCGCTAACCTTTCTCTAGCTTTGGTGATTCGTGATACTATATCCTCTTCAGTTCTTCTCATCTCCAATGCGATTTTCACATAATAAGTAAATCCTCTAATGCGACACTTCGGCATTATTTATAATTTTATTCTTTCTTCTATGCTATACATAGTACATATTCAAAATAGTACCTCTATTTTTTCATTACAAGAGAGGACATCAAGTTAAAAAATGCGGCATTTAAATACATTGTTATGCCATCTGTTGAGAAGGTTTTTATAGTGACCCGATCATGACTTTAATGTCTCTCTAACTCTAGTCTAAACTTATTTATGGTATGGATGCATTATGTTTTGTTTATTTTTCATATTTTTGTAATTATGCTCTTAAAGTTTCCTGTCTCAAAAGGTCAAATAGAGCCCTTATAACACGATTTACGTGTCTATTTGTCCGTTAGTCATAGTCGTTTATGTTTTAGGAATTTGTTTGACCTAGAAACTTGAAACTTGGTACAATGATAAAGACTGCACTATATATAATATATAACTATATAAATATTATTAAAAACCCTTAAAATTATTTATTTAAAAATGAAGTAATCGAGTTTTTAATCTAATCAATATTAAGTGAAAGAGTATTTTGTGGAAAATGTCGAGAAAAAATATGTTTCCCCCATCTCCAAAACTGCTAACTCAAATTTATAGCAAAAACAATTTTACTAGCAGTGTAGCTTGAGTTTGCCAAAAAATTTCATACCAGAGATAAGCTAGGCATTATATTTACGTGGTAGAAATTACATTAATATTTTTAAATAGTTTTATTGAAATGCTATGTTTATTATGTGCATGTTTCTACGTGCGTGTACCTAGTGCGACTTTTCTCATACTTACGAAATAATTTTTTCAGACTTTCATACTTCAAAAAAGAAAAAGAAAAATCCTTGCAAAATTAACTACGTGTCCATCCGTCACATCCATTTTTCTCAAAAATCTCTTAAAGAAGAAACTCTAAATTCGCCTTAGTAATTAGGTCTGTCTCAAAAACGAAACATTTAAAAATATTTATATAGGAATTGTAGGGGGGCGGGACGTCCCGCAAATTATGGAATTGAGAAATTTTGTTTAGTATTCCATATGTCGTGTGGAATATCATTTCAAAGAACGAGTTGAGAGTCTCTAAAATATTTTTTTTTATTATTTTAGTTTTAACATATCCTCAGATATATTGAAAAAAATATAAAATTTATTTATTTTGCTCTTTCTAATTTCTAAACTACTGAACTTAAATAATGAAAAAAAACAGGATTTTTAAAAGTGTAAACAAAGGTTGGAGAAAAACCAGAGGTCATTTTAAATATTGTAGTTTTTGATATATTTACGATAATAAGTATATACTTAATTGTATTAGGTATTGTTAAAAATTTATTGCACAATGAAATCCATATTAGTATTGAACTATGATAAATAAAGTAATTTCATTTCAAACGAGATATGGAAACTCATCACTCGAGCCAGAGCCACAATTATTTAATAAATTGTTAAAGGAAAAAAGAAAATTAAAATAAATATTCAAAAGCGTATAATTACATAGCATTTTCCAACTCTGTTACTTTTATCAGCGTGTGTAGTGTTTAATTAAATCTTGTAGATCGTTTATAGTAATTACCCGGGCTGTTGAAATCATCTCTTTTGCCCATTCATTGTTAGTCTTAATATAATGGGCCATAAATTGTTGAAGGAAATTCTCTTATCAAGGATTTCTAGTTTTCAGATAACGCCCTTGTTAGGTACAAACTAAATACTTGACTTGTATTATTGCTATCGTATAAATAACCTACACTGTTTCTGAAGTAATAGTCGTCGAAATCTGGAATCTTAAACTAAATTGGGGAGTCAATAAATTTTATCCCCATATAATATTCACATTACATAGCTGTCAACAGAGATATGTAATGTAAAAGTTATATAGGAATCGTCTATAGATAACACTTGTAAACATATTGGAACGTACAATAACTTAATTATAAATTAGGAGTATTGGAGTGGCAGTTAAAATGCAGTGCAAGTGAAATTATATTTAAAAAGTTTTAAGAGCTTTTTTGCTCGCAATAAAATATCTTAAAATAAAAAAAAATAAAGGAGAAAATGTTTCTCACTATAATGCTTGTTTTTTCCGTAGCCGAATCCCTGATGCCTTGATACATTACATTATCATTATTGAATAGTTCTCTTTGATGGAAAAGTTGAAAGGTATTAAATTTCAATCAGCTTTTAACATATCCATATTATTTGAAAAAAATTAAAGTCAAATATTTATATATATATATATATATATATATATATATATATATATATATATTTATTTATTTGACTCCAATTTTTTTATCATCCCTTAAGTAAGTTGTACTTGCATCCAATCGTTAAACGTTAACCGCAAAAAGTTTAATTAAGAACGATCAAATTGGAACTAAGTTAACTACGATATTAAACGCAGAAATATAAAAATTCCTTTAATTGTAAATAACGATGCTTTGACGGCAACAAATAAGCTATTTCCGTTTAAATTGTTCGAAGGACATAGAGAAAAATAGGCGTGGTTATATCTTTCTCTTCCCAAGTGGCGTTTATGAAGTGTTCAATGGCAGATGAGAACTCGTCGTCATGATCCCATGTTCTCTCTCCAAAGAACGTTTTATTTTAATAGTAAGTTCCATTTACAGTTAAATGAGATACACTTATACATGTGAATAACCATGTGTTAAGATTATTTTTGCGAATTTTAATTTACCTTAACAATTAGATCTATAATCACTGAAGTAACTTCTCTAACGACGTCTACATCATTCTGTCATGTTAAAATTATGTAACGCTTAAGAAAACAAATGCCGAACACATTCGACCGACAGTCGAACTGGTAGAGCGTTCAAAACATGAAAATGTCACATTTACAAAAAGTTTCTAGCCACAAAGGCGAAACTTTTCGAGAACGATTGCCGAGATGTCAAAATGAGCCCAAAGTGCTATTGGTTAATGATTTTTAAAGTTCGTTATAATAAATAACACGGATTTAAATTAGCGTGAAGTGTGGTCTTTTCTATTTTACGAGTTAATGTTTGTCATCAATTAATGACATTAACCAATGATGAAAAGCAGACTACATAAGTTTCGAATATTGAATTGTATATCGGAAAAGAAAGTATGAGTTTCTGGTGAAATATCAAAGACATTCATAGCCAGTTGATTTTGGGACGATTTACGATAAGTACAGAAATGTACTGCCCTTAATAAGATTGCAAGTTAAAGAACTAGCAGGAGAGAGGTTGTTATTTTCATAATAAAATTTCATAATACACGCTAATATTTAATAAAGAATTGATTTGCATTCTGCTCCTTTATCTGTGTTCTTCATTCAGTATTGCTCTGTCAAATAATTATACCTTCAGAGCTCTGAGTAATCATTTACATCTTAATAAACTGGACATTATGGAAGCCTTTAAAAAAATTGTAAATTTTTTTGAATTTCAGTTGCCGGATTTTTACACTTCAGGTAAATTGTTACCATATAGAAAGTGGTATCAAATCAAATACAATTTTATTCATATACAATTTTATGTGGCAATTAGATTTGAATATTTTTGAGCAGAAAAAGTCGGTTTTTACAACGATAAGCTCATTATTTGTAACAAAAAATGTCTTATACTAGTTCCATTAAACTATACTATTTTCTAAAATGTAAAGTATGCTAACAAAAACAGATGTTTAGTATTGGAATGCTTCAATCGTATTAGTATGCTTACTGAAATAAATGCTTACTAAAACGAAATACTTCACTATTATGCAATATGCTTCATACCAAAAGTGAACTAAAGGTTAATAAATTAAAATTAAAGTAATTTCGAACGGTCCAAATAAAACCAAATATTTTAAATATTTCCACCATAACGTAGTAGGTGCCGCATTGAATATTTCATTCACAGTATATGCAATATTAAACATAGTTCAAGGTCTACGCTCGCAGCGCTCGCACGTAATGAAACGATGATAGACACTTCACACATCACTAGTTCACTGACAGGTGAATAATGAATAGTGTCATTAAGAATCATAATGTCAAACGAGCGTCGCCTCGTCACATGTTACTATAAAGAGGAACATACAGCAATATGCTTCTTGTATAAATTTCAATTATAGTCATGGGTGTACAAAATTATTTGAAATTTACTTAAACATTAAAAAAAAAGTGTTGTTTTTGCTTCCATAGTAATTATAGTAGTAAAATGTATTAACTTACATCTGCTTAAATAACATATGTGTATTAATACATTTTTCAAAAAGGGAAGAAGGAATTCATACTCATACGTTCCTATTTCATTTAAATACGAATAGGTCTTACAATACTAGGCTTCTAATTCTTTACACAATTCAAATTATATTTTTTCCCCTTAAAAGAAAATGAATATTATTTAGTATATTTTTCAAAACGGTATAAATATCCTGAGTTTCTTGAGACACTAATAATTTTGGAAATCATTTATTTATATATGTATTTTTTAATAGCATAAGAGCAACGAAAAATTGTCACAAAAGATAAAAATAATTTAATTTAAAATCAAAATTAACTATGCATTAACATATGCTTACTTATACTAAAGTATTTGCGAAATGCAAAAAATACCTAATTAATTTCCATCGCAGATTTGGGGTAAGGAATAAATTGCGCGTAAATATTATTATTTATTGAATGAAATAAAAAATAATATTCTTTTTTAAAATTCATAGTTGAAGAAAAGTAATATTGAATTACTTAATTTACGGCTAAACAAATTGTTTGCCAATTCGATAGCGTGACGTCAGATAATTTACTATTAAATCGACAATTTCAAGTAATTATGTGAGCAAGATAGTGTGACCCAAAATTTGTGATCCATAAATGAAAATTTAATTCCATAAAACATATTTATCCGTCACTATAGAATGACGCTGGACATAAGAAGCTTTTGAAAGCCAAAGAAACTTCCCTTTTCAAGTCAAGAGTAGATTATTAAAGGTAGTTTCCGTTAGTTTAGATTGCCAAGCGGACGAACACGTGAGTGATATCACAAGGACTTTGGGTATATATTTTTTTAATTTTTGTATACAAATCCCTCAAAAGTTATAAAAATAATAAAAAAAGTCTACTAATCTGTAAAGCAATGTTAAGTGTAAGTAACACAAATTTCACAACTTTGCTAACTCAAAAATAATTAACGTGAAAATAATTTTATATTTATATTTAGTCTCATTTTAACTCTATGCTTTTAATTGCCAGCAAATATCGTTTAATTTTTTAATTATACATAACGTGCAAAACGCTACACTCCTTTTAAAACAAATTAATTTCCTTGACGTTCAAATAAAATTACTTCTCAACAATCTTAACCCAATCAAATACTCAATAATAAATGACGAAGCTTGTCAATAACATCTCTCCACATAAATATTCAGATTTAGTACTCAAGTACGACTCGCCAAGTAATCATTAAAACGTTTATGTACCGCACTTAAAACAACCAAATAGCCCCAACCGCGTAAAGCTTCATTACGAACGCTTTTATCGGAACCAAAGTTAGCTGCGACATTAGACTCGGAGATAAAATCCATTTATCGGAGAGTAACGACGTAGCGGTGGCATAAATTAGGCTATTTCTATTCAAACCGTTACGAGAATAGGTGAGCACTTGTTTTGTTGATTCATTTGTCCAACTAGTGCCTATATAATGTTAGATGGTTGATTAATTCTCTGTAAGCCCTCTATACACCCTTGACAGAACTTTTCAGTCAATAAAATAAGCTTTGAATGTGCACCGTAATTATTTTTAAGTTTAATTCAGTTTTTGAATACTAATTTACCTTTATATTTAATTTTTAGAAATGGTTTAAAAAGAAGAATCCCAGAAAGCCTTTTGTAATCTATACATATAATAAAATTGTAACACAGTAAATTACGTACTCTGAAAATATTTAAAAAATGTGATTGATTTAGCATATAGAAAGGTCCACAATTAAATGAAACTACGTGATGTAGTATTATTTCTACTTTCTTTAATTTCTTTACCACGACCTAGGTTTCGTTGTATTACAACATCTTCAGGTGGGATATTAGCAAAGATATGTAATACAACCTGAAGATGTTGTAATACAACGAAACCTAGGTCGTGGTAAAGAAATTAAAGAAAGTAGAAATAATACTATATCACGTAGTTTCATTTAATTGTGAATAATGAATTTCTACAAAATTAACCTCAAATATAAATATAGAAAGGTAATAGATGCAAGAAACAATTTTTTAGTATTTGTATCTGTCTGTCTGTATGTTAATTTATACGGGTATCACGCAAAATCTACTGAACGGATTTTTATGAAATTATGTAAAGTAATAGCATATACCCAGGAAAAAAATATGGGGCAAAAATTTTCTTTCCCCATTAGATGCGAATTGTGCCGTAGACAAAGATAGTTTTATCATAAAATTTATTTATTTGACTTCAAAATCATATCAATTCATTCTAACCGTTATAACTTACGGCGCTGAAACACGGACGGACACTTACGGCCGGCCTGATCCATAAGTTCAAATTCACACAACGAGCTATGAAGAAATTTATGCTTGGAGCGTCTTTGAAGGATCAAATCAAACCAAAGTAACCATTATAGCCTTCAACATCAGCAAATTGAAATCACAATGTACAGGATATATTTGCCAAAGAACTTACAACCGATGGGAAAAATTAACTCTCAAGCGAAGACCACAAATCTCGAAGCGGAATGTGGGACGCCCAGCCAGATAGACCGATGACCTAAAGAAGTCGGCAGGAAGCATTTGAATGCGGGATTCGGAGGATCTTGTAAGTTGACTTATATTGGGAAAGCCTATGTTCAGTAGATAATATTTAGAGGCTGATTATTGATAGTTGAATTTCATTATAAACTATTTGCCACATTCGCGATGTTTGGTAGTGATGTAATCGACAATATTATATCTTATATATTATGTGAATGAATATAAGAAAGAAGGATATTTTCAAAGAAAAAGTTAGTGCATAAGCAGGAAACGCATTGGAGTGTGTGTGTATGTATGCACTTATGTATAGGTTTTGGGCTTTATAGGTTATGGGTATACGAATGACTATTGGTTATTTTTATATACTGTTATAAAAAAATAATCAAGCGAAGCGCCGCTCAGTGGAACTCATAAAATGATAAGTTTCGCAGCTCGGAAATCCATTCCATTATTGAATTATGTCACTAAAAAATTTAAAGTTATATTCTATAAGAGTTGAAGAAAAACCAATTCGGTCGGCACGAAACAAATTGTAGGTTATAACTATTGGCCTATAGACGACACTTATCTATTATTTTAAGTTACAATCGGAAAAATAATTCCTGGAGTAAAAGTAAAAACCTGATGCGCTCGATATAAGTTATCGTAAATTTAATTTTTGCTTGCTATTTATAAATGTGAAATCATTATAAAAAAGTAAGTCGAGAGTACCTTTAATTTTTTTGCGTTATAATTATTTTTTTTTGTTTTTCAATCATTTTATATTTATTTTAAGCTTATTTAATAAATGAAGTTGCACCGTGTTGCGAGGCTTTCTTTACTCTTAACCAAAAAAATTGTAACTGAATATTTTTTTTTCATTCCAATTGTAAATATTACTACAGAACCGTGATTTTTTTGTTCTGATAACTATAACTTTTTTGTTAACCTAATTCAAACATTGCACTATTTTGATGAAAGTTATGTGTAGCGCAATTATCGCTAGACCGTTTGTTATTATTTTAATTTGTCTTCACTAATAGTTATCTATTAATAGTAGTGGTGATATTATGCCTAAATATTGTTTCAAAAACTGTTCAAAAAAAAATGTATTTTTCTCATCCAATATATACAATTGTTTACGACAACTGTTCTAGAACTAAATATGCATTGTATGTTAACATCACAATAGACTACGAACAAAATCTAGTTATTCTGGTAGGTGTTACTAAATACCATTAATATGTATACTGAATTCATTTAAAATATTTTACTTGAGCAAACATTAATGTGGAACGAAGTACGATTTTTGAATTTTGAAACATTTATTTCTTCACAAACAATTAACAGTGCAATTTTAACACTAAACATTTAAACAAACAATGCCGTTTAGAATGAGAACTTGCAACGAACGATAACACACATTAAATTAAGTAAGGCAGAAATATTAATATGTTTCATTGTAAATGGTCTTCTACTTTTCTAGTAACTTGATGAATCCAAGTTTTTAAAAAGTCTGTGCCTTTCTTCGAAACTTCAAAATATTTCCTTTTACACAAGATTTTCCTAATTCCACTATGGAATAAAATGGTGTATCCTCAATTTAAAGGTTTAAGCGCTCGTCTTCCTGAAATAAGAGGTCATTATATTTGTAAGCCGGCATTTCACTAAGTACAAACTTTGCCAAGGTAAGATGAGAGGTAGAGAAAAGAGAAAATATTACGACCAATGGCCGGATAATTGCCCGTTTATGCAATATGTAGAACGAGGCACAACCGTTTCAACAAAGCTGCCTTGTTTGTTCTGAGAGCGAGCTTGTATGGCGGCGACTCGCAAACGAGGCAGTCAGATTATCAGCGCACGCGGCGACATAGACAACTTGCCGTCTGTACTATTATAAAACTTTGACAGACGTGTGCTTGAATTTTGAAAATATTTTTGAAAGAAATAGCGGAATATTCTCTTTAAAATCCTCTGAACTCAAAACGAATTTTTCAGAATTCTTGTAGGTGCGTTCAAGTTAGTGCTTAATTACTGCCTTGAAATGAATGAAGATTTCATAGCAAAATCCCTCTATGTTTAAATTAGGACATAGATTATATTCTATTTCTTCAAAATATTTTCCAGAGACGTTTTCTTTGTATTTATTTTTCTTCCCTCTTATTTTTTTCTTCTAAATATAAAAACAACTAAAGCTATTTAATTTTAACTTTCTTTTAAATAATGATTAATTCACAGATTAAAATCAAATGTATTTTCCTTATGAATAAATATACTCAAAAAAATTGTATTTAAATTATTAGCAACTAGTGAAATAAGACCGGTGGGGTTAAAATTTATGAATAAAAATTGTGGAAACTATTATAGTGATTCAGCTTAAACCTTAAATTAGAATATGAAAATTTTTTATCTAGGATAATTTATTTTTGAGAGTAAAATATTATTTAAACTTAGATATAAGTTAAGCCATATTTTAGATTGGATTTATAATTGTGCTACCTGAATTTGGGGGAATGGGAGTGGATAGAAGGTAGACAGTGGAGAAGGTTATTCTGTCATTACAAAAGTACCAATTCTCCCTGCGCGGAAATGTATAATTTTTGTGAAAATAAACATTAAAAATTTCCATGCCTTACTCGCTAATGATATTCAAAATAATTTAAGACCTGAAAGGAAGTGAAAGAAATCGCGGGGAGGATAACTAAGAAGTGCATACTTTCCACCCTTCGTCATATTTTTTTAAAACGGAATAAAAATAAGGTTTAATAAATTTAAAATAAGATAGGATTAGGTTAGGTGAAGTCGGGTTAGGTTGCTTGTGTCGGGTTAGGTTAGGTTAAGTATGATGTAGATATATATATATATATATATATATATATATATATATATATATATATATATATATATATATGGCATTCGGTTCATTGATCATTGATGTTTTATACTTAAAAGAATACAAAGGTTCAACACAGACTTTACACTTCAAATGAGGGAACCATTCTTTCTTTTGTTTTTCTTGCAGAAATCAATAGGTAGTACACTAAATAATACTTTTTCCGAACCTGGATCTAAGGAGAATCATCTTTAAATGTATATTTATTTCCAACCTAACAAAAAACATTCCAGATGGTTTTGCGCTCATTATAGACCAACTGATTGCAAGTTTAATTATGAAAAATATTAAAATACTCTGTAAATAAAAATGGACTATACATAGCTAGATCTGATGATCTGAGTACATTTAATCTTATGTTAATATAGGTATTACCCTACATTAACATCATATTAAATGTAGTTCTGTCAATTAATGGTTTATTTTCGATTATCGATAATCATTAAACAATGTTATACAATTTTAAAAGGACTATGTTTCTAATGAAAGCTTGAAAATAAATTTAATTTCTAGAGATTTAAGTAAAAAATTAAAGAAGTAAAAATGGTAGACATATGTCATAAAGGAAAAAATAATATTTCAAAATCTACACAAATATCTCATCTAAAAATAAATTAATACTTATTTGAAGCAAAAACACATCACTGAGATTTCTGAGTGTTACTTAGTTTTTAAAAAAATCAAATATACAAAGGTATATCATTATCTGTGAAATCTGAATAACATGTAATTTTACTTGTAACTTTAATAACGTTCGGGTCAAACTGCATTTCATATACTTAAGTCCGCCTATATTGGGGAAGATCAACATTTAGGACGTACGTTTAGAGCGCACACATGACGTGTAACATTAAAAATATGTCTACATACTTTGCTCCTTTCAAAATTTTCTTAGAAATATTTCTATGTGCCAGCTATTGAGATACATGTAATTAAATATGCTTTGTCTACAATAACCATTTCAAGTTTCGATGTCGAATAGTTTCTGAATGAGACGTCTGTGCCAGAGAAACGCATGAATGGCCATGTCAGTGATTTTATAAATATTCCGTTATTTTGGTTTTCAAATACAAAATTTTAGAATTTTATCTAGCGTTATTTCGATGACAGGAAAGATAAAGAAATTACAGCTTTTCAAAATTCCCCTTATCAAGAGAAATCGTTAATGCAAAAGCTGTCAATATTAAGATGTAAAGGAATAATATTAAGATGTCTACGTACCTTCGCCAATAAAAACCATACGCCATTAAAATAATGCGTCATAAATAATTGAAGAAAATTATCATATAAAGTATTTCCAATTTTCAGTTAACGCTCTTGAAAGACACAAAGTAAATACTTAATACTTATTATTGCTAACTTACAAACAACCTAGCGTGTTCCTGAAACAATGGTCGAGGTGTTGAACTTTAAAATAAATTGGGGAACTATTAAATCTTATTCTGCAATGTAGATATGGAATGTAAATATTAAATGGGAATTCTCCAATACAATTACACTTGTAATTTTATTGGAATGTACAATAATTTTATTATAAATACAAGTATTGAACCGGCAATTAAAATGCAGTGCAAGTAAAATAACATTTTAAAAAACCGAAATCCAGCTACGGGAAAAACACAAAAAAAGCTTTAAGACTTTTCAAACGCAATAAAATATCTAAATATCTCAAAACTAAAAACAATAATATAGAAAATTAAATGAAACCACATGATTTAGTATTATATCTACGTTATTTAAATTATTAATAACGCTCCAGGTTTCGTTGTATGATAACATCGTTACGAGGGTAATTTGAAGAGATGAACCTCTTCAAATTGTCCACCTGAAGATGTTATCATACAATAAAAACTAGGCCGTGGTTAATAATTTAAATAAAGTAGATATAATACTACATCACGTAGTTTCATTCAGTTGTGAATAAAAATTAAGCGATAATGAGTTTCTACAAAATTAACGCCAAATAAATTCAAAGTAGAAAATATTTCTCACTATGAGACTTGTTTTTTTCATAGAGAAATTCCCGCTGCCGTACTAAAATAATATTTTAGATCTTACCATAGTTGGGAAAAAACAGTGCCGTGCTAAAGTCGTAATTAGGTTATTGCAATTGGGAAAAATAAAGGCGCATTAGAATTTCTGCACCATATCATCATTATTGAATAGTTCTCTTCAGTTAAAAAGATTAAAGGTATTTAAATCGGCTCTCAACATCCTCATATTATTCGAAAAGTTTAACATTATATACTTGTTATCTCACGTTGATATTTATTATCATTCTTTAAGTAAGCTTTACTTGCAGCCAATCGGTAAACGGTAACCGGTAACCGCAAAGAGACTTACCACAAGAGAGAAGTTAAACGGTAACCGAAAAGAGCTTACTTAAGATCGATCAAATTGGAACCAACCAAACTACCATATTAAACTCAAAAGTAAGATAAGATATAAAAATTATTTTATTTGTAAATAACTATGATTGACGACAAAAACGAACCATTTCCATTTAAATTATTCAAAGTACTCAGCGAGGAACACGCGTGTGCGTATTTTCCTGTATTCACGTGGCGTTTATAAAGTGTTCGATTATAGATAAGTACTCGTTGTCATAATCCCATATTCTCTCTCGAAAGAATGTTTTATTTTAAAGGTGAATCCCGTTCGCAGTTACTCTAGAGTTAAATGAGATATACTTACATACGTGGTAAATGTTAAATTGAGAATATTTTTGCGAATGTCGATTTAACTTAATGATTAGATATGTAATAATAATAATAAATGAAGTAAAACTTCTTTAATGACGCCTTGATCATTTTCTTATGTTAAAATTGTGTAATATTTGAGAAAACAAATGCCGAACACATTCAACCGGCTGTGCAACTGGCAGAGTGTTAAGAACATGGAAACAAGGCGACATTTACAAAAAGTATCTAGCCACGAAGGCGGAACTTTTCGAGAAAGGTTGCCGTGATGTCAAAATGAGCCCAAAGTGTTATTGGTTAATGATTTTTTAAAATCCGTTACAGCAAATAACACATTTATATCGGAGTGAAGCATGGACTATTCTACTTTATGAGTTAATGTTTGTCATCAATTAATGACGTTCCAACGTAGCTCCGATGGCTGAAAACATTTGTGAACGGTGACGAATGGTCCGATGGCTGAAACAATTTATGAACGGTGGTGTATATAAGAACCTATATCATGACTTATATTCATGATATAGATTCTTATATTCACCACAATATATATAAATTTTTAGCGTGTATATTTTATGACCACGTACCACAAAATATACACACTTAAAATTAAATGAAGAGTTGATTTCCATTTCAGCTACTATATTTATCTTATTTATTCAATATTATTCTGTCAAATTGTTACTTCTCCACAGTTCTAAATAATTATTTACAAATTAATAAAGTATGAAATATTTTTAAACAAACCTTTCAATTTTTATGACCTATACATATATAAAGTGGTAACAAGTAAAAAAAATCATTCACGTACAGTTTGTTTTGAGACAATTGGATTTGAATATTTTATTTTACAGAAAAAGTCAGTATTTACAATGGTTAAGTTCATTATTTGCAATAACAAGTTTTGTTTTTCAAGTTCCATTAAGCTATATTGTTTTCGATAATATAGATGATGCTTACTAAAACAAATGTTTCGTGTTTGTATGCTTCAATCGTATCGGTTTGCTTAATAAAACAAATGCTTACCGAAACGAAATACTTCACTATTATGCAATATGCTTCATACTGAAAGCGAATTAAAGGTTAGTACGCAAGTTTGAACGACGTAAATGAAACCAAGTGTTCTAAATATTTCCACCGTAACGTAGTAGGTGCCGCACTGAATATTTTATTCGCAGCACACGCAATATTAAACATACTTCAAGACGTTACACCCGCAGCGCTCGCACGTAATGAAACGGTGAGAGATTCGCACAGCACTAGTTCACTGACAGGTGAATAATGAATAGTGTCGTTGAGAATCATAATGTCAAACGAGCGTCGCCTGGTCACATATTACTGTAACGATGACTACACAGCAACATGTTTCTTGATTGCGGTCGGGTTTTTATTAATTTTTTTGAAATTGACCGAAATCTTAAAAACAAATAGGTTATTTTTAATTTCAAAGTTTTCCTTCAAAATAGTGGTAACATAAGCAGATTTAACTTAATTTTTTTTTTCAGAAAGGAAGATGAATTTATACTCGGACATTCCTTTTTCAGTTCAATACGAGTAGGTCTTGCAATTTAAGGCTTCTAATTCTTTATACATTTATGATTATATAATATTTCTTTTGTATCATTTTCAACATGAATAATATTTATTAAATTTTTCCCAGCCGTATAAATATCGCTAATTTATCGTATTCCTACAAATTCATGTATTTGTATATATTTTTTTATTAAAAGAGCAATAAAAAATTGTAGTAAAAGATTAAAATAACTCGATTTAATATGGGAACTACTATATATGTTTACCTACGAGTGTAATTAGGTATTTGCACGTTGTCAAAAAATGCCTGATTAATTTACGTCGTAGATTTATGGTTAGGAATAATGATTAATGATGTTTAACTAAAATAAATTGTGCATAAATATTTTTATTATTTATAGAAATTTAAAATAATATCCTATTTTATTTTTATTTTATTTTTATTACATTATATTAACTGCTCGCCAATCAAAACGCGTGACATTATATAATGTACTAATATTTGGCCAACTTCAAGTAATTGTGTGAGCAAGTTAGCGTGATCCTGTAAATTTAATTCCATAAAGAAAATTTATCTTTCACTATAGAATGACGCTGAATATAATAAATGTGTTAAAGTAATAGAAACTTCCCTTTACAGTTCAATTATATGTTAGACGTACCGTGACGTCATGGAATTTCAATTTTATGTGATATTTAATTGAAAATTATGCCTTGAAATAAAAGCAAATTTTTTATATTTAAAACACGTATCGCGGGAAAAACCTCACAATTGTACCTCGATTATCAAATACCTACCGAATCATTTCAAATGCATGTTAAAAAATTGTAAGTTACCTTATTATCCCACAAGATTTTTTTATTTTTCATTTTTTTAGTATTAAAATTTATCAACACAGAGTTTTTATAGGAATACACTTTATAAACTTTGTAAATATCCACGCCGTAGTAGAAACACAAAAGAGAAAAAGAGAAATATATACGCGTATATACTCGTGTATATATATGTATATATATATATATATATATATATATATATATATATATATATATATATGTGTGTGTGTGTGTGTATATATATATATATATATATATATATATATATATATATATATATATATATATATTAGTGACAATACGAAAATTATTTCATCGCAAACACTTTTATAAAACCTATTTCAATATAATAAATAAAGAAAAAATACAAGATAATTATTCGATTATGTATAGACCAATCACCATTTGTTATTACTGCCATCAGATCACTGCATAGTAGAATAAAGCGAGGAAGTGGAAAACTTCAATATCACCTCTACACGAGCACAGAAATTTATTAAATATAACTAATGAAAATATTCCCAATCATACACGGAGTAAACATGTTCCATAAAGGAAGTATTTGCTGTTGCAATGAAACCTAGTGTATTTAAAGAAAAGAAAGAGAAAATGGAAATCAAATGTCATCAAGTTTAAGGCTGATCTATGGCATGCTTCTAGTTGCGCAGTTTCCAGGGCTTTGCATTTTGAAATAAAAAAAACTAAACCTTTAGAAAACCACTTTGCTCCCTATCCATACATTTGCCAAGACACTTTCTCGAAAATTGCAATTAACACGAAATACTGTAAAAATTTATGACCCAAAATCCTGTAAAAATTTGCGTTTCAATTAATACAACAAAAAATGTCTGTGGCTATTTCAATAACATGTAATTTGATATTAACTCACTTAATAGACCTGTTAAGGGTGGTTTCCATCAGCTTAAATTGGCAAGCGGCTGGATATCTGAGTGATATCACAAGAATTTCTTTCTTCTTTTATTGGATTATGCACCCTATAATCCTAAAAAGTGACAAAAATAATAACAAAGTCCACTCATAAATAAGTCGATATTTTAAAAGTTTTGCTTACTAGAAAGTGATTAACGTAGAGATAATTTGATAAAAACATTAATTTTTTTAACCCTTTACTTTTGATTGCCAGGAAATATTACTTAATTTTAAAATACGTTTCACTTGACAAACGTTACAGCAGCTTTAAATCAAATTATTTTCCGAGATGTTAAAACGAAAACCAGTTCTCAACAACCTTTATCCAGTAAAGTGCTCCATAACTAATGACGGGGCTTACTAATAACCTTTCTTTGCATAAATATTCACATTTACTACTCAAGTACGACTCGCCAAGCAATCATTAAAACGTTTATAGACCGCACTTAAAACAACCAAATAGCTCTAACCGCAAAAAGCTTCATTAAGAACGCTTTTATCGAAACCAAAGTTAGCTACGACGTTTGACTGGGAGATGAAATCCATTTATCGGCAAGTAACGACGTAGCGGTGGCAAAAATTAGGCTATTTATATTCAAACCGTTACGAAAATGGAGATGAGGGAGCACTTGTTTGTTGTCTCATTTGTTTAACTAATGTCTGTATAGTGTTAGATGGTTGATTACAACTTTCTACAATCATTTATACACCTTTGATGGAACTTTTACTTTCAATCAATAGAGTATGGTACGTATATGCATAGTAATCATATTTAAATTGAATTCATTCCAGAGACACTAATTTACTTTTTTATTTAATTCTTAGAAAATATTTCGTTATTTTTTTCATACTTTACCCCAAACAGTCTTTCTTAATTTTATTTTAAAATTTATTTATTCTGTGCCAATTTCGTATCAATTCGTTCTAATCGTAATGATCTATGGCGCTGAAGTTTGGAAAACCACGGCGGGCCTGACACATAAGTTGAAATTCGCGCAACAAACTATGAAGAGAGATATGCTCGGAGTGTTTTGAAGGGTAAAATCAAACCAAAGTAATCGATACAGCCTTTAACATCGCAGTCACAATGCGTAGACCATATTTGCCAAAGAACCTACAACCGATTGGGTAAAGTAGTTTTCAAGTGAAAACTACAAAAATCAAATCACAATATTGGACGCCCTCCAGCTAGATGGAATGATTACTTAAAGAAGTCAGAGGGAAGTGGTTGGATGCGGAAGGTGTAGGATTGTGTAAATTGGCGTGCTTTGGAAAAGGCTTATGTGTGGATAGATAGAGACTGATTATAGAATTTCATCATAAACAATTTACCACATTCGTGATGTTTGGGAGTAATGTAATCAAAAATCCTATTTCTAATATATTATGTCAATGAAAATAAGGAAGAAGGATATTTTCAAAGAAAAAGGTAACGGATAAGCAGATGTACGTATGTATATGAGCTTTCAAGTTTATATTTCTGAGGGTTGCATCCGAATAACTGTTGGATATTTTTATTTAACAGTGCTTAGAGGAAGGCATAAATTTAATTTCTGAGTTCGAATGTGCATTCCATTCTTGAGTTATGTCACTGAAAATTTAAAGTTATGTCTTATAAAAATTGAAAAAAAACAATACGGTTGACACAAAACAAAGTGTATCATGCTAAAGATATTTATGCACAAATAAGCCAGAATCACATTGGACTTTGTATTTATGCACGTATGTAAGTGAGCTTTCAAAAATTCATAATTATTTTACTACTCTTTTATAGATTATAGAATATTTGTATTTAACCGTGCTCAGCGGAATGCATAAAATGATAAGTTTCTGAGCTCGGAAATGCATTCCATTCTCGAGTTATGTCACTGAAAAATTTAAACCTATGTCCTACAAATACCAAAGAAAACTCAATTCGGTTGACACCAGACAAATTGTAGGTTATTGTTCCATAGGTATTTATTACTTTTAATTATAATTGAAAAAAGATTTCCTGGGGAAAAAGCAAAAAATTGGTTGTTACTTTTTTCCATTAAAGTTAATTTTTTTATTCAATTTATTTTTGTTTTAAGCTTATTGAAAAAAATTAAATTATACTGAGATATTCTTGCAGTCTTGACCAAAATCTTTATATTTAAAGACCATTTTTCATGTTTTAATCCATATTGCTACAAAAGTATGTTTATTAGTTTTCTTGAACAATAAACAATTGTTTATTAGCCTAATTTAAATTTTACCTTTTTTGAAGAAAGTTTTCTTTTTCCCAATTTTTGCCAGACCGTTCTGTATTAATAATAATGTTATTATCATGCTTAAACGTTTACTCCAAAAACTATTTAATATAAAATTTGTTTGCTATGTTACTCTCATTAAATATGTGCAATTTTTTATCCCATCTGATTTACGGCTAAATGTGCATTGCATGATAACTTCACAATATACCAGGATTAAAAGCTAATTATGTTACTAAACAATATTAGCATGACTATTCAATTAATTTAAAATTATTTTACTTGAATAAACATTCACTCTAGATGAAGTACAATTTTCGAATTCTGGAATTTTTATTACTTAACGAATCATTAATAAAATAATTTTAACACTAAACTTTTAAAAACAATGCAGTTTACAATAAGAACCTACAACACACAATAAAAACATTAAATAAAATAACGCAGAAATATGCATATGTTCTATTGTAAATGGTCTTCGACTTTTCTAGAGACTTAATAAATTCAAGTTTTTAAAGATCTGTGCCTTTCTTCAAAACGTTAAAAATATTTAGCTTCAAACATAATTACTCTAATTCCACTCTCGAACCAAACGATGTATCCTCATTTTAACCGTTTAAGCGCTCGTCTTTTTGAAATAAGAGGTCATCATGTTTGTAAGCCGGCATTTTACAAAGTACAAATTTTTCCGAAGTATTATGAGAGGTAAGAGAAAAGAAAAGATATTACGACCAATGGCACCATAAATTGCACGCTTACACAATATGTAGAACGAGGCTCAACATAGCTGCCTTGTTTATTCTCAGACCAAGCTTGTATGTCGGCGACTCGCAAACGAGGCAATCAGATTATAACCGTACGCAGCGACATAGCCATCTTGCCGTCTGTACTATTAAAAAACTTTGACAGAGGTGTGTTTGAATTTTGGAAATATTTTTGAAAGAAATGGCAGAATATTATATTTAGAATTTTCTGAACTCGAAACGCATAATGAGAATTCCTGTAGATGTATTCAAGAATACTTGACTGGAATTTTCGTAGGAATAACTTTTCTGTTACAATTAAAATTTAGGTTAACATTTGTATGTTCCGAATGTTTTTCGAGAGATATTACTTAAGTGTCTATTTTTTATTTCCCTCTTACTTTTTCGTTTGAATATAAAAACAACTAAGCGATTTCAACTAAATTTTCTCTTAAATAACGATTAACGCACAGATTAAAATCAAATATTTTTTTGACACATATATTAAAAAAAAAATTAAGTCAGTTATTAACATTTAAGAAATAAGACCGCGCACGTGGGCTTAAGATTGATGAATACAAATTATTGAAACTATTATTATAATTAGGACATAAACTATATTTATTTCGGCCAAAGGTAATTTTGAAATGAAAACATTATTTAAACTAAAATGGCATAATTTCTATCCCGTAGTGATAGTTTTTTAAACAAAAAACAAAACGGTTAGGTAAGATTAGATAAGGTCAAGTCGGGTTATGTTCACATTGGGTTACGTTAAATTATGTTAATCTAGGTTGAGTTAGATAAGGTTAGGTTGGATTATATTAAATTAGGATGGATTGGATTCGGTTTGATTAGGTAGAGTTAGGTTAGATTAGGTTATGTAAAGTTCTAGATTTCGCGGTAAACGTTATGAAATTCAAACTTATTTTTAAATATATCCTAAATCTGGTATATTTTACAAATATTTTAGTGGGTTAGCAGTTCAGAAGCAGTTTCAGGGAATTTAAATACTAAGTTATTTATCTCATTTTACCTGAATAGTTCAGGACCTTTCAGGAAAATTTTCAAACTACAATCGTTCTTTTCATTTTCTAGTTACTGAATATTGTGGAAGCTCATAAAAATTCTAAATTGATCTAGGTATGAAAGATGAATTGAAATAAATAGACTTACATTGGTATTTTGAATATGTCTTAGTAATTATTGTTTTCAAAACTTTAATATACGCTTAAAATGGTATTTACATTTGGCGGACTTCTTGCTTTATTGGCCGTCTATATTTCTGTAATTAACCGTCATTATGATGAAGACACGGTTCACGCCAGATAATCGATATCTTATACGCATAAGAATGCAAAGATTAGAAAAAACTGAATAAAGGAACGATTTCGTATTTTGTGTTTCTTGAAGAAATACAGAGTAGCCCAAATATTTTATTAGATTTTTCCCAAAACCTCTATCTAAAGGGGATTCTCTTTCAAAATGAATTCCTAATCTAACAAAAATATTTCGCACGCAAATTATAGATTCAATAATTAGCAACTTAATTGACAGCAATATTATAATCTTTTATAAATAAGAATGGAATCTTCATATCTAGAGCTGATGGCAAAAAACTGAGAGTATCTCTTCGTCTTTTGTTCTTTTTTATTTTCTTATTTTTTCTAATTTATTAAGATAATAAATCTTAAAGTTTTAATTCACTCTTTTAAAACGTTTAACGTCACTTTGTTATCTACCTGTTTCTTAATTTTACAAATTCACTAAAATTTTGGTCGACAGGTAGAGAATGTAAAAAAAGTTCGACAAATTTAGATATTCATAGAAATAAAAGAATAAAGTAATAAAATTAAATATTCTATGTAGAAAATTTAAAAAAGTTCTAATTTATTTAAAATCTAAGGAATTCTTATAGGCAACAAAAAAGAAATTAAATTTTATTGTATTAAATTCATGCCAACAAAATCTAATAAAAACTACAATAGCAATAGCATTTTCAATATAATTAATGTTGCAATTGAAATGCATCTATGTACGAACAAAGAAATCCAATATATTTTAGTTTCTCAGAAATAAAATTAAATATTCTTACACTTAAAATTTTCTTATCCTTCAAAGAGTTACATTCTAAAAAAACAGATATTTTGTTAAGTTTTTTGTAAAATTACTTTTAATCAAAGCAAGTCCCATTTAAATTAACAATCGGTCAAAATAATTCATTACCTGATCATGAAATTGTTAAGAGCCCTTAAAAGACCCTAGGAAATGTAACCGTAAAGAATTTATTTCATTATTGCGGAATTGAGATTTAGATGGAGATTGAAAATTTTTTTCATTTGTAAGGAATGTCACAAATGTTCTAAATGGAAAACTTGTGAACCAATTTGACAATTTTTAATATTGTTATTTTATATTTTATTAAAAGTAATGGAGCCTTTAATTATCATTGAATTATGTTACTTTTGATAAATAAATTTTGGTAATATATTACATAATATACGTGAATTTTAGCATATTGCAACATATGACTTAAATGTGCCATTAAAACGGATTGAATTTAATTTGAAACTTAAATTAAATCCCTTTACCTTTTTAGTCATTAAATAGTAGCACCTATTTGACGACGAAAATGAATTACCAAACTATAATCTTTTTTGTTTTTTTTTATAATATTTTATTTAGCTTGACTTAATATACATTTACTACTTTAAATTTTAGAGCTTATAGTATGAAATGATTAGAAATTTATTTTATACTGTTTAGTGCAAGACTTTCGTGAAAGCAAAACTGTTTCATTTAAATTTTGGCTTAATTTATGTAATTATTTACTTTATCATCTTTATGGGAAATTCAATACTAAACTGTCGTCCCTTATGTCCCAGAAGTGTATGCAGAAAGGAAATTGTTGTATGTAAAGAGGTGCACGATGCCTGCATTTCGAGGGTGTACCCTAGTGCCATATAGTCTACGGAATACTAAAATATTTAACAGTGAAGAAGGAAGAAGGATAGTCACTATAGAGTAATCAAAATTAAATGAAGTAGTCAAAAAAAAATGAGCCCAAACACATGAGGTCGGCTACAGTCCATTTATGCAATTCTTGGGCACCTTCAGTTTCTATTATCAGAACAACCCAATAGTATTTTATTGTAATTGGAACTACATATGTGTATAACATTTACAGGAAGTGGGTAACTTTATCATAAAATTTAATGATTAGTTAGTTTGTCAGTTTTAGAACTAAATAAAATATTTTAAAAATGACGGTAAAGATAAATAAATGATCGGAAATATACCCTACTAGTGTCTGAAAATATTTAATAGGCACTAAATAATACCAATACCTAGGCGAGGAGATAACGTGGCGCAGTTTAGTAAAATGGTTTAGGTCCATGAGTAAAATCATCTCGTAACAGGAAACGAATCGAAGCGTGGGAGGAGATTGGAAGGAAGCTAGAGAAAACGGAAGATGGCGGAAATACATCGGACTCTGCGACGAAATTTTGATTAACTCTCTATCGGCACATTGGAATCAAACTTTGATGTGTTTAAATTTATTATTAGTCGGTCTGAATTTTATATCTCATTTAATTATCAAAATTCGATTATATTATTAATCGCTCATTATTTCTGCGAAATGAAAATATCGATAATTAGAAAAATTATTGCTGCGTTTGGATCGATACCATGCTAAGAATTTATTTGATGAAAGTTTGAAAATAATAATTCTTTTTTTTTTTAATGTTTGAAATACCATAATGAGTTCGACTTCAAGAAAAAGTATCATATCCTCTCAACAGGAAAATTTCACTGAAATACCAACAAATTTTATATTATGAAGAACATATTTTAATTTTATTTTTGTTTCTGGCACAACAGCTATTGAGATAGCGATATCTTTAGTAATCAGAACATAAAATAGAGTGTAATAAAATACTGATATATTTTCTAAAATACGTTTAACAGGCCAATAAAAAATACCATTCAGTTTATTAAAAAATACCATTCAGTACATAAAAATTTACCTATTGTTTTACGATAGAAAGGTCCAAATTTTTAATTTCAGTATTTTGAGTCATTCGAACATAGGAAGATTAGTAAATTGTATGTTTTCGGTTTTATTTTTGCTTTTTTTACTAATATATATTTAATAAGCCTTTAATTAATGTATTATAAACCCAATACACCAAACTGCTTTGAAGGGACATGCTTTTCTGCGCTAAA
Source organism: Druceiella hillmani (assembly GCA_039881145.1). Taxonomy (NCBI): domain Eukaryota; kingdom Metazoa; phylum Arthropoda; class Insecta; order Lepidoptera; family Hepialidae; genus Druceiella; species Druceiella hillmani. The sequence goes on from JAYKKI010000001.1 coordinate 17,159,241, forward strand.
ATATTTGATTTACCCTTAACATCACTTGGCTAAATTCAACATTACTTAATTACCTTCACACATACTTTTAAAATTTATAACTTTGCCCTTTTATAAAGTTCCGTGACCAAACCTGGAACTTTTTGATTTTGCCATGTCCGTTTTTTGTACGTCTATATATCACAGGCGTTTTACTCGTTGGCTATTAGTACCATGAATATAAACTTGGCTCGGTTATTTATAATTTATAAAGTTTAAAAAGTTATTAAATAAAATCCTAAAAAAATATTTTAGGTTACCTCCTTCAAATATAAAGTCAATCTTTGTTCGCATACTCCAGTATGTATCATGTCGTTGAATAGACATTTCAAAAATATTATTAAGTCGTAAACCCTTTTTGGTAAAAGGAACCTGGTGTACCAGGTAACTGTCGTTTTCTTAATATTTTAAAAGTATTCACACAGATAAGTATATATATATATATATACATATATATATATATATATATATATATATATATATATATAGATATATATATGTATATGTATATATATATATATATATATATATATATATATATATATATATATATATATATATATATGTGTGTGTGTGTGTGTAACGAAATCAAAAGAAAACTTACCATAGTTCAGCAGGCTTTATCAGTTTATGACATGCAGTTGGGTCTGTAGAAAGTTCATGAAAAGTCCATACCAATGATTTAAATGAACTAAAAATATATATTTTTTTATTTTAGTTAAGTATATATTTATTACATTTAATACATGAAAGATGTACTAGGAAATATATTGACTTGGTAAGGGCAATGGAATATATGGTGAGTCATTATTCAAGATACGGGAGCATATTGAATGTTTTCCTGTTAAATATATGCACTATTATAATAAAGATACATCAGCCTATTGTTCAGATGAAAAACTCAATGTGAAAATTATGCATACGTTTTATAAACAATAATACCCAATTACCCAATAAATATAAGTTTTACCTAAAATATTTCCAATAAGACTTTCATTTATCGTTTGTTAGAAAACAAATTGATTTCTGTGCACTGTGTATAGAGTTAAAGATTAAACAAAAAAAACCCACATCAATGAAAATAAAAAAAGGGTCTATCAAGCAGAAATTGAGTTCCATCAAAGAAAAGCAAATAAATTTTATAAAAAAATACAGGAAGTGGAAACTAAATGCAAAAATAATCCGAAGGTGTTTGGGATCACATTTGATTTCATGCAAAATTTACCACCTGCGCAGGAGGTTTTTTATCTACGTCACCTATGGACATATGCATTTTGCATATAAGGAGTAGTTAACAAAAGTCTCAACGAAGTGGGTAACTTTTTGCTGGATTATTTTAGAAAAAATATTGGCTAATGTTGAAGAATTACATCTGTTTTCAGATGGTTGTGCCAACCAAAATAGCAATCAAGCCATGGTCGGTATTCTTTTATCATCGGTAGGTGAACAACATATTAATATAAAAGAAATACAATATTACATATATAAAAGACAGCAAAGAGGCATATTCGAAAAAATGACAAGATTTACACACCAGCTGAATATGAAAATCTTATAGCTGAGGCTAATGAAAATTTTGAAACAGGAAGACCCAAAACTGAAGATATGAAAAAATGGTGGCCAAACCATTATAAAAAATTGGTACTGTCTGTGGATTCCTACGGTAGAGGACAAAAAAGTGACTTTTTCTATTTTCAAAGTGTCAAATTTCACATTTCTCAAGTCTAAACCAGATCTCGTGACAACTCGTGCATCCATAGATTGGTTCGTCAGTCATAAATTTTAGCTATTACAGAGAGCAGGTCGTCAAGGTATAGTGCCAACCAATCAAAAGAGAATGACAGATTTGAAAAAGCTAGGAAAATATATCCGAGTATCAATCATGGCCAACAACTTCAACAAACTATGAATATGAAGAAAATAATAATGATTAACAAATATCTCTTCTAAAAATCTTTAGTATTTGTATGTTCATTTCGAAAAAAGACAGAAGTTCATAAACTTAAATTCAAAATATCTATGTGAAAATTGTTTCTATATTAATAAATAAATATCATGAAAAATCATATATTGTTATCTATCAACCTCTATATGCAATTAATTTAACACCCTAGATATTTTTATAAGAAACATATTTTTGTTAATTCTGAAAAGTTTTAATTAATTGACTCATGCCTTTTTCGAAATGACGAGTTCAATTAGATTATTGTATTAAAATTAATCCTATTAAAAAGTGAATATTTTCAGAATCTTTTTGGAAACGCTGCATAAATATATCCTTTGAATATATGTTGTCGAAACGACTTCACAATCTACTTTAAAGTCAATACGCAGAAGGCTACTAAAGTGAAAGATAATTCCAAGAAAATAGGAAGTTTCTGTCAATATATTAAATTTATTTTGATATTAGGTTATAACACTCTATGTAGCGTCTATTACAGGCCGTTAAAAAAAGAGATCACTTGAGTAAAAGAAATAGTTTTTGAGTAAAAGAAATAGTGAATGCGCCACTGTTTAAGTTTCTAAAATACTTTCTTCAATTTTGAGATATTCATTATTTACTATAGGATGAAGGTTAATTTTTTCTATGATTTGACTTATGGTGTCGTGCGTGTGGATTTTTAATTTTTGTTAAAATTGCGCTTTCTCACAAATATTTCAATATACTTCTAGAGTACTTCAATATTAAATATTCTTATATCGTGTTTCTTAGATCGATAGTTTATATTTGAATGTTGTTTGAGTACGTCGAAGTACTATTAGCAACGATTTTATTTTTGCACTTTCCATAATAATTTTGCAAAATGCTTAATAGATATACGTTGCAAATATTGTAGACCCAATGGTTCGTACCGTGTATCGACATAACAGCCCGAAACTGCGAAAAAAAATAATTTCAAATGCAATTTGAATTTTCCATGAAAACCGATTTTTGAAATACCATCAATGATTTCATTAAAATTATCCCTTACAATTGACGAACAATGAAACATCCTAAATGAATGAAAAGAGTTAAGACACAAACCATTATACAGCTTTAAAATTTGTTCATTTTGTTTACATTTAATTTCCCCGCAAATGTACTTCAAATTTAATGTGGTAATAATGTGAAATGTTTATGGTTATAAATACGACATAACACTAAATTTTCCCTCGAACCAAGGGCGTAGCTATATAGCCCTAACTCCTATAATGACTCCGTAAACGAAAGCCACTTACTCGTATTTTTACATAATTACTTATCTTAGGACTAAGCTTGTCACTGACAAAAATCGTTATGCGGCAACGTCTGGCGGGTAGCGAGGGTGATAAAGCTCATTCGACCGTCGAGCTTATTTTGTGAGCTTTTCGTAAAGTGCCTTTCATAATGATGGAGTTTAATCAACTGCCACTGATTGTTACTGCAATACATGGATATTTAATTCCAGTAGATGTTAGATCTTATATACTACATACCACGTTATGCAAAGCACGAACATGAAGTGTTATATTATTGATTAACGTGGCAGTCAGATGAAACTGAAAGGTAGTTTTTTAGTTTATATTTTACCAGGAATATGTTAACTTCGTCGGTTAAAATATTCAAAATTACTACGATTAGCTTGTTAATTTAATGTCTTTTTATACACATTAATATAGTAATATTTTTGTAATGAAATTATCATAATTAGCTAATTTTTTGTTTAAATTATATGAAATTAAATAAATGGAGAATGAAATAGAACTTTGCTTTATACAATTATTTTCCTTATTTCCTTTATTAATTTAAATAATTAAATTGAAATATTAATAGAGGGTAGGGCAAGTATACAACGTTGAAATGTCATGACCTTAGCTACTTTATTTATTATTATTGCGAAGATGTAGCTAATCCTAATAATTAAGTTCTATTATATTATACTATCACATTGGACTTTCTGGACAAAATTGGGTAGTGGTAGAAAATCTATTGCCCATGGATAATATAGCCAAGTGGCAATGATTTATGTGACGGCTTCGATAAAACAGACACATAACATTGGGTCATATGTGCCATTTATATAAGTAAAACAACCAATATAAATCGGTAATAATTAAACTTGTTTGTAGTATTTTATAGTATTGTTAAATGTGTAAAAATAATTGTTCAAATATTGAATATATTTGGCGTTAATTTTGTAGAAATTCATTATTCACAATTAAATGAAACTACGTGATGTAGTATTATTTCTACTTCCTTTAATTTCTTTACCACGACCTAGGTTTCGTTGTATTACAACATTTTCAGGTGGGTTATTAGCAAAGATCGAACAACGAAACCTAGGTCGTGGTAAAGAAATTAAAGAAAATAGAAGTATGTAGTATTAGTATCACGTAGTTTCATTTAATTGTGAATAATTGTTCAATTAAAACTTATTTTGCATTAATATATAAAACGCTGAGGGGTAAGTTCATAGTATTTCGCCACTATATGACGCTCAATTAACATCATATACTAGTTAATTTTTAAAGTATTAACACAAAAAATTCATTCAAAACACAAATGTTATGGTGCATGAAAAAATTTTAACTTCACGTTTTTGCTTGTTGTGTACATACAAATAAAGTAATGTTAAAGTTTCATTAAATGACAACAATGATTTGTAGTATTTTTTGAAATATCAAGAAGAAATGAAATACAATATATACAATAAAGAAAGGATAATATTTAAATACTTACATGAAATTAATTAACGACTGATAAAAATACTAATAACAATTATTAGAAGCCCGGCTGTTATAGCCCATCTTTTCTTGGCAATGACCTGCTTTAACTGTTTCCGTAATGTATGTTCTTTTGCAGTTCTTGACCTCAGTGAATTCTTAGATTCTACTAACTCATTTTTATAACGTAAAGTGGGTCATACTTTATAGAATTTGTTGTAGTAGAAGCATCACTCATCACTTTGTTGTTTTCTTAGTGTATAGGTTGTCTCTTAATCTATCTAATGAGTCCAGCCCAGTTCAATTTTCTTTTTCACGCGCATACATCTTTTATTTTTTCTCCTACATATTTTTCTCTGCATCAAATATTTTAAATAATTTTTTTTTCTTTCCTTTGGGTAATTTTCAATTTTTCACATAGTTTTTCCATTGAGGGCCTACGTCTAAGATTCATAGAACAAGACTGGTACTGTACAAAATTTAAATGTTTGAGTTAAAAGTTTTATATTGATTATCATTTCTTTCTTTTTGATATATGAGCCGTTATACAAAAGCTTGAAATATGCTTTTTTGTCAGTATCTTGTTTCTCGACGATCTTTGTTTTTCGACGATCACAATTTGTGGTAAAGGTGGATAAATTCTTACACTGTTACAATTTTTGTTTTCATCACCCAGATATTAAAATCTTTCTTCAATTATTCAAGTTTTTGGTTTTGGAGTTAACTAGATTGTTGATATTATCCGTAAATTCAAGATTTGAGAGTGTTTTTCTAATCATATTAATTCTAGAAATTTTTCCAAGGTAGATTAAAGAGAATACTTTTATTTCAAATTTTATATTGATGAGAAAAAAATTACACTATTTTACACTTTAATTTAAACTTTTTTTATGGTTTTTATAGTATAATTAGGTAATGCACTCAATGTTACAGTTGCAAAGATGATGTACTAAAACTACGCAAAAATGCGACAATTTTCGCTGCATAAGCAACTTGTTTTATTATATATTACTTATATCTGCAACTTCGTTCGTGTTGATCTAAGATTTTTATTGCAATGAAATCATGCTTGTTATTAAAACCCATTTATTTAACCCATTTATGTTAAATAAATGGGTTTTTGCAGAATAATTAATAAATTTCTCGTTTCAACTTCCCAAACTACTCCACCAAAGGGCAACCTTAATTATTTGTTTAGGTCTTTGAAGTGTTTTTTTTGGGTAAATTATTCAGACTCGTGTGTGTATTAGCTTATACCATTCTGTTATTCATTGTTTATAGTATTTCTAATAATTGACCTCTTTTATTTGTCACTAAAGAGAAAAATAAATAATGTACAGTTTTCGGCTACTATTTTTATTTTTATTAAATAACTTCCAAGAAATAATTATTGGTTACCTTCAACGTACAGTATTGACCATCGACATAGTTTTGTTATATGTATAAACAATTTGTTTAATGACGACCAATGAAAATATCGAAAAGATTTTACTTTCGTCCTGTAATTTTTAAAACGCAAAATGCTAATGTTTTCATACATCTTTGTATCAAAAATACGCAAATATTTAGACGCAAGTATATTACGTGACGTTTTCACATAGAGTATGTAAACATACTATTTCTCTTTGTTTTCCCTTACTAGTTTCAAAATTTTTCTTGCTTTTAATTTTCTTTTGTCTCCTTATTTACTCAATTATTTTTAATACTTAGAAAGCTTTAATTTTCCTATGAAAAAGATTTAGGTCAAATAAAATTAAATGATTTAATGTTGGAGTAACTTGTTCAATTCTTAATATAATTATAATATTAATTCTTTGAAACGGTTTTTTGCCCTCAATGAAACGATGCTGATAAGGTTTCCCTAATTTATTTCGATCAATGGAAATTGAGTCAACCTTTACCAAAAGAAGTTAGATTAAAAGGGATGTAACAGTCATTAAATTAATGTTATTACGTAAAAGGCTCTCATGGTTATTTACAATTTACGGTTATTGATACACTAGTGTCTAAATGACCGCCAGTAATTTGCAAAGTATGTTGCATAATCGGAGATGCTTATATGTAACATACAAAGTTTCGCATTATTTGAGATGATACGTAAATAAATATTTAATTGACTGGCCCTTTAACTCTTAATGCTTCAGTAAGGGTTGTCAATGATAATCGACCCATTTTGAATATAGCTTAACCCATAATTTTTATATATGTATCTCGATTTCAGCGGTGTATTTAATCCTATGAATTTTGATTAACAATTAGTTCGCTTATGCTACAATGAAGATAGCTATCGATGTCCGCTAAATATAACATGAATATATTTAACATTGTGGTTATGAAATTCAAGAAAGGAACTGTTGACTTAATTTGAGAAGGTATTTTGTAAGCTAATGTGAAAGTTGCTAATAGAATCTTTTAATCCACATATTATTCGAAATCTCACGTAGAATACCACGTTGTAGGCAGAAAATAATTTGTATACAATTTCTATTCATTAAATAAAAATTGTAATACAGACGTAGCAAAATTTAATGCTATGAAAGCGATCTATTTCACTTAAGCGTAAAACAATACTGATAAACAAAGGCTGTGTAATAGGTACATTTTGAAAAATGCTGAAAAATAAATTTAAGATTGAGCCTAAATTAATATAAATATAGTCCTATTTCCGAAAGCATAAAAGGAACGCAAGTCTTCACTAAAAGAGTAAACAAGGTAGTTTTGTTATTACCATAGAGCCTTGTGCGATATCGGATGTAAGCCCGCAGTGTATTTTTTAGATTTCCACCGGATGTTGCGTGGCTAAATATTTAAGGTCCAATTTCGTTTCCATGAAAGGGGCGATTATACGTTTTCTACAGAGTATATTGCGATATATATATATATATATATATATATATATATATATATATATATATATATATATATATATATATGTGTATATATATATGTATATGTATATATATATATATATATATTTATATATATATATATATTTATATATATAATATTTTTGCATCTTTTACGAATAAGGCTTAAAATATTACACCAACATGTTTACCTGAATGAAAACCACAGTTTAAAATAGGAAAATATTTGGAGTTTAATAAATACGTAAACGGAATAATTACGATTTACTATAATATAATTATTTTCTGTTAAGGGAGACAAATCTTTTTTAGTTATCGGACGGGAATATTTTTTACAATTACTCTTGGACAAAAGAATATCTTTCCGACATCACGCCGAACTAAGGAAAATTTGGTAAAAGATCTTCTTAATGTATAGTTAAAGATTAATGATATGGAAAGTATAAAATAGAATTGCACATAATAAACCTAAGTTTCCAGCAAATATTAATATGAATTTATTAACATTCCGAAAAAAGGAATCAAATCATTTAACTATGTTTTTCCTCTTCATTCATTGATTATTTTACTTTCGAAAATATAATAAATAAATTGTCATTTTGTTTAATTTCATTAGAGGTAAGTATATGTAAACTAAAAGTGATGATATCGTCAACGCGCTAATAAACTGATAGCAAAAAATCTCCTTTCTATATTATATGAATTTTATTTCTTTCTATATTATTATATGAATTTACTAAACGTAACAGCCTCGTTTTCCACTCAAGAAAAATAATTTTCGATGATTCCAGTACGTTATCTACCGCATGAAGCAGTCAGCAGACAAATTTTACGAACATATTTAGAGGCACTGCTAGCTAACATTTCCAAGCGACATTTTTGAGGTCAATAATTGGTTTTCAAGGTGTGTAAGTATTTTTAAAAAGATATATTTTTAAATCAAATTAATTTTCCGTGGTCGTCATATGCTGGAACGTGATATGCTGTTTTCGTCAAAATAGTGAAAGATACTTAAGTATTCTGAAAAAAGGACTTCCAGTTTTCAGTTAAAAATATTGTAATGGTATATGTAGAGTATGTAAATGTAAATTTATTTTTCATCTATTCGTAGGTATTATGGTATTATGAAGTGGAATAAACAATGCTCAATATGATGGAAATAAGTGACGAAATGTCATATATTATGTTTTACAATGGCTGTTTTAGATGAATACCGAAGGAAAAGGTAATGGAAACAATTATATTTGAAAATTCTTTGTTTAATAGATAATGACCGTGATCGATACACAATTTTTATAAAAAAGTTAGCAAATTTGATAAAGCTATTTTGGGAAAGTTTAACATAACTTAGATCCCTTGGAACTTATTGGGGTTAGAAATAATTAAAAGGTAAGTTATTTGTATGTCTTATATTCTTGTTTCCATATTTTACTTGTATTTAATCTAGGAAATAATAGTTTTTATTTTAATCGTATCCATAAAATGACAAAGACGTGGCTAAATTTTGCTAGAAAAACACACGTTAAAAAAGCATACATTTAAAATACGGTCATTGAAGAAAAATTAAAAATTCATAACTTATTTTTTTTTCTTATTATTTATGTTACATTTCATATTCTATGATTTTATAAAGGATATTAACTATATTTTATTCTATTTCTTTGACATTATCCGATTAATCATTAGAGCGGCTCAAAATATATTTTATAGCTTTTAATAGCCATCTCCATAAATATAAAAATACCTTTGCATATAACATTATTTCGAAATTGCGTATATCATCCTTTTGTGGCAATGCGAGAATTGTTTGTGACCAAATAAATGCAAAGGTTTCATGTGTAAAACCGCTACGATAGACTTTAAGTGCACACAGATGACATTAGTGCTGTGTGGATCTTTTCATAAATATTTACCCACAAGCAAACAATTTGAACTCTGTCATGACCCGCTAAATTTTGAATATGAGATATTCGTTCCCTAAATAAATAAAAATGTACAAGGGAAACAAATGCAGTAGTTTTACTAAAAATATTTACAGCACAAAACTTTAATGTATTTCTGGAGCTCATTAAATTTTTCATAGACTTTAAATATGTTTTGATTTTTTAATATTTTTGTATTGTCGTCTTATTTACGAAAAAGAATCATCCACCACGAGATTTTAAAACACTTTTTCATAGTTTTCTCTTGTTCAATTTCTTTCGGCATGATCTAACTTGTCGGCAGAGCGGTCCAAAATTACCATTTACATTTTATAACTTTTCCATCTTCCAGCCATCCAACCATCTTCGTGAATATAAAAAAATCTTCGCATATGACATTATTTCAAAATTACATGTATCATATTTTGCGGCAGTCCGAGAATTATGTGACTAAATAAATTAAAATTTCCCATAATTAAAAACGTTATGATAGACTTTAAGTAGTACTAGATAATAGATCGAGATACACCAAAGATGATAAGAGAAGACATGAGAAACACCAAGATCATAAATGACAAACAGAATCCTAATACAGGATGTATTAAGATTATGGTTGTAAAAATCGTTTTAACAAACTTGCTATTAGTTTATTTAAAACTTGCAATTTTATCTACGTTAGTGTAAATGTAAATGTATGGCGGCATTCTAATATCAATCAATGGAAATACCATTGGCCTACCGGATGGATCCTCATTTTATTTTTGTTTCGGCCATGGTTCTCCCCACTATGAGTTAACTACTAAAGACAAAGGCTTATCGTTGAATTTTTAAGTCCCTGTTTTATTAAGCTTCTTTACCTGTATACACAAAATTAAAAACCTTTTCTTGACTGGCTGAGTGACTGAAATAGCAACGCCTGGATCGTTGGTTCTAAAAATTTTAAACTTTTCTTTAAATAAGTATGTAGCCACTAATGTAAGATTTGTAAATATTTATGCGCTAAAGCTGTAAAAGTAGTGCTTAAAAATTAAAAAAAAGATCTTAATTTTATAGCATAAGTGATAAGAATAATTCATAATTTAATTACATAAATTAAAAGATTACAATATTAAAATAAATCTCGTATGTATGCAAATAGAATATAAGAGTTAATAAGATAAACATCATGAGTTTTAATCCAAGAGCTTAAAGCTAGTATTTCAATAAAAAAGTCTTGACTTTTACAACCCTTCAGAGACACAATTTTTTCCTTCTTTCAAATTCTGATGAGAGTTTATCACTTCAACTGACACTGCAACAAAGTGGGAGGTAGTTTACAAATACACAAAAACGTAATAGAAACACAATTCTGTTAGAATTGCTAATAATATTAACAGTACAAAATTGTCATTTATGTTTGTAGTTCAGTCTTATTGCTTTTCTAGTTTGTATAGCCTTATCTAACGCAGCTCATTTATTGCAGTTTGTACATAAATCATATAATTTTAATTTATGGTCTTGTTTACTAAAAAGTATCTATCATATTTTAAAATATTTTTTCAAGTAGTTATAGTCCCTAATTGGTATTCAAGCCACGGGTATTACAGTGGTATTATTATGGAGATATTTTCTGAAACTCAATTATTTTCCCGCAGCCGTAATATTCTTAAGGCTATTTGTTACGCATACAGCATCTTTGCGGATTGATGACTGTGATAGTAAAATTAAAACATTTCGACGACTATAGTGTCAAAAACATAATAGGCTTTGAGGCTTGTTTAGGCATATCATTTAGTCTATTATATGCATTATATATTTAGTTATAATGAAATTACGTGAATGTGCATATACATATACGCAAATAATTTGGTTTTTGCTGTCTTGACTTTATTAAATATATATTAGTTTTGCCTTTATACTTAAATATAAAATACTTAAATATAAGCTTAAAAAGCAGTCGATCCGAAAAATAATGTCTCCCTGAACTTTCTTACAATGAAATGATACATGTTTTCAAGCGCGTCTCAGTTCACTCTTAATCGTCTTGTGGGTTAATGCGTCATATAATTAGAGTGTGACTAATTCAAACACCATCTCAATGAGTGAGGTGTAAATGCAATAACCAAAAAACGACATTCGATAAGTATGTATTTGTTATGTGCATCCGAATCCGAATCCGAAACTCAACGTAAGGGTAAAATTTTAAGTTCTGAAAATGGGTAATAATAAGGTAGAAAAATACCTCATATTTAATTAGATTTTTTTTAACACATGAAATACGGCTGGCTTTCACTTTTCTACAATTATCTTGGTAACTATTAATTTTCAAAAAATGTATACTATAAATATTGAATATATTAGGGGTTAATTTCGTAGAAATTCATTATTCACAGTTAAACGAAACTATTGATATAGTATTATCTGTACTTTCTTTCTAAAGAAAGTAAAAATAATACTATCATCTAGCTTCATTTAATTGTGGATACTACTTAAAGACTCTGTGCCTCCTTTCAGCATAATTATTATTTTTTTAGTAAAACATGCAGTAAAGTATATATATATATCTATATATATATATATATTTATTTATATATATATTTATATATATATATATATATATATATTTATATATATATATATATATATATATATATATATATATATATATATATATATATATATAGTCAAGATTTACCACCTATTAAATTTTACAAGTGCAGTTTCAAAAAGTTAAAGTCCATCAAAGGTAGCGCGATTAACTATTGCTGTCCAATATGTATAATTTCCAAAAAAAAAATAAAGAAATTAATAAAACAATAAGTAAAAGGGAAAGTTAAAATCCTGAAAAAAAATTATATTACCATATCTGCATTAGTTATCAGATTTTAAACACTCTGTACAAAGAGAAATAAAATCGGAAAAATTATGTTATTATAAGAAAACAAGACGTTTTCCTTGAAAAATTAGAAGTGAAAAGTCACGAGTCGAAGCTACTACGTTCAAAAAAAAGTGCAGAGCTTTCAAAGAAAAGTGTACATGAGTTAATTAGTTTTGTGTCTTTTATTGAATTTTATATCTACCACGACAGTAAATTTGGCGCAATATATCATCTCCATCGGTTTGCCATGTAATAAGTTCTATAAAACCAACAGAATTTCCTCTTTTCTCAGTTTTGGTTGTCAAAGCATAAATATCTGAAAACTATTCACTCGTATGTTCACATCTATTGAGATACGAGTGAAGGTTCCGTTTTTAACGCCATTATAAGAATTTAATGAATCGACCCCCATACTTGGACAGATGTTTTAGCGTAATGTCCTATGTAAAATTAAAAATATTTGACATTATTTGTAAATAAAACTGGAAGAGCTTTATAGGGGTACATAAAATATTTGATGTATTTTATTAATAATTTTCCAATGGCTTTTTCCTTTATGATTTTCCCTAAGTTATTTTATATTGTTTCGCGTGTTTTACTTTTCAAAGTGATTAAAAATACTTTTTTAAAGCGACTCGTTTCATTAATAAGAAAAGCGTAGTTTATATATTTAGAATTTGCCTAACGAGTAAATTTTCATATAGCTATTGTTAAATTTATTGAATGGAATTTTAATATGATACAAATGCGGAGGCGAGGAGAAAAGGTTTTCGCTCGTACGGGTAGACGGGTAAGCGTCTTTTTTCGTTTTTTTCCTCCATCCGTGATTCCGGAAATATTTTAAGCAACATCCTGTCTTGAGAAAATTTTAATGTATTTTATTTTGATGTTGCTTCCCATTGTTACTCTATTCGTCCAGGATAAATGAATTAGAGTTTACTTTTCAATTTTACATTTAATTCATGTTGCAAATACTAAAATATGATATAGTTTTCATATAATTTTTAATTCTATTTTTTAGTATTTTTGGACTATTTTTAAAATAGCAAACGAGTTCGTTTCATGAAAATATTGTTTACGTTATAAATATTATTTACATTTATCTAAAACCATATCTCCCAAATTCATTTTCATTCAGTTGTAATGTCACTCATATTACATTGCATCAAACATTTTAATTTCTATAGAAAAAGGTGATTGAAAGTTTATTTGGGGTTGTCATGTGTTTTAATCTGTCATGATATACTCTATTAGTACTGTGTTACCATGCTCTCATTATGGTGATATCAATTGCACGTATTCAGATTGCCGCCATATAAAAGCCTGGTAAGAGAATTACTATAACTTGTGTTTAGCTAAATATGAGTATGTACTTTATTAATTTATTTATCGTTACTGTACCAGGTATATTGTTTTATGATTCATTCGTATTCGTACATTAATTGATTATTAAATATGAACGTTTATAAGGAAATTGCATCGGTTATATTTAACATTTATTTGTGCTTTTTTTATTATGTGAGATTGGAATTGGTTGCATAAACAACCGAGGGAGAATTAAACCAAAAGCATTTCTTCCTTTTATAGTGTTCGTATAAATAATACGTGCATATATTGGTTCCTTTTGTGGGTTTCTAATTTGGAAACATATCTTTTCTGCTCTTTTAGGCTTTCTACAAACAAATTTGGGAATGAATTCTTTAGGTGATCAGAAAGTTAATCAAAAAATTATAATAAATATATATATATATATATATACATTATATATATATAAAGGTAATGAAAATTTATTTTTCATAACCCGCCAAATTCAATCTCATTGAGTAGGTAATTTAAATATTTAAAAACCATTTTTTAAATTTTAAAGCCTCGTTTAGTTTCAAAATGGCACGTAATATGGATGTATCATTCCCTGTGATTTTTGTAAACAAATGGAAAGTTGTCACTAAAAATCTTAAGAGTAATATTTTTAATTGTGATAATTATATCTTAACGTTTTATTGTACGTACAAAACACGTTTTTTGTTATGACACTCACTCGATTGGTTATCAGAGAGTAGCGTTAGAAGTTAGTTTTCTATAAAAATGACTGTATACATTTCAACTTACTGTTATAACTGATATTTGCATAATTTTTAAATTCGGTGTTTATTTGATATATTACGTGGAATGCTGGTTTGATTATTTTCACTCAAAAAATTACGGAATTCCATATTTGTATTATTAAAAAGATGTGAATTTGGTTCTGAATTATTTTCCTTATTAAAAGTAAATGTCACGTATGGTTCGAATGTCCATCTGCTCATACATCACAGCCTTTTTCGCAGAAACTTTTGGACGTATAAATATGAAATTTGCTATATTATTAAAGCATATTAACTCACATATCTTAGGTAGCTAAAACTTAAAAAATACTTATTTGAAACTGTAGAGAGCGCAAAAAAGTAATTAACTTTTTTATTTAATTTTATATATCGTTTAGGAACAGAATCGAAAATTCATTAAATGAACAAGTTTTGGGGACTGTGAAATTGTTTTTTTTTTAAATATATTGTTAAAATGGAGATATTGTTAAAACTGTCATCATAATAAATGTTTCTCTATCTATCTTTAAATACGCGTAGTCAAAATTAAAAAAAACTACGTCATTCAATGTTTACCTATAGTTTACTGGAAAATTATAGCCATGTTTTCAAATATTATTTTTTGAGACATTCAGGAGCATGGAACTCTCATGGTGCACGCTTGCACCATGAGAGCTTGCAACTTGCACCATGAGAGTACTCAACAAATTTATAATTAGATAAAACTGCTAGTGAAGCAATAAAATTCAACTGCTATGATTTATGTCTGGTTTTTACGAAAAACATCACATTGATTAATACATGGTGACTCAAGAACATTCACATCATTGCTGCTAATGATATCACATATGTTGCAAAATGAAAGCTTCGCTGTGGTGTGTTGGGTTGATCACAAGTCATACGACCTTTGATGATGCAGCGCATCGCGGGGACCCGGGTTCAATTACCGGCCGTTCGTCGAACGGGGTTGGACTGCCGTTATGGTTGGTTTTAAGAGATTTGTCTCGTAGCAATAAGAACGCCATATGTATCAATTAGATCCATTAAATTAGATAGATAAATATATATTTCTCTCGGCTTCCAGGTAATTAGTAAGAAAAAGTTTTTCGAAATTCAACTCACATGAAAGTGAAATTTTACATAAAATGTTTGTGATAATTAAAGTTAGAGGCGTGAAAATTTGTATTTTCATGTTTCTATCTTTAAATATTACGAAATTTAGACTCTCACACAGGAATAAAGAAGCAGTTATTTCAGTGCTTTATAATTGTTTTATAAAAACATAATGCTGTTATAGTCTCTCTTTGTCTAAGCAAAATTGAGGCGGGCAAAGAATATGTAACATGTGGAATATATAATTATGTTTCCATCATGTGTTCATCATGTTGTAACCTCTAGAAATAAGTAACAATTAATCACGAATCTCTTAACTTTATCTTTGTCTCCATTCTTTATTGAATATATTTGTCTTTAATTTTGTAGAAATACATTATTCACAATTAAATGAAACTACGTGATGTAGTATTATTTCTACTTTCATTAAGTTGTTTACCACGACCTAGGTTTCGTTGTATTACAACATCTTCAGGTAGGCTATTAGCAAATATTCTTTGCTAATAGCCCACATGCTGAATAACTTTGCTAATAGCCCACCTGAAGGCTAATACAACGAAACCTAGGTCATGGTAAAGAACTTAATGAAAGTAGAAATAATACTACATCACGTAGTTTCATCCATTCTTTATTTTATTTAATATCTGAACCTCTTTTATACCGTTGCACTACATTGGGTTCTAAAGATAACGACGACACTTTTTATATATAACAAAATTATTGAACTAATTATATTGCAAGCAATGAGCAAATATAGAGAAAAGTAAGTCATTTAATTATTACCGTATACAAAATTACATTTCAATACCTAACTGCCAAGCAACGTAACCATAGCTATGACTACAGTGAATATGACGTATCGTACGCTGGCTTATACTTCCTTTTGGCACCGGATTTCCTACGGAGATCTAGTACATTCGATAGTAATTAACATCGAATGGAATTATCGATAAAACTTGAAAATTTGATATCTATCTTTTGTCGCCGAGAAGGTACTTTCCATTTATGCATAAATATTACATAAAGTAATATACATTTTTTGTGTCTATTAATAACAATAATAATTAATATAGATAAAATGTGCAATTCGAGTCTGACTCACTGTTATAAAATAATAGTGATTGAACCGTAATTTTCCAAGAATCCTTTTTGATCAGACTTGCGAAACTGCCTTGTTTGCTTCATTTTTATAAAAATAAGTACTATTTATGTACCAAAAGAAGAATGAAATTTATCCGGTTTGAATCCCATGAAGCACGTTCCTTCATCGATGTTTATAGATATCGCAATATAAGCTATTATATTCTTATATTATTCTTATATTTTGATTGATAGAATTAAAAAAAAACATAAGTTTTACAATTAAATTGTGATAAAAATCTTTACTCGTTAACACGAAATTCACATTTAGGTAATTATTAAAAAAGTAACAGCAAAAAATATTTGGATAATTATATATATATTGATTTTAATTTTGAAAATTTCAGATATAAAATTAAAATTATGTCATACACCAATAAAATCTTGTCCCAAAGCTTATTTTCAGGATATGTAAAATAAACAAAACAATCGTCTTTTCCATTTGAGAAAATAATTTTCAACAATTCCTGTGCCTTATTTATTACGCAAGAAACGCAAGTCCAGCCATTACATTTTGCGAATATTAGCGGACATTGCTTGTTAGTGTTTTCAACGACATTTTTCAGGTCGTTAAATGGTTTACACGGGAGGATCTGTTCGCAGACGTAAGCATTATTATAAGAGACATATTTTTTGAAACCCAATTATTTTTCCGACACCGTAATATGCTGGAGCGTCTCAACATCTTAGCATATTTATAGCTATAATTAGAATACCGTAGGAGGATACCTTTATAACCATAGAGCAAAAACGTAATTTACTTCGAGTTTTGATATAAAAAGTATTAATAAAGTACGCAAGGCGTGAAAATGTAACTTCAGCATAATAGAGTGAATAATGAGAGACGTGATCAAAATAATTTTAGAAACTTTATATATTTATTTATTTATTTATTACATATATTCATGGATACATAATGGAAAACTTATTCGTTATAGAAATCAATGTCACTGATCACAAACACATCGCAGTCCTGTGCGACAGCTATCAAGTAGTTAAGCAGTAGAGTACTGCGGAGAAGTAGCGAGTTCCGGTTTAAATCGTTTCTAGAATGTAGTAGAGCAAAACGTTAACGATAGCTTGAGAGTCGGAAATTATCAGGTACAAAGAATGAAAGCTTAGCTAATCATTTAAAGAATTGTTTCTTTAGACTGATAACAGTTGAAAGATAAATTTCCAAGTCCAACGTCCCTTATGAGTTGGAAAGAATGGAAATCTAGCAAATTTAGAAGGAAATAAAAAAGGAGAATGACCATGCATTGTCATTTACAGGTATTGCTGGAATGTCTTTTTTACACGTTCAATCGTCAAACTGTAACTTTGTGGGGGTTCCAGCTTTGCACAAGTGAAGTGTACAGGGAATTGATGAAATGCATTGAAAATACTTCGTGCAACAAGAATGCAAATTTTTGTAATGAATTTTTCGCTACATATCCATAAAACTATTCATATATTACATATTATGCATGTCCATAAGAACTAAGAATAGTATCGGGTAGAAATAATAAATATACGAGTATTGTAAGGTAACAGGCGAAATGGCATTGAAATTTATTGTTAAAAGAAGAATAGAGTTTGATGGATAATTATAGAATTCGTGCAATTGATATAATAAACTCTGCAATTTTCATAAAATCACATAGAAAAGGTCTAAAATAATCATCAACAGTTTACTAGTTTATAACAATTAAGTGTAATGCAATATATTTATTGTAAAATAATAACAATATTTATTTTAATTTAGCCTAAACCTAAAGACGCATATTTACATTAAATTCTTAAATTTTCCAAAGCATTGCTTCTTATTTGATTTCATCCATTTCTTTAGAGAATTAATTCCAATTAATATTTACAGTCCTCGTATTTATGATGCCATGATGTCACAATGATAGACTTTCTTCAAAAGCAAAGTATCCATGATAAAAAAAACTAAATAGTAAGATTAATGTGGCGAAGACCTGATAAAATTATTAGGATATTGGTAATTGTTAGCAAGCATTGGTATAGATATATCTTCAACTAATAAATCAGAAGACGACCTAAAATATAATTACGTTAAAAAATATGGTGTTTTATATGTTGATTTTGCATCAGTTTTAAAAGGGTATTCTTTATACATAAATTGCTATATAATGTTATGTTTTCTATAATTTTTTTTAATTATTTAAAATATGTATATACCTGCTTAAATTTATAAGTAAATAAAACTGATTGTATTTATATTTATTTACTTGCACGAATATAAAATTTCAGATTTTTTCCCAATGTTTCAACGTTCAATAAACTATTTCTGCTTTGCTCTGTAAAAATCGTATTGAAATCTTTTAAGCCCGCATAATAAATAAAAAAATCATAAGATTTATAAAATAATGATATATGGAACTATGAATATTTTAGTGTGGATAATTTCGTACCTACGTGCGAGCGGACCGACTTATAATAGCTGGAGGCAAGTTTCGAAATTTGATGTTGATCTAAAAATATTCTGTTGTTCAATGACGATATATTAAATTGATATTAAAGAAAACAGAATCTTCTCCGAGATATATTTTATTTAATAGTTACGCGAGAATAGGTCGGGTTTACATTATGAGAGTTCCTCATTTCTTTAAAGTACAACACGCACTTTGATACAATATATATGAACACGTAAATGTTAATTTTAAAAGCATTATATGGATAACTTATCTACTTTTTTATATTGACAATATGTTTAAAGTAATATCATAGAATATTGTGATAATAAAAACCACTAATAATACTATCACTAAAAAATTAATTCACTCTTTAGATATCAAATATAAAATATTATTATTTAACAAAAACCAACGACGCGCAATAAACTAGTCAACCGTTAAGTCAAAACTAACTCTCAAAAGTATTCAAAGATTGTTGGTCCAAGAAATATGTAAGAGTTGCCATATTAAATAGTAAATAATCCATAAAGATTAGATTTGAATTAAGCAATTAATATTATATTATTAATAAGAAACGAATAATAAATTATCTGAACGACAAGTGAAAAAATATCGTAATAATTTTTTTTAAATCTTTAATATTTATGATTATAACGAATGAACATTAAAGATTTTCAAATGACAATAATTTTGATTTACGAAACGTAAACGATACAAAATAAGTTGGCTTTCAAATTAATTTTGTTACCCTTCATTCTTTTAACCTTTTTTTGTAAAACTATGCAAATAAAAGGGATAGTTAGAAAAGCCAAATTCACCATGGACGCTAAGAAAGGTGTGTTAAGTTATATTGCTATATTTCTAAAGTTTATCGAAATATAAGACATAGATTGAAGCATTTCGATGTTAATGAATTATGACAATTTTTAAATATCCAAAAAAAGTGTTATAATTTAAAAAATATATAGAAATAAAATAAAAAAAACAGGTTGATTGCAATGTACCCATGATGTACTATTACGAAGTTTAGTGCATCGTGGGTAGATTGCAATACACCTATTTTTGAACATATGACGAAGTTTCCCTACTTTACATACTGTACATACATATATATATATATATATATATATATATATATATATATATATATATATAATTGTAACGTAGTGTAATCTTTTTTAGCCAATATTGCAAAGAGCGATTGCTTTAGCGTAAAGAATGATAATAGAGGCTAGAAAACCTGTTTTTGCATTTTTTTCTGTATATCATCTAGAATATGCCTGTGTGTTTCTTCGTCAATCAAATGAAATCTACTTAACAGATTTTTATGAAATTTGGTAAGTATTAGTTTAAACACAAAACCAACATATGAGAGATGTGAGTTTTGAAAAAAGATAGATGAACAAAAAAAGTAATAAGTTTTCTTATTCTGAGTTTCATGCGAATAAAGTCGTTCTTATCAGCTAAACAGCTAGTTATTAATACATTTTTGGTATGTATATAGATTTCACATCGATTGTATGTATATAGATTTTATTAAAATTAAATGAATACTGGAAATATTCAATAGTTTATTGACCATTATATGCAGTTTTATACAGGCGGTATTCAAAACACAACTTCATTAATAACAACTAATAATTTTGTCTCTATAATCGTCATATTCCTTTTTTAGCACTCATGTTATGCGTATATATGAAAAAAAATATTTTGCCATGTTTTTAATCCACGTGGCACTCTTCTAAAAAATATTGTTTCCTGAAAAAATAAAATAGGCGCTTTTTTACATCTACTGAGATCGTATAAATTTCCTTTCAATCTTGTAGGGATAGAATTATACAAAAAACTTTTCTTATATAAATAATATGTCGTCCAAATTTTACGTTTCAAAAACCAATACCATACGCAAAATAATCTATGAATGTAGTTATTAATTATCTAAAAATATTTATCTTTGATCAACCCTCTTGAGGATGGTACTCCAAACCCATTTATTGAGATCCCATCTTAGTTAGTATCTACGTTATAAAAGAATTACACTTTTGAAATTTTATATTTCAGGTCCAACGAGCTAGTTTTTTATATGTTAGTAACTCAATGAGATTTTACTATCACATATATGAAATACGTGGATACTTAAGTGACTTTTATTGAACTAAAAGTATTAAACTACTGACAGTGTCGCATCTACGCAATTAACAAAGATCTAACATCACGGACGTTTCTTCTCTCCAAGAAACAAAATAAATAATAAGTTATCTATTTACCTCATATGTGTATATTATATGCTCTAAAATATATAAAACTTAGAATAAAAATGCGGTCATTATTAATTATATAACTGAAAGTGTAAGCCTTTTAATTTTACCCTACTTTAACGAAAGTTCAAAAATTGATTTGACATTTGAATATATATTTTTCTTTCTAATGTAATAAATAGTATGTAATAATATTATCATGAGCATCTACTATTATTACATAAATGAAAGTGTAAACCCATATACTTAACCCAACTTTAATGAAAGTTCCGCAATTGATTTAACATCTGAATACATATTTTTCATTCTTATGTGATCAATAGTACGTAATAGATATTATCATGACACCGTTAAAGAACGTCAAATATAAATTAAATATACAAATATTATAGCTGCCAGGAAGTAAGTAACTCTTTTGGTTTAAAAAAAAACAGGAAAATTTTTATTAAACAATTTTCTTTAAACTGAACCCTATGCATTAAAAAACCTTTATCTTAATTTCAATTATTGAGGCATTTATTTCAAGGTGAGACCAGCTTTTTCACATCCTTGTCACATACCGGATTCGTCAATAAAAATGATGATATTGAATTTATTGGACGTTAATTGCATAGAAATTCATTATTCACAATTAAATGAAATTACGTATGATGTAGTATTATATCTACTTTCTTTAAGTTCTTTGCCATGACCTAAGTTTCGTTGTGTTACAACAACGTCAGATGGGCTATTAGCAAGGAGTAACTATCAGGAACTTCCAATAGCATTTATATATTACATAAAACAATAGCGGAAGTCGGGTTTGTGCGGGTTTTCCCACTGCTTACGTTAGTGAGTTTATTGTAGGAGAGCGGTGTAGTTTTTATTATAGTTTCAAAAGTTATACAATATGCAAGTATTTTATTGGGGGTAATAAATTAAATTGATGTTATTCTATGAGGTTATACAATGCAATGCATTTAATCAAAATACAATTTTGATTAAATTAATTATTATTCTCAGTAATACACAATATTAAGGGTATCTGATAATTAGAACACGGTTATACCACTAATTATACCCATCTCCCGTTTTATTTATTTATTTGTATCTTTATTTATTTTTTTATTATTTTTTTACACATACGCATTTTTTTTTGTTTTTTTTACTTTTTTGATTATTTTATTTAATTTTTTTTGTTTAACATTTCTTTTATTATTTTTTTTATTAGGTATGTAGCCGGGCTGAAACGATTTAAAGTGTCCTGTAGTATCAACGTTGTCTGACCATATTAGGCCCAGAAGATATTATATATGGATGATGATATTATATTTAGTTGTTCATTTAATATATTAACGTTGGTGTCTCTTTTAAAAAGAGAAAATTCTACTGCTTTTCCAGAATGTATATTATAGCAAAGTAATAGAGAAACCTTATCATGGTCAAATTGAATGTTTTTATAGATATAAAATGAAATAAATCTAAATATTAAGCTTGTTCATTTAAAATGTTCGGGCAAAGCTCTGCACTTGGCTGCTTTAACTCACTATTTTTTGTTGCTAATTTTTTAAAGGGGAACGTGGTCATTTTAAAGTAATTTCTTATTGAGATTTCACTCATTTTTGTCGAATTCTTTAAAGTTTGATAACAGACGCAGATACAGTAACGTTAATAATACATTTAGATTATAACTTTTATTTTTTCTTTATTGTTTTGTTTCTCTGACTCAGCAGCATATAAGACTAACAATAGTTGGTCACGCTGGCCACTGAAAATTTTCAACTTTAACAATAGTGTTTTCTCCATTAGTATTAAATTTTGACTCAATGGTATTTTGGAAATTGACATTAAATAAATGGACATCATTTTGCTTTTTCGTTCTAGACAATTCGATATAGGCTTAACCACACCCAGTGGTCCTGAAATTAAGTAGTTCATTCTTGAAATAAGTCCCTGTCTCTTATGTGTGTATATATTTTATGATATACATATAGACATAGTGTTTAATGGATGTAGAACATTATTTTATCTACTGCTAATTTGGAACTTATTATAAACAGATTTTAATTACTGTACCAAGATATCGTTGAATTGAATAAAAAAATTGTTAGCCCTTTTTTTATTAGAATACTATTTAATATTGTCATACGAATAGTCTTGCAATGACGTAAAAATCATAATACTTGCTTATTACATTTACATCACAATCAACTCCAACATCGAAATGAAAGCATTCAAAGACGACAAGTATTACCAATATGAATGATCTCATTTCGTTTCAAGTAAATGTCTTTGATATTAAAATTAAAGCTTTCGAAGTGTTAATATGGAATAAATGAAAGCAGAATACGATATAAAAAGAAAAGGAAGAAGAATTTGAAAATTAATAAGGAAAATGGAACAGAAATAATATTTCTAAACATTGTGGGTGGAAAATTCAGCTGTGACGTAATATCAAGTTGGTAAAAAAGTGTCGAACAAAAATGAACTAAATCATTCATACTTCTTAACAATTTTATTAGCATCTAAGTTTAGTCAATAATATACTCTCCATCTAAATCGATAGCCTGCGCCGAACGTTTTAGCGGATCCATGATGTCTTTTTTCCAGAACTTCGGTAGCTGCGATTCGAAGAAATTCAACACCTCTCTTTTAATGTTGTCAAAGTTTTTAAGTTTTGTTGTTTAAATATATGTTTAAATGCAGAAATAAGGGAAAAAGTGAAAGAAATTAAATGAAAAAGTGAGAGAGAAATAAGTGAAAGTCAGAAGGCATAATTTCTAGCGAAAACGGAAAGCGTGGCAACGTATCCAGCCTAGCTTCTTCAGTTTATGTTTGGGTCTCTTCTGCTATAAGGGGCCTGGCGTTTTCATCCCATAGGTGGACGGTGGGCATCTCCGATGTTTTTTAAATAAAAAAGAAGACCCATATTATGATATCTCACACGTCTGGGTTTTTTTCATCCCTCAGTTACATGTTCGGTAGCGGTTCATAAAGACACCTATCAACTAAATTTCACCTGTATAGTGCCAAAAGTCTCCGAGTAAAATGGCTGTGATCTGCGGACAGATAGACAGACAGGCGGACAGAAAGAAATTGTAAGGTTTTCTTATTGTCATTTAACTTCCGAACACGAAAAACTACATGAAAAAATAAATAAATGGCCAAAGAAACATTGAAAGGGTCATTCTATGTTCCAAAGTAAAGAAAAATATGAAAGAGATCTAGTAAAATAAAAATAAAAAGTAAATGCGCAATAAAAGCTGGATTGAAATCCAAATGGGATTATGAGAGAGATGTAAGTAAAATAAGTGGCAACCCGTAGACCAGGACAATGACCATATGTATGAATTACAACAAATGCCTGAAAGGAAGACCTACTACATGCAAGAGAGAGCAGCCAGTAGAGTTTGCGAATTCATTTCATTTAAGAATTTCGAAAGTACATAAAGGATCGAATCAATTAAAGAAGAAAAGCGTAACTGTAAAAACCGAGCTTATAATAATAATTATTATTATTATAATAATTATTACATATTTTATTATTAGCAGAAAATTATTTTGATGTTACTATTTATTCATTTTGTATAATTTATTTCTACATGATTAAAAAATACCACAAATCACAGTTGTCACTTAAGTGCTTAACATTTAAGAAAACGGCATTAAAATTTTGTCAGGCGGCATAACTTCAGTTCGTCGAAGGAATTGTTATTAATATTTTCATAAATTAATCAGTATATGACGTTAAGATAACATAATATTCTAATAAACCGTTGACTTATTTCTCATATTTTATACGAAAGGTTAGTCAATGCTTTATTAGATATCAACACAAAAGAAGTTTCACTTCAATAAATATAACTATAAAATTATACTAATAAAACTTTTGACCAAACTACATTGGTTGCTCTAATTAGTTCAAAGGCGGATTTACAAACTTATGTTTTCCAATCTTAGCAAAGTCGTCCCGGAAATAGTGCATGAGGCGGAAAGTGTAATATTACAGAACTTAATTTTTAGGCTTAGCTAAATCTCTACAGATTTTTCTATTAAAATAGTTTAAGCTACAACAGCTGAATGTGTACTTGTCGTACCTCTCACTAATTACTGTACTCTTACTGATAACTGTACCTGTTACTCACTTAAATTTTACTTGTTGATATTATTAAGAAAATAAGGAAAGCAATTGAATAAAGAAAGTTTCTGACCATTTGATTTATTTAATTTCAATAAAATTTTATCCCAATAATTATTACTACAATAGAAATTACCAATTTCGACACATAATATATTTTATCATAACCATTCGTGTTAATTTTATTACACTAATATTAAAACGGTAGCAAGATAATTATGACGCCGATTGATATACGCCGGCAAAATTGTTGTCAGAATTAATCAGACTTTTTGAAGTTTTAAAACAGTTTTATTAAGGTACTAGAGGAAGTTAATAAAAAGTAAAAATCTCCAGGTTAATTGTTAAGGATCGAATCCTGTAGAGAGTTATCATGTGAACTGTTACAGTTTCAATAATTACATTGTATTAAAAGGCATCCGTTCCTTTTTTTTAATGAACTCTTCTAAGTTATGTTACTAGCGAAATATAATTGTATTTCCAAATTTTTTGTTTCACAAAAGTGTATCATCTTTCTTCGCTCATATAAGTATATTATATGTTTTAGAATAAAATTATAATATAGAAATTTTTCTTCCGACCTTCCTTCAAAAATATTTATTATATAAAGCAACATCGAGATGAATCCAGTAAAATTATCTCATAAAAGCAAATCACTTAAAATATTCCCATAATAACGGATGGACGCAAAAACGTAAAAAGGTTTCGCCTCTTTTCATCGACAAGTGTATAAAACTTTTCTCTTCGCATCTATTTTTATACTTTATTGAAATACCACTCATCAAATCTATAAATAGCTGTACGTAAATTTTATTTCTTGGAGGAATATTAATATGTAAATAATATTATTATGAACAACGAAGCGAGTCATTTCAAAATCTATTTTTGGTGTACATATAATAAAAAAGCAAATGAGTGAATGTTAAATTTATTGGAAAAAATATTATAAAAAAAACGAAGAAAGAGAAAGAGATTAGAAAAATTTACTAGACAAATAAAGGGGAATAAAATAATAAAAAACGAGATATATTTCTTCCTTTTGTTGTTTATGTTATATAATATGATTTGACTCTTTGTTTAAAATAATCGTTTCTCTTTGTCTTCATTATATTTAAGTTCCTCGCTATTCCTATTGCATTACTTTTTTTACAAACTTCAGATAATAAAGAGTCGCTTAGCCTTAAAAATTAAAAATTATATTGCAAATATGACTAGAGAATATCAAAGAGATATTTGCACATTGGCGATAAAATCAATTCAACGCGATAGAGTTATCATGCAATATTTTTATACCACTTTCTCAGCCAGCAAATCATAATGATAAACTTCGAGCATAATTTAATAATGAAACCGCTTTGCGTCGCTGGTCACATCAGTTTGTCGAAATCAAGTATAGCGGCAAAAGGTCAGTAATGATGTTTGAGAATGACGTCCTGCGACGGTAAATGCTCTATGACTAATTTTAGTGGCAAGCAAAATAATTACCGTTAAAAAACTTGATTGACACAAGTATCCTTTAAGAACAAACAAAATAATTACAAAATTAGTGTCATCAAATAATATATAACTCGGTAATAGGTTAATAGATGACCAAATATAATGTGTTATTGTGGACTCAGGACCATGAAATGAAAGTGTCTTTTCTAATAGTTCTTTTCTAATACTTATAAAAGAAAATAAAGACTGTATCATTTCTTTTTGGAAGATTGGGATATTATACTACTTTTTCTTGAAGAAAATATAAGCAATGTTAGTTACTACAGAGTAATATGAGAATAGGATACAATTAAATGAAACTACGTGATATAGTATTATTTCTACTTTCTTTAAGTTCTTTACCGCGACCTAGGTTTTGTTGTATTACAATATATTCAAGTGGGCAAATAAGCAAATTGCCCAAAGACTTTCTACAATCTTTGCTAATAGCCCACCTGAAGATGTTGTAATACAACGAAACCTAGGTCGTGGTAAAGAACTTGAAGAAAGTAGAAGTAATACTACATCACGTAGTTTCATTTAATTGTGAATAATGAATTTCTACAGAATTAACGCCAAATATATTCATTATATGAGAATAGATATTAAGTTTTTAGAAAATCCAATAAAAAATGCACATACTTAAGGTTTAGTCACAAATTAAAATAAAATTGTAAATTTGTCTAACGTAGAAATTAATAAATAAATCGTGCTGTAACTTAAGACGATAAGGGTATTTATTTATTATTCCAATTAAATTTGGTGATATTTATTATATTTCCTTAACTGAGGTTGTGACTATTTTTTAAACGTCTACAGAAGGTGATTAAGTGTTTTTGGCGAATAATGCAAAATATCATAAATAATAGCGAAGATAACCTAAGAAGTTTTAGAACTGTAACGCCAAATTTTAATTTTGAGTTTCTAAAAACTTTTAATATACTTTAATGTTGTGGTCATTTGGTTGTGATTTGATGTTGCAATATTATAACATTTATAAATTCAAACATACGAATACAAAGTATGTCTTAAATCTCAGAGATGGTTTGTTTTTTGATTTTTATGTCTCGTTGAACTATGTTTCGAAATTTTAAAAATTATTGTTTAATTCACGTAGAAGAAATATTATATCACCTCTATTATATTTTACCTACTTTTCATTTAGGGCATTGTTGAAAATAATCCAATGTGAGGAAAAGGCAGTTATACTTAGCCTTGAATTGATAGAAAATGTTATCAGGTTATATTGACCACAAGTCTGCAAAGTTTACCTTTTATTTTCATTTTTTGGATTCGATAGCTGACCTTAAGATATTTTCGTGCGCTGATTACGAATATATATTTTTTTCACCGGAACTCCAATTGTGAGATTATTGCTTAAAGGTTCGACTTGGATCATCTCACTTTAGCCATCATCCTTTTATTCCACCTTCTCTGATAACGACGTTGTCTCTTTCAAATTCTGATGAAATATTTTGCCCGAGTGACCCAAGTTATCAGGAAAGTAGTCCAAGTGCGAATTAAGGAAGTAAAATTTAGTGCAAATTGAACATTCCATTTTTCCGAAATTTTCAGTTTCTTCAAAATTTCCTCATAATTTGAACTTTATTCTACAATAATTTTTTTTTTAGGAAATTATGAATAATTTTCTAAGAAAAAAATAAGTGATGAACCACTTCTGTAAAAGATTTCCAGGCTTTTAATTCAATTTTACTTAATTGTTTATCGAAAGTTGTGTTGTTCATCAATTTTCTTATCCAGGCCAACAAAAATACCTTCTTTTACTTTAGCTTCAGATAGAGATGGAAAAATTTGGTGTAGATATTTAAAACCTTTTTCTTTGTTCAGCGCCTTAGCAAATTATTTCATCATTCCCAGTTTTATGTGTAAAGGAAGCAAATTTTTTTCCCGGGGGAATAATTTTTTTCTCATAATATTTTTGTTTCCGGAAATTCAAAATTTAGGATTCGGTTCTCGGTGGTCACTCTTTCTTCGTCCAGTTTTGTCCTCTGTATCGACTATCCCACTCGTAGAGAAAGCAAGGGTATTTTGTGTAGCCACCTTGTTGACCGAGCAGCATACTTATAACTTTCAGACCATCCAACCGTGTTGCACGTACTTTATTTTATACAACACATTTATCAAATCGTAGTAGAATTCCTTCGAATGTACAAAATGGGCGACTGACAGTGAAGCGTACTTATTGCCATTATGCAAAAGGACTGCTTTCAAACTTCGCTTTTATGACTCAATGAACAACTTCCATTCGTTCGCGTCATATTCGATGTTAAACATTTTCACTAAGATAGGAATATCTTTCAAGACACTAGATCACGATCCTTAGCAAAATGCTGTTGCAATACCAAGAAAATGAGGTGCAGGTGAGGAGCAAACATATTATTTTCCGGTAGTTTTGATCCGAGGAGTTCAGCTGCATCCTTTGACACGCTTAGATCTCTCGTTAAGTCGTTCAGTTCTGATTGTCAAAATACCTGTGTTCAAGTCACACTTGACTCAAATTTAGCTTCAGGTTAAGACATCTCTTCGACATCATTGATCATGTCTTCAGCTTGTACTGATTCCAAATAGGGAGATGATGGCGGTGCAACGTTCGGGTCGCGACGCACCGCGTGCTTTACCGATTGCACGGTCGGATATACCAAGTCTTTTTTGTTTTAGAATTATAGCTTGTAGTCTTGCAACAGTAAAAATAACAGTTTTTGGTGTGAAATTATCTCCAAAACATAGACAATTGTAAATCAAAGGTATTGTTCTGTCCTTTTGACCACTTTAGAAGTTACGCTTTCATGAACGCATGTCGCACAAACTTTATGTGGGATCCACTGTTTGTCTTGGTTAGCGATTGCAAGCCCAAAATACATGTTACAAAAGTTACTTATAAATTCGGTAATGTTATGCTGCTCTTTTATCAGCGTAAACTTCCCACAAATATAACAAAACTTGTTCAGTGAGTTTAAACACTTTCGCGATGTCATCTTTTAAGTGAGCGTTACGAATTGCACGGAAGTACTGATTTTGTAAAAACAATTATGTCGCTATTTATACAAAAATCTAATTATCTCCCCTCCCCCCATTTACACTTTTCTAATGATTTAAGTTAATTACTCTTAAATTAGGTCTTTATCAAATGACCTAAACAATCCAACTTTTTTTCAATAATAAGGGCATGTCACTTGGTTAATTACTTTATATTTAACTAACTATAAAAACTTATTCATTGCTGTCTACTGAAATAATTCAAGGTGATTTTTGGTAGGTGGCCTAGGTACTTTTGGCAAAAAAAATATGTTAAATAAGTAGAAATCTTGATGTGATGGATTTTTTTAGTATTTTTCACGTAATCAGCGCCCCAAAATCTATTAAAATCAGTCATCAAATCTGAAAGTGGAAAACCATTGTAGACCTGACCTCCCGGTCAATGTAATAATCCCTTGTTAGACGCGAAAACGAAGTCACCCATTATTTTAAATTCCGCATGCGCGTACCAATGTTCCGTAGTCTCTTACTAATCCTGAGTATCCATATACTTAATTTACATAACTTGACCTTGGATGCATTATCCCGTCTCCATTTGTTCTCCTTTTTAATTCATGACTTTAGGGTAGTTAGTAGTTTGAAACGGTATAGCATTTGGGTGATTCACATTTAACTGGGCAAAATTTTCTTATTGTTTTTTGTAATATATATATATATATATATATATATATATATATATATATATATATATATATATATATATATATATATGTGTATATATATATATATATAAATATCCTTGAAAAACGTCATATTAAGGGCAAATAGGGGATTAGGATTAATTGTACTATCAAGCACTCTCTTGACCCTTGTGGGATAGGGAACGCTACCCTGCGCGTGTGCGGCATCTTCCTCCTCGCAAAAATTTGAATTGGAATTGCTTAATTTTCTCCCCATTGTAACGTTACTTTAATTGAACAGAATTTAAATTTTACTCAATTTAAAAACGTAATAATCTAGTTGACTTCGGTTTGAATAGGATGTGCGTAATTATGTTTTCAGTGATGACGGTTATTTATCTATTGATTATATTTGGCCTGAATTTTGTAAAAATTCATCACTCGCAATTAAATGAAACTACGTGCCGTAATATTATTTCTACTTTATTTAAATTTTTTACTATGACCAAGGTTTTGTTGTGTTACAACATCTTCAGGTGGGTAATTAGCGAGTTAGCAAATTGCCAACATAAAGATGTTGTAATACGATGAAACCTAGGTCGTGGTAAAGAATTTAAATAAAGAAGAAATAATACTACAGTAGGTAGTTTCATTTTATTGGGGTTATTTATCTGTGAAACGAATTAGTAATTTTATGGAAAAGTGGTATTTACAGATTTAATGTGTTGATGGTTGGAGTTTCGTTTATATTATTCGGTTTTTGGTCAGAAATACAATGATTTTAAATGAGTTTAATTGAGTATTTTTAACATTCAATTAGTTTAATTAACTTTTTATCATTTTTGCTCCAGTTAAAGTAAAAGAAATTGTTGTGAAAAAGTGATGAGAGTGAAATTTAGGACACCTGAAGATCGTGATAATAAACAGGATGAAGTTGCTCACAAAACAAGAGTGTAGCAACTGATACTATATTCATAATAATCATTGAGGTGTTCTTAAATACAAGACACTTGTTGGATATTCATACAAATCTAAGTTATATTTGTGCTTTTATATAATATTTTTAGTAACTGAAATTATATTGTTATGCTTTATTTTATTTTGACCTTTAAGTTTGTTTGATAAATAAGTATAAATTCCAAAAAAAGAAATGTTATTTAAATTTTTTCGTAGAACTTGAAAAATGAAGAAGTGGGTATAAAAAATCGTAATATTACGAATGAAACAAATTGACCAAACCTAAGTTAGTAAGAACTTTAAAACATATTCTAAAAAATCTTAGAAGTTATTGAAAAGCCGATTTAATCGTATTATTTACTTTTAGTATTTATATTTTGTTAGTTTAATTCAGTAGCGAGGCTAATTTCTCTGTATTTATCAGTTACATGAAAAACGAGTAAGTGGCTTCTATTTTCATTCCCATTTTAAGAAAATAGTGTGCCTACGATTATGTTATAGTCAAAGTTTTCACGCAGTAGACATTTGTTGTTATTGCTATATCAAGTTTGAAGTGCTTTGTGAGAGAAAGATTATTATAATTGAAATTTGCGGCTGATATTTCAAAACCGGGTTTTTCACACCATGCACCTAAACTGTTAGCTCCATCTAGTTAGTTTTCGCGAACTATACGCTAATTCGATGTATTTAAATTTAGAATGGCAAACGTTATTTTTAAAAGAACGCAAATAAATCATTTTTACAGCATGTGTCAGAATAGTTTCAAACAAATCTCTAGGTTTTTTTCGCAATATGAGAATTTTGAATGAAGGAAATTTTGTTTTATTTTAGTCTGAAAGAAAAAAATCTTTCCAAAAATACGAACCTAGTAACTTCAGAGTTCAGATTCCAAATTCATCGCTGTGCCAATAATGGAACTAAAAGATGCGGTAAATATACGTATATATATATATATATATATATATATATATATATATATATATATATATATACATGTATATGCTTCTTCCACTTCCAGGAGTGTTGCAACCCTTTGTGTATCTTGGCCTCTTCCGCGGTTACTTTCCACCTGATTCGATTATTTGCCTCTCTTCTCCAGTTGGTGAACTTTCCCTTCCTTCTTACGTTTTCCTCCATACAATCATTCCATCATTTCTGCGTTTTAAAAAAATAATATTTATTATATAATATAATTATCTTATTTATTTCGCAATAATTTTGCATTGTTTAATAAACACCGAGGATAAACTTTTTAAAATGACTCGTTCCGTTTTTAATAACAACATTTTCATATTTTAGCATTTACCTAACACATAAAATTTTCACACAGCCGCTTTTAAATTAAGTGAATTAAATTTCAATAAGATCTAAAATTCAACATAAGGAAAACTCTTTACACACCTACAAGTAAACAGGAGCAAAACTTTTCTTTATTTTTACTTCCGCTTGCAGTTACGGAAGTCATTTAATTAACTTCTTGTTTTGAGATAATTGTATTGAATTTCACCTCGATTTTGCTTTCTATAATATTTTTTTCTATGTAATTTTTAAGATTTTATTTATTGAAATTTTAACCTATGCAATCACGTATTTACAAATTGCGAAATAAAGATGATACCTTTTTTCTTCAATTTTTATGACACAAGAACTTTTCATAACAATTGTATTGAATTAGAAATATAATTTCATTGAAAAAGAAACAAAAATTATTTGTTTGAAAAAAAAAGAAAGAAACTCGTTGTTATTAAAGTTTTACTAGAATTAATAAAATTTTACTAGTTTTAAGGGATTTTTCTGGTCCAACTGTTCTTATGTTATGTAGATTTTTTCGTAAAATCTAGCGTCTCGGGCGTCACTGGCCCAAATTTGGGTCAGATGTGACTAGCACTACTCAAACGTTAATAGTAAGTTATCTCATTTTCATGAGATAAATCTATCGACAATACTTATATCAGAGGAAAGAGAACGAAATAACAAATCAAATGGTAATACAGTCATCTGTACCATATTTATTAAATAATTGTTTTTGTCGTTGAGATTTTCTGAAAATTATTCGTATTCTATTTTGAAAATTTTGTATTTATGATTGTGGAACGAAATCGACAATTAATTAAATTCAATAACATTACAACACATAAAGGTGACTAACTTCATCGCGTTTTCTGTCATCAATCACGAATACATAACACTTTCATGCAACTATGTTCAGGTGGTTGACCAATTGTATATTATAGAAAAGCGGACAATTTCAATATGACTCAGTTCTAGATGTCTGTACAGCAAATATATTATGACGGGGCGAGCGTAGATAATTATCAAGTACGAAGAACCTTTAGAATAAATTCGGTCATAAAATCGAAAATAAATTTGATTAAAGAAACTTATCTTCTGTGCTGTAATGTAAGGTAACCCATTACTAAGCCTGTCCAAGAGAAAATCGATAGGAATTAGAAAAGTGACCCGCATGTACAAGAAAAATCAGTAGGAATTAGAAAACTACCCGCATGTACAAGAGAAAATCGGTAAGAATTCTAAAAGGGAAGTATATCATCTCGTATACAAATGTCCCGGAACATTTTTTGGACACTTTTAATCATCAGGCTTTATTTAGTTTCGTATGGGCTCCAAATAATAAAGTTGGCTTCTAACTTACTACTTACTAGTCATACAAAATAGAATAATTAAATCATTAGACATAAATCATTACATAAATACATCGGAAGTCCCTACAATTACGCAGCATAGTTCCAAGCCTTTTATACATCTTTTCTCTCACATCCGCCAAATGCCCACGAAAAGTCAGGCCCGAATAGAATTGAAATTCTAAATCAACTATCTTAATATGTCGGCATAAGAGCGTCCTACCAATTTTGTATTCATACTGAAGAGGAGCGTAGTCTCGACTGTAGCTTATCATAGAACATTTGGTTCAAATAAGCCGCAGGCCATTCACAACGCTTCACTCGCAGAAATTCACGAGCATTGAAATCACACTGCAGCAACTCGCAATCTGCTCTATTTCTAATAGCTGAGAAAATCTTTATGTCATCCGCAAATGGCAAGCAATTTGCACTGTTAACTTTATTGATATCTTATACTATACAATAAATTGAGGGAAAAAAATCACGTGTTTTATTTACCCCATCTAAAATTTCCGTAATAATATTTTAAGTGTTAAGACAGATTTAGTGGATAGAGTGAAAAAATGAGATATATATATAGGCTAGTATTCTTTATTTCCATGTCAAAATTTAAGTTTTTGTTTCAAAGAGAAAATGGCTGTAATAGACATAATAACCCAATAAACATAAGTGAATTTATAAAGGCTGATTTTTTACCCTTTTGAGGTACGGGATAATAAAAATCACAATTTTGAGCCCAATTTTTACATACTTTTAAAATACCATTTTGAAATTCACAATATAAAAAAATTCACGTACATTATGAAATTCACTAGGTCTTCACTTTGCAATAGATGCGGGCAGAGTAAATTTCGTATCGGGCACTTTTAACACCCAAATTCATATTTATTTAATTTAATAGGTATAAATATCTTAACTGAAAGGGGAATCTTCATATTTCTTCATATTTCTTATAAATTAAGTAGCCCTAAATCCTCTTCAAAGGGCTTCTTCTTCCGTGACTTTAGTCGTATTAACCTACCATCTTTTCTTGAGGATGCCAAATCCATTAACTGCGATACATTCCACTCAACTCACTGTTTTCAATAGTTGTATCAATTAACTGTTCGATAAACATGCTCCCCTAAAACTCGTCAAAATTAAGCGGTTTTATTAGAAACATGATGGCCAAACGTGATCACGTTAAAACTAAGTATAAGGCTGATCCCAGCCCAAATCACTGGGAGAATTTTAGACTGCTTAGAAATAAATGTTCGCAAATGTGCCGAAATGCCAAAAAATACTATATTTCTGCATTATTACGTGATTGCACTCCTAATAATATTTGGAAGTTTTTGGGTACTCTAGGTATTAGAAAATCTTCTACCACTTCGGAGAGCTGACGATTGGATAACGACCAATTAAATTCACATTTTTCTACGCCACCCACGGTATTTCAACAAGCTGTTAAGTCTGTAACTATGAACGGTATCTCGTCTTCATCCGTTTCTAATGAACATCAATTTATGCTAAGGAATACCTGTGAGTCCGAAGTTAAAGCTAATCTTCTT
This sequence comes from Druceiella hillmani, assembly GCA_039881145.1. Lineage (NCBI taxonomy): Eukaryota > Metazoa > Arthropoda > Insecta > Lepidoptera > Hepialidae > Druceiella > Druceiella hillmani. The sequence goes on from JAYKKI010000001.1 coordinate 17,195,019, forward strand.
GCGATAAAATAAAAATCCATGGGATTTGATGGCTTAAATATTAGTTCTCTTAAACCAATATTAGATATCGTGGCTCCGGTCATCGCTGATATTTATAATACCTCTTTGAAAATGCTGTCTTCCCTTTGGAAAGGAAAAAACCTATATTGTGTCCGCACTTAAAATTTTATTACCTACGCAACGCAAGGATTTTCGGCCCATATCTATTCTACCGCTTCTATCTATAGTCTTTGAACGTATTGTTCATGGTCAACATGTTATTTTCTTAAATACTCATAAGTCTCTAAATCCACTTCACTCTGGCTTTAAAGCTGGCCACAGTACCTCAACTGCTCTTGTTAAGGTTACTGATGATATACGCTTGGCTATGGATAATACACAAGTCACTGTCCTTGTGCTTCTTGCATTGCTTCTGCAATGCATTCAACTCTGTTGACTTCGATATTCTTCTTGCCCGCTTGAAATATCTTAATATATCCCAACATTTATTTGGTTTAGTTCATATTTTCATGGACGCAGGAAATGTGTTAAGTTGTCAGATACGTATTCTGAGTGCACTGATCTTATAGCTGGTGTACAAGGTGAAGTTCTCTCTCCTCTCCTCTTCTCATTATTTATTGATGATGTTGTTAAAAACATTTCTACCAATTATCATCTCAATTATCATCTACAAATCTATGCGCACTTGAACCTCCATTCCTTATCAAAAACCATCGACATCCTTAATCGAGATTTCGCTTCAATTGGTCAGTGGGCTCATGAAATGGGTCTTTTGGTTAACTCAAGTAAGTCACAAGCTATCATCATCGGTAGTCAAAGACTGAACTCTAAAGTAAACCTACCTAGTTTACCGAAATTAGTGCTAAATAGTACAATAATACCATACACGTCAACCATTAAAAACTTGGGCCTACTGATCGATCAAAATCTTAATTGGCGGCCTCAAGTAAATGATGTTAGTTGTCGCGTTGTCAACAGGATTACACTCTTTGAAACATCTTCAAAATTTTCTACCGACTAAAACGAAAATCTACCTTTGTCAAACACTTTTATTACCATTAATCGATTATGGAGGCGTGTGCTATCCTGATCTTAATGAAGAATATTTATGCAAGTTGGAATGTCTTCAAAATTCGGTATATCTTCGGCCTCAGAAAATTTTATCACATTTCTAAATACAGGTCACTTCTCAAATGGCTGAAGATCCGTGATCGACGCCAACTTCATATACTTACACTTCTTTTTAACATATTAAAAAATCCTCATAGCCCAAATTATCTTAGTGGCAAATTGAAAGATTTGTCTACTCACGGCCTTGGGCTGCGATCTGAAAGTTCACACACCATACTTATTTCTAAACATACCTCTACCACTGACGAAAAATCCTTCACTGTCCAAGCAGCAAACATTTGGAATCACCTGGATCCTAACATCAGGAAAACCACGCCTCCAAATATTTTCAAAGATCGAGTGAAAAAGTCCTGCATCTCCTGAAACCTTTTCCTTTGTGTCCTTGCCCTTTCCTGTCTTTCCCATCCCAAATCATGTCAATATTTTGTTTTCTTTTTTCATTTACTTTTGTATTTTTTTTTGTCTAATGTGCTATGAAGAATTTTTATTGTAAAATCTCTTACACTCTACCAACTAAATGTCAATACATATTGTTATGGTTGACTGGAAGAGATTGCTCATGTAACAATAAGTCCGCCATATGTACTATACATAAAAGTTAATAATAAATAAATAAATTAATTAATTGTGTAAGAAAGTATAGCAAATCAAACAAGAAGTCAATTACTTCTTAAAGCTACGTAATCTGTTACCATGAATTATTGGTGACAAATAGAAAACTGTATATATAAAAATTCATTGATTATACAATTTAATATTTACCATCTATTAAAAATATAAACTACTTGCGATACGTATTCAAGTGAAAAAAGACTTGTCTTGTATAGTTAAGGTGAAAAATATTATATAAAATACTAGCGGTGCCCACCCGCTTCCCTTGACATATCTGAATATATAAGAGATGTTTAACTATATATTTAGGTTCTAAATTTTTAATTATTTTATAATATATCAGTGATTTATCATTGAGGAAAATTTAAAGCGGATCTTTGTTTTGTCTTTTGATATACATGTACCTACATTATATGTATATAGGTTCTATTAAAATTATACATATACGGCGTAAAGAAAAATTATTTGGAAATGAAATTAAGCAGCTAGTATTTATTCGACATGCAGGAAATTTATAAACATTTGATATTATTTGCAAAAAATATTGAAATTAATATCTGATGCCTTACCAAAATAAAAACTAAAATTTTTTCTTAATTATTTAAAAAATATATTGCAGAAAATTTTAACATTTTCTTCAACTTTCAACACTGCTTTGTGTTACATCTCTAATAAACATTAACTATATTAATGTGACAAAAAAATTTAGTAATTTTTTATACATGATTTTTTAAAATTTTTATGTAATTTTTTTTTATTTATTAAGCGTCTTTTAAAAAAGTTTGATTTAAATACTTAATATTTCCCTCTAATAACGTTCTTTATCTTTTGGTAGTGTAGAAAAATCTTGCTACTGTGTGATGTCGATCGTAAGAGTTTTGACCTTGACACGAAAGCTCCGTTATTTTGGGCCACATTGGATTGCAAGTGAATGTAATGAACAAATATGGCCGTCCAAAATGCCGCACATACGTCGTATCATCTTGAGTTCGCTCACACATATAGCGAGTTCCAACAGTGGAAGAAGACAGCAATACAACCATTTTTCCAGCTCTGAAATTTTACAACAGTTTTTTCCGTGGTCTTTTTGGTCGTTACCAATAAAATTAAGTTTTTTGATCTCAGTTTTTGCACATATGTCGACCAATTGATTTGAAAGACTAAACGACAATAGATAACATTCTTCATTATACTATAGCTATAAAATTCTAAAACAGGTACGGTGTTATCGAGAAGAGATTTAGTTTTCACAACGTGCTTAGGTAAATTGACATAATAGTCGTCTTTTAATGGAAAAATATAAAAGAATATTGTAGAGCATCATAAGGACGGTATATTTTACTTTTTGTAACCAATTATTTATCTCTGCTCCAAAGAATGATATCTAATTTCTTTAAATCCTCTCCGACAGTGACAACTGTTACTTCGCTATCTTTGGAGCCTTTTAATCTTTATGTTCTTCGGAGTGTTCTTTACCAACGTTAATCATTACCTGGAACTTTTTCTAGCTCTGAGAAACTAAATACAAAGAAGCCCTAAAAAGAAAACTACAGTTGATGTATTCGTGCAAGATATTCCGTAGTTATCTGACCCATTCTGGCTTAACGCAAAAGCCAATTTTACAATGAATTTTACTTTCATGTCCATAATTGCCAACAAAGTATATCTGAAGAAATAAAAATGATAAAGCTCAGCAATAAGGCTCACTATTCTATGGCAGACCTGTCACTATGAAGGTTTTGCATAAAATTGTCCTCACTTATCTCTCCGGCTCCAAAAGGTGTTATTTGAAATCATTCATTGTACTTACAGATAGTAGAGAGAAAATATTCTGCTACTGGATGCCGATGAATAAGGAGGCTGTGTAATGGCCCACAGTATGGCACAATGGTATAGAACTGGGCTTTATAGATAAAGAAGCACATTCCCAGATATTGTTTCTAAAATTCTTTGTTAGTATGAGTCGATATCGCGTGAGGAAGTTATATTCTAAGTATCAAGTTTTGCAGGTCTTATAGGTAAAGAGATAGTGCCACCAACTCATTCCATCAACGCTTCCTTAACGTTTGATTTTTCTAAAATTTATTCTCGCATGTCAAATTTAAATTTTTTAGGGCTTATAAATCCGAAGAGAGTGCTACCGATTTACTCCAACAACTCATCCCCACTAACCATTTTAGGGATTACTTTCACTGAAATCCATTCTTAGAAGATATCAATGTCGCATAAGAAATATACAAGCTAATTTCCAAGTCTGTAGATCTTATAAGTAAAGAGATAGTGCCACCGATTCATTCCACAAGCTCACTTCTACTAACACCTTTAAGTATTGATTTTGTTAAAATCCGTTCCTATTGGGTATCTATGTAAAGTAATGAATACACATACCAATTTCCAGTTTTGTAGGTCTGACAGGACAAGAGATAGTACCACCGACTTATTATACTAACTATTATTATACTAACTTTCTTATGGGTTGATTTCCATAAAATCCATTCTCATTAGATATCGATGTCACGTCAGAAAAGTGTATGCCAATTTTCAAGCTTGTAGGCTTTATAGGTAAAGAGATAGTGCCACCGATTCATTTCACCAACCCAGTCCGACTTACCCTCTTAAGATTGATTTCCGTAAAATTCATTCTTAGTGGATGGCTATGTCGCATAAGGAACATACATCCAAAATTTCAAGTCTTATAGTTTTAGAGATCTGGTGATGAGTGACTCATTGAGAGAGTGGTAACTCTCTTTTACATACCTATATTTATTACTAACTGTATTGTGATAGATACGCAATGAGTAACAAGTTTTTTTTATATATTAGACTGCAGCTTTACTCTTATTGACGTGAATGATAGAATTAAAAAAAAAAGAAAAAAGAAATTATATATATATATATATATATATATATATATATATATATATATATATATATATATATAATATATATATATATATATATATATATATATATAATTTCAATAAATTACGAAGCATATACGTTTGGATTAATTGATGGATTACACGGTGAAGTAGCCTCAATACACTACTTAATTTTGGGCCTTTAAGGTTTGAGTTGTTGCATTTTTTAAACTTCTGAACCTCCTCTTTGGAACATAGCTCTTACATCAAAAGAGTAATTTAATAAGCACTGTCGCGATTTAATATTATATGACTTAAGACAGATGTCTATGAATTAAGATATTAGTGTCTCTTTCAGACTCTCGCTGGATGTTGTTTATGGTTAAATGTAAAGAATCCAGATAATTGCATTACGTGAATTTATTGAATTTTTATTGTCGTGGATTTTAAAAATTTGCTTCCTTTTTTTGTTCAAAGGCTATTTTGTATATTTCATGAAATATCTTTAGTTATTTTTTCATTCCAAAATTATGAAAACAAAAGTTTATTAGTAGCAAATTTCTTATAAAGGAAGTCGTTCATAGAAAAATAAGATGCAAGTCATATTACTCATATTGAAGTTTTGTGAGGACAAGATAACGTTCTTTTTTAATTATTAAATAATTTATATTCCATTCTATTATGCATTTATTATTATACAATGACTCATCTCGTTCTCTTAAGTTTATGTACTAACATGTATAGAATTTGAAAAAAAAATGTTTTCCTAAATTAACTAATTCTGATGATATTTAAATTGGTTACGTATATATATGAAATTAATTGTTTGAAAAAAAAAACAAGTGTACAGAATTAAAAAATTCTTATAGTTACTATATTATTATTTTATATAAGCATATTACTACTAAATGTTATATATGCATATGATAAACAAGTACACAGAATTAAACAATTCTTATAGTTACTATATTATTATATTATAGTATATAATTCCGATAGTTTTTTTCTTTTAATTTCTTACGTATCACTATGGCATATAATTTGTTTTTACGAAGTAGATTCGTTTGGTATACTGTAGTCAAAATAATTGGATCCGATTATTCTTACCGTAAGACCAAAATTAGGTAAAACAGTTTTTAAAAATTCTGGACAGCCACTTTAATAAACCTAAAAAACCAAATATGGTATGTGTATGTCATTTATTTTACCTACGCATGAGTCTCCAAGATATTGTATGCAAACACAGCATGTCGCGGTTGTGTACGGCAAATTATATTTGTAATTATCAATAATTTCCACAAAATATAGTAAACATTTATATAAGCGAATTTTACTAAAGTAAACCAAAAGATAATTATTTTTGTTGAGGTGCTTGTATATTTTTTAGATTTTTATGTTTTCTAATGCATTTCATCTAATGGTCTTAACAGTCATAATTTTTTGCATTGGAACTAAAGTTTAAGATAAATAAAATTTTAAAAAAATTAGGACATTCGAACCAAAGGCATTTTTACCATATGAGCTCGGTAATGTCCTGTATTTTAAAATAAAGCATGAGGAATAATTTAAAAGTACAATTATTTCCTAATGGCGTAATCAATTTAATTATATTTTTGAACGGGCAATTTTTTTCGTAGTTATTTTTGGACATAATAATATCCATTCAATATCATAAAGGAGAATTTGATAAATGAAAACTTAAACCTAAAGTTACATTTGAATGAAGTGAATTCTCATTACAAAGTGCAAAGATAAATTTTTAATAAATACCAATATCCTCTTTTTGCCATTTAAAAAAAACAAAATGTGAAAAAATGTTTTCTTTCGCTTTTACATATTTACCTACATTTTTTTATTTAATATGACTTTTTCAAAATAGTTTTAGTAAGTTTTTAAAAGAATTAAAATTAATGTTACATTTTTCACATCAATAATAAGAAAGTTATTGAAAAACAGAGATGACAGACATCGCATATAAATTCCTTCAATATTCTTTAGCTTTAAGCTTTCTTTACCTTACTAAAGCTGTAGACAGTTCAATAATAAATAATCATTTAACAATATATATCTAGTATAAAATTACGTTTGTCTCGCGGCCGCTGTAGAAATCCTTCATCATTAAGATGCTAAGATTCTGGAATAATCTAGTATACTATGTTGATGGGAACATAATTCAGTTTGAAACAATGTCTCTTATAATAATGCTTACGTCTGTTATAGACTCTCCCTAGAAAATCATTTAACCACCTGAAAATTGTCATTTAACTTGTGAAAAATTAACATGAGTATTATAGCAATACTATGTACACTCTAAAGTTTATAAGTATCTAAAGTACCTAAATGCGAAAATACGAATATATAAAATAATATAATAAATAATGATAAATACGAAACCCTCATAAGTTCTGTTCGTATTTAGAGGTTTTTTTTACATTTCAATGATAGATTGAAAAGAACAATAAAAATTGTGCAAGTATTAAATGTTTGTATCTGTTTGGACTGGTAATATTTATACGAAGAAAACCTTGCACGCATGTGAAAATTACAGCAAGAACCATGATGCAGCAAAAAATAGTTTTATTTTTCAAAAGCTATTGTATACTTAAGCGCCAAATTTTATAGACTGCCGCTTTATCTAGTATAAAAAGCTTGCGGATAACCTTGATATAACCGTCATTTCGGGCATCTCTCATCATATATTGACTACTCTTAAACTCTACACTACTGGCAAAGTTACCTCGACGACGTGCTCGTTGAAGTTGATGGCAGTCTGAAGTACGTCTGAAGTACAGTCTGAAGTACGCACAAAGCGAATCGAAGTACCTATCTACACTATTCTTTTCACCTAACTTCGATCAACTTAGCGAGTAGTGTAGTGTTGTCTTAGTTTTACAGGCATAAAATCATGGTGTATATATATATATATAAACAATTATGACGTCTAGAATAAACTTCATAGTTTTGCTATGACCTTTGTGCATACTACTAAAGTCTTCCCTTTTCAAAATTTTAGGTATAATAGTGTCGGAAAGAGAGAGGGGGAGGGAGGGCTTATTTTTTTGATTATTTTTCAGTATGTCTCTGAATATACAATACCTAAATTAATTTAGTTACAAGGATCAAAAAAATAGTTTTGAGACCTTTAAAACTAGTCTTCACAAACGATATATTGTATAAAGAATTTAAAATTATTTTCGATTATTTTGTTTTCCCTCTCCAAATTTCTTTATGAATTATTTAAATGTTCTATATTGAAATATGTACTACATAATCACCCACATGTCTGTCTTTACAGGCAAGAGCTCCTTTTATTCCTTTCGAGGCATAGAATCATAAAAAATGACATCATCTTTTTCTATTTCAATTACTGTTTTCCACTTACCATAGTTTTGGTGTCAGTGCCCATATCGTAACGTTGAAGCGTTTGTTGTTGGTTTGCACTAGATTTGTAAAGATCTTGTTAAGGGTTCCTCACTGCTTAATTCTTCGTAAATAGGTTTAAGAGCCTTAAAAAAAACTGCTAAATGTTTTCAGTATTTTAAAGTAGTTTTAGCATAGGAGTCGACAGTCTCATTTTCTTAATTGGCATAAATTTTAAAATTTACTTTTCTTTATTAACCCTAGAAGATCATAACTTGTAAATTTTTTTCAAGTTATATTTTTTTTTTTTTTTAATTTTATTATTGCAATCTGTCATTTGAGACATTCAGCAATTGGTGCGTATGTTAGCATGTCTTGTATTGATTTCGTCCTTTTGAACTCATTTCATTTTGCCCCTATATAAGGTCTTGGGGAAGTTTTTTCTTAAGCCTTCTGGGTGCCGTTATTGGGTTCATCAGGTTTATAGCCAGTGGATTGGGATGATTAGCGATTCGGTCTCTGTATGTCTGTATCATCTCTGAGATTTCTTCTTGGATCAATTTTATGCCAAACTCCAAATGGAGTCTGTTGTTTATGACATACCAGGGTGCACCAGCTATCATTCTAAGCGTTTTTGATTTAAACCTTTGTAGTATTTCAATATTTGATTTTGTCGCTGTTCCCCACAGTTGTAGGCCATAAGTCCATACAGACTTGATCGCGCATTTATAAATTAATAGTTTATTTTCGAGCGACAATTGAGAGTTTTTGTTAAGGAGCTAGTACATGTTTCGCACTTTTTGGCCCGCTGCACATCGTTTGGTCAGGATGTGTTTGGACCACAGCAGACGTCTGTCGAGATACACGCCAAGGTATTTCGCGTAATCGGCTTGCGGTAACTGCACTCCATTTAGGTTTACTGCCGGACACGTATCTCGTTTGGTAGTAAAAGTAATTTGTATTGATTTGATTTCGTTAACTTTGATTCGCCAATCTTGCAGCCACTGTGATATTTGGTCAAGGCTTGTTTGGAGTTTTTGTGAGGCTATGTTTGGTCGGTGGTCTGCTGCGAGAATTGCTGTGTCATCAGCAAAAGTGCTCGTAACAACACCTTCCACAGAAGTGAAGAAACACTAACGGCTCATAGAGAGAATCTCAGAATACCAAAACACAAATATATAAAGACGTATTAACCAAAGGACATCAACTTCCACAAAATAGTGACATATGTACAAATGATATGCATGAAATAATGGACTACATTGACAAACCTAATAATAGCACTCACGGCGAATCTCTCAAAATAGATTGCTCAAAAATAGCTCTATGGAATGCCAATAGGCTGCCACAACACACCCTTGAGGTTCAATTCCTCCCAGTCTGTGACTGGTGTTAGAAGAAAACAAATCTAAGCTAGTTTTACTTGTGATAAAGCTGCTGGGAATCCTTTGGTTATGAAGAAATCTAACACATCTGGTATTTCTTCTATCAGTGGACTAGTAAGTGGGTTGCCCAGGCGAGACATTACTAAGATTTAGTTTGTCAATTGAAATTTTTAGTTGCCGTCCCTTTTTGTTACTGTACGCAAGCCCCAGTAATGATGTTTCGCATTATAATCTCCACCAGCAACGAATCGGTGGCCCAGTGTGGCGAGAAACCTTACATAATCTGCTTCCTTAAGTTTGTTTCGGTGGGCTGTAGACAGCCGATATTACAAAAGATCCTACCCAGTCTTCGATTCGCACATTTGTTGCTTGGATCTCTTCAGGACAATATTGTACTGTTTCGTAATGCTTAATATTTTTTTTTATAATTATTGCACTCCCCCCATGTGCAGTTCCATCAGGGTGCATTGTGTGGTAAGTCTTATAGTTTTGTATTTGGAAATAACTCTTTTTTGTAAAGTGGGTTTCAGAGACTAGCAAGATATCAATATTATGTGTCTGCAAATACGATTGAACCTCAAGGGTGTGTTGTGGCAGCCCATTGGCATTCCATAGAGTTATTTTTAAGCAATCTATTTTGAGAAATTCGTCGTGAGTGCTATTATTAGGTTTGTCAATGTAGTCAATTGCTGCATCACTTGTTTCAATAAGTCCATTATTTCATGCATATCATCTGTACATACGTCGCTATTTTGTGGAAGTTGATGTCCTTTGGTTAATACGTCTTTATATATTTGTGTTATGGTATTCTGAGAGTTCTCTCTATGAGCCGTTAGTGTTTCTTGTTCATGACTTTCTGTTTTATCAAACTGATTTTTATTCCTGAATCTACGATCTGGTGCTTTTGGGAATTTCAGATTTTGAAGCTCTCGATAGACTCCACAGCCTTTGCAATTTGCAGGATGGTTACCATCGCAGAGTATACACTTGACTTGGTCGGACCTAGTTTTCCTTGGGCAGTCAATGGAGAGGTGGTCACCAGCGCATTTGATACACTTAAGTTGTCGGCGGCAATAAGCTTTGGTATGTCCATATTGTTGTCATTTCGCACACTGTGGGATTTCCCGTTTTGGTCGTGGAGGTTCAAAGGATACCATACACTGCATTAGGCTTTTAACTTCATATATCCGCTTGTTGTTGTCATTCGGTAATAATTCAATAATGAACATGGGCAATGGCGTCTTTGTTGTTCTTTGTTTGATATTCCAAACGTTTATGCAGTTGTAGTCCATATCATTTAATGCTTCTTTGATGTCATCAGGGTTAGTAGATGGATGCATATTTTTGAGCACAGCTTTGAACGCTCGATCCTGTTTAGGCTTATAAGTAAAAAACTCAGTCTGTTTTTGTTCTAATTGTTTGACGATAATTCTGTATGTATCGGCAGATTTGGTCTGGATTTTGACTTGATCATTGTGGAGGACCTTCAAAGCGTACATATTTGGAGCATGTTCATTAAGCATGTTAAGTAGAGGTCGGACTTTACCCACTTTGTCAACAAATATTGGTGGTGGTTTTGTTGTCTTTTCTACAGTAGTGGAGTTGTCTACTTGGGTTTCTTCTTCTGCTAGTTGAGTAAAACTATTTGTTGTTGGTATCGGTTGAGTTTGAGATAGCGAGTATGTATCCAGTTTTGTTTGTTTTTGTGTTCCAACATTTTTCGGGCTTGATTGAGGTCTTTTCTTATCGGTGACTTCCTTCCAGTCATCTTCCTTATTTGTACTTGGTTCTTGGTCAGTACTTTGTTTTGGGTAGGTTGTGATTGGATAGTTACCCAGAGAATGTGTTCTAGGTCGACTTTCAAATATTACATTATGGCTTATCTGCTGTGGTTGGTTTTCATTAATCTTGATGCAGTTTTAATTTTTATTATTATTATTTTTAATATTGATTGGATCACTCATTTTTGTTCCCACGAGTATAGGACGATAATACGGTCGCTACCTAGGGTGACGCCTATTCCCGGTAGAGGGCTACATAGATCGACGAGTCGCCTGTTTCGTCGAGTTTGGTCGCTAGTGACTGATCTGTCCTTTCAGCCAAAGTGTCCTGTTGGCACGTACCACACCTTAGGATTTAGGGGTTTTCTATAGAGGTGGCCTTCCTCGCGGTCCAAGTAGCGAAGCTCAGATCCCCGTTCCTGCGAGACATGACCACAGGATTACGGTCTGGGGCAGCTCGTTTGAGCTACATACTGGTTTTTAATTCAGGGTTGTCTCCCCTAGCTGTAAAAAAGCTGTTAAAGCGCCTAGGGCTCGCTTTCGCTCATCATACTTTGCTACTGCAGTCCAGGAGTAGATGGAATGTGCGGGGTCCTAAGGACTGTAGCATTGCCCAGGAGGGACGACTCACTGGTATAGTAGTGAGCCTACCCCCAGCCCGCCACGGCGGTCTGAGGGCAGCATGGACGCGTATGATGAACTTGTTGGTGACACGTAAAACCCAACTCCGCACACTTGGGTGTATGTTCCGGTTTTTGCTCAGCACTTTATAGGTGAGTGTCTTACAGCAAGACAAGCACCACTGAGACCTACACCACCTTCCCTTCCCCTTTCAAGTTATATGACACTTTTATTTTCGCTGTCCCTCAAAAATACTTTTAATTTATTACGAGAACTTCGAAAGTATGTTACAAGCGCGATTTATGAATACAATATGTAGTATTTAAAGTATTGGCAGTTGAAAAATGTTATATTTTTCGGGCACAATACTTCGTAAAAGTTGAAATAATTTTGCATAGTTTTTTAAAAGCAATTTCGTAACTAAATATAAAATATAGGAAAAGTTTTATCTCCGCTGTCAATCATCGAACCTTCTTTTGCATTCTTAAAATTCTTGTTGATTTTTGGTTTGTTTGGTTTACGTAGAAAAAAAATATAATCCTCATTTTCATGTGTGAGATCCAAATACAAACATAACTTTAAATTATTTTAAACGACATTTTCAATTTTGCTTCAAGGGACAGCATATAATATAAAATATTCAAGACTCTATTTTATTCTATTTACAAGTTAGAAGCGCGTGACAGATAGACATAGAACAATGTGGTCCTTTTTAAACCCTTTTCTGGGTGAACTTTTTAGAGCAGGTCTTTAATCCTGAAAATCAGTAGCAGGTATTTTTAAAATTCCTGTAATATAAAATATATATTTTCTGTATCCCCATTTTTATTAATTCGGTACTACATACACATATTGTAATAAAAATCTATATTCATATTTGTTTTTCTATCGAATTAAAAATCTTACTCAATTCAGAAAAGGAAATAAAACAAAGTTATACACAGAGAAAGGAAATCACAGACCGCTAATCAAAAGTAGACGTTTATCGTTATTATTAATAGTTTGTGGTAATTTTATAATAATAATATACGATTATATGAATATAATGGGGAAAATAGAGTAAACATTTTATGGTAATTTCCAAGTGTAAAAATTTCAAACCCTTACGACCTTCTATGAACATATTTTATTTTTTCTAATAAGCAAACATACCTTAAAATAAAATAGTTTTGTCTACTGTGCAGATTTGTCTAAAACCCGAAATATAAATCCATTTTGTTGAATAAATAAATGTTAATAGGTAGGTTTTGCTGAAATAACGAATTTGTTTTTTTTTTCATGAAGGGAGCTCCCTTGTCTTTTTGAGCCTAATTACTTGTTTTATAAAAACCAAGTGGCCGTCAGAAAGAATATAATAGTAGAATTACTTATCCATTCATGGATTTTTATTCTTTTTTCTGTTTTAAAGTAGTCAAAATGAAAATCTAATTCAAACTTTCTTTCTTTCTTTCTTTGAAGTAGTGAAAATTAAATCTAATTCTTTATTCTAGAAGTATATTACAATTTTTCCTGTGTTAATATGGAATATAAATGACGAAAATATTTACGAAAACATAAAGGTAATTTTAAATTTAATTACCAAACGTGGCGATATTTGTATTAACAATTTACAATATTACATAAATAGTGAAGTGAAGTTTAACTTGTAGAATGTATTACTTGGAATTAATAATACATTATTATGATATTAGTTGTCTGCATTGAAACATCTTTCCCATCACCGTCCTTAAGTATTGCTATAGAACTTTAATATCAATGGAATTAATTTGTATTTGGATTTCTTAATTTTCCTTCGTATAAGAAGTTATTTTAATTTTAGTAATTACGTAAATTGTGAGTCACGCAACTAGTGGGCTTCAGCTTCGATAAGAGTGTACTTAATTAAATTTTCTATGGCAAAGATAATTTCCTTGGATAGATAATTATAATGGACCGAATTTTATATTTGCGCACGAAATTGGAGTTTTCCCATTAAAATATTTTATTGGTTACTTGTATGGTTTTATTATCATTAATTTTCTGGTAATACGTTATTTGAGAATTAGAGTATTTGAAAAGCCAACAAATAATGAAGAAAATTTTGTTGCTCGTAAAGCCAAAATATTTTGTTAATGAAAAAGTATTTTCATTTATTTATTAATTTCAAATTCCTTAGAATATTTATAGAATTAAGCTTAATATGGTTGAAGCGAAATTTTCGATATGCTTTTATTTTGAATATTGTATAATTTAAGCTTATTAAATTTATGTTGATGGGAAAAAATAATGAGCACATAATTATTTTCTTAATTTCTTTTTGCAGAATTGGAAAAAAAACTAAATGGGAAAAATTATATCATAAGAAGAATTGATTAAATGTTCATGCATTTTTAGCCGGAGAAATATTTTCAATAATCACGATCGCTGATTCATAATTTCACGAGGGATCTTAAAATAACAAGAGTAATTATCAAGTACTTAAGATTTAACTACAACATGAGTTCATTTAATCATTCACTTAAATTCTAAAGTTAATTTGATAAAATCGCTACATAAAGTCACTCAAATTCCTAATTCTAACTGTAAATAACTATGAAAATAAATTCGAAAGACAAAAACAGCCCATTAAGGATGAGTAGGGTATTACGACGAGTTGTAATCTGATACGAAGTACTCTCTAGGCACCAGTTGGACAGAGGTCGCCAACTTGCACACGCACTGCGTTCGCCTTTTCGTAACAATTTGAATAGGAATTACTTAATTTTCTCGCCTTCGTGACATTATTTTAACTAAACAGATCTCTGCCTCGATTCGTGAGTCTAATACCCTAGTTAGATTCGGTATCAATAAGAGTCTACTTTAGTATACGTCTTTTCGGCCTAACATGCGCTGCAATTAAACGTACGCAGTTTCGAACGGCCGAAAAATGTAACGTGGGGCGTTTTATATAAGTGCACGTACTAACGGATTTTATTAAATTTTAGAAACGTCTTTTGCTAGATTTTTGAAGCGGTTCGAAAACGCCTGATTTTTCGTCTCCCTTAGTAATCGTTGGCGGAGTACGCGCCGCAGATAACCGCGTAGGGTTCTCGATTCAATATCAGCTCGGCGAGCACAGCGGAGATTTGTATTTACAGTGCTCTATGCCAAAATGTTAAGTCGTGCGACTTATCAAAACTACCGGTCGATATTCTGTAATTGGAAAAAATTAATCGGGATGCTCTCAGACCTCATTTTATATTTTATGAAAGTATCCTTAATATAATATCTTTGATCAGTTGGTGAATATGGCGGCGACATTCGCGTTTTCTATTTTCTATTATCGAGCCACAATAAATGCTTCTATCCGGAAATCCATAGTAGCACTGACCACAAAAATAGTGAAAATGCCAATCATAGTGCGTATTCGTACACGATTTGGCGTTTTCTGTTATCCCAAAACCGCTTGCATTTAAAAGCAGTGCATATGTTTGTGAAGAATATTTAGGACGATTACTAATAGAGCAAAAAAAATAAATCATACTATTATTATGTTGGATTTCGTTACTATATCACTATTACTATATAAGCTGATAGTTAATTTTTTTTAACTCCACACCGTCTTTGAAAAGTACTAATATTGGTAAATATTTAAAAGATACTGGTTCCAAGTATTACTCAGTATTTATTTAGAATATAGAATAAAAGTAGAGAACAAAAAGTGTGTTTTAGGAATTGTTTTTTCTTTTTAAAAATGAAAAAAATACGAAAAGGGGTAGGTTTAAGTGCCCGTCTAACAGTATGTTTTCCCCAGCATTTCTTTTGCTGTCGACTTTGATATCAAATTTAGCACAATTGTAGAATATCCTTATCGGCATCTAATTTCAGGGAAAGAATTTGGGAAATATTTTTATATTTGATTCAAAATGGGACCCAAAATGAAAAAAAAATTAAACGTTGGATGTCTATAATTCAAATTATATATTAGATGAAAGGTTTACAATAAATGAATAACAACAAGACAAACATCGTATAACTGGTAAAATTTTTAAATACTAGAATGTTGGTTTTTATATCAAAAATTTTGCTCACATTTCTTTTAAAAAAATAAATCACACTCAGTCCTTTCTTTTCCTTTGTCGGATGATCAGTTATTATAACTTTCAGCACATAGTCTATATTATGGTGTAAAGTCAACAAATATTTATTATGCGATATTAGTTATGATCACCTTTTGGACCTTTAGAAACCTCATCAAACATTTCTCAAGCGAAGAGCGTTACGGGCACACGTTAGCATAATCGTAAAGTGCATAGTTTCCTAAATCCGATTGTTATCTCATCGCGTAACGCTGAAGCATCTCGGCGTCTTTGCATATTTATGACGGTAATTTGTACATGCAGCAACGCGAGAACAATAATCGCCTTCGGGGTTTAAGATGTAAAATATTGTAAGTAGTTACATAAAAGTATGTTCGTTATTTGAGTAGTGATAAATCTAAATTGAAAAGATTTCCACATATCGTAAATGTAAAAAGTAAGCAGAAGCCTTATCACCGGAGCGGAGGCTCCTTGTTTTTAAATTTCCTACGAGTAATTTTTATAAAGATTGATATATTTTTGTCCCAAAAGGATTGTCATAAATGGTATATGGTAATAATGTGAACCTGTTATTATTAATAGATAATTATTGAAAACGGGTAACGGAAATTCAATTTCTATATAAAACAGTAGAGCGGGATAAATTAAAAACCATATATTTATTTATTTACATGTACTTGATTTTTATATAGTATTTATTTTTTACCCATATACGATGTTGTTTTTTTTAAAATCAGTGATATACATAAAATGTTAATTAAGATGCAGTTATTTATAAAATATTTAGTATTATCAGCAGATTGGCTTTTATGCCGAAATAAAATAGGTGACGAGAAAAAAAGGCTTGTTAAAATTATGGTTAGATAATTTTCTAAAACTAGCTTCCAAATAATATAGATTTTAATTGAAAAATTTACGAAACGAGAACGAAATTACCACTTTTTTTTCAGATTGTGTTACTCTTTTCGTCTGTACTTGTATGAATTATCGGACATACTACATATCATATATATAATCTCCTTCTAAAAATTGTCTGTTTTTTTCCTAGAACTAATTAAATTAATTAACTTTTGTTGGCCGAATTTTTTCCTCTTTTGTATTGACAAAAAAATAAAAAATTCTGGCGGAAAATAAAGTATACCGGTAACATATAATAAAATATGTAAAGGTATATGTATGTATATGTGGCGTGTATTTATATATATATATATATATATATATATATATATATATATATATATATATACATATGAATTGTCAAATCATAGGACGCTTTAATTCTATCGTAATACCATCCAGCGTCCTTGTTTGAAACGATTTACTTACTTGTTTAATGGATTGCTCATGCTCGCTTTCATGGACAATTGTGAAATTTCAATTTTCTTTTTAATATAATAAAGGTAGGTAGGTATTACGTAATGAACTTAGGTCAGGCTGTAATTGGAATAAATATACCAAAAACATATTTAAAATTTTCAAAGTTTTTTATTTTCTCGTGGGTATTTTACGGAATTTCTAACTGTATTTAGTATAAGACCTCTTCAAGGCTACATTTCAGGGTTCATTTACGTTGTTAGGTAAATGTTATTTGCAAAGTTCTCATTTTAATACCACAAAAGAACTGAACTTATCTTTATTTACTTAGATTAATTCTAATTAATCCTAATATTTTAATAAATATTCAAATGAAAATTCTTCTACAAAGCCAGATATTCCTTGAGTTTCGTCCTGCTAAAAATTGGCTACTGTATAACAAACCGAAGTCGCATACGTTTGGGTCATTTTTCTTTCTTTTATTAAGGGGTTATCGAATATTTGGTCTCATTTCGGAGTTTCGTAAAGGATTTATTATATAAATATTAATACAGTTAGGATCTTTGATATTTTACATTGAATTTAATATGTATTAGAAGATATAAAATATTAAATTATTTAAATAAATCTATTAGAATCAATAAATTAAGATAAACTTTCATTTTAGAAATTTGGCTTATGAATATTTGTGGTAATAAGGACATTTCGAGAGTTAATAATAACTTTTCCTAAGAATGTGTTTTTGTTTTAAAATACAACTGTCCAAATGTTAGCATCTAAATAAATTTTTGAAATAACATATTAATTGTAATTTTAAAAGAATAACAGCTAAAATGTTATTTATCATTACGTATCTCATACTTAATAGAGCATTGACAATATATATTCTTTTACAGCAATATTTTGGTTAAAAATAAGCAATATTTATCAAGAAGAGTAATTTCATATTCGTATGTTATTAATTTAAACTCCCTCATGTTATAAAGCTTAGAGTAAAGGTTTCATAAACCAGAAAATTAAAATTTCCTGAAACATACATACCATTACAAAGGATTTTGGGTTTTTGTATTGCCTTTCAATGTGAAATTAAAAGAAATCAGAACAATGTGCAGTACCGGATGTTTAAATAACATCTACACAGTTTCACCTTCATTATCACTCGGATTATACAAAAGCTGAAAGTCAGATAAATTTGAAATTTAAATTCTTAAAATGTTTATTCCCCTTTGGTAATATCATTACTTCAACATTATTTCGTATCATTTACACTACAAAATTTTAATATTACACTGTTTTAACCTTACACTTTGCATAACTCATTTAATTATCCTCGGTGAGAATATTTGACAAATGTCAAGCAAAAATAATATGCTGCTTGTATATTCCTAAACCCAGGTATTATAATAAGAAATTATGTGAATACAGCTTCCAACAGAAGGGCTTCTGCAAGTTAAGCAAATAGAGTAACTATGAATTATTACATTTCGTGCATATTTGTATATGCTGCGATTGTATTCGCACCTGAAGTAACCACACATGGATTTGTAGTATGACACATCCATCTAAATTATATAATGTATCTTCTCTATATATTTCAACTATGTGAATATCATTGCACAAATGTTATTGAATATATGAAGTTTCCGTGTATTACCTGTTTACGTTTTTCATTTCAACGTAATGACAGAGAATATTGAGCTTGTTCATATTTTCATTAATTAAATTTGTAATAACCGCTGCTAATCTGTTGCTTAAAAAAAAGGAAAGTGTTTAAAAGGCTAGCATAAATTTTAAAACCGTCTAATCGGTTGCATTGTTTCATTTTGTAATTTACGGTTTCCGCTATCCAGGGGCAAATTATTACCCATCGAGATTAGCTGGCTTAGTTATTAGTTTTTTCTCGCTCCTATCTTCATTGTTTGTGTATGTAATTTGTAGCCACGTTTCTTTAGACTATTCACGCTATCTGTAACACTTCTATGTATTTAATTATATGATTTTATACAAAAAGCCATCGTTAGGCAATATTTTCATTATCAACAGTACACACAATCATAAAAGGTCGTAATACATTCTCCTAATTTTGCACAAACGTTGAATCGACAAACATTGACATAAAAAGTTTCAATTATTTTCTATAAAAATATAAGTCTCACAAATAATTTTTACTTTATTGTTCTCATCCTTGCCAAATTTGTCATTTTATATAAATACATTTTCTATCCAGAATACTATTTCGTATAATGCCATCCAAACCTAAATGCAAGTTGTTAAATTCTATCAGCAAACATTCTCTCGCAGTTGCCAATTTTAGCACTGGAGGATGACGAGACATATTAAATTTTGTTTGTTAATCACCGAGTGCCTACACATATTCGACGCCTCTAAAAATATTATATAAATCGGTAAACTGAACAGAGTTAGATTTGTGAAAATTATGAAAATTAATAACTAATGCATCCCATTATTGATTTCTAAGTGCCATCGACACGCTCCGGGTTCTCCAGGTAATTTTACTCAAAGAATATATGTACATTAACCATTTTAAGAATGCTGCATCGTGTTCTATTCTGGTAGTTATTAAAAATATAATGATCTGCCCTGTTAGAGCCCTCGTATAATTTGACGTTAATGTAGTTTTTTATTCCTGGAGCTGCAATATTTCGGGAGTTTGCATTCTTTCATGAGGCTATATTGCTTCATGAGGCTACACTGCTTAACAAGGCTATACTGCGTCACGAGGCCGTACTTCTTGGGGTTGAAGGGTTTCATGAGACTGTGCCGTTTAATGGGTCATACCCTAATCTCTTTGTACAGCGTTACTAACTCGTAAGGTTACGAGGTTAAAGTGCAATATCATAAGGGAGCAGCAGAGATCCAAAAACAAACAGGTATTTAAAATCAAAATAAACTGATGATATTGCAAACGCAATATAAGCAGACCAGAAGCAAATAACAACACATTATCGCAATAGCCAGTGACTAATTCTTTTCTCGTAAGACATAGCGGATGCGGGAAAGGAGGTGGCTTCTTTCCCGCATCCTCTTCTGAGAACAAAATTTTCTTATCTATGTTTCATACTATTTCGTATCAGTATTTTTTCAAACCGTGCGTTATGGCATATTTCATAGTTTGGACAGTTGAAAACAGACATAGCACAAATTCACGTTGCGGTATGAAGTAGTCACATTGATTTTAATAGAGTAATACCAAACTTGTGGATAATCGCGCTTTTTTCAGATTAAAAAATAATTTTTACAAGAATTAAATCATAACAAACTGACTTTCGGACCCCAAAAACCACTGATCTGTGAATTTCGTCAAAATCTTTGAGTCTTTTTCGAAACGTAAGGTAAAATTAGTGCTGGTTTAAGACTAGTCCGCTGTAGAATGTTTGATTATTCTAAAATAACAATTCTTATTGAGAATAATAATTATTATATAGAAAATTATTAACACGGTACTATTCTTATTGTCCAGTGGATTTATTATATTTTGACATAATAGCAAATGTTGTATTCATTGAAAACCTTAATTTGACACACATTTTAGTTTTGTTTGTCTGACGTCCACTGTGACTAGGACTCTACCTTTGAAAAATGACAAGCGTTTCCGTCCGTTTGTCTGTACTTACGTACGTTTTAGAATACCCTAGAGGTCACAATTCCTGGCCGATTTTGGTTTCTATCGATTGGTTTTGTTCTCTCTTGTTCTACAGCATTACAACTAGCTGTAGTTGCATAGTTATGCTAAATTTACAAGTCATTACCAAGTCAAGTTTCATATTTATAGCTACAAACGGTTTATAGAGAGTATTTATATTTATTATCAATGCACTAAATATTTGGTCTAAATAACTATGGCTTCAAATAAATATAATGTTGCTGTCGAGAGACTTGTATAAAGTAGAATAAATGAAGTAAAGTTTTAATCGATCCTAAGTAACTATTATATTGATCCCAATATAAAAGATGTGATGTAAATACTAGAATAGATAAAGAGACGTCGTACTTGGATATTCATTACAAATTGTATCCATATATTAGTATACAATTTAATATTATTATTCGTATATTTTTGTGATATTGGCTTAAAATAATAATAATTATTTAAGAGAAATACTAATTTCATGTAGGTTTCAAATTTATTTAATGCTAAGTTCCGCTTGTTATATAATTGAATATGAGAATTATGGCAAAGCTTTTAGCTACCTGTAACAGTTTTCTTTTTCTTATTCGTGGGGTCCTGTAACGATATATATTCGACCGATAATACATAATACGTATGCTGTGATAGTGACAGTAAATGACAATTCACTTGTACGTAAATGCACCAGAGTGCTATTAATACGAATTTAGAAGATTATTTCTGAAATAGCTAGTACCAGGCTTTATAATTCAAAAGGAATGAAAATAGAAAAAAAAGTACTTACCACTGTGAAAAATTATCTCTATATTTATATATTATATCTATTTCTATATTTCGACCTGAACTGTGTATTTCAACTTTCACCTTTTTTAATAGATATTTTAATATATTATCATCTAGGTCTCGAGTGTTTAATGAATGTTTAATGAAAAATGAGTTTCATAAATCTTTTTTATGCTAGATAACTCTTCAACCTGAAACTGGAAATTGTATTAAAAACTGCATACAATTTAATTTTAAGAAATATAGAGTAAGAAAGAGTGGAAACAATATATATTTCGTAGACAAACAGTGTTGAAAATAGCTCTTTTAATTTCATTGGAAGATGATGACATTGGAAGTTTAAATATGTTCGTTTTTTGACCTTATTTTGTTACAGTATTCATTTAATCGAACTTAACATTTAGGTACCTACTCGTAGACCTCCTGGTCAATATTGAAAATAACCTCAATTATTTCAATATAGACCAGGAGGTCTACAATTACTAATTAATAAACGAGACTAAAATTAATATTCAGTTACAATATTTTGTAATTTATGAGATTATAGAATCATTTTTTTTTTAGTATATATAAATAAGTCTAGTACCAATAGTAAATATCGCAGGTACAGAAATTCGTGTTTAGAACACAACCTACGTATGGTCAGTTTTATTTCATTCTACATTTATTGTCTATTAATATTTCATATCACGGGATCTATCACAGCAGCCTCTAGCATTTTGATTATTCCTAAAAACAGGATTTTTTTATATATTAGTTTCTTTTTAAAAATATGATAAGAGATTAATTTTTGTAACTTAACTTTTTTTATTATCATTGTTTCATATGTCCGCTTCATAAAATTTTCTGTGTTATGTTCGTGGAGACCTACTTACTTTCAGAACTATATTATATTAATACTACGATAATAACAATACATAATTTATTAATAATAACATTACGATATGATGACCTTTCGTACTCAAAAGTATTACCATACAGTTACGACAAAACCAATAAATGGATTTTCTAATTTGCAATTAATAAGAAAACACCAAATTTACTTCATCCATTACAGATTTGCATGTCCTAGATTCTTTGAATATTGTTATAAATGAATTTTTTTTATTAATTATAATCAAATGAATATACTTTTCCTTTTGAATGACACCCTACTCCTTCTAAAGTATTATGATATCTGACCTCTTTTGTAAATCTATTTGCAAAGATTAAAGTAAATTAATTGTATGTACAGCGATTGATGAAATTAATAATAAAATAGCTATTATGCAATAAATTCATTGCCAAAACTAGGTTTCTTGTTGTATATTACATAAATATTTTGAAACAAATTACAAAATCAGTATTAATTTTAAAACGAATTAGAGCACAATAACATGGCGGCACAATAAGTATAAAAACTAAATTCTACAAAAAAGGAACTAAAATAAACCTACATAAATCAGATTTCAGCCAATTATTGGATAAAATAAAGGAGTATTTTATTTATCTCCGCATGTACTTAATTCAAGGACGTAAATATTATTTCGGATACCAAATCACACTGACTAAGCTGTGGAAGGTCAACTACAGATGGCGTAATATAGTTCTACTACGCTTTTATCGCGAGTAAATTTTGTAAATCTACGATATAGTCGGAAGCAACAGTCGTAAAGGCGCTATTGCAAGTGTATAGTTCACTGATTACTGCCGAGGACCGCTGGTATCCACTAACGGGTACTTAACGAGTTAATTATTGAGAGGCAATTGAAAACCGGATAAAAATTTACTTTTTCTCTAGGGTCTTTTACTTTGAAGGAAAGTATATTTTGAGATGGAAAAGTGAAAATGAGGAGAAAGATGAATGCAGCTTAACCATATTTTTGAATATTGTTCTATAAAAAGTAATAATTAAGTTATAAACATATTTAAATTATATATTACCAAGAGTGAATAGATTATATAACGATTATAAATTTAATTAAAAACTTTCTTACTTTTACGATATTTTTATTTTATGTAGACCGTTATTTTTTAAATTTATGACAAGTCGGAAGCAGAATCGTCGTAAAAATATTACTCTAAGTGTAGCTTGCGGATTTGCCGCGCGGACGGCTGGCATCCGCTTATGTGAATGTTACGAGTTTATTATTGACAGGTAACTGATAAAAGGGGTACAAAAGAAATAAGTCTAAGAAAAGTCATTTTTGAAACGGAAAAGTGGAAAGCTAAGAAAAGAGGGATACGCTAACCTTTTTTTTGCTTAACGCAGGCTTTATTATGTTAATTTATGTATATTATTAGAAAAAGGTAATTATTAAGACTGCGTAAGAAAATTTGAGGGATGCGCTAACCTCTTTCTTCATCTTAACACACGCTTTATTATGTTATTTTATGTATATTATTAGAAAAAGGTAATTATTAAGACTGCGTAAGAAAATTTGAGGGATGCGCTAACCTCTTTCTTCATCTTAACACACGCTTTATTATGTTATTTTATGTATATTATTAGAAAAAGGTAATTTTAAGACTGTGCAATAAAATATGAGGGATGCGCTAACCTCTTTCTTCATGGTAACACACGCTTTATTATGTTATTTTATGTATATTATTAGAAAAAGGTAATTATTAAGACTGCGTAAGAAAATTTGAGGGATGCGCTAACCTCTTTCTTCATCTTAACACACGCTTTATTATGTTATTTTATGTATATTATTAGAAAAAGGTAATTATTAAGACTGCGTAAGAAAATTTGAGGGATGCGCTAACCTCTTTCTTCATCTTAACACACGCTTTATTATGTTATTTTATGTATATTATTAGAAAAAGGTAATTTTAAGACTGTGCAATAAAATATGAGGGATGCGCTAACCTCTTTCTTCATGGTAACACACGCTTTATTATGTTATTTTATGTAT
This sequence comes from Druceiella hillmani, assembly GCA_039881145.1. NCBI lineage: Eukaryota > Metazoa > Arthropoda > Insecta > Lepidoptera > Hepialidae > Druceiella > Druceiella hillmani. Next base: position 17,219,471 of record JAYKKI010000001.1, read on the forward strand.
ATTATTAGAAAAAGGTAATTATTAAGACTGCGTAAGAAAATTTGAGGGATGCGCTAACCTCTTTCTTCATCTTAACACACGCTTTATTATGTTATTTTATGTATATTATTAGAAAAAGGTATTTATTAAGACTGTGCAATAAAATATGAGGGATGCGCTAACCTCTTTCTTCATGGTAACACACGCTTTATTATGTTATTTTATGTATATTATTAGAAAAAGGTAATTATTAAAACTGCGTAAGAAAATTTGAGGGATGCGCTAACCTGTTTCTTCATCTTAACACACGCTTTATTATGTTATTTTATGTATATTATTAGAAAAAGGTAATTATTAAGACTGTGCAATAAAATTTGAGGGATGCGCTAACCTCTTTCTTCATCGTAACACACGCTTTATTATGTTATTTTATGTATGTTATTAGAAAAAGGTAATTATTAAGACTGTGCAAGAAAATTTGAGGGATGCGCTAACCTCTTTCTTCATCTTAACACACGCTTTATTATGTTATTTTATGTATATTATTAGAAAAAGGTAATTATTAAGACTGTGCAAGAAAATTTGAGGGATGCGCTAACCTCTTTCTTCATCGTAACACACGCTTTATTATGTTATTTTATGTATGTTATTAGAAAAAGGTAATTATTAAGACTGTGCAAGAAAATTTGAGGGATACGCTAACCTCTTTCTTCATCGTAACACACGCTTTATTATGTTATTTTATGTATATTATTAGAAAAAGGTAATTATTAAGACTGCGTAAGAAAATTTGAGGGATGCGCTAACCTCTTTCTTCATCTTAACACACGCTTTATTATGTTATTTTATGTATATTATTAGAAAAAGGTAATTATTAAGACTGTGCAATAAAATTTGAGGGATGCGCTAACCTCTTTCTTCATGGTAACACACGCTTTATTATGTTATTTTATGTATATTATTAGAAAAAGGTAATTATTAAGACTGCGTAAGAAAATTTGAGGGATGCGCTAACCTGTTTCTTCATCTTAACACACGCTTTATTATGTTATTTTATGTATATTATTAGAAAAAGGTAATTATTAAGACTGTGCAATAAAATTTGAGGGATGCGCTAACCTCTTTCTTCATCGTAACACACGCTTTAATATGTTATTTTATGTATGTTATTAGAAAAAGGTATTTATTAAGACTGTGTAAGAAAAATTTTAATGTGAATTTGAACCATTCTATTAAGCTGTAATCGAAGCCACTGTTTCATCTTAGCAGACCTATTGATCTTATGCAAAAATTCGAATTTTTAATTCAAACCAAATCGAATGCGACTAAAATCCGACGAAGATATTCTGTTATCACTTTGATTCGCATATTTATAAACCAATTTCAATATTCAATTCCAAACTGTAGAAATCTGCGAAAATTTTGTAAACATTAAAAAGTATATTTTTCATTGTTCGATATAAATTTTAAAAAACTTGTCAATTTAAAAAAAATTAGTTTCGTTTTGCGTATTCAGTTTCCATCATATTTTCGGTAAAATTGTATGCACTATTCCCTGATTTACCACGAATTATAAATACATATTGTACTCCCCTTTGTTGAACATTACGGCAAGTTCACATTTGTGGCTTTAACGGCGGGTGCTGGAGAATTTACGCACTCGGTGCCGCAAATTTGGCGAGCTTTAACCTCATATCTTATTCAAATTGAACCGCCGATAGTCGGAGTATCGATGTTAGAGTCCTCTTTGAAATCGCTCACTTGATTTACAACTTGCCAGACTCAATACCTTCATCGCAAGATATAACGGTGTCAACAGCCAAGAGCGTTTATTAACTATGAGATACTGTAACATGACAGAGAATAAGATTCATAAGACAGTTTTAACCTTATATCTCATTCAGATTGAACTGACGATAGCCGGAGTATATTGATACTCCGCGGAGTATATTGAAGCCCCTAACATTGGTTAGGGGCTTCTTTGAAATCGTTCATTTAATTTACATTTCTCAATACCTTCATCGCAAGATATAACGGTGTCAACGGCCTAAAGCGTTTATTAACTATTCGTAAGGATATTTTAGAATGTTTTTTTTATATTATGATATTTTTAAAAAGAAACAGATATTATCCCACGATATAAAATATTAATAGATAATAAATATAATAAGAAATAAAACTGACCATACGTGGGTTGTGCTCCCGTTATGAAGTCCTCTACCTGCGATATTTACAATCGGAACTGGATTTATTTCCTTACAAAATGTAATAATTGAATTATAATTTTACTATTTGTTAATTGAATTGAGGTTGTTTTCAAAATTGGCCAGGAAATTCAGGTACCTAGACGTTAAGTTTAATTAAATGGATACGGTAACATCAAAACTAGAGTAAGATCAAAAACGAAAAATTTTCAGACCTTCCATGTCATTATTTTCCAATGAAATTAAAAAAATCCATTTGTATTTTACTCAGAGAGCTATTTTCAACAATATTCATCTATGAAAAATATACTGTTTCCACCCTCCTTAATATGTGTGGACATGGTTTGCAGAAAAACATTTCCAGTTTTTGATTACAGAGTTATGTATAACATAAAATATTTATGTAACTCATTTCATTTAAGACCTTAATAAATATATATGACAATATATATATTGCGAGACTCGACAGTTGAAGCTCATCGATTACATAGAAATTTCAGATTAAAAAACCAACATATCCGATATAATTTTTCGCATGTATAAATAGAGTTTTATTTATTTTAATTCACCTCGTATTAGTAAAGCTTATTATAAGCATTTCAGAATGAATCTTTTAATCATATTGACATCATTCTGTTGTATTTATATACAGACGTATTCTCATATTCTGCCACTGCTACAGCATATGTATTATATACTATCGATTGAATACGAATCGTTACAAGAACATGCAAATAAGAGAACAACTATAATAAGTACCCGACTTTATCAAAAGTCTCATATATTGTTCCGCATTTTATATATATATATATATATATATATTCATACATATATATATATATATATATATATATATATATATATATATATATATATATACATGAAGCGGAACTCATCATTAGAACAATTTGAGGCCTATATGATATTAGTAGTTGAATTAAATAATTATTATTACTTTAGGCCAATGTCGCAAACTTATACTAAGATTGATTATTAAATTATATATTTACACATGGATATGCTTTATGATTTTATCTATGTACGATATCTCTTCTAGTGCTTATGTGATATCTTTTATATTTGGATCAGTCTCATAGCTCACTAGGATCAACTATAACCATGTTTTATTTATTCTACTCTGTATAATTCCCCCAGCACCAATATTATATTTATTTGAACCCATCATTTTTTCATGAGGTTGAGCGGTTTCATGATACTGTATAATTTCTTGGGTCAACTCTTCACCTGTTACTATAGCCTTAATAATTCATAAGGTCGTGATATGAGTTATTAATTCATGAGGTCATAACAGAGAACTATAAATAAGTAAATATCAAAAAGTTAAATTAAACTGATGATATCGAAGACACAATGTGAACAAACCACAAGCGAATAACCACTGCATGAACGCAACAACCAGTGACTAGTACTTTGTTTGAAAGGCAGACCACCGTTTTGCTCGCATCCGATTCTGAGAACAAAGCGTTCTTATCTATGTGCCACGTTTGAGATGTATTTTGTACTGATATTTTTTAAAACATATATTATATTATGCTTCACAAGTTAGATAGTTGAAAACAGACATAGTAAAAAGAAATAACATTGCGATATAAGTATTTACAACGATTTTCATAATCTGCGTAACCGAACTTTGTCCAGATTTAAAATAATTTTTTTTGGGAACAAAATAATCTCAAAAACCTCTAATCCGCGAATTTCGTCAACAACTTTAGAGTCGTTTCCGAAAACACAAGACACAAACAATGCTGCTTCAATACCAGACCATATTAAGAATATAGAATATATCATGTTTGTTATATGTTAGTGTTTGAAAATAACAATTATTATGAAGAATAAAATTATTTTAATGAAAATTGTTAATACGGTGCACTTGTTCATCGGTGGATTTGATACATTTTAACATAATATAAAATGGAATACTACTTTGTTGTTGGTTGGTTTAACACCATATGCCTTTTTTAAGACTCTTTGCATTTGAAAAAAGCAAGCATTTCGGTCCGTTTGTTTGTACGTATGTGCATAATAGGACACGCTAGCAATTCTTAACCGATTTTAATTGTTATCGATTGGTTTCGTTTTCTATCACTTACCAGAATAGAAGCCGATTGACAATGTTTTAACAAACAGTTTAACTTTTATAAACATTTCTCTACAGAATCTTCAAGAACCAGCGCATTCTTGTCAACAGTCTTGTCAAGATGTTTGTGACCCTTACGCTACAATTACATCTGATGCGACAATCGTGCAACGTATACTATGAAAAAATAATAGCGCATGATATTGGTTTTTTTTTTATCAAAATTTATTTTTTTCTATCAAAATTTTTGAGGTAGTGTCGACTGTCTAGAAGAATGTGGATATAAAGCACGTAAATTATCGAATAAAAGTGGGAATAAAGGACAACTAACAACTGAACTAGCCAATTAGTCTCGACGGGTAACTATTTATCTCTGAGTGGCGAAAATCATTAATTTCAAAATGAAAAAATGTCACTAAAATAGGTGATTTTATACAATTTTTTAATAAAACTCTTTCCCCATAAATATACTATTTTCAAATCATTGCCAGCCTGTTAAACGTTTTTCACTTTGTTTTTCAAAACGCTGAATAAGCAGCGAATAGCATGTTTAATTAATGAAAATATAAAGAAACCCAATCTGCTCTATTATTAAATCGAAACAAAAATCTGAACAAGTAAAGCAACGACTTCATAACCATGGAAGAGGTCTTTTATTCATAAGTAATTTTCCTAGTTTCATTAAGGATTATACAATATTGTACGCGTTAGGGATTTATCACATTGAATTAACTAAATTGTTGGTCGCAAAATAATTACGCGGCCATACAATTTAAATATATATAGAAGATACATTATATGATCTAAATTTATAACATACTACAAAATCGTATATAGTGGCTACGAATGCGAATACAATCGCCACACATATAATACACGCACATATTATCCGTATAATTTAATAGACAAAATCAGCAAAAATGCAATAATTATCAATTACTTTATTTATTTGACAGTCGGAAGGGCTGTTGGAAACTATGCTCATATCATTCTTACCACGATACCTAGGTTTAAGGAAGATATGAGATGAACATCGCTCTTGCTCAACATTTATCACATATTATCATCGAGGAACAATTTAGTGAATTGTCTTTCTATGACAAAATGTAATGTTAAAAATCATGAAAGTTAAAACAGTGTAACGTAGAATTTCATCGTATAAATAAAATGAAAAGATGTTAAAATAATGATATTATTACTTTATGTAACATATTACTTAATATTAGATATATAATAACATATATGATAACAAATAACGTTCTAATTAAAATTAATATCTTTACAAATTAATTTACAAGCTAACATTTGGTCAATCGTTTTTTAAAACAGTATTATCCAAAACTATAACGGTATCCAAATTCAAAAGTAAGGTCTTTAGAATATATTCCCTCTTCACCATTATTATCTGCAACTCTTCTCGGGATTGTAGCGTTAATCCCGGAAAAGCCCTATACGACTTAATTTTCACCAGTAAATTTTTTAACAAAGTGTTCTGAAGTGACGAGTCAATATCATGAAGAGATTACTTTTTGGATATGCATAATCTAAACAGTTGAATGCTCTAAAAATAAATGTAAAATATCGAAAAACATTTATAGAAATTTATCTTCTTTTACTTATGCTCTTATTTTTTTAACTTTAATTTTCTTTTAATATTTTCTTTTCGATTTGTAACTAATTTTTTCTCTAATTTTCTTTATATTTAATTATTTAACTCGGTATTAGAAGCCGCATTTTGACTTGGTCTGCTATTCGTCCATCGAGAATTGAATAAAATGAAAAATTATCGGCAATTGATTTCTATAATTGTTTATGTATATTGCATATTTTTAATTTTTTTACTTTAACGTAATGGAATCGATACTTTGGCACCATATTATAAATAGAGAAATAATTAAATTTAAATAAATAAGCAAATAAAGGGTCTAAAAAAAGGCATACGCAAATAAAAATAAAAATAAGAAATATATTCTGTTAATGCCTCAATAAATTTTTCTCTACACTAGCCACAATGAAAAAATATTCATAAACATATTTAAATAAAGTTCAATAGAAATGTTTTATTATAAATGTAATACATAGTTTTCCACTAGATAATATCTAAAGTTAATAAACCTTGAACAAATCTTCCGCATTTTCAATAAAAAATGTCACTTTCAGATACACAAACTTTTTACCTTATCGATAATATTATGTCAATACATGGAGTATCTAAAATGGATGGAGACGTTTTATGTTAGACCTTAATAAAAATGTAAATGGCAAATCGGGCATCTGTAGGAGATTTCACTATGTAACTAGGTGATAACCAGAGCTAAAGTGTTACTAGTCCCTAGGCGACTGTCAAAATCTGATACTTCATTTGAATGGATTCAATATGCTTTTCGATGCTGTGGCTTTAGAAAGTAAAAAGTAACTTGGTGATGGAATTATTTTGAAGCACTTTAGTAAGATGTGGATATACGATTCTTTCATCGTGTATGATATACAGGATATCATTTTGCTGCCATTTGTGGAATTCGCTTTAATAATATTGTTATTTTGATTATATCTTCTTTAATGGCGCTCTCATTTAGATAAATATCGTATATTTACAATCGGTTGTCCCGTTCTTATTTAAAATTGATGTTTGTTTCTTAATTATATTTGCATTTTAATTTAAAATTGGCATTTCTTTCATAACTTTATTTCTACTAATCCCACATTTCGTATTTTTGAAAAAAATTACGGGATATAAAGTGTCTTTATTTTAAATCCAATTTTCAAAAGAATAAATGCATCTAAAGTTTATGCTGAGATGGTTTATGTTTAAAATACTCTAATACCATTTTAAAATACTCTAATACCATTTTTTTTATTAATTGTATTAGAGTATTGTTAAAATACTCTAATACAATTAATACTAAATACCATTACTCTAACGAATAATTAATATTTCAGTGGTAATCAAAGTAATAAAGTAAGTTTCACGGTTAATATTTTTCATGTAATTAAGTTGATTATTATATTTTAATAGAAAACTATGCTTTTAAAGCCTTTCATATGACATACCTTTAGGACATAATTTAATTATTTTATTATACATTATATTTCTCCCCACATATTGTTACTTTTTACATTATTTATCATACTAATTTACAAAGGAGGAAAGTTTTGATTGTTTTTTAGCATCTGACACAAGAAAATATTCATGTACAAGACCTAACATTTTGACCGTAATATAGCTTTTGATACTCAAATGGACGTAGGGTATGTAACATATTTCTTATAACGGGATATAAGTACAAGGAACAATAACGATTTAAGTGAAAAAGACGAAGTATGCTGAAAGCATTTATGCATCAAACTTTAAACAAATGCGTCTACATTAAAAAAAAAGTACGAAAATATTGCGAATAAAATAAAATTCCACGAGTTTAACTGTCTATATTGCTATTATGCATTATGACATGATTCATATCCCATGAACAATTTTATTTTGTATAATTAAACCGTTGAAGCATTTTTGAATGAAAAGGGTTACGGCAACATCGAAATAATGTTTGAAAGAACTGAAGATGATAGCAAAATATAAAAATTTCCGGGATGTATATCATTATATATTCGATATACTTTTTTATAAGCGTATACAATTCTACACTCGATTATAGTGCAGCATAAGTATCTAAACCGTTTAATATGTATTGGATTTGTTTTTTTGTAAGCGTGTACACTCTTATATTCGATTATAGTGCAGTATAAATAATTGAACTGTGGACAATATACGTGTACCATCTGGAGGATAGTTATGACAAAAATTAAAATGGGAAACGATGTAAACTAACTGTCGTTAAGTTTTGATTCAATGGAACAGAGTCCTACAATTTTTGGATGTCAACATCATTTTGGATATCCTTTAATTTGCCGCCCAGAATTTCACGATTGTTGGTAAATTATGGTTAAAAATGATTCGTGATCCATTCAAAATATTAGCTGCCTTATAAAGTACTGAAGGTGATGACTATATGTACCATTAAGTGAGTGTCAGAATTGGTTGCTGACTGCTGTGCTCTAGGGCGCTGGAGGAGGCGTAAAAATTTAAACAAAAAATGGCCTTTTTTATACCTATTATCTTTTTAATATAAGAAACTACATACCCCACGTAGTGCATATCCTAAGCGGTTGGAAAAGTTACACAAATTTATTTAAAAAAAATAAAACTTCAGTAGTATTTATGAATCAAAAAATGAAGCAAATATGATTAAAAAACAGATAAATAATCTAAGGTATAGCAAGACGCACTAATATTGATCAATTCCAGATAGCACAAAGGTAAATAATATTTCTTTTGTGCTCACAGCAAGATAATTATGGAAATTTTTATCAAAAAAACGAGCGTTACTATAAACTATAAAATTAACGCGGTAATTTCAATTGTAATTCACGAACGCGTAAATGAACATTTATTGGTTGCAGTGGGTATCTCGATGGGCTGGCAAGAAGTAAATCATTGTTGAATCCTTTTTCAATATTTAAAACAGTTGTTTTTAAATATTTGAAAACTTTTTACCATAGTGGTAGTTAAAACAAGATTGGTAGAAATATTATAACAGCTTTGTAGACTCCACTAGTTTACCAGTTATAGCTCACCAATTTAAGACATTTGATTGGATCTGGGAAAGTTTGTAGAAACTCCATATAAATAACTTAAATCAACTACAAAACTAAAATTAGACTTGCTTTAAAATATATATTATTTTAAATTAGGTAATATAATTCTATTTTTACATATTGAGAATTGATATTGTTATTTGTAAATAGTTTGATAGAAATACAATGTACGCCTAAATGTTTATATGCATGGGTACGTAATATCACGTAATTAACAAGTTTTGTTATTGTTGGATTTTAAAGTGATTAACTCAATGTCGAATTCAATTTATCAAATAAGACCCTTATCTATGCATGGAGATTCGTTTAAGATATTCCTCTATATGAAGAGTAGCGATTTAGGGTTGGAGAATAATATTTTTGTTGGTGTGTAGACTAACATTTTCGTTAAGGCCCTTTTTATCACCTTAAAGCATAGAAATATATTAATTGTGATGTTGGTTTAATCTATTAAGATTTCCATTCATATTAAAATATATCAAATTGTCATAGAAACTATACCCAGCGAATAGTATTTACACTCGGGACATGCGAGAAAAGCTAGTAGATATTTAGTTAAGATTTTCTCTATTAACGATATTTTTCCCGCACACCTTCAAAATAAATGTATCTGTCAAAGGTCTAATATTTAAAATTAAGAAATCATTTAATCTTATTATATATATTAAGATTAATATATAATTAAAATCTTCTCTGAAAAATCTTTTACGTATAATCCAGTTTAAACAACATTAAAGCATTTCTAGCTGTTCTCGAATTACGAGCAGATAAACGGAAATATAAATAGCTATTATATGAACCAATGTTGCATTCTGTAATTATAGAAAGCACCGTCATTAACCTTTTGCATAACATTTGGTCCATTTGTTACACCCTTTTTCATATTTGCTACACCATAATACTACCAAGTTTTTTTTTCATTTATCTTATTGAGTAATATCTCAATTATAAGTATTAATCATTATAAGTATTATTCTCAATAATTAACCAATATTACCATCTTTTCTAAAGCTAAGCCAAGAGTTTTAAAGTGCAATATATATATATATATATATATATATATATATATATATATATATATATATATATATATTATGTAATACGTTTTGGACAAAACATCAAGAAGATGTTACTCAAAAAATATATTAATACTCAATAGGATAAAGCATTACATTATCCAAATTGCTTGGTCCACACGTATAATATGCAAAATGGAAGGATACCTTTTGTATCAAATTTCAATGAAAATGTAAATGTCAAATAGAGGATTTCAAGGAAATTTGTTGAATGTAAATAAATATTATTATATAGATTTAACAGTATCATATCAATATGGGCATGCTACAGAAATATTTGTCGTAATGCATAATCTGTAACTAGATTTTAGTGGCTACATCATTGCGTTGTTTGTACTTAATTAAAATTATACAAAATGACAGTTTTTGGGTGTGCACAAAGTAAAAGTTCATTTCGAAAAATATTGACATTTTCAAGCAGAGTATGTTTAGTTAGGTTACCTAATATTACTTCAAAAAACCTTAAATTGAGGTTGAAAGAGATATACCAGCAGAACATGATATTTTTCAGTTAAGATATCTTCAAGCGTTATAGAAATAATAAAAATAATCATTTAGCCATAAAACCATTATAAATTCTGTACACATTTGTTGATGTAACGGACGTATATGAAATATTATCTGGGAGTTCGTAGTATAAGATTTGTGATTTATTTCAATAGAATACATATTTATATTTATAATAATTTACTATAATACATGAATGTATGAAAAAGACTTAAAATATTTTACCAAAATTGTTTTACGAAAATCTCAGATTCAATTATTGGAATTAGCTTCAATTTTAACCATACAATCAGAAATTATCGTAAACGCAAACGCATCGCACTTAAATTTAATTAATTGAAATTATTCGTTTATTGTAAAAAAAGGTAAATTATGTTATTAAAGTATAATATGAATCATTTGCTTTTCGAAAACCTGGTACTTTTCGGATACGATTTCAATACTGACAAAATTATGAGGAAATTGAGAGTCACGAAAGGAGTTTAATAACACGCAGCAATTGTGGATAACGACATAAATAACTTGGAGACATCCCTTGGTTGTAACCCGTCAAGACGCGAATAAACTTCGCATCATTGGTCGCAGCGGGCGGTACGATCGACTCACGAGAGGTGAATGTGGTGAACCACAAACGAGGGAGAGTATTTATTGAATCTCTTTCAGCAGTATGTTGGGCCCCGAACGATCTAAGTCCAATAATGACACCGATCCTAATTTTACGAACTATCAGAGTGTATCTTATATATACATAGTATCTAAGTTGCGAACAGAGAAATGTTTACGCGTAAATAAAAAAATCTTATTTAAGTATATATTCATATCTATCTTTCCAAAGGAAAAAAAACACAAGACAATCAATTCGAGATATCTAACGTTATTCTCACATCTACAAAGTACTTCAAAAATATTTAGAAATTTGCCTTAAAAGTGGCCGTGTATGATATAATGATCAAGTAAATTATCAGTTTATGTCAAAAGCTCTTACCGCTGCTAACTTGCATCTGTATAGTTATGTAAACTTTAAGTTAACGTACATGTGTCATCATAAAGCGAAACGAGTTTGTATATTCAAAAGGAAACAAAATATTTACAAACGGAAGTTATTAGAATAAATCAAGTGGTGTACTTCATTACACAGTATTTTCCTAAATGTTTGTTTTTCCTCGCAGCATAAGGAATATATTCTTTTTTTCGTTATTATTCCTTCGCGACTTAAGGAATTCTGCAATGTTTAAATAATTCATCGTTTTTGTTTTCTCAAAAGTTCTGTGCCCTCCTAATTATGTTGATTTTCATTTACATATTTTTTTGCATTTCTTTTTCTAGGAGAGCCCATTTTACATTTTTTTATTATATCTTTTATTATTGTGTGCAGTAAAATAAACTGAAAAATATTGTTATATGTAACTTAATACATAATACTCATTTTACAATGTAGCTAAAATAGGGTAGCATTTTTCTTGTTATTTTTTATTTTATAGGTTTTTTTTACGTATCGATTAACGCAATTTCAATTTAAGTTCACTGTTCAAAGTTATTATGTATAAAGCATAAATGAGGGCTAAATGTTTTCAAACCGAAAAAGACACATCATACCATAATATTAATTTTTGATAAACTTTTTGATTAATTAATTCTCATCTTTGATCATAATTTATGTAATTTTGTTTCTAGTTTTTAGTCTATAAAACACATAATTCAATGAAATGACATTAGTTATTATTTTTAGTTGAAGCGGTTGTTCCCATGGTTCAAAAATTATTAAATCGCTTTTATATTTGTGAAAACCCTATAAATTAAAATATATATGTCAAGGTTATTTGCAACTGAATAGCACCACTTAACGAAACCGATTGTTTTCCAATAAAATATCTAAAGATTTTAGTGAATTTTAATTTCTATTTTCATTAAAAATAAATAATTTCTTTTATTTCCGATTTCTCAGCACTGTGTAAAATAAAATGTGAAAAAAATTAATAAGTCAATTTTATATTTGTAAAAGCTCCACAAATTAAAATATATTTGTCGAGAACGTTCGCCACTAAACTGCGCTAACCCAGATGAACCGATCGTTTCTAATAAATTGTAAGATTTTGGCGCATTTTCATTACCCTAGGTTATTTTATAGCGTCTAAACTCCCTTAAACTGAACTTGCAATCATTTGTTTCTTTATTCCCTGTTTCTCGACAGTTTGTGAAACCAAACGTGAATAATAATTATTAAGTCTGTTATATATTTGTAAAAGCGCCATAAATTAAATAATAGTCGTGGAGGATATTCGTAACCAACTGCGCTATCTAAGCCAAACCAAACCGATCTTTTCTAATAAGATAATGAGAATCTCTTACAATGAAATTACATTTGTTATTGTTTTAAAATAATAAAATTATTAAGTCCTTTTCATATTTGTGAAAACTCCATAAATTAATATATATATATATATATATATATATATATATATATATATATATATATATATATATATATTTATATATATATATACATACATGCTATGTTATTTGCAACCAAATTGCACTATCTAAACGAAACTGATTGTTTTCTAATATAATGTCGCAAGATTTTGGTGACTTTAAATAATTTAGACTTACTGGCTTTAATGTCTAAACTCCCTTATGACTAATTTTTCTTTATTTTTAATGAAAATCTGTTTCAGATTCTGAAACTGATTTTCAAAAATAAATAATTTTCTATCGAATCTTATATCTTATTTATCGAGGACGTTTGGAAGCAAACTGCGCTAAATCAAACAAACCAATTTTTTCTAATAAAATCTCGTATGATTTTGGCGCATTTTCATTACTCTAAGTTATATTCAAGTTTTAGTTAGGAGATATCAAATGACTTACTGGCTTTAGTGTTTTTAAATTCCTTTTGGGTTAATTTTATGACATGAAAATGTTACTGCTATATCTCGACGGTTTGTAAAATCAAATATGAACAATAATTAATAAGTCAGTTTTATATTTGGGAAAGCGCCATAAATTAAAACATACATGTGAAGGTTGTTTGCAACCAAACAGCACTAACTAAACCAAACCAATTTGTAATAAGTTATAATAAGTTTTCTAATAAGATGTTATTTGATCATCAAGATTTTGGTGCATTTTCATTTCTCTTGGTTTTATTTAAATTTTAGTAATGAAGTATTAGAAAATCTAGATGACTTACTGGCATTAGGGTCTAAACTGTCTTTTGGGCTAATTTTACGACATAAAAGTTTCTAGAGCTCAAAACTGGCATTTCGAAAAAAGTAACTAAATTTATTTTTTATAATCTGTTTCTCAACGCTTCGTGAAATCATATCAATTTTAGAGTTTGTTACGAATTGCAGTTTTTTAGTGTTTTATCTGTATTTAAAGAAATATAAACACATACTTTAAAATGCAAGTCGCGTGTGTTTGTTAAAGGCTGTACCCGGCCCTATTATTTTATGCGACAAGAATATGTTTTGTAATATGTTTATTACAGGAAATATCTCTTCCAGTCAACTAAAGCACAAAATATTAGAATATATGTTGTGTTGTGAAAAGAATTGCAAAATAAATAAAAATGATTTAAACAGTCACAAACAAGTAACTAATAATAAAATATGAAAAAGGAAGAACAAAATGTTTTTCGGCCGAATATAGAAGAAAAACCAGTGATATAATTTAAATTTAATTTTTTTTTTATTTACAAGTTAAATAACTTTGGAAAACCATGAATTAAAACTGAAACCGAAAGAGAATTAAAAATAGTACACAGTGCTGCTCTTTGCTGTTCGATTTCAATACAAAACAAAATTAAATACTAAAATATGATGACGAACTTACACCTGATTTCACAAAAGAAACACTCGATATATTGGTTAAAACACATCAGTATTTACTGAATTTGAGGTACTCAAAATATTAAGGTTAAAATTAATTTTCCACATAAAAACTGTTTCGAATATAATATTATTTTACTGTTACAGAGGTTTAGATGTAAATAATCAATTTAAAATTTATTTTTAAATTTTCGGGCTCTAAGCCCTGGAGTTGCTGGAGGACAAATATTTAAATAATTTGTCTAAATTATTTTTATAGGATCTCGTTTATAATCGATATAAATTAATTTTATTTAAATTTATGTTAATTATGATTTTTTTTAATTAATATCTAAATCAATATTATTATGTGGTTTCCAAACTATCACTAATTAGCGTTTACCAATAATTGACAGATTATAACGATACTTATTTTTCTTACGTGACTTATTGTGGTTGATAGTTAGATATCGTTCTTATTTCAATAATTCCGACAATATATACTTCTAAGTTTAGAATAAAGTTTCATAAATAAATAAGACGTCGTAGAACTCCTTGATAAAGGTGAGAAAGTGTCTCCAAAATTTGTTTTTTATTTAAAGATAACTTTGTCTTTTAATATTTTTGTTTTATGCCATTTTTGTTATCAGACCTTTTATAATAATCTTAATACTCTCTTTGCGATCTTGTGTATGGAGTTCCTGGACAATATTGACAATATTTTGTGTTGCAAAATAAATATTAAAGTAAAAAGTTATACTTTAAATTAAATTATAACTAAAAATAGGCAAATTTAGTACCCAAATAAAGAAGAAGACCCACGTCAAGAAAAATATTATTTTAAATGTAGATATGGAATCTTCGCAACGTAAGTTTATGGTTTTGGTTTTCATCGCAATACCATACAGTTTTTTTAGTAAATTAAAGGTTTTTGCACCTCATAAAGAAAAACAACCCATATAAGCGTGATTCACGTGTCGATAAGGGCATTGGCATGGTATAAGTTATGGTAATATGTGCTTGTTAACCCAAAACAATTCAAATTCCATGTACAATATACAAGATCGTTTGAAAGAGCTAGCCACAAGGGTTTCAAAAATGTTTTTTCTTATGATTTTGAGTATTATATGTTCTGAAAAAAAATCCTTAAAATAAAAAAAATTGTTAATATGCACAAAACGTATTGTTGGAAGAAAAATATTCACTGCTATCGGCTATTATCATTTCATATTACGTTATCTACTAAATCTACCTTTCTGAAAAGGTAATGTATTCAATATGTACGTATCTATAAATATTTAAAAAACAAAAATTTCTAAAACAGTCTTATAAATATTATACTCTCTCATGTTGCCACATCTCACAGTTAATAACCGCTTTTGGGCATTGACACCGTTATACTGTGCGATGAAGGTTTTAAGCCTGGTTTGTTGTAAATCAAGTGAACGATTTCAATGGCGCCTCTAACATCGATACCTCGGTTATCGGCGGTTCGATCCGCATGAGAGATGAGGTCAAAGCTCGCAAAATTGGCCGCGCATTGTGTGTAAATTCTCAAGCACCCGCCATTAAAGCCACAAATGTGAAGCGTTTTCAGCTTTAATGTTTAAGGAAACAATACGTGTTTATAACTCGTGATAAAGTAAGGTATAGTGCAACAAAATTTAACCGATATTGTGTATATACGGTATATTTAAAAAACAACTTAGTTTGTCACTTTTTTTAAATTTATACCGAATAACGTTATAGTTTAATGCGTAGATGAACTGACAACTTCATTCTTACGTATGTTGCCTTTACAAATATTGTGGATTTGTAGTTTTCGAACCGCTGTTTAATGACAAGAATTGTGGCTGTAATATTTGACCAATACATGTAACAAAATAAGAACCGCTAATTTTGATATTATTTTAAATATTTCTCACTTAATTTAATGATATTTTAGTTTATACTAGCGACCGTTTTAAATTTCCAATCGTTTTCTTCAGTTATGATCAAATATAATAGCTTAAAATTCTTCAAAACCAGAACAAGCGAATTGGAAAATTCATGAATTAGAAAATGAATGCATTGAATAACAGCCTGTTGTTATCAAATGTAAACGAAAAGAGACGCATTTAAAGAATACATTTTAGTTTAAGTAATTAGATTAAATTAGATTCACAAAAAATACGCTATTAAATCAGCTCTTATAAATAATTCATCTAAAAGAAAAAAAAACACTTCGTTGGAGCATTTCTTTTTTTTCATTTTTACGACTTTGCTGTTTACATATTTTGGTTAAAGTATTTTGGTTTGTTCTTTTAAATGGAAGAAATTTAAAAATATATAGAGAATGTAAATATTTTATCTGCCGCACTCTATTAAATTACAGGAAGAAGATCGATTTGAAATTTGATCTTATTATTGCCTACATAAAATTTTGATTTTTCACGTTCCTTTTGTTATGTCAAATTTTTTCCGCATATTCAGTGTTTCTTGTCGCAAAGAATGGCACTTAAGTCGAAACAATTCTAAAAAATTTTTCATTGCAAAAACATAGTTTACATGGGAAAGAATTTTTCAATTAATTTTTTTGTAAAATATAATAGGGAGTATTTAACATTTTTGTTAAGTAATACTTTTCTATCGAACATTTTTCATATGTGTAATTTCAATCAAAAGTTATTGAAATTATCACTTTTGTTTAGGTAAATTTATTCGCAACTGTAACTTTTAAGTAATTTTTTGGTTAAGTAATTTAATGACTTAAGCAATTGCATGTGTTTCTGGACTTAAAGTGAACTTAATTTAAGAAATGGGATAATATACGTGTAATAATAATCTTACAAAATACGACTCCTTGGTTTAAGCAAGCACCTATATATTATTCCATTGATAATTTATTAATAAATCTAGCTCAAGCGAAGGGAAAAATCTTATAAACAATGCTTTCTAAATCTATGTGGAATTATAAATATTTTTAGATATGCGCCCGTGAATGTTATACTTAACTTAAAGATAGTAAGTATACGATATTATTATTAGAGTATTTCCAGCCGAGTTACAATCTAGAAAGTCAGCATAATTGAAAGACTTGTAGCATAAGGAAAGAGAAAAATCTAAGAATACATTATTTCTAATTTTGCATGGATTTATACATTGTTTATAATACATTTGTTTTTAGGCTGCGGAAAATAATATATGCTTTATATTTACGTAGTGAAAAATGATTATCTCTGAATAAATTAATTAAAAATATTATTGATACGTTTATAAATGTCTAAATATATGAAACCCTTGTTTTGCATGATATTTCTTAATGAATCTCGGGCATCTATTTACACGAATGAAACTAAGCCGGAAAGCAACTTTCCTGCTTATAATTATTTAATACATTTCGTAACAGTTTCAAATCAAAAAGAGGTGTAAAGTAGTTTTATCAATTAAATGCTATAAAACAATTAAAATATACCTAAATTAAAAAGTTCCTAATCGTTCTTATAACAAAAGAAAAAGTTACCTTTCACACTATGGACGATGTATCATGTCTCCTCGTATGCACTAAGTTCAAAAAAGTAAATATTATTTTGGGTTCCAAATTACAAGGACTAAGTCGTCGAGGGTCAACTACATATCGTAGGGGAGTTTTACGATGTTTTTATTACAGGTAGACCTTTCTTTTATAAACTTACGACATAGTCGGAAGCGGAACCGTCATAAAAAGGGTCATTGTAAATGTATCGTTCGCTGATTTGCACTGAGGGCCGTGGGTGTTCACTTACGTGAATATTAGGAGCTTAGTATTGAGAGGCAATTGAAATAAAACAGGATACATATTTTATCACAAAGTGTGTACTGTAGTACAAGGGTGAGAAAATATGTCTATATTGTATATATTAGGATGTCGAAAACGGATGTATTTTTTTATAAAGTCAATTTATGGTTTTCCATTTTCGGAAAAGGAGTGACTAGATTATAGACATATTGGCTTTTCGCCCACGGCTTCGCTAGCGTAGACGATTAGGTTTTTAAACTTCAGTCGAATTTTTAACTTTTAGTCATTCTGGCCAGACACAAAATTAAGACGTCGTAATAGTTTTGAGTTATGAAAACATTGGAAAAAAACACGATCTTGCTTGGACTACTACAAATTACCATAAAAATATTTTTTCTCACATACATTTTACTTATAAGTAATTTCCATTGCAAATAGTTATTCGCGAAACGTCCTTCACGAAATCCACGCTGCTGTACCGCGGTTATTATTTATTAATTGAATTGGGTATATATAAATTCAATTTTCTAGTCAGTAGGTATATTGAACTTGCATATGTTTTTGAGTATGCGGAGGGTAATGAGCCTTTCAGAACACCAGCCGAGAAATCGAACTGCTAAGGCAGAACTTTAATTAAGATATGAAAGGCCAACTGGAAATGTTCAAAACCCCGAACAGGAGTGTTGATGCAACTTAAATTAGATTATATTGGTCTCTATCGCCAGCCATTTGGAGCAAGATTTGAATTCAGAAAGACGATAATATTTTCTGAAGTCGAATATATTAGAGGATGCAAAAAATTTGAAAATTATGTGATTTATATATGATATTTTATCAAGACATAGAAATAGCATGCACCTCCATAGTCAAGGAGAGGAAATGGTAGCAATCAGGTACTTTAAAAGAAAGAAAAACATGAAGAATGTTTCATGAACTACTATTGGCAATCCAATGGTAACGGAGAGTAAATAATAGCAAAAAGTATTATTTATTTTATACCAGATATGTTTTCGGTCGCAATTTGAACACCACGTTTTCGCTCATATAGAACTTCATCTACATCAAAAATAACTCAAAGTATAATATATGTATAAAGTTCACAATTTCTATCTATAGTTTATATACCACAGGTAGCAGAACGCAAAATTGATATGATACATTCCCAATTCAATTAATAAACGATAACCGCGGTCCAGCAGCGTCGAGTTCACCATTTATTAAATTAATTTTTCGCACAGCTTCATCCCCAACTGGATTATGGTCCGAGTGCATTAGCAATATTAATGAACGGGTAGGTTATGCTTTACACATATGGAATTTATGTGCACTGATAGTATTAACGTATGTGATTTGAATAGAGTATATCACTGTTCTGTTCAATAGAAAAAAACCTGGATATAAAAGTGAATCTTTTATGTAATTATACTACAAAGGAAAACATATTTATTCTTTAGACACTACTTCTAAATAAAAAGTATTAACTTTTAAAGAAATACTAAACAAAATACCAAAGAATAGGGAAATCCTTTTTCCTAATTTTCCAACATTATTTAATCTTACGTTTTTTAGTGTATAAAAAAAATCAAATTACGCGCAGAAAAATATATTTATGCGAACTTTTATTAAAGTATTCGGCTAGTTAACAAGATTTTAGTCCCGATTAGTTTTTACTTTTAAAATATGAATGAGTTATTTTTACATCATCTTTGTCTATAACTTTACCTATGCTATTATCTGCTAAGTTAATTTTAAAAATCTGATTTTTATGGACACATGCATGAAAATCTGATTTTTGAAAGTTTTTCATATGGTCAATATCGATTTGTTATTCTATTACTTATCGCGTAGAACTTATCAACATTACACCGTTAACTCAATTTTATCTTTTTGATTTTCAGTTCAGGTTTAGGAACTCCAACTCCTATTTGTCCTGCACTTAGTTATTGACGTTTATATGTGCGGTTATCGCATATCGTCCACTTTTTAACTTAACGCTTACTAATAGTTTCAGCTGATCGAAAGTATGTTTTAATGTCAAAAATTGTTGACACATATTAACTGATAAACTTAATAAAGTCTGTAAATCTTTCATATAGTCCGTAATTTACTTAAATTTAAACATATTTTTAACGTAATATAAGAATTCGTGTTCTTCAACGTTGGCCAATTTATATTCCTTAGAATAAGATATCCTGAAACTTTCGATAACCATTTTGAAAAGTTCCAAACTTGTATCTAAAAATTTACCAGTTAGCTCAATATATTCATGGGAAAAGCGAGAAATAATTTAAATCAATCAATAAATATAAATTTAACTTAATTTTGTCTCCACAATCAAATGAAACTACGTGATGTAGTATTATTTCTACTTTACCACGACCTAGGTTTCATTGTATGACAACATCTTTAAGTGGGATATTAGCAAAGATTCTTTGCTAACAGCCCACTAATAAAGTTTTCCCCTGAATATTGAATATTAAGATATCTCGTTAAACAAATGAGTAGATAAGGAAATTGTCTAATAAAACTTTCCATTTTCTATGTTGTGACGCTCGGAGTTAATGACCGTCCTTAGGCATCGATAGAGATGGAAGGGTAGTATACCCTCAATTAGGCCGAGCTTGTTGTAAATCAGATAAATGGTACTGGATCGATAATTCGAGTCAAATATAAAGCCAAAGCTTCCAAAATTATCCACATATAATGCATTAAACACCTTAGCATTATTTTCAAACATGCAACATTTTATTTAATGACACATAAATATTCTTTCGGAACTTTAAAAATAATACTTTTTAATTAACTAACAAGCGTTTATAAACAGAAAATTATTAGCAAGAAATTTAAAATGACATAAAATTGGCGTATACCTACAGTGAAGTTACCGTATGCAAATTTGTAAAAATGGTGGTATTGTAGGATTTTAAAAGATAAAATAAAGATTTAATATTAAAAATATATAATCATGCCCGATTTCTAATAATTAATTAGAAATCGCGCATGACTGTATAATAATTTGTAATTATATATGTTCATAAACAGAAAACAAAGAAGTAAAATTGAAGAAAGTTAATATTTATAAAAAATTAACTCTCTTCAATTTAAAAAAAGGAGAAGAAAAAAAATCGAGTTAATTTCAAAGTTTGCAGCTGGAAAACAAAATAATTTTTCTTATAAGGGAAGCGTGCATTTAAGACAAAGAAAAGTTCTAAGCGCAAGAATTTATGAGCTCGCTTTCTGAAAAAACATTTAAACGAGCTTCTTAATCTACTAATTAGATAAGTGGGACATTATAAATTTTTCAACATTAATGGGAAGCTCCTTATATTATAGTGATTTTTTAAATGATTTTCTCACTACCTCTAACGGAACTGGGTAAGCCGTTATGTAAAATCCTCAACTGAACTTTCTTCTCCCACTGTCTATTGACGGCTTACTAGCCTTATTTCGAAATAATCGTCCTAACGATTTCAAAATACGAGACTGTTTTATTTTCATCCTGTTTTTCAAAACTAAGAATTAGCAGTGGATAGTATGTTTAATTAATGAAAATATAAAGAAATCAAGAAGAGGTTTTTATTATCAAATCGAAACAAAAAATCTGAACAGGCAAAGCAAGGACTTCATAACCATGGAAGTGGTCTTTTATTCTAAAGTTATTTTCCTACTTTCATTAAGGATTTTACAATATTGTACGCGTTAGGGATATATCACATCAAATTAATTGAAATGAAGGCCGCAAAATATTTAGGCGGTGAATTATAATATATATATATATATATATATATATATATATATATATATATATATATATATATATATATATATATATATATATGTATAAGTATATATATACCAAAAGAGAAATAAACGTTTTAATAATTAAATTTTCTTTCAGCTTCGTTTCTCTGTAACCCGAGCAATAATGAAGATAAAATTCAGGTAAAAGATATTTAAACTTACGGTATTAAAATTTTTTCTGATTTCTATTAGTTGTACATTCAAATGTTATACAAAAAGGCCCGTCATCCTTTGCCATAGTTTGGTTTTTCAACAAACTTCCACGTTCTTGGTCTATAAAATCTTTTGCTATAAACTTCACAATATGAGGAATTTAAGTTCATAAAATGCAAATACAAAATTTCTCTTTATGATAACGATTGTTTACTTTTTGCTAAAGTATTGGTGTAAAAGAATATATTTTGACAATGTTTTACTTAATATTAGATATATAATAACAAATAACATTCTAATTAAAATTAATATCTTCACAAATTAATTTACAAGCCAACATTTGATCAATCGTTTTTTAAAATAGTATTATCGAAAGTTATAACCGTATCCAAATTCAAAAGTAAGGTCTTTAGAATATATTCCCTCTTCACCGTTACTATCTGCAACTATTCTTACCAACGCTACAATCCTGGCTTTTCCAGGATTTTTACGTATAATATTTGGGTGTAACTTAATTTTTACCAGTAAACTTTTTAACAAAGTGTTCTGAAGTGATAAGTCAATATCATGAAGAGATTACTTTTTGGATATGCATAATCTAAACAGTTGAATGCTATAAAAATAAATGTAAAATATCGAAAAATATTTACACAAATTTATCTTCTTTTGCACTTTTTTCTTTTAACCTTAATTTTATTATAATAATCTCTTTTCTACTTGTAACTAAACGTTTCTCTTATTTTTTTATATTTAATTATTTAACTCGGTATTAGAAGCGGTACCGCATTTTGACTTGGTCTGCTATTCGTTCATCGAGAATTGAACGAAATGAAAGATTATTGGCAATTGTTTTCCATAAATGTTTATATATATTGCATATTTTTCTTTTCTTTACTTTATAATAGGGTTTTTCTTTGGCACCATATTATGAATAGAGAAAGAATTAAATTTAAAAAAATAATCAAGTAAAGGGTCTCATAAATATAAATAATAAATATATTCTATTAATGCCTCAATAAATGTTTCTCTACATTAGCCACAATGAAAAAATATTCATAAACATATTTAAATAGAGTTCAATAGAAATGTTATGTTATAAATGTATTACATGGTTTTCCACTAGATAATATCTAAAGTTAAGAAAAACTTAACTTAACGAATCTTCAGAATTTTCCATAAAAAATGTCATTTAAATATGCATAAACTTTTTACCTTACCGATAATATTATGTCAATACATGGAGTATCTAAAATAGATGGAGCCGTTTTATGTTAGACCTTAATAAAAATGTAAATGGCAAATCGGGGATCTGTAGGAGATTTCACTATGTAACTAGGTGATAACCAGAGCTAAAATGTTAATAGTCCCTGGGCGACTGTCAAAATCTGATACTTCATTTGAATGGATTCAATATGCTTTTCGAGGCTGTGGCTTTAGAAAGTAAAAAGTAACTTAATGATGGAATTATTTTGAAGCTCTTTAGTGAGATGTGGAGATACGATTCTTTCATAGTATGTTACTTTCTACATCATTTTGCTGCCATTTGTGGATTTCGCTTTAATAATATTGTTATTTTGATTATATCTTCTTTAATGGCGCTCTCTTTAGTTCGATAAATGTGGTATATTTACCGTCGATTGCTGCGTTCTTATTTAAAATTGTCATTTCTTTCATAACTTTATTTTAACTAATCCCATATTGCGTATTTTTGAAAAAAATTTCGGGGTATAAAATGTCTTTATTTTAAATCCAATCTTTACGAGAATAAATGCATTTAAAGTATATGCTGAGAGGGTTTATGTTAAAAATATATAACTCTAACGCAACAATAAAGATTTCGGTGTAATCAAAGTAAAAAAGTAGGTTTCATGGTTAATATTTTTCGTGTAATGGAATTGATTATTATTTTTAATACTAAATTATGCATTTAGCCTTTCAGATGATATACCTTTAGGATATAATTTAATTTTTTTTATTATACATTATATTTCTCCCCACATATCGTTACTTGTTACATTATTTATCATACGAATTTAAAAATGAGAAAAGTTTTGTGTGTTTTTTTAGCATTTGACTCAAAAAATATTCAAGTAAAAGACAAAACTTTCGGCGTCGTATAGCTTTTAATATTCAAATTGACATAGAGTATATCATAATTTCGTGTAATAGAATATAAGACCAAAGAACAATAACGATTTAAGTGAAGGAGACGAAATATGCTGAAGGCATTTATGAATTAAACAATTACTGCCACATTGAAAGTAACGTACGAAAATATTGCGAACAAAATAAAATTCTACGAGTTTAACAGTCTATACTGCTAATCATTATATATTATGGGCTATGATAAATTTTCTTTCTCAAAATTAAACCGTTGAAATATTTTTGAGTGAAAACACTTATGGCAACATCGATATAATGTTTGAAAGATCTGAACATGATAATGAAATATATAAAGACATTTCGGGATGTATATGACCATATATTGTATATGTTTTTTTTGTAAGCATATACAATCCTATAATTGATTATAGTACGGCATAAGTAAACCGTTTTATATGTATTGGATATACGTTTTTATAAGCATATATACTGTTATACTTGATTATAGTGCAGTATAAATAGTTCAACTATTGAGAACACTGTTGACTTATATAGGTACCATTTGGACGGTAGTTTTAAAAAAAATAAAGTGGGAAACGATGCAAGTTAACTGTCATTACATTTGCCTTTTATTACTTTTAATTCGCCATTTAGAATTTAACGGTTGTTGTTCAATCATGGTTAAAAGTGATTTGTGATCTATTCAAAATATTGACTGCCTTATAAAGTCCTGAAGCTTATGACCTTGAAACCGTCCACCGTTTCAATGTATTATACTATACGTAACATTAGGTGAGTATCAGAATTGATTTCTGACTGCTGTGGTTCAGGAGGGGGGGAGAGGGACAGGTGTAAAAATTTCTATAAAATATGACCTTTTTTATACCAGTAATCATTTTAATACAAGAATCTATATATAGTATATATACAAAGTGGTTAAGAAAATTACTCAAAATTATTTGAAAAATAATAGGTTTAATATTATTTATGATTTATAAAATGAAGTCAATATGATTAGGGAAAAAATAAATAATCCAATATACTGCAAAACACACAAATATTGATCAATGCCACATAGCATACAGGTAAACGATATTTCTTTTGTGCTCATAGCAAGATAATTATGGAAATGTTTACCAAAAAATGGAGCGTTATGACAAACTATAAAAATAACGCCGTTGTTTTCATTGTAATCCACGAACGCGTAAATGAGCAGTCATTGGTTGCAGCGGGTATCTCGATGGGCTGGCAAGAGGTAAATCACTGTTGAATCCCTTTTTAACATTTAAAACATCAGTTTTTAAATATTTGAAAACTTTTTAACATAGTAGTAATTATAACAAGATTAAAAGAAGAATTATAACAGATTTGTAGGCTCCACTAATTTATCAGTTATGCCCACCAATTTAAGGTCCACCAATTTAAGATCACAAATTTAGGTTGGATCTGGAAAAGTTTGTAGAATCTCCATACAAATAACTTAAATCAACTGCAAAACTAATATAGAGAGTGGCGATTTAGGGTGGGAGAATAATATATTTGTTGATGTGTAGACTAACATTTTCGTTACGGTCCTCCTTGTCATTTTATGCATAGAAATATATTAATTGTCATTTTGGTTTAATCCGTTAAGATTTCCATTCGTATTAAAATATATCAAATTGTCATCGAAACTATGCTCAGCGAATAGTATTTACACTCGGGATATATGAAAAAAGCTAGTAGATATTTAGTTAAGATTTTCTCTATTAACAATATTTTTCTCGCACTCCACCAAAATACCTGTATCTCTCAAAAGTCTGATAGTCAAAATTAGGATATCATTTAATGTTATTATATATTAGAAGATTAATATATCATTAAATCCTTCTCTGAAAAATCTTTTACGTATTATGCACTTTAAACAATATTAAAATCTTTCTAGCTGTTTTCGAATCACAAGCAGACAAACGGAGAGATAAATAGAAATTGTATGGACCAACGTTGCATTTTGTAATTATAGAAGGTACCGTCATTACCCTTTTGTACAACATTTCGAATATTTGCTGAATCTCTTTATCCATTTGTTACACCCTTTTTCATTTATATCATAATACTACCAAGTTTTTTGTTCATTTATCTTATTGAGTAATGTCTCAATTATAACTATTTATGAATTGACCAATACTATCATCTTTTCTAAAGCTAAGCCAAGAATAAAGTGCAATATATATATATATATATATATATATATATATATATATATATATATTATGTAATACGTTTTGTACAAAACATCAAAATGATGTTATTCATAAAATATATTATTACTCAAAATGATGTTATTCATAAAGTATATTAGTAATATATTAGTAATATAAAGCATTACATTATCCAAATTGCTTTGTCCACACGTATAATATGCAAAATGGAAAGACGCCTTTTGCATCAAACTTCGATAAAAATGTAAATGTCAAATAGAGGATTTCAAGGAAATTTTTTGTATGTGAATAAATAGTTATAAATGTTAAAATGTTAGCAATCCTCCGATAACTGTCAACTTACGACCCTTTATTCAAATAGTTTCAAAGCATTTAACTGCGTTTTTTATTCCTAAAAACACATTTCGATTATCAATTTGTATTAAGACTTCTTGCTTAGATGTAATTAAACGAATCTATCATCGCCATATTATTATAATTTTTGTTAGTTATATTTTTGGGGTTTCGATTATTTTTCTGTTTCAGTAACAGTATCATATTAATATAAGCATGAGACAGAAATATTTGTCCTAAAGCATAATCTATAACTATATCCTAGCGTATACATCATTGTGTTGTTTTATAATTAATTTCGATCTTTGACAATTTGATGAAAGAATCAAGTTTAAAAGTTCAACAACAATGAATTACAAGTTACTCAATCTACTTAATTAAAATAATATAAAATTATAGTTTCTGGCTGTGGATAGAGTAAAAGTTCAAAAGTTGTTGGAAAAACATAGAATTTTTCAAGAAGAGTGTAAACTAATATTACTTCATAAAATCTTAAATCGAGGTTAAAAGAAGAAATATGTCAGCAGAATATGATATTAGTGTCTCTTAGCCATAAAAAGAATTAAAATAATCAATATGCAATAAAACCTTTATAAATTCTGTAAACCTTTGTTGATGTAACGAACATGATGAATTATTATCTGGTAGTTTGTAGTATAAGATTTGTGATTTATTTCAATAGAATACATATTTATATTTATAGTATTTTACTATAATATATGAAAAACACATAAAATATTTTACCAAAATTGTTCTACAGTAAATCTCAGATTCAATTATTGAAATTAGTTTTAATTTTAACCATACGATCAGAAATGATCATAAACACAAACCCATCGCACTTAAATTTAATTATTTGAAATTATTCGTTTATTGTGAAAAAAGGAAAATTATGTTATTGAAGTATAATATGAATCATTTGCTTTTCGAAAACTTTCTGGTATTTTTCGGATACGTTTTCAATACTGACAACATTGTGAGGAAATTGAGTCACGAAAGGAGTTTAATAACACGCAGCAATTGTTAATAACGAAACAAATAAATTGGAGACATCTCTTGGTTGCAACCCGTCAAGATGTGAATAAACTTCGCATCATTGGTCGCAGCGGGCGGTACGACCGACTCACGAGAGGTGAATGTGGTGAACCACCGAGGGAGATCGTTTATTGAATCCCTTTCAGCAATATGTTGGGCCCTGAACGATGAAAGTCCAATAATGACACCGATCTTAATGTTACGAACTATCAGAGTATATCTTATATCTGTAGTATCTAAGTTAGCTAAAGAGAAATAGTTACGCGTAAATAAGAAAATCTTTACGTTATTATTTAAGTATGATCTATATTTACCGCATCTTTCCAAAGGAAAAAAACATAAGGCGCCATATGACGCTTAAGTATCAATTCGAGATATCTAATGTTACTCTCACATCTACAAAGTATATCCAGTTCAAAAATGTTTAGAAATTTGTCTTAAAAGTGGCTGTGTAAGTTATAATGATGAAGTAAATTATAAAGTTATGTCAAAAGCACTTACCGCTGCTAACTTGCATTTGTATAGTTATGTAAATTTTAAGTTAACGTACATGTGTCATCATGAAGCGAAACGATTTCTTATATTCAAAAGAAAACAAAATATTGACAAAGGAATGTTATTAGAATAAATCAAGGGGTGTACTTTATTACACAGTATTTTCCTAAATGTTTATTTTTCCTCGCAGCTTAAGGAATATATTCTTTTTTTCTTTATTTTTACTTCGCAACTTAAGGTATACTGTAATGTTTAAGTAATTCATCGTTGTTGTTTTCTCAAAACTTTTGTGCAACTCCTAATGTTTGTAATTATGTCGATTTTCATTTACATAATTTTTTTGTATTTCTTTTTCTAGGAGAGTCCATTATAGATTTTTTATTATATCTTTTATAATTGTGTGTAGTAAATTAAAGAGAAAAATATTTTTAAATGTTACTTAGGCCATGATACTCATTTTGGAATGTAGCTACAATAGGGTAGGATTTTTTTGTTATTTTTTTATGTTATAGGGTGTTTTTGCGTATCGATTTCCGTAATTTCAATTTAAGTGCACTGTTTAGAGTTATTATGTATAAAGCATAAATGAGGACTAAATGTTTTCAAAACGAAAAAGACTCACATCATACCATATTAATTTTTGATAAACCTTCTTGATTAATTTATTTTCATCATTGATCATAATTTATGTGATTTTGTTTCTAGTTTTTAGTTTATAAAACACATAATTGTGTCATAAGTTATTATTTTTAGTTGAAATGGTTGTTCCTATGATTCAAAAAATATTATTCAAGATAATGTTTCGAAATTTGCTACGGTCGCTTGTATAAACTAAAATATCATTCATTAAAAAAAATCTTAATTAAAATGAAAAATAGTTAAGATACAATAAAAATACCGTATATTTTGATTGTATTTTAACTATTTTGTTACATGTATTATTCAAATATTACAGCGAATATTCTTGTAATTAAATAACGGTTTTCTTGCATATACCGTATACACATAATACCGGTCAAATTTTGTTGCACTATACTTACTTTGACAGGAGTTATATACACATATTGTTTCCCAAAACATAAAAGCTTAAAACGCTTCACATTTGTGGCTTTAATGGTGGGTGCTTGAGAATTTACACGCACTGCGCGGCCAATTTTGCGAGCTTTGACCTCATCTCTCACGCGGATCGAACCGCCGATAACCGAGGTATCGATATTAGGGGCGCCATTGAAACCGTTCACTTGATTTACAACCAGCCAGGCTCAAAACCTTCATCGCACAGTATAACGATGTCAAAGCCCAACAACAGTTATTAACGGTGAGATTGCCACATTTCATGATGAGAGAGTGTAAGATTTATAAGACCGTTTTAGAAAGTTTTGTTGCTTTTTTAATATTCATAGATACGTACATATTGAGTAGATTACCTTTCAAGACGGGTAGACTTAGTAGATAACGTCATATGAAATGATAATGACCAATATTAATGAATATTTTTCATACAAGCGTAAAATATGGTATTTATTTAAAAAACATAGATGATAACCAGAAACCTCGCTGTAGTTTTCCTATCATCTTTAAACATAATTTACAAAATCTCAATGTTATCTGCAACCATATTGCACTATCTAGACAAAACCGATTGTTTTCTAATAAAATGTCGCATGATTTTGGTGAATTTTTTCCCTAAGTTATATTCAAGTTTTATTAAGAATACATCAAATAATTTAGACTTACTGGCTTTAGTCCCTTATGACACGAAAGTGCCAGTAATAACCCGAACGAAATTTGCCAAATGTTCTCAGAGTTCTTTCAGTCAACTTTCGAGCCCACTGATCCAGACATAAACAAATTCATCGAAAAGGTTGAAAACATGCCTACTAGTAGTTTAAATAATGTCAGCTTATCTTCCATATCGTTTTGAGGTTGCAGATGTTTTAAAAATGCTTACGTCATTAGACTTGAACAAAGGCCCAGGACCAGATAGAAATGAACCAGCCTTCCTCAAATATACTGCAGATAGATAATAAATGTGTAACACATGGGACTTTTCCTACATGTTGGAAAAAGGCGCACATAACACCTGTGCATAAAAACTAGGTTTTTGCATCTCATAAAGAAAAATAACCACATATAAGCATTGACATGGTACAAACTATTGTAATGTGTGCCTGTTAACCCAAAAAAAGTCAAATTCCCTGTACAATTGGAGTATCATTTGAAAGGCTAGTCATAAGTGTTTCCAAAATGTTTTTTTCCATAATTTTGGGTATTATGTGTTCAGAAAAAATGTGCAAAAAGAAGAGTTCGTGTCTCCCTTCTTTATTTTCTAAACTATGGAATTTAAAATTAAAGAAAACAGAGTTTTTGTTAATTTTGTTTAAAGATGATAGGAAAACTATAGCGAGGGTTCTGGTTATCATCTATGTTTTTTAAATAAATACCATATTTTATGTTTGTGTGAAAAATATTCACTAATATTGGTCATTATCATTTCATATGACGTTATCTACTAAGTCTACCCGTCTTGAAAGGTAATCTACTTAATATGTACGTATCTATGAATATTAAAAAAGCAACAAAACTTTCTAAAACGGTCTTATAAATCTTACACTCACTCATCATGAAATGTGGCAATCTCACCGTTAATAACTGTTGTTGGGCTTTGACATCGTTATACTGTGCGATGAAGGTTTTGAGCCTGGCTGGTTGTAAATCAAGTGAACGGTTTCAATGGCGCCTCTAACATCGATACCTCGGTTATCGGCGGTTCGATCCGAGTGAGAGATGAGGTCAAAGCTCGCAAAATTGGCCGCGCAGTGCGTGTAAATTCTCAAGCACCCACCATTAAAGCCACAAATGTGAAGCGTTTTAAGCTTTTATGTTTTGGGAAACAATATGTGTATATAACTCGTGACAAAGTAAGTTAATGTGCAACAAAATTTAACCGGTATTATGTGTATACGGTATATGTAAGAAGCAGCTCAGTTTGTCACTTTTTTTAAATTTATATCGAATAACGTAATAGTTTAACGCATAACTTAACTGACCAACAAATCTTTCATTCTTGTGTATGTTGCCTTTACAAATATTTCCGATTTTTAGTATTCGAACCGTTATTTAATCACAAGAATTTTCGCTGTAATATTTGAATAATACATGTAACAAAATAGTTAAAATACAATCAAAATATACGGTATTTTTATTGTATCTTAAATATTTTTCATTTTAATTAAGATTTTTTTAACGAATGATATTTTAGTTTATACTAGCGACGGTAGTAAATTTCGAAACATTATCTTGAATTATGATAATATATAATGGCTTAAAATTCTTCAAAACTAAACAAAGCGTTTTAAAATTTCAAAAATTCACGAATTAGAAGGTGAATGCATCGAATAACAGATTGTCAAATGTAAACGAAAAGAGACACGTGTAATAATTACTTTTTAGACTGAGTAATTAGATTGGATTAGATTAATCAAAATAATACGTCATTAGGTTAGCTCTCGTAAATAATTCTCCTAAAAGGAGAAAACACTTCGTTGGAGTATTTTTTTTTAGTTTTTAAGACTTTGGCTATGTATATATTTTGCCTATGTGGTTGTGGCTATACGTTGGCTAAGTGTGTATTTTCAGCTATACTTAGACTATGTGTATATTTTTTAAGACTTTGGCTATATATGTATTTTGCCTATGTGGTTGTGACTATACTTTGGCTAAGTGTATATTTATCAGGACTTTGGTTTTGTAATATTCTGGTTAAAGTATTTGAGTTTATTTTTTTAACTGGAAGAAAATCTAAAACAAATAGAGAATATAATAATATATTTACCGCGTATTTATAATATTATTTACCGCGCCCTCTTAAATTTGGAGGAAAAAATCGATTTGAAAATTACTCTTATTTTTTTCCTATTTAAAATTTTGATTTTTTGCGATGTTTTATGTCAATTCAAGTTTATACCGCATATTCAGTGTTTCTTTTTGCAAAGCATGGCACTTAAGTCGAAAAAATTATAAAAAAATAGTTCATTGCACAAACGCAGTTCACATGGGAAAGGATTTTTCAATTAATTTTTTAGTAAAATATAATAGGGAGTATTTAACATTTTTGTTAAGTAACAACTGTCTAATATATATATTTCATATTTCAACAAAAAGTTTTTGTAATTCTCCCTATTTTAAATAACTTTATTCCCAACTTTGTATTTTTAAGTAAGTTTTTAGTAAATTAATTTAACCACTTAGGCAATTGCATGTTTTTTCGGACTTAAAATGCATTTACTTTCAGAAATATGATGTAATGGGCAGTGCAATAATAACCTTACAAAATACTTGGCTTCAGCAAGTATCGACATATTCCATTGATCATTTGTTATTCCATAAAATAAAAGATAGTTGCGATAAAAACACTACATTTTTCTTCCCTTTTGCATACTTTAAAATTCACAAAAAAATTTAGTTTATTACATTCTAGACAGTACTAGTTTCATTATGGTACTTCCGGTCGACCTACAATTTTGAAAATCGACACAATAGGAGGTCTTCTAGCTCAAGCGAAGGGAAAAATCCAATAAACAATGCTTTCTAAGTCTATGTGGAATTTGAAATATTCTTAGATATGGGCCCGTGAAAGATATAGTATGCGATATTATTATTAGGGTACTTCCGGCCGAGTTACAATCTAGAAAGTTAGCATAATGGAAAGTCTTATAGCATAAGCAAAAATATACATTTTTTATAAAAAAAATTGTTTTTAGGCTGCGGAAGATATAGTAGGCAATATATTTATGTAGTGAAAAATTATTATCTGTAAAAAAATTAATTAAAAATACTATTTAAACGTATATAAGCGCCTAAATATATGAAACCCTTGTTTTTGCATGACATTTCTTAATGACTGTCATGCATCTATTTACACGAATGAAAATAAGCCGGAAAGCAACTTTCCTGCTTATAATTATTTAATACATTTCGTAATAGTTTCGAATCATAAAGGGGTGTAAACTAGTTATATCAACTAAATGCTACACAATAATTAAAATAGAACTAAATTAACGAGCTCCTAATCGTTCTGATTACAAAAGAAAAAGTTACCTTTTACACAATGTATCATTTGTCCTCGCATGCACTAGGTTCAAAAAAGTAAATATTATTTCGGGTTCGAAATTACAAGGACTAAATCGTCGAGGGTCAACTACATATGGCGTAGGGGAGTTTTACAATGTTTTTATTACAGGTAGACCTTTCTTTTATAAACTTACGACGGAAGCGGAACCGCCGTAAACAGGGTCATTGTAAATGTATCGTTCGCTGATTTGCCATGGGGGCCGTGGGTGTCCACTTACGTGAATATTAGGAGCTTAGTATTGAGAGGCAATTGAAATAAAACAGGATACATATTTTATCACAAAGTGTGTACTGAAGAACAAGGGTGAGAAAAAAAAAAAAATATATATATATATATATATGTATATATATCTCTATATATATACATACACATATATATAGATTATGTTGGTCTCTATCGCCAGCCATTTCAAGCGAGATTTGAACTCGGAAAGATGATTATATTTTCTAAGGTGGAATATACTAGAGGATGGAAACATTTTTAAAATTATGTCACTTATATAAGAGATTTTAAGACACAGAAATATCATGCATCTCCATAGTCAAGCAGAGGAATAGTGGCCATCAGGCACTTTAAAAGAACGAAAATCATGAAGAACGTTTCACTAATTACTATTGGCAAAGGCAATCCAATGTTAACGGAGAATAAGTAATAGCAAAATGTATTATTTATTTTATAACAGATATATTTTTGGTGGCAATTTCAACACCACGTTTTCGCCCTTATACAACTCCATCTACATAAAAATAACTCAAAGCACAATATATGTATAAAGTACACAATTTCTGTCTATAGTTTATATACCACAGGTAGCAGAATGCTAAATTGATATGATACATTCTCAATTCAATCAATAAACGGTAACCGCGGTCCAGCAGCGCCGAGTTCACCATTTACTAAATTCGTTTTTCGCACAGCTTCATCCTCAACTGGATTGTGGTCAGAGTGCATTAATAATATTAATACGCGGGTAGATTACGCATATTAATTTTATGTGCACTGATAGGATTGACGTATGTGATTTGAATACAGTATATCATTCTTCTGTTCAATAGAAAAGAAACCTAGATATAAAAGTGGATCTTTTAAGTAATTATGCTATCAACTAAGACGTATTTATTCTGTAGACACTGCTTCTAAATAAATAGTATTAATTTTTAAAGAAATATCAAACAAAATACCAAAGAATAGGGAAATTATTTTTCATAATTTTTCAACATTATTTAATCTTACGTTCGTCAGTGTATGAAACAAATCAAATTACGTGCAGAAAATTATATTCATGCGAACTTTTATTAAAGTATTCGGCTAGTTAACAAGATTTTATTCCCAATTAGTTTTACTTTTTAAATCTGAGTGAGTTATTTTTATATCATCTTTGTCTATAACTTTATCTATACTGTTATCTGCAAAGCTAACCTTCAAAAATCAGATTTTTATGTGTATTTTCACACGTATGAAAATTTGAATTTTGAAGGTTTTTCGACCTGTCAATATCGATTTCTTATTCTATTACTTATCGCATAGAACTTTGAACAAGACACGGAATAAAATGGATGTACTGGTCGAAACCAGGCCAACTTTTATAATCTTTTATAAATGTGTTTTGCGGTATATATTTTATCATTTTTATGAAGAAAATAAACTTGATATTCTTGACAAAATAGTTTTTAAGTTATTCGATATAATTACTGAAAATTACTTTTTATGTTCAACGTAAATTCTTACCGAAGTAGCAATGAATATCAACATTCCACCATTAATTCAATATTATATTTTTGATTTTCAGTTCAGGTTTAGGACCTCTTACTCCTGTTTGTCCTGCACTTAGTTATTGACATTCATATGTGCGGATATCGCATATCATCCACTTTTTTAACTTAATACTTACTAATAGTTTCAGCTGATCGAAATTATGTTTTAATGTGAGTAATTGTAAACACATATTAACTCACAAACTTATAAAAGTCCGTAAATTCTTCATATAGTCGGTAATTGACGTAAATTTAAACCTATTTTTAACGCAATTTAAGAATTCGTGTTTTTCAACGTTGGCCAGTTTATATCCCTTAGAATAACATATTCTAAAACTTTCGATAATCATTTGAAAAAGTTCCAAACTTGTAGCTAAAAATTTGCTTGTTAACTCAATATATTCATGGGAAAAGCGAGGAATAATTTAAATCAATCAATAAATATAAATTTAACTTAGTATTTTCTTTTAAGTAAAAATAATCCATTTGTATTACTGTTAGTGATGCTAGAAATTCCGAGTCACATTCCAATTATCCTCCTAAAACCATGCTGTCTTCCAATACATCATCCTTTTACCATAAAATTGAACCAAACCTGATGAGCTGGGTTATTACATTATAATGGTTATTATGAACAACAATTTAACTAATAGCATAATCCTAACAATCCAGTTCCAATATTGTCAGTTTTGAAGAAAGATTCCGAATTTTATCATCAAACGGTATTTAAACTGTAGTTTGCCGTGAGTTACGAGTCATCCAAAGGCAGATCTTGATTCGATGCTCGCCAAACGTCAGCTTGTATCAGGTAGTCTTTTTGGAAATCTTAAAATAAATATACCCTAAATGATACGATTTTTTACCAACAATATTTTTATTGTCCTCATAACAACGTGATAAGTTATTTGATTTCATAATACCGTGATTTGTCATACTAAAAATGACGCTATAATGATAGGTTAGACGCTGGTCAATACTTATAGAAATTAAGATAGTTGCGTCCATAATTATAAGTTTTGGTACTTTATTATTCTTTTATTTAAGGGGGTGGTTTCGATCAATAAAAGAATAAATATAAGAGAAATTTCTGACTTCATTCAATTTTATCCCAAAATTAAAATATTTTTGGTATATTTGATAAAATATTTTTGATATATTGAAAAGCTATGAAGCTTTTATTAAAAACGTGAATTAATTTATGGTTACGGTCTATATCATTAAGGGAAAAGCCTCTTTTCAATGAATTCTGAATTTGATCCATTTACATATTATAAGCTTTTTATCACAAGAAGTCATACCGACTACTTCATATTTAGTATGATGTTTCCAATGTTGCAAACATTTTTTTTCTATCATTATACAGAACTACTTAACTGATATTTACTTTACTAACTTCTTATTACGTAAATTAAAGAAAAAAAATTATTTTTAAATTTTGAAAAGAAATACGTCCTTTTTTTCGCACCCCCATTTAATAAAGTTTATCTGAATATTGAATATTAACGTATATCGGTAACCAAATAAGCAGCTAAAGAAATTATCTAATGAAACTTTCCATTTTCAGTGTTGCGACACTCGGAGTTAATGACCGTCCTTGTGCGTCGATGGAGACAGGAGGGTAGTATCCCTTCAATGAGGCCGAGCTTGTTGTAAATCAAATAAATGGTCCCGGATACACTATTGACGTTTATATCGGTGGCTGGAGTCAAAATTATCCGCATATAATGCATTTAACATCTTAGCATTATTTTTAAACATTAAACAATTCATTTAATGACCATGTATATTCTTTTAAAACTTTAAAAATAATTTTTTTTAACAAGCGTTTATAAATAGAAAATTATTAGCAAGGAACTTAAAACGACATCTAAAATTAACCTATATCTGCGGTGAAGTTATCATATCAAACTTTGTAAAAATTGTCGGATTTTAAAAGATAAAATAAAGATTTTATTTTAAATTTGACTTCAAAAAAAAAATTAAAATAATAATTTGCAATTATACCTGTTCATAAACATAAAACAAGGAAGTGAAACTGAAGAAAGTTAATATTTATAAAAATTAAACAGGACTGAAAAAACAAGAGATAAAGAAAATGAGGACTAGAAACGAGAGAAAAATCTTTCAGACGAAATTTGAGTCTAGTTAACTTCAAAGTTTGCAACTGGGAAACAAAATAGTTTTTCTTAGAAGAAAAGCGTGCATTTAAGACGAAGAAAAGTTCTAAGTGGAAGAATTTATGAGGTCGCTTCCTGAAAGAAATTAAGTGTGCTTCTAAATCTACTAATTAGATAAGTCTGACATTGTGCATTTTTCAAGATTAAAGGGAAACTCCTTATGTAATAGTTAATGATTTTCTAACTACCTCTAACGGAACTGGGTTGCCGTTATGTAAAATCCTCAACTGAACTTTCTCGTTGCACTGTCCTTGCCTTATTTTGAAATAATCGTCCTAACGATCTCGAAATACGACCAAATTTCTTTATATATCCCTAATACTCCTATTTAAATTTTACTAAAGCAGTTCATAATTCATATTCAGTAAATGTAAAATAAACCGATCATACAAAATCAAGCTGACATTAATTATGCAGTATCCACGGGCACACGTAATTGATGTGGCTATTATAATATTGAACCTTGCATGATGCAGAAATTTATGGTCTCTACAAACGTGACTGCAGCACAATACACAGTCCAAACATATGATATTCTAGTTAATTTACACTGAGGCTCTGCTCAGCGCAAGTATGTATGTAATAAGTCATTAATTATATTTATTGCATACAAATAGACCAAATAGGTAAGACATTATTTTAGAATATCCATAAAATCTATTGATCTTTAGAGAATAATAGTTGAATAGATTCCAGTTTTATGCATACGTAGGAACAAAATTGAACAATTTAAATTTTTGTAAAATACTCAACTAACTGGCAATTAAAAGTTTATTGCCGGGTAAAAAAAAAGATTTTGACGTTTAACAATAAAATGTGATTATAATGAGAGTAATAAAACCTAAAGAGAAAGACTAATTTGTTACAATTTATTTAGTCAGAATAAACCAGAAATTGTTACTGTACAAACAAAAAATAATAAAACACGAACTAGATTTATACGCATCGTGCAGCAACACATTAAAAAGAATCGAAAATAATTCTGTGGAATATAATATAATCACTGATTTGACATCAGAAATTGCAATAATATTCAGTTAAAATGAGAATATTTGTATAAACGAGCTGTAAATTCAACCTTCCTACACCTTCACTATAGCTGATCTTAGGCAAACTTCATATGCTACTTAAATTTATGATGAGCATTTGAAAGACACTTTTTGTGATAATTCGAAGCAATCTATAAGCTGTTTGCCGGGCCCAGAAATGTTGATGATATATTTGTGAATAGTGATAGAAAAACGATACAAACAATAGTTATTTATTTTACAGTCACATTATAAGATATATTTAGGTATTTTTAACCGACTTCCAAAGAAAAGGAGGTTCTCAATTTGTCGGAAACTTTTTTATGTGTTCATTGGCGATACGGAGTACTAAGTGAACCAATTCCTTTTTTATTTAAAAACCGTACTTTTGAGGTGGTCCTATATAAACATGATGATGACCTGATGATAACGTCCACAAATTAACGATGGAACTCTGGATGGATAGTTGTTATTATGCAATATTACTACAACACTTACCAGGTTAGGGTCTGATGGTGAGTTCAGTAGAAGAACAATGGAATTCCTTTATGAATGTTAGTAAATAAACCGCGAATTAAGATATTTACTACTATTAGTATTTGTTACTTTGCAAAATAACTACACCTTCGACCACGTCAGGGTCTGATGATGAGTTCTGGAGATGAACAGTGTCATTAACGGATGGTTTAATTTAGATGATACTAAATCATTGACTTACTTGGTTTAGTTTTTTGCTAATCTCAAGATCCTCTTTTTGTAAAAATTTTTACTTTGTCAAATAACTACACCATGGAATAATACAAATTAAATCCAATTTTTCCATGATTCTATTTTTATGGGGCTATAGTGAAATCCGTCCATCCGTCAGTCTGTCATAGACTCAAGGTTTCTTTATTTATCAACTTATATATTAAGTTTAAGTTAGACTCGAGCGAATTAAGAAGTGTGTAGAATTCAAATATGTCTTGAAATAATATTTTACCATATACTCCTCATGTATTATATACTTTCTCAATTAACGTAAAAAACCTGAAAAATTAATTACACAAAATTGTCAATACGAGATCCTTTAAGATCAATTCAAGTTATGATGGTAAACATTTGGTGAAAATGAGACTGTAAAGTTGATTTTTAAAATTAAATTTATTTCTAAAATTTAATGTCAAGTTGCATGTAACTACATATGTCATAAATAATTCCCAAAAGGGTCTAGATTTGTAGATATAAAACGACCATAATAACATAAAAACGTGCCAAAGTAACTTATAAACGGATCGTAATGCACATCTTTTTCCGTTTAAAATTTTACTTAGATTGCTGCTTGTTCTAACTAGCGATGCACGATTTATGAGTTGCTTCGATATATCGAAAGAGAAATATCGGTTTGATAAATTTACATTAACTTTACGTTACCTATATTTCATTCATTCTTTACCGCCAAAACTTTTAGTTCAGCAATGAAAATTCAAAATACGGATCGATTTTGATTTATGTTATATATTGAACTTAAAAATATCGACATTAAATATTGATGTTTTTAATTTCAATAATTCGATATATCGAACATCTCTAGAATTCAACACTTAATTCGCTTATACACGGTCATAAAGTTAATACACTGCTTTTTCACTCCAAATAATTTATGCATTACATAGCATAAGCCGCTGTCGGGACCGCCCTCGGTCCAACGCCACCCTTAGCTCTCACCCCTCTATCGTAATTGAGTGACTCTTACTATACACCAGAAGATTATATCAACGACAAGATTAGGAACACCGCCACTTTTGGCATGGCGCCAGCTTTGGCAAATGATGGGTAGGCAACATTTAAGATTTACAATTTTCATGAGGAGCTTTACAATGTTTTGTATTTTTTCCAAATATTTCGGCCTTCACTATGAATAGTAAATGTTTTGTTATCCTACCACTGTACTGATATGACTATTTTTACTAGAACCATGGTTACTAATTACAAGGTGTTTTATAGGCTTTGCAGTCCATAATAAATCTGATTATATAAGTTGCAGTATTTTACTTGAAATATTTTCAATAATTTATTTAAATTCTTTAAATATTTCATTTAAGTATTTAGGACATTAGTATTCGTTACACTTTAATTTAATTGAATTTTTATTGATTTTATCTGGGATACTAGTTTTATCTTAGTTTATTACAATAGTTCGTAAACCTCGAGTTTTAATTGTGGAACTAAAATTTGACTAAGTCTAGAAATAATGAACTTTTAATTTGATTGATGAAATAATAAGCTTTCTGGAAAGAGACCTTCAAAACCATGATTTGTCTTTGGGAAAATGAGATACAACTTCTGTCATTTGTCTGTACATATGTGCGTATGAGCAAAATCAGTCAAAAACTAATATAACTTAAATAAATCTATTGCAAAATAACCTTTATAGAAAAGTTGTACGTCAGTTAAAATTAATGTACTACCTTTTTCTAGATACACAAAATGAAAAAAATGAAACATTTATCTTAAGTATATTTTTTATAGTAAATTACCCTTTAAAATAATTACCCTTTACGTTAAGTTATTCATAATTACCCGTTTATAAGTTTATAAAACATCATTTTTGGTTAAATGTGTGTATATACATATAAATACATATATATATATATATATATATATATATATATATATATATATATATATATATATATATATATATATATATATATATATACATATATATATATATATATATATATATATATACATATATATATATATATATATATATATATATATATATATAAACTCTTTTGCAAAAAAACGAGCAATTATAGGAATAGACCATATCAGAGTTATTTTATTATTATTTGATGCATTTTGTATGACGATATGATGAGAACGTTGTTATTTATTATTGAGATATCGTTTTTACCTACTTCAGTCATTCAAGATGAGAATAAATAAAAAACGATGTAAAGTCCATAGACGAGCGTTTTCATAGTGGTACATTAAAAATGGCTAAAGTTTATTTTTGAATATTTTTTATTAATTTGACATAAAATTTGAAAATTTAGTAACGAGTATGGCCTCTTCTAGCTAAAATCAATGCGCTTAATCTGCTAGGCATGCTTTCGACGACGTTTTTTTATCATTACCTGAGGAATACGTTCACATTCAGCGACGATCACATTTTTAAGGGCCTGAATGTTTTCTGGGGCTGGTTTTACGGCTCTGAGGCATTGTTTGAGATTATCCCATATGTGTTCTATCGGATTGAGGTCGGAATTTCTAGCTGGCGTTCTACAACGCGTAAATTTTTTTAAATATTTTTTTATAATAACATAATTAATTGTAAGGAATTAAGAATAAACATAATAAGTATCCATGTGCACAGCTACTGCAGATTACTAATTCTCGTCCTCATACCAGTCCCATCTCATATGGAGACGAGAATAAATAATCTGAAGTGGGCTTACATTCAATAAACTATTCATGACATTCGTACTAGCTCAATATAGATAACTGAACCCCAATTATGTTTGTATTTTGAATGGAGTCAACGGGCAGTAGTTTGATAATAAAACACCCTTATTGGCAACCCTTAAGATCAAATGAGAGATTGTGACGTTGGTCAATTGTGTAATGTGTAAACACGCTCCTAAATACGATTTAGTTGTTTTAGTTGAGTGGAATATATTTTTTGTATATATGTTTTATCCAACTTTAAGCTATAAAATCGTTATCTGTGTTGTATAATAAATTTTATGCAACATTGGAACGAAAAATTTAATCTATTAAAATATACCGTACAATCTGTACGTTTCACTGTTTAGGGATAAGGCAAAAAGAAAATTTGACATATTTATCATATTTTTTTTAAAAACACTCACCGTTCTACAAATGAGAAAGGATAGCATTAACTGTAATATTACATGGATCAAAAGGTGGTACCAGGTAAGTTGATATGTACAATTTTTCATTAGTTTAAACTTTTTGCATTACAGCCCATCAATATTAATTAAGGTTCACTTGAAATTCACAGATTCATAAAATTCTGATTCTTCCAAAAATTGTTTTTAAGAGAATATCGACAAGAACCTTTTCCAATTTTCTTTTCTTCATTTAGTTATCTATATTATAAGCATAGTTTCTTCTGTATATTTTATATTTTACCTACGTTCTTAACAATAAAATGTCATTAATTTGAGAAAATCTGTATTACATTTTCTCCGTTAAACTCTGCCCGTTATTTTAATACGTTGTAAGTTACATTTTTGTATTTTTCCATAGAAATAAGGACTTACATTATAACATAATATTGATTTTTATCATTTTTTGAAATTTTTTAATCTACATTTTACAATTTTTTTTTAAATATTTACATTAGAATCTACCTGTCAATAGTCGCCAGAAATTTCAACACATATATAAATTAGTAGCAAATGTTGAACGGCAAGAAAGTTATCTCCTTATATTCTCGTTTCGTTAATAATATTAATTATTTTATTTTAAATCAGACAATTAAAAAATATTATATATAAGGAAGATTTTAAATAACCTGTAAAATATTAATAATTTTCTTACAATAGTATTCTTGTATTATAAAGAAGACGCATATAATAAAAATAAAAAGAACCATTTGTGCCTATCTAATTTTATTTTAAAAATAATTTTCAAAATATCGGATTTGTATGAAGAAGAAAGCATACTTATGAAAACTCTTTTGCAAACGATTTTTATATAAATACACAGGCAACTTCTAGACAGCCGTGCGCGCACCATGTCATTTTTTACAAGAAGTGTTCCGAGTCAATATTGATAGCCTTTTAACTCAAGATCTGTTTGATATGTTCTAAGGCTCTATGTAAACTATGAGATAGTAAACTTGTGTTTACTATGTATTAAAATGTATTTAAAATTTCATAAATGCGGCTTTAAAATTTTAAAAACCTGGTTATTTTTTGCAGTACTCACTCGTACTTATTCTATATATATTAAAACATCAAGATTATATATATATATATATATATATATATATATATATATATATATATGTATATATATATATATATATATATATATATATATATATATATCGGTTACGCTCAGATAGATTATAAATATTTTATTTCGAAGTATACATATTTGTAGCTAATTAATGCTAATCTTTATTAATTTATATCTGAAAAAATTCCACCACGTCATAAAAATAAATACATTTAATTCTACTTGCAACTGAAATCATGTTACTAACGAGAAGTTTAAAAAAAAAAAAATTTTAATATTCCTCAATTAAATTCAGGCTGTTCTTGTTCAATAGATGTAGTTACTTGTATTTAACATTTTTTATTCTTTCAGAAACTGTGTAAAA
This sequence comes from Druceiella hillmani, assembly GCA_039881145.1. NCBI lineage: Eukaryota > Metazoa > Arthropoda > Insecta > Lepidoptera > Hepialidae > Druceiella > Druceiella hillmani. The sequence goes on from JAYKKI010000001.1 coordinate 17,263,106, forward strand.
CATATCCATGCTTGTCGAGTTACGGAATTTTGATACTACGTGAATATGTGGTGAACAATTTCGACTAGTTTGACCTATTGCATTTTTTAATTTGCTTCGCATTTAGGATTTTTTATGGCTTTTATATATTCTACAATCTATTATATTTTAATATTAGTTAGCATACATTTTGTGATTTCATAATTTTAAATAAAATGTCAAAATCCATCAAAATAAAAAATATGAAAAATGGAACAAGATCTGTCGAACCATTATTAAAATTATTTATTAAAATAGGTTTTACTAGATTTTGAAACATGCCGAGTTCAAATATAAAAGTTATGTAATTACTCAACTTAAAAATATTTACGCGCAGTTTTTAAATTTTTATTTATTGCAATTTATAAATCCAACTTGACTCTAGCTCTGTAATAAGAAAACAAAAGTCGATTCAAAAGTGTTATGAATGCATTAATAAAACATGAATTCAATCCAAGCATGAGATTGAAGCAGTTAGTTGTATGTGGGGGTGGGCAATGTAGGCTGGAATGCATTGAGGATGGAATCGATTAGCCAGTTAATTTATTATTCAAATTTCTGCTCAATTCATCAAGCTAATGTAATGCTCGTAGCGTCAACTCAGGCTGCTAAAATATGCAAATGCAAACAAATATACCCAACGACATTAATAATTTAAATATGTTTACGTATATATATGTATATATATATATATATATATATATATATATATATATATATATATATATAATATATATATATATATATATATATATATATATGCCAAAATAAAAATGATTAGTGCATAATGTTTTACATTTCTTCACTACGAACTCTGTTAAAGAATTTAACTCTTCCTTGAATAATTTTTGACACTTACTTTCATTTATGCAAAATTTTAGCTTCGTCCCAAATTTTAAGTTTTTAACTCAATTAAAAGAAGGCTTGATATTTTAATCATGAATACGAATGAGTACTATAAAAAATAGCCAGGTTCTTAAAATTTTAAAGCCGCGTTTATGAAATTTTAAATACATAGTTGTGTTTACTAGATACTCATAGCTTATATAAAGTCTTAAATTTACAAATCAAACAGATCTTTAGTTAAAGGCTATCAATATTGACTTAGAACACTTCTTGTAAATGATCACAGGACCTTCGTACGTTTTCATAAATATGCTTTCTTCTTCAGATATATCCATTTTAAAAATTATTTTTGAAATAAAATCAGATGGGCAAAATCAGATGGGCTTTCCATTCATCATTTACTATTAATTTACATTTATATTGTCAGTTCTGACGACTATTGATAGGTAGATTTTAATGTACATACTTTAGAAAGAAAACATTTTTAAACGTAGGTTAAAAAAAATTTTAAAAAGTCGTTGTTACTAGTTGAAACGAATGAGGTAAATCCTTATTTCTATGGAAAATTAAACAAAAATGTAACTTGCTGCGAACAAAAATAACGGACAGCTTTTATTGGAGAAAAATTTAATATAGATAATTTTCTGAAGTTAATATCCTTGTATTATTAACAACGTACGTAAAACATAAAATATACAAAAACGACATAAATAATATAGATACCTATACTAAGAAAAGGAATGTTAGAAAACACACATACATCTAATCGATTCCGTCCTCTATGTATTCCGGCTTACATCGCTCACCCCTACATATAACTAACTGCTTCAATCTCATACTTGTATTTAAGTCATATTTCATTAATGCATAGTATATTCAATCATAATACTTTTATATCGACCTTTGTTTTCTTATAATAGAGCTGAGGTAAAGTTAGAGTGATATTATTAAAAGTGTGAAGAATGCATCAAGTTCTCTATAGATAATACCTTCAACTTATAAAAGACTTAAAATGAAAATAATGGTCAAGTTCCAGGTCGTTTTTGTGCGAAATTATCATAAGTAAAAATATAAATATGACGTGTAAATATTTTTAAGTTGAATAATTACATAACTCTTATATTTAAACTCGGCATGTTTCAAAATCTAGTAAAACCTATTCTAAGAAATAATTTTAATAATGATTTGAAAAGATCTTGACCAATTTTTCATAATTACTAATCTGGCAGTCCAATTTCAATCAATAATTTGTTAAGTATTGAGGCTCATTTTTGGTTGTAGAACGTCAGTAACAAAATTGCTGAATTTGAAGTGGAGAATATAAATGTGCTATTATAGTGACTCCATTATATCCACAAAAAGTCACTCTTTGGTTATACTTCATGGACTGATGGAGTCATTAACTTGTATTTCTTCAAAAATAAGGCCGGCGAGGAGGTTTCAGTCAATGAAGAGTGCAATAGATTCATTATTACTGACTTTTTTATTCACCAATTTAATGACATTTATTTTGAAGAGCATTGGTATTAAGAAGGTAGTAGTAATGCCCCTTGGAAGAGAATATTTGCTGCGTTATTGCTAAAGTAGTTTTAGACGTAAATATCATATCCCTTTTAGATAAAGTTAATATCATAGTCATTATCATGATTATTATCTTTTTTTTTAATATTAAAATTATGTATCCTTAAAAAAACCCCTATTTTAAATTAAATAATGCTACTATAGTTTATATTTGACAAGTTTAACTCTTAATTTTATACACTAATCATATTTTCCTTTCAGAGTTATATATATTTATATACATATATATATATATATATATATATATATATATATACATATATGTGTGTGTGTGTGCATATATATATACATACTTTAACTTTCTACTAACTTGTAGACTGGTAACTCAAAAACTAAAACTGTAAGTGCTAAGGCGTAAATATATTATTAAAAGGTTGAGGTCTGTTTTAAAGTGAGCTATTAAAATACTTAGGAACTTATCAAAATTCTCTTCTAGTAGCGAAAGATAATTGAAATGTATAATAACTCTCATTATGTATAATATTAATATTTGTTATTTTTGTATAAATTAAAGTTATTAGGCGCCGTATAAATCTTATGCATCACAAATTTTAATATTATTTTATTTATAATTTATTTATTTTATAAGTCAACAAACGAACCGATGTACTTTGTTTTTATATATGCAGTTATTTTTTGATCAACTTAGATACTGACTTACACATATATTACAGTATATTAGTTACAAAATATGCACATAACATTTCATTTAATTTAATTATTTAGTTGATTAATTAATTTATTTCTTAATAGTTTCAATATTTTTATTAATAATGATAACATATTTGACAGGAAAAATGAAGCAATAGAGGGGAGGAAAAAAGTTCAAATATCTCAAACCGAATTCTGATAACTAAAGCCAAATACAAGAAATTATTTAAAATTTTCATCAATGTTTGGAATCAAACCAATTTTGTCACGGATTAAAAGTATCTGTTAAAATCATGATCATAAAATACTTAGTTTAATAATGCGTTAAATTTAGAATAACCGTATTTAAATAGTAAGATTTTCAAGAAGAAGAATAAAATTTTTTGTTATTCTCAATTTTTTTTCGTAATCATAAACTCATTTTACGCAAACATATTCAAAAGTTCAATTTACAAAGACGCACCAAAACACTGAACAGACCAGTTACGATCGCTCTTATATATAAATTACTCGACCGCACTTCAAAAATATTTCAGTTCACCATCGGCCGCTACGGTGAGATAAGAAAAATTATTACGAGAATCGTCAGAAACTACTTCGTTATAAAAATTATTTGCATAAGAGAGGAAAACACTTCTGTGGCAACAACGGGGGATGAAAAAACTGCGAGTGGAAAATTTTAATTCAATTTGCTTTATTTTCCTGACAGTAAAATTTTCATTGCTTTTGATCTATAATTAAGAGTATTAATATGTAACTAGCGTGACCCGTGCGAAGTCTTCGCATTATTTATTCCATTATGAAGCTCAGATGACAGATCAAACAAATATTTTACTAAAATTGACATATAGAGGCGCAAGTATCAAAAGCATTGAGCTAAAGCGCCACTTTATTTATACGTGAGTGGATTTGAAATTAAACAAAAATTTTACCGACCGTCAATCATATTGACGTTGAGCCGTTAGATGGCAGCATTGCTGTTTTGTGTATATAATTTTAATAATTAATTAATTTGCAAAAACAATAGCAATAATACATTTTTTAGTTGTGGATGCCGGTAGAGCAAGCAATTATCTATAAAATGATATATAATTTATGTGGATTAGTTGTGAGGTTTTTTCTAAAAAGGGAGTGTAACATCATAACCTTAGCGTATTAATATATATGATGATGATGATGATGATGATTATAGAAGATATTTAGTTATATATACCTTGCAAGTAGCTGTTATTTATTTATGTTTTTCACACCCTTATGACAGTAACGTCTATATTATTTTTATAAACAATAAACCAGAATCAAAAATCCATATCCAATCAGCAATATTAATTTCAGTTTTTTACCCGCGTGTAACTATAAAATGATTGAGACGATTGTGAAATTGTTTTAACTACAGGTGTACGTAATATTGTTTTGGTATTTGGCAAAAACGTGAAAAAAAATAAGATTTCAACACATAAGAAAAATGCAAAATATACATATTTTTATCACAAATTAAATACGTGGCTGTTATGTGAATTTAATTTTGCAAAGAAAAACAAATTTTTGGCAGCCTAAAAAAAGATTGAAGAGAATACTTCCTCTAAATTATCTTTAACAAATGATGTAATATAATACTGAAATTAATCTGTGTCGAACACTTTCACAACCTTTGACTATGAAGTTACATGACATTTGGATCTTGCTGAATTTTATAGAAAACTAAGAACGTGTTAAAACAGAACATGTAATTAGTTTCTGAATATAAGACGCAGCTTAATTAGTCCGAGACACGTGATTAAAACAATTGATCTAAAGATCTCTTTATTATATTAAAGTATAATGTTGGGTTATTTTTTTGAATCCAGGTTCTCAATCTTAGATACAAGTTGCCTTGAATTTCAAAGATAGTTTCAAAGATATTGTGTTGAAGGTCTTAAAGTTTGTATCTTTTTCCACAATTTGGGTAGTTTAAATTTTTAGAACTATATCTGCATTTATTCAAAATGTATTTGTATAAATGAAATTAATATATTTCCAATGTTGTAACTAGAGCTATTAAAAATGTTTAATTCACTATAGCAGAAATATTTATTTTTCGCTAAAAATATATAATACATATGAAAAACTAGTTCATTTTCTAATTTTTTTTTATAATAATTTTACTTTCATCATTTATATCTTTCCGGCTTAAATGTGTATATTTTTCAAATTCATTTGAAAAAAAAATTACCTACTTTAAATGGTTCTCATTTCGAAATTAGGATATTGGATTATAGCTGCAAAAAGCATATTAAATCATGAAAATTAGGAATATATTTCATTACGTTTAAATTTAAGCTAAACACTTTGGAGTCCATATTCTTAAATTATATATCTAGAAAATGAATACTCTATAAAAAGATGACAATTATTTTTCAAAAAACAAAACTTTTATTTTTCATTGAAAACAAAACAAAAACGAAACACGGATAGACATGCAATCGAAATGTATACATTTTTTAATTACAATGATATGTTTAATTCTTAAAAATACCATGATTATATAATGGTTTTAGCTTCAAAACTCTGTAACAAATAATCGTTCTTTATATTTATATAAATATTCTTATAATTATAAATTCAGAAATGCAATCTAAAATACAATTTATATATTTATTTCTGCAAAAAATTATATGATAAACCATAGGCAGTTTAATTATTACGCATAATCATACTTGTGGCTTTTAAACAAGATTACAGGATCAGGTTATGTAAAAAGGGTTGCAGAATAGTTTTCTGATAACTACTGGTGTTCTTCATTATTGGTTTTGCAAAATAACTTATGAAAATACGAATTTTTTGATAATTTGAACAATATAGAAACGTCAACAATCAAGCAATTACATGTGGTTTATACATGTTTAATTACTTTATGAGTGTAAATCATTTCACATAATTTTTACATACGTACACAAGTACGACAGCTCCTCATAAAACAGCCTTTAAAATATGCCTATTTGTTTCCGAAATTCGAACAGAATAAAATTGTAATGGACGACAAAAACAAAGCCGCCCGATGGAATCCATCAAATATATTCAACTTTAAATGTCCATTAAAATGAAACGATATTTATACCCCTTAATGCTAAAAGCATCCCAATGATTTTAGCACACCCCTGTTAGCGTACCCTTTCACGCATAATCCACCCAACGAACCAGGAAACACGTTTCATAACAAATATTTTCTGCATCTACTGAAAATATTATCATGTATAATCTGAAACATACCCAAATGACAGTTTAATATATTTTACGTTGAATGTTTTTTGTGTTTTAACAAGAATTTCCTTCCAACTCGGCATAAACTAATGAAAAAAAAGTTATGAACTTTCATACATTTATTTAAATACTATTCCATTTGTGGATATCAGAGTGTTGATGCCGATGACGTTGAAAATAAAGCCAGTGAAAAAATAAAATGAAAAAATTATCGTCTGTGGAAGATAAAGAAATTGAAAAAAAAACATATTAATTATAGTAGAACTCGCATATGTTATATTAGTTATATTTAGGCTTATGTAAATATTATATATGTATATATAATATGTAATATATATATGTATATATAATATCAATATGTGCAATATCATGAATATGTCATAAAAATTGATTCATCGCTTTAATTTTCCCGTATTTGATAAACTTCCAAAATTTCATAATTAATAATTTTGACTTTAGTGGTTTCTGTAAATGAGGTGGAGAAACATGTTTTTGTAGATATTTTCAAATATACCTACATAACTGTATGGCATAAAATGGTAAAAAATAGTTTTGGAATTCTTGTAACTTGTTATTTGAATTGATTTACAAGAAATCTTGCTATTTTCATAATTTTAGCTTCAGTATTGAATCATAGCCTTAATTGGAGAGGAGGTCGAAATTTTCAAAATATCGGTAAAGATACACAAAAATTGTAAAATAATTATACATTTTGAGACCCTTTTTGAAAGATATCCCACAGGAATAGGAAAAAACAAATTTTTATGCACTCATTTTGTCACGCCAAAAATTTACATATATAGGTACCTAATTTCAAGTTTCTACGTCGAATGTTAAAAAAAAACAGCCATGACCGCCAGGCAGACGAATGGATTTGTGAGTATATAACCGTGAAACTGTCATCCAATTATAAAAAAAAAATATGTATGGAGTTGAAAACGGAAATCAGATATTTTCAGCATGTACGCGTATATAAATCGTAGTGCCGACGACTTTTTTGTCCCATTTTATTTTCTATTAATGTATTTCTATTTATAGAAAATAAAATGAGACGAGAAAAATCGCATATTGCATTACATTGTATATTAAATAAAAACTATTGTAACAGTAGTGTTACACGCTCAATAAAAATTTATCCATCAGTTTACATCATTTAGAAAGCAGCCTAGTAACGGAGAATGCCAGAAATAAAAATTTAGGGCTTGCTAAAAAGTAACAAGAATATTATAAATTAGTGTTGCCACTTCCAACCGTTTAAATAATTACAAATTTTACTAAATATTTTCTTTATTTCAAAATTTTAAATACATTTTATTTGGTACTAAAAAACTGTAAAATAAATTAATTTCAACGAACTATATATAGCTAACAAAAATGCCACGAATCTCAAAGTCAGACAGTTATTTTTCCAAAAGAAAGACGGTTATTTTTTTTCTAAAATTTTTTGTTTTCTAAGCAGTCATTAATATGCGAAAAAGTTGCATGCATAATAAATAACCATCGACGTAAAAAGAACCACGTAACAAATAAAATAACATCGTATTATTTCTGTTCGTTTTGTGACTTGTTCTTTACATTGTATTCCATATGAGTGAAAGAGACAAAAGTGAATAAGTCTAGATCGTCTAATCTTTAATTATTTTGAAGAAAATTTATATCATATATGAGAGCAATATATATATATATATATATATATATATATATATATATATATATATATATATATATATATATGCATATTCAATAGTAGATACATATTTAATGCTACTTACTATAAATCTTTATTAGTAATATGGTTCCACTGAATTAAAAAACGTAACCTGATTCAGAGTTCACGTTGTCAGTTAAATACTGAGTTATCACAAAATAAAGTATATTGATCTAAATAATTTTCGGGAAAAGCAAGATTTTATTAAATTATTATTACCGATTACCTTTGTTCAGTAACAATAGTAAATTAGCAGCATATTAAAATGTCTTAAGTAGCAGACTTCATTTAACCTTTATATACATTATGATGAATAGCAACATGTTAAACTTTAAGCTTATTATAAAGTAATCCCTCATTTAGAAATTTAATGAATTCTAAACATCTCAATAGAATTCGGTTCCAATTATTTAAATAAATTCACAATTATTCTGTAAATATGACACAACTCGCCAGCCAATTGGCCAAATACCCTCAATAAGCTGCCAGTTAACTGGGGACAGTCTCATTAAGTAAAATTTTGCCGTAACCCAAATTAACTCTATTATCAGACGCATTAAGTGAGTGAAGCAAGATACTCGATTATGTAAAAGTAACGATGAAATGGGAAAGAAAATGAAATAATTCCGATTTAAATTGTCACTTCAAAGAAGTCATTATGGTGTCTAAGATAGACTTCCCATTTCAGAGGGCGTTAGGAAAAATACAATTATATGATAGAGTAAAACTCGTCGCGATCCCCAATTACACCTAAATAAGGCATTATATTTTTAAATTAAGAAAGATTTCTTGAAAAATAGAGAAAATTGGGTAAACATAATTTTTTAAATACGTTGGAAGAGCTATTAAAGAATCTGTAATCGATAACGATTTTAAGATATATATATATATATATATATATATATATATATATATATATATATATATATATATATATACATATATATATATATATATATATATATATATATATATATATATATATAACTATAATTAATAAATAGAATGACAACTTTACTCTTTTTATTACATTTATTTATTTAATATAAAAAGAAACGGAATAAAATTGACTGAAAATGCATGTAAATTATGAATAGAAAAAATTAAATTAATATCTCCAATTAAATGGCTTTGACGTGGATGTATCTGGATAAATATTATCTACATAAATATCAGGAAGCCATTCATTGCGGGAATCATGCACAAGCAATGTTAGTTAACATTAAATAAGATAATTAACAGCGACATCTACTTCTTACAAGAGCAGTTATTATAACGTAGTTTTATAATTCTGTACTAGATGGGGTCATTGCTTTATTTTTACAAAACATTTTTAAGTGAATAATGTCTTTAGTTTAGTAGTGGTTTTATATTTATTTATTTAGGAAATATTTAAGAAGTTCTCTTTCTTTTATTTTCGCCAATGAATTAACATTAAGTCAAATAATTAACATGGACATATATTTCATTTATAATCAGTTTCCATAAAGTAATTTTGTAATTTTTTTTCGGGATGGCGATATTTATAATATATTTTTATAAATATTTTTAACATAATATTGCATTTATATTTACATATTAGTACTCGAATTCTGAAGGTGAAGATCTAAAATGTATTGATATGGAGCACATTTTTTTCAGATTGAGTCTGTAGAGTAATTAGGCCATAATCAATTAATATTTATTTCCTTTTAAATCACTGATATGTTTTACCAATTTATAAGAATTTTATTAAGAAAAACTATAATACGAAACATACCTACATATATTTGTCAGTACGTTTCTCGTATATCACATTTTATTGTCTTTTTACGTGATTTATCTATCAATATTGCAATTTAAACAATCCATAGATTTCAGCATAAATAAATTTTGTAAACATATTTTTATATAATCTTCCTCTCATTATTAGAACTTACGAACCTTTTCCAGAGATTGGAAATGGTAAAAAATCAATTTTCCATCATTTTCACACACGAAAATGATCTGTATGTCAAAGTAATGTTCTGACTTAAACATAAGTTTTTATGAGTATAAAATGCAACGTGAAATTTACACAACCGTAAGAATTTGCAAATATGAAGAGTACCCTTAAGACTTATTTAATATTTAAAAAAAACACAATTACTTTTCCAGAAATATTTATCTTCTGATTCACGATTAATTAAAATATCTTTTGTATTTCAATTAAGTTTAAAAAAGTCTAAGTTAATAAAGTGTTATATATTCAGATAAATAATAATTAAACTTTAAAACAGTGTAGTCAATATACTTTTAAATATTTTATTATATAATTACTAAAATGCTATTTACAAATGTAATATTTTTTAAATATATTATAAAGCACGAAATTAAATTTTAAATTGCTTTTAAATAATTCATAAAACAAAGGTACAGGCGAGCCTAGAATAAATTATTTTCCTAATTAAAAAGAACTTACAGTAATTTTCTGTTTCATAAATTTTTCAATTGTCTATCTATGTCTGCGGATATTCTTTGCGTTACTTATTCATTTTGTTAAATAACATATATGTGTAATAAAGTTTGATAAAGTCACTAATCCTACTTAAATGTACCACTACAAAATTCGTATGATGTAATCAATAAAGTTGCACAAAGTGGATAAAATGTAATAATGCATGCGGGGAAATATACTAAAATGCAAATCCACAAAATTCATATCACCGAGCATAGGACAGAAGGTGTATTTTATAGTTCTGCAAAGAAAACTATAAATATTTACTATTAAAACTTCAATTTTATATTCATATTAGCGTTATCGTTACAAATTTAAGTACACGAGGACCTACAGTTTTAACACTAATGCGTAATTAATGAAGTCAGTGAAGTATGTATCGTATAAAATAAGAATTTCATTCATATAAAGCTAACAATAAAATAGATTAATTCATAATCAATAGTCACAAAAAGTGAATAAAATATAAAAAGCATGAAGGTAAATATAAAATCGCATATTCGCAAAATTAATTTCACCAAACATAGGATTGTAGCAGCACTTTATAATCATGCGAAGAAATTTGTGAATAATGATTATTACAACTTACAGTTTTATATTCGTATTAGCATTAGCATTACAACTTTAGGTACATAAGTACCTAAAGTTGTAACACTAATGCGTTAATAATGAAGAGAATGAAATATGTATTCTATAAAATAGGAGTCTCGTGCAGATCAGGAGTAAATTAGCTTATTTCACAATCAGTATATGTTTTCTAGGTGAAAGATAATTTAAACTACTCAAGTTGTAAACTTATAAACATTCTTAAGTAATAAGTACAGACGGGTTTCGCAATTGTCGACACTTCAGAAAATTGTTGATACGATTTCACTGACGGAATAAAATGCTAAATCCTATAATTTTTTCCTGTTTTGGAATCCATCGTTGAAAATTTAGAGGAGTGTGACTTTGAATATTTCACGAAAGAACTTAAAGACAATGGTAAAGAAAACCTGATTTTCCTATGGAAAAATTTTACAAATATTGGTGTTTGCCAAAAAAAACCTCGCCTTCACTTGACTCAAATAATAATAATCATCAACATCTTCATCATTTATTTGTGGAAAAAAAAATATATATATACACACACACACATATATATATATATATATATATATATATATATATACACATATATGTATGTACAGTGACACAACCGGTTTACAGTTAACGCTTGGGGGGTTGGGGTACATATACACACATGTAAAAACATTAATGATAATTAATGCATAAAATATATGTACGTGGATAAAAAACGTACAATTCATATGCACTGTATTTTGCACCCATACACAAATATATGTGCTTGCCTACTAATTATCATTTATGTATCTAAATACGCGGATTACATAAGCAAATAAAAATATATGCACATACTTATTTATGGAGGAGAAAAAAGAAAAAACAAAGAAAAATAAAAATGAAGTCTAATAATTTTAAAAATCAAAAGCAAAATACAAATGTTAATATTTATCTACTCAAGCTAATTAAAACCGTGAGTTTGCTGGTAGGGTAGGCCCCGCTGGTAGCGCCCGCTTGCGATCCAAATTCTTAAATGTCTCCAAATATGAATGTGGAAAAACCATTTTTTTTGTTATTTGTTAATTAGGGTCTTTATACGAAGCATCACTTGAAAATTTTGATGAACATAAATCTAAAATTATAATAATTTTGAGGCTGTGCCACAAGGAGATGCCGACAGATGAATCATAACCAAATCGAAAGGATTATTTCTTGGACTTCATGATAAAAAAGAGGACTTTTTCTAATTAAGCCTCATAAACAATCTATCCAGGGTAAAAGCAGTTTGCAACCGTTTGAATAATAACTATTTTTATCAAATTATATCATAAAGAACATAAGACTAAGAATTGGTCATCACCATAACGAAGACGACTTAATACTCCTCTTTATTGAAATATATGTTTCATTACATTACGTCTTGCTTTACAATCTAGAACAAATTTTTTTAAGTAAAAGTTTGCAAGCCGTGATATAAAATTTCATCATTTTGATAAGTCGACCATTCTGCCAACACTGCTTCAAAAAGTTTCATTTATACGTATTAAAACTGCCGGAAGGACAATGCGGACTCACATATTATTTAAAAAGTAGCTCAGCTGCGCCAACAAAGCCGCCTTGTTTATTCTGCGAGCATAAAAGTCGAGTCTCCGGGGCAGGCAGTGCTACTTGCACTGATAGGTGTACTATTACATATATTTCAGCAATAAAAGAATGATTTACAACGTTATGACAATTACAAATAGGCTCAAATACTGTGTAAAGATTTGTAGTGTCAATTTAGCGTTGACATTAATCAAATAATTTTACTTTAAACTGGGTTAAAATTTACTTTAAGGCAGAAAATATAATAAGTGAAGATAACGAATTAAAAGGAGATGATATGTTTCAATTTATTCATCTGCCATTAATTACGGTACAATATTTTGTAAGTAGAAAGTAAAAGCTATACAAAACTGCAACATTATCTATTTTAAACTATATAGATTCTATCGTGTAAGAAACTAATGTCAGGAGAAAATGTTTCCTCATTCCAAAATCACTGAAGTTGTTTGAAGGAAATAATTGGGTCCCGTGATGTATTATTTCTGACTTCGACATTTTTTTTTAATTTCCCGACAAGTATTTTCAAGAAACAACATCATAAAATATATTAGTTGGAGGAGATTGTCTGCAAAGGTAGCTTTTTTTTACTAAATGCAATGGTTTCCCACAACTGAATTGGAATGGTTTTCAACAACCTTTATTCAGTTCAGTACAATACTACTGACAAACAAACTAAATGTATTGTCATGAAATAAGATATACTCATACCTGCCTGTACGTGTGAAGAATAGAAATAAGGTAATTAAGGGCTTAGGTAGGGGTAGGGGAGGATATTGCCCAAATATTTTCTAAAATGTCCTCTTTCATAAGCCCGGTCACGATTTTTGTTAAGTGGTATAACGCAAAATTAACTGCTGATCCAGGTATATCCAGCAAAATATCAAGCCATTTAACAATAAATGTACAATTTCACCTTTAATATTTTTTTGTTTTCTTCACTAAGTCACTAGAAAATGAAACTTGGTTCTTTTAGACCCACTCGTTACCACAATATGCTCGTTGACCATCTATATTGTTCAATCATAAAATATCGTTAAGTTTTCAGACTCTTTCCATGGTTAAAAGTTCCTAATGATATATTCTGTAGCTTCCTTGAAATAAAATATTAATAAAATTGTCTCATTCATATCCTTTATACCCTATCAAGGTCGAAATTATCAAAGATATAATGCTATATATAAAAATCGTGCCGTATATAAAAAAAACCGAAAATTTTGTAAAAACGTACCAAAACGTTATTTTTTCCTTTTATAAATTCAAGTAGAGGCCGACAGATGAATAAAGGTTCATGGCGAAATTGAAAGGATTATTTCTTGACTTCAAGATAAAAAAAGATAATTTTTTCTAATTAAGCCTCATGAACAATATATCCCGGGTAAAAGCAGTTTGCAACAGTTTGAATAATAACTATTTTTATCAAATTATACGATAAAGAATACAGAAAAGTTTTGTTTGGAGACTAGATTTTTTTATGTTTTTGCATCACTGTACAATATGTGCGATAATTTAAATTTAACAATACTTGACATATGTCAGTTAGAACCACAAACAACTCAGCATAATTTGATATTTTATTCGATTAAGTTATCTTACTTTTCAAGAGAGATTTCCAAAATATCTTTCTGGACTTTCGAACATATATATTTGGGCACAAACATAAGGTTAGTTCCACCAAAACAGAACTATTCTAAGACGACGATGTCTCGAATCGGTAAAAGCCTTATGTTGCGCCATATAATTTTTTTTCTTTGAGGAGATATTGCAGAAATAAAAATATAAACACATAACAACATGAAGATTTTCTTCTTATTTATGTGTAACCATTTTGTATATCCCTAAAAGTTAGACAATTCCCTCGGCCGTAGTCCTTCGCTACGTTACATTAGGATCAGTGTCATTATTGGATTTTGACCAACCGGGTTCCAACATATTACGGAAAGGGATTCAATAAATAGTCGTCCTCGTTTATAGCTCGCTGCATTTACCTCTCGTGGGTTGATCGCGCCGCCCGCTGCGACCAATGATGCGCAGTTCATTCGCGTCTCGACGGGTTGCAATCAAGGTATATTTATATGTTATCTCCAACGTTTTCCACAATTGCTGTGTCATTAAACTCTTTTCATGGTGCTCAATTTTTTGATAATATAACGAAATTATATTCGATAGATATCATTAGGTTTCCGAAGAATGATATACGACTGACATTATATTCACTCTAATGAAATTTCAATTATCTCATTTGGTATAATGAAAGTAATAAAATTATTTTTCTTTACGTAATTAAACAAATAATTGCAGTGTCATTTAATTAAATTTAGGGAGATTTTTTGTGTTTATGATTGTTTTTACATACTTTCTCCTTTGTTGTTTACTTAAAAAAAAGTAATTTTTAAATATAAATTTTAATCTAATTCGACATGAAGAAACTATATAGCAATTAACTGTTTCTTTGGTTTTAATTTTTTGAGCTAATGTGATGATCTAATGAAAACTTGTCTCATTTTTCACGACTTTTGCTGGTAATTGACAAAATATAAAATACATTCCAATTAATACTAAAACATTGAGAATTTTAGTGTAGAAATATACCTACAAAAATACAAAATATTAGGTGAATTTAATAATGTTGATGTAATTAATCTTTTTATGGTTTCATATCAAGAGAATCCAGAATTATTTTCATATTCAAGCGATGATACCCTTACCGGGATGTAAAATATATCTATTAAGCAAGACTAGTGGCGTATTGAAATTCTAAAATATTTGTTTCAAAAATATTTCTAATAGTAAGATTCCATCTCAATTATCAGTAATAAAATGTGTATATTTGATGGGAATTATGGAATTTTGCACATGTATATACAAGAAACATAAGCACTATTAGTTATAATTATGCATATTAGAAGTAATCGTTCTCTAGTGTATATTTGTAAGTTCAACAAAATTATTAAAATTTCGCCTTGATCAAGCAAATTTCTTATGAAAGATTCTACACTTCACTAATAAGTTGTTCAAACAATTTAACCCATTTTTGCCCAATTTCTGCTAGTTTATTAATGTTTATATACAATTCCATTTACGATTATAGTGTTATACCTTCATTTTAAAGTTACGAAGTTGGCTGGAAGTAGCCCGACCTTTTTATGGTGATTGAGATAGTTAATACTAAAATTGGCTATTTTTTCGCGTTTAAATCTCGGCTCTGTCAAAAGCTATATTTATGCAATTTAAAATGCAGTGTGATGTTTACTATCTCAATAGGAAAGTGGTTTAACTTGGTACATAAAATTTTTCTTGAGTTAGATTGGTATCAAAGAAGGCTCGAAAAGGTTCTTGTGAATATCATAAGGTGTACGTACTGTGCTCGAAGTTTTCTTTTTAATTTTCTCCTAATATTTTAAAAAGGAGTTTACATAGTATTTATCCTATTTACGGTCAATTACATTTTCTCTCAAATTAAGAATTAGGTATTATAGTTTAAGCGGAAATTATTTTGAGTAAAACGTGTCATAATATTTAGCCTAGATCTGCCATATTAGGCAAAGTGTTTTTTAAAATTTATTTATTTCTTAAATATTTCCATACTTCTTTTTCTGGGAGTGTACTATTTTAACGTTAATGTTGAAACGTAAAACCCTGCTACTTCCGTCATGTTCATTCGACCGTTTATCCGTACGTCCATACGTAATCCGTCCTATTCTCACAATTTATAGACCTGTGTGAATTAAATGGAGTGAATACGTCCTTTATTGAAGATTTCAAATTATAGGTAGCAAAATATTTGAAAAAGAATTAACGTATCTCTCCTTAAGTTTGAAGTAGGACTTTTGGCATTGGATTGAAGGTATAGTCAATGACTAGGCTTTTCAAAACGAAAGTAAAGTTCCATTTACCATTTTTCCTTTTCAAGTTACAGTTGCTAAATATGGAGTTTCAAAATTACGTACCATTTGGCTCTAATGACTGAGATGTTTTATGCCATGGGTTTGACGTATTTGAAGAAGGTTTAGATAAAATTTTCAAGTGAAATTGTTTTGGTCAAGTTTCGTCAAAAATGTCAAGAGACATAGATAATTACGGTCTCCTATTTAATACATATTCTACATAAATTTTGGCGATTTTATTGTTTGTGTCGTTTCGTTATTACCTAATTTTTCTTGCAAGGAATCGAGGCATGAAAAATATAACAAATAGAAAGTAAAGATAAATTAGGTTCTCCAGATGCAGATAAATTTGTAAAGATCGTGAAGAATATTCCCAAAATTGTCATTTTAATTTCTGCAGACAAATTATTTTGGAACAAAATTGACAGTTATGTAGTTTTAAAGATTATTATGAATTTAATTTAAATTAATTTAAACTGCCAGACATCTTACTCAACTCAAATATAAAACGATGAAACGGTACTTCAACTAGTGTATGTAAATTCAAACCACCCTTTCTATATCCAAATATTACGATGAATTATTTAATTCGTGCAGAGGGCAATATCTGTCAAAACCAAAACATCACAAAAACATGGTTCATAATAGTACAATACGCAGTCAAATGGAACATTATTGAAATTATTCGACTGGAACAACAAACATCGTTATATCTCCAAGAACTGGTGACACTCCATTTAATAAAGTTTATTTAAATAGTAAAATAGTAAAATCTCCTTCACATCTCCGATTTGGCATTTAGATTTTTATTGAGATTCGGAAGTAAAGACGTTTTCCTGCTTCGTTTATTTTATGTGAAGAAACAATTTCAATATGGTAACACGTTTGTTTATCCATACTTGATATTTTTTATACAATAGACAATATAACCTTCAAGTTTGATTTGGATTTATTTTGCGGTGTACCCATTACCTGGGAGGAAATAACATGGATATATTATATAGTAAGATATATGTGTTTATGTTAAAAAGTAGGATATTGGATAATATCGATTTTCTCTTGAATATTTCCAAAAGCTACATGACTGTAAGCATGTACAAAGAAATACATTTATGGCGCTATAATGGGATAGAACATAAAGGTTATTAGGATCAATAGGAGTAGTATGAACATTTTCCATTGACGACAATTTCCATATAGGTTTATCTGGGCGAAGCGCTTAGTTGATGAAAGGAAATCGTCACTGAATTTATTTTAAAACTTTAGTGCAACGAAAAACAGAATACAAGAGTAGAAAAAAATATTACTCTCCATGGCAGTACGAACAAAACTCTTAACCGATAAAACAAACTCGATGACAAGGTTAACTTTATACAATATATAAAAACGTAACGCAGCAATTAAAACGTTAAACTTCTATCGAAACCTTCTATCTCTATGTGGGAAGGCTTTGTTAAAATTCTTAAACAATAATTCGAGATTGATGCTGAGCCCCTCTTTATAATTTACCGAAATAATGGAGAAGATATTTTAAAACAGTTGAAAAATAGAGTATTACATTGGTTTATACAAAAATACAAAAGATGGCGTAATATAGTTTTATGCCATATTTATATTGGAACTAGAGCGTATCAAATATGATGAATAGACGTTGTAAAGTTGCTTAGAAAATAACGAAAATAAAGACACTGGTTATCAAGTTGGTAGAAAAATAATAGTAAGGAAGAACCTAATAGCGTTTTTGAATTAATATTGCCCCACAATCCACAGGTCTGGGTGCATAGTGTATAGTGAGTGGTACACTATTTGATACTGCCCTTTTTACTCGAAGCGTTTTGCAACTATTCTGATACTATCGTAAATCGACCTCAGCGACTCAATACTGAACATTTGATTTTAAGGACGGGAAAAAAATAAGTACTTAGTGTAACGTGTCGCTTGATGTTTGTATCTATATTACTATCCGAGATATAAAACCTAAAAATTATCATTTTCGTAGCGTATATACTCACTTTCTATCTGACAAATCATTAAAATTGACAGATTATTACCAGAAGAGCTAGAACGAGATTTATTATGCATGTAGTGTTTGCGACAATAATGAAGAGGAAACTGTGGAACTTCTTGGCTAGAAGTGAAAATAAATTTTATTTTATTGCACCGTTTTCTTTTGTGGACGATTTTCTTTTTCCTTTCAGTTTATTTTTTTTATTGCACCTAACTGTTTCTACGAATCTATGCATTCGTGGTGGTAACAAGTGCGGTTCTTTAAAATATTAAGTTAGTTAATAAACTAAATCTATTTAGGTTTACTTTGTCCGCCCATTTGACGTGGATGGCGTTAATTCCTTTCCTAAACTCGCTGTGGTATTGTGTTATTGTGTGGTACTGTGTATATAACGTCACATAGATGATTTTTTAAGTATATCATTTTTCTTATTACTTACATTGTTTTACATTGTAGTTTGCCTGAATTTTATTGAAAAGATCAGTTTGCTTCAGTAAAATAAGTTTTTATGAAAAAAATCGATCCATTTTTTATACTATAAACGTATATGCATAAATTAAGAAATACCTATCTATTATGAAGAGTTTCATCGGGGAAGAAATTCTTAGGCTTTGAGAATGGGCAGCTGTGTGCCCATAAGGTTATTAATTCACTTGCCAGGCGATGGGTCAAGTTTAGTTCTCGCTGTTTGTTGTTCTGCGTACTAAAGAATTGACCACATCTTCTAGATTTAGAAAAAATATTATTCAATATGTAGTGGGTTATTTAAAAGAGCATTAAATTTATAATCATGACAAAAACGGTAAAAATTATATCAAAAACGTAAAAGACCGTGAATGAATAAAGCGACCAATTATTCCCTAGATTCAATAAACTGAAAGGAAAAAGAAAATCGTCCACAAAAGAAAACGGTGAAATCTAGATAAAATATCAGCACTATCAAAACTTTGTTAGTCGTCAGACACTACAGAAGTTTTACAAAAAAAGTAAAATGTCATCAAACCATTACTACACAAAGGGCCAACTTCTTTTTTAAAAAGCGAGGCAAAATAGCGAGGAAAGAAAAGCATCTAATTTCTTGCAAAAATTTTCCTTACAAAATCTAGATGACTGAATTAGAGCTCCGCGGCTTGATTTATTATGTGTTATATCGTAGAATGATAAATTATTCAAGAGCAACTTTAACTCGTTTAAATAGAATATAAAATAATTAAAATTATTATTTGCAATATTTTTTAAAAATTTTATTGCACAAAACACATTGTTAGTATTTAGACTATATAGATTATTTAAGGACGTGTAATAGTGTAGAACATCTGAAAAACACTTCAAAAAATTAACATTACTTCTATAATTATAACAATTTGTTTAAATATAAATTTTATCAAAGTTATATTAAATGCAGATTCATTTAGTATTCGGACCAGTAAATTCTTGTTTATTAGAACCAGAATATTTGTAAGAAAGTGGCAAAAATATTTGCCAAATATTTTGGCAACAAATTTTTGGCAAATATTTATTATGATAAATCTCGATTATATTTTAGATGGGTTTCTAAGTGTTACTTTATCGGATATATTTAGCTAGTAAATAATATTATTTTCATGAAAGCGGTGACCTAGCAAAACGACGTAGTTCATATCGGCACCACGTTACGCTTCGCTATCATCCTATTTTGCTGTATATGCATCAAAATAGTGAAGCAGATAGAAAAAGGTCTAGTTAACGAGTAATATTTGCTGTATACCAAAAGCTTCATGCGTACATACTACAAGGGGAAAAGTCAATGGCGTGAATTCGATCACTGCCATTATTAATCTTTGATCATTCAGAATCTAGTTGAAGGGGATCCAATAAATTGATAGTTCCCAATAATATGCCTTTCATAGTTCGTCGCGTTCACCACTTTCGAGCCCATCGAAATACTCTCTACGTGTAATGACTGTTAAGTGACGTCTCCGTGAGTTGCAATTAAAAGATGTATCAATTTTATTTTTGTCCTTCTGTAGTTATTTTGGATGAATAAAGTAAAGATAGTTTTTTTCTATACGATATCTAGCCCTGGTTATAAATATTTAACATTTTTTAAATATTGTTGTGCCTTGATATATCGTGGGTGCTTAGCCTCTTTATTAACAATAATTGTTTAATTTTTGGATGAGGTCAATAATATTATATATCTATTGTTTCATGGAACTATTCAGTGTAATTTCTTCAGCCGAATATGTTGTCAAGAAACTCAACAGTAATTTTAACTTCTGATTTCAAAGGATAAGTGAACAGAAGGTGAAGTAGAGAGATTGAGAGACCGAGAGATGAAGGATAAAATGTATTGAATTATGAGTAAATCAGAAGAAAGGAACCATCAAAGCTTTGTTCGGACGAAGCCAAAGTAACGAAAGTTCAATTACATCATTCGCTATTTTAATTCTCATATTAATTATCCAACCGGTATGAACGGGTACTTTCCATGGGAATATAAGTATGTTTACGAACGTACATGCATTTTGTTAACAACATTTTTAACGGTTTACGTAATTTTTCACATAAATACTCTTATACAAATGTATCTAATAATTAAACACGAACATATAGAAAATATTTTATTTGCCGTGTAAAATTCTTTCAAATATTTTTTCTGTACAGCTATAATGATTTCGACCCAAAAACACTTGTACCGTTCAATTTTACAACAGAAAATGGATCATACCCCACAATTCATAATAATTAAGAAAATATACAGTTGAACTTATAGGATTTCAATTTATTTTCAATATCTTCATACGTTACTTTTGATATACCTATAATTGGTTATAAATTCAATTCAGTAATGCTTCCGGCACAATTAGTATTCTTCACTTAAGTCATTACTGCTCACTACTCGTACTTAATATTATAAACAAATGTTATATACAGTATGTCTATTTGGCAATTAAAAACTTAAGAGGTATTTTGGGTCAAACCCTAAATAACAAACAGGCAGAGATTTTCTCATTATTTAATCAGTTCGACAAATTATGTCAAAAGCTATAACATTTGTAGTGAAACGTTATATAAAATAAAACAAATATATTGTATTTTTAACGAAATGAAAAATTCAAAATTACAGTTTGTACTAAAATTGTCATAAATACTTCAGTGAACCAATCATTTTACTTATGAAATATATTTTCTCATTTTGGTTACCATCGAAATATCTATGTTGTGTTTGAGTGAAATATTTGAAATCTTGGAAGCAAAGCTAAGACAGTGACACTCGTAGTTACCTATCTGAGAGTGGCATCAACGATGACGTAATCAAAACAACAAGACTATTAAGGCTAATCCCATAAATGCCAGCAAAAGTATATATCTATATATAGAATCACGAACTAAGAAAGATTCGTATTATTACATAATACCAAGGTGCTTGAAAATATTTTCAACACCAATACTATCAACTAAAGCATTAGACTTCGACAGCCACCCAAGAACTAGGAAAAATTTAGTACTTATTATATTTATTTATTTACATAGTGAAATCTCCTACTGATTTCCGATATGCCATTTACATTTTTATTGAGATCTGACCTAAAACGTATATTCACATTTAAGGTATTGACGTAGTACGAGTATTATGGATAAGGTAAACGGTTTTTCCATTTAATTATAATATTTTTAACAATACCGGAAATAAATTTAATGATCCTTAATTCTTGATATTATCTGGTAAGAAATTATATTTTAAATTGATAAAATAATATTTCTCAATCAACTTTATTTAAATAAGTATTACCAGTATATCTCCTATGTAAATCAAACTATGATCAGAATTCGATAACTTATATTTAGATGAAACACCCATTGTTTTCAATTTATTGACTGTTGAAATAAATTTTGAGAAATCTTTATATTTTTCTTACGTTTTGGGTGTCGTCTCTACAAATTGGTTTCTTCAGTCGTATTATCTTACTTGCAAATAAGTCTTTCTAAAGTGTACATATCATATTCAGAAAATATTGATTATTTAAAACGTGAAACCCATGTCTTTTTTATTTTGTTATGTTATCTGAGATCTTTGTTGTTTTAAACTAATTTTAAAATATTTTCTATTTATTCAAAACTTTAAAATGCGTAAAGCTCTTTTGTTTTTCCTTTTCAGAAGCAAATATGTTGGAAATGAAATATCAAAAGAGCTGATATCATTCATTTGAATTTTTAGCCAATAATATATGTTCACATGTTAATTTTGTAGAATTTTAATGTTACTTTTTTGATCGTAATTTATAAATCATTCATTGAGGCAAGTAGTTTTTTTAATTTAAAGCAGCCTATTATCTAACCTTTACAATTTCCCTCCAATATTTTAATTTTCATTAATATTCGTATACATTTTCTCTCATCATGTGGAAATTCTTGAGCTGCCATATTTAAAAAAAAACATTTCTTTAGCATGTCGGTTTGTCATTCGAGAACACTTTATCATACAATTTCGTATTGTTCGAAGATTTTGCAGCTTTCACCTATAAAAATTAACTCGTGAAGGATAATTACGAAACTGAAGAGTTTGTACACATCGCACATGGTAAGGATGAATAGAGTATCGTTTCTAAATTCTATGAACTTCTAATTTTACATATTTGTATGATATTTCTTCGAAAAAATCATCGTCGACCAGGTCGTGTACATTTTTCTCAAGTATTCTACGCGCCCTCCCTTCGCTAACAACTCCTTATCCCTTACCAGCCTTGCTTACATTCGCCGTAAATGAAATGCCCACTTGCGTATTTTTCTGGTATGGAAAGTTTGGAATATCAAGTTAGCGTTAAACATAAATTTGTCCATCACTTTAATAAAATATTGGAAAGCCGTGAGTTAATTAACCATAATCCATTAGCCAAATAATAACATGCGATTGATTACTAAGATTCAATTCAATATAAACATAAAATTAATTAAGTTACAAGCTAACTCACAACTGCTAAGAAGATAAGACACCAAAATAATAAACGTCTAATAAATGAATCTACAAGAACGCTGTAAAATTAACAACATCCGATGTACGTTATATTATTAAGAAGCAAGTCAGCAAAAAACATCAAATCAAACCAAGCTTCTCAGAAAGCAAGCGTCAGCAGACGAGAGCTATAAAATAGAGTCCGAGCAACTGACGGAGAGAGTCTACCAACCAACATCTTGGAGTTAACGTTGTTCAAAATTTTTAATTTTAATAATTATTTTTGTAAATTGTAATTAAATAAAGTATATATATATAAGCAGTAGTAGTTAAAGATATATTTTTGAGTATCCGCGGAACGTGATACGTAACTCGTTAAGTTATAACATTTCTTTTCATTTGCCTCTTTTACTCGCCGCAAGGATTCCATAGTGTGGTGTACTTTAAAATCCACCACTTTCCCATTATGTTGGCATACAACAGATTTTAAGAAAAATACCAAATCTATCTACGAGAGATTTGGTATTTTACTTAAATCTTTTTCTTAGATCTTTTCGTAAATTTATCGTAGAAAAATATCAAATATATATATATATATATATATATATATATATATATATATATATACACACATAAAACAGTGTTCGATATAGTTCAAATTAGATATTTTCTTACAAAATATGAAAAACATGGCTTTCACGTTTTAAATAAACAATATATTCTTAAAACCGATATTTTAGTTTTCGTGTATAAGCTTATTGAACGACAAAATTATTGAACGATTTACGGCCACTACATCATTGGTTATAAAATAAATTTTAAAAAAGGTTTATTACTGACAGATGAGGGGTTAGGAAAGAAAAGCTTGTAGCTTTTATGTACCATTTCGAAGCTTGAATGAATTTTTAAAACATTTGTAATTTTTTAGAAAATACCCATGAGAGAATAATAATTTTACATGTTTACAATAACTGAAAATTTATATTTCTTAGAGTGTATAAAGAAATAAATTATTCCCTCAAACTGGTTTGAACTTTTGCTTTTATTCGAATTTGTACGTAATTTTTTTAACCATTCAATTGTGGATTTTTCGTTAAAGTTATTACTCGACTGCCTCTAATTATGTAATGATAATATATGCTGATGACTTTTGTTTATGGCTTCTTTGGAATGGGTGAAGTGATTTTATATTTTTTTGTGAAAACTCATAGCATTCATTATTATTCTAATAAATCGTGATGTAATAAATGAAGAGAGTTACATTATGTGTTACGCATGTTGTATTCGAACCCTGGTCAGATTGATCTAACGTCTCTTTTTCCAATTTTGTTAACCCATTAGCTAACATTTTATTAATACGAAAAAAGGACAAATTGACGAAATAAAAGAAAGACAATCAAATATAAATACTAGAAATAAAAATGTAATTTTTGTATTGTATTAATTATCTAAATACGTTAAATCCAAATTAGTCTCTCTGATATTACAAACACTAAAATTTAATTAGAGTATTTTGCAGTTTGCTCAATAACATTGTTAAAAAGAAACTGAAAAAACAATATAATTTTTATCAGCCATATTATTTTAATATTACAGCAAAGATGGCATTTCTATTTAAAAATTTCAAACTTTGGGGTGAAATAAAAGTTTAAAAATGAAGAAATAAAAGTTAGGAAATTAAGAGTTTCAGCGCTGCTTAAATTTCTGGAATAGTATTTTTATATTAAAAGGCAGTAATTTTATAATAACGTTTTTCATTGCAATATAAAAGGCATCTCCTTTATTGTTATTTTCATATTTAATAACAGAAACATATTAATATCTAATATTTAAATAAAGCGCATAAAGTGTAACACTTATATTACGTAATTACTTTTAGTTATTTATTTTTTGAAAACCCCATTCCTAGCCTTCTTATTTACCGAAACATTAATCATATGGAATAACATAAGAATGATTGGTTATAAAAGGTACATATCATAACAAATAAGACAGAAGCAGCAATTCAAATAAACACTAATCTGATTAGTGATCGGTCGTGAAACACCAAACAACTCGATAACCCCGTTCCTAAAGTGGCCAATGAAGTAGAAAAAATATCAAGACTGGGTGCATCTCATAATATTGTGTTAAGGGCCTATTTAAATTTTTGACTAAAAACCTCTAATTTTGCCCAGTTTATTTTTTTAGATTTCTATACTCTTATAATATATAGTATAATAAATTACGCGTAACGAAATAGATCAAATCCTTATATATAAACAATTTGACTTTATTGGTTTCATGTATTTATTTCATGACAATCGTTTTTTTTTTGCAACTAATTCCATGCCAAAAACGCTAAAACTTGACCCAGTTTAGAAGATTCATACCAATCAATTATAATTTAATTTAAAGTGCAAAAAAATGTAGTAAAATGCTCATTTCTCCTTTTTGATTTGATAGAAAAAGGAATTTTGATTGACGCAATCGCAAAATAGGAAAAGAAAATATTTATTAACAGAAATATCGTTTTAATTTTCCATACATTTTTAACACCGGCTAGTCATATTGCACTGAGATGCACCCCAAGTCGATCGAGACAGCAGCTTTGAATAAAAATGTTTGCGAAAGGCACTACATTATTGATGAAACTATAGTTGCATTGACCATTCTTAGCTGAAAAAAAAACATTTCATCTATTTAATAGAAATTTTTTATTTCAAAATTGTTTTTGGTGTAAGTTTTTTATTTAATAATTATTTAATAATATATACACATGTGTATATATATATATATATATATGTATATATATATATACACACATATATATATATATATATATATATATATATACAGATACATAAATTTATGTGTGAATATATGGGTATATGTGAGCGCGTGCCTTTTTGCGTGTGTCAAATGGGATATTTCAGAAACCGTTTGCGTGCAGCAAAAAAAATGCGCGATTGGTAAAATTCTAAGTTATGTTTCCTTTACTAAATTTTCAGTTTCACACCTCAATAGGAAAAACGGAACCCTTATAATATATCTATCCGTTACTGGTATTTTCCTGAGAAAAAGCTTGACGTAGAAACGTGAAGTTTGTCACAGTAGTAAAACATATTAACTCGTACGTATTTCAACAGCTTAAACTCAAGAATATTCACGTAGAAATTTCCGGTTCGGAAGAGGGACAAATTAAGGACTCCAATTTTTATTAAATTCCACATATACGTTGGAGTATTGTTTGAAAATACTGGCTACAAAGGTATAAAAAAAAATTTTCTTAATTTTAGGTGTCACATCTTCAAAGATACACTAAAAAATATGCAAAAAATATGTCACACACACCTAAATACGAATTGCTCTTCATTAGATAAATAGATTTTAAATGGAAATGATTTGAACAACGTGCTGTCAATAAAACATGGAATAAGTAATGAGACAATACAGCACTGAATACAGCACTCAGAAGTTGTCAACACTTTTATATATAACATTGAGGAATGCTGTTTATTAATTGGCAATGAATTTTCTGGTTTATACTAATAATTTTGAACAAGAATTTCTTGCGAAAGATGATGTGAGAAAGATATCATAAAATAAAATTTATAAATACTTTTTTTCAGAATGGATGTATCCACGACAATCGATATCGATGAACTTAAAGATCATTTATAATATTCCAATAACGCTAAGATGAATTAAAAGCAAGAAATTAAAGGTGATCATAATAAATGTTTTGTCATATTGGGGTCCAAAAGACTCATTTCCTTTAAGTTCATAAAACAGTGTGTAGCCATTTCTTCTAACAATTTATATCGCAAAATTTAAAAAAAACCTGTAATGATTGCTTCATTAACTAAAGTGATAATACAAAACTTTTTGAGTGTAAGGTTTGTGTAGACATATTTACTTTTAATTAGAAATTTTCGCGGGTCATCAGGTAAGTCATTTTGAGATATCCACGTAATATCAACTCGTTTGAGAATTGAACATGACATTGTATATATGATGGTGTGAAAGGAAGTGAATGTAGAGGAGACTTGGTGTCTCTAGTCATTAATAACTTTGGTTACAACATCTTCAGGCGGGATATTAGCAAAGATATATTCTTGATTATGATCTCTGCTAATATCCCACCTGAAGATGTTGTAATACAACGAAACCTAGGTCGTGGTAAAGAAATCAAAGAAAGTAGAAATAATACTAAATCACGTAATTTAATTTACTTGTGAATAATGAATTTCTACAAAATTAAGGCCAAATATATTCAATTTTCAACTTTGGTAATCTTTAATAAGTTGTAATCTCATGATGTAAAAGATTTAAACGTAAAAATATTGCTCCTCCAAGTATCCCATTCTTTTGTCTTTTATGTCGTTAATAACAGTTAATAACAGTAGTATCCACTCCATCAGATAATAACTACTGTTACCTCGATAAAACCGCATGTGGCAGATTAAATCATTGTATAGAGCCTTTCTGGTTAGCTGTCCTGGTCAATGGATGAAATCCGAATGAATACTGGAATAATACTAATATTTGTTGTTGTTGTATAGACGTAATTTTAATAATGTAAAATGAATAAAATTGGTTACCAAATAAATATAAAATATATATCTTTAATTTAGTAAAACGTAAGCGCTCAAGATAATGTGCATAGATTATAATTTGTTTGCACATCTCAAGCGGCATTGCTACGTTTGTATTAATTATTTTACGATTAGTAAATATTCCTTCTCGAACGGTGAGATTTTGTAAATATGTCCTTAATCAATGTAAATGCACCGAAGACAGGTGAAAACTGCATAGTATTCGTGCTCAATCTAAATAGGTGAAATTAACCATGACATCGCCCTATCGAGTCAAAGCCAGAAGCATAAAGCACTAGAAAACTCAAGACCAAGGGCTTAACAACGTAGTGATGTATTATTTATCAAAAGTTGTGCCATGTTGTTCCACCGTATTGTTGCAAAAGTTGTCCCACGTAATTCCCTTCAACCCTTTGAAGTTGAAGCAAATTACGTGCAATATTGAATATAAAATCTGAAGGAATAAATAAGGATAAAAACCTTTCCATTTTGTTACACGAACACTTATTGAACTTTTATAACATTTCCTCCGGCATTAGGGATAAGTTAGTTCGTGTCATGAAAACCACATAACTACATTCGTTTAAAAATTACTGTACATTAAGAGTTTAATAAAGCTGCATTACATAAGATTCCATGAAATT
The DNA here is from genome assembly GCA_039881145.1 of Druceiella hillmani. Classification (NCBI taxonomy): domain Eukaryota; kingdom Metazoa; phylum Arthropoda; class Insecta; order Lepidoptera; family Hepialidae; genus Druceiella; species Druceiella hillmani. The sequence continues at coordinate 17,291,844 of JAYKKI010000001.1, forward strand.
CGTGAAAAATTTTGCACATTTTTTGTGATCGCGTCATAATCTTGATGTCACTTTTTTACATTTTTCATCAATTCGGGTTCGTAAACATGTGGTAGTATCGATATGCGAATGACAATAAACCAAAATGTTTAATTTCTATTATTGGGAAATTTTTATAAGTGAGAGAAAAAGAGATTTTTTTCAAAATTTTCGTACTGAGTTATAAATAAAAAGTGAATTTTCAAATTCAGAAATGTAAAATTTGGCTTTCTTTATAAATTTGGTTAATTAATACCTTAAAGATTTTTTTTGAACTGCGAAACTAAGTCCAATAGAAGCACAAACGTATAGATTACTGTAATTATTCCATTAAGATTTTGAATTGATTTAACATTTTCACATCATATATAGTAATTCGTCAATGGACATGTTGCCTGAAAACGTAGATGCCAACAAATATATGTTCACAACAACATATTGCAAAAAATTTTGGTTACCTACATGTTAATGTTCTCGTATTTTTGTTTCTGAGAGTATTCAGCATAGTTCCTATATTGTCAGAAATATTAATTAACCTTCGGATTTCACAACTATAACCAACCATGGGACTATAAGTTTCTATCTGATATAGTGAAAAAGGGACTTGGCTAGAGTTTAGTGTAATTATTCAAATTCATACTTTTAAATTTCTTTATGCTATATTTGTATCTATTAACCTAACCATACAATTAAAATTAAACTGAAGGTTTTTCTTACAATTACTTTTGGTAAAGTATTTTTTCTTATTTCTGGTAAAACAAAAAACATTTTTGGTACTGTGACGCGAATAATGTGTCTTCATATAAGGAATCATTCCAGTATCAATAATTTTTTAATTAAGTTAAATTTAAATTTATTATAGAAGCCTTGCATACGTTGTACTGTATATTACCAAGTATGAGGGATTCTATAATAAATTTAAATTTATTATAGAAGCCCTGCATACTTTGTACTGTATATTACCAAGTATGAGGGCTTCCATGATAAATTTAAATTTAATATGTCTGTAAACTGATTAACTGTTGTGCCAAAACATGCGTTAAGCTGAACTATAGAGGTTAACATATTCCCCCTTTCCTTTCATCTTCACTTTCCATCCTAATATATTTTTCCTCAGCATATTTCCTCAGAGAATATTGAAAAGCCAATTCCCACTCCTTTCTTCATTCCTCTGTCAATAATAAAGTCATAATATTCATATAAGTGAGTACCAGCAGTTCCCATAATAAATCAGCTTAAACACTTGCAATAATACTTTTACGATGGTTCTACTCACGACTACTTCGTTAAGTTTATTTAAGAAAAGTTCACCTGCAATAAAAACATTAAAACTACGTAACGCTATCTGCAGTTGATCCTGGATTATTTAGTGTAATTTGGGACTCTAAATAATGTTTAGTTACTTAAATTAAGTGCTCGTGGGGAGAAATCACATACATACTTTTATTTTATTCCGAAAGCGATTAAAAAGTAATTTGTTCAGATTGGTATTATTTTTATTTGTGAGATTTCATATTATTTTCATCAATCATTCTATATAAATATACCTTATTTTATTTTTTTCAAACAGTTGTAAGAGTAGTCAGTTTTCATAAAAATGAAGAGGTATAATTTAAAAGGAATACAATATTAATTAGAATATAATTAAAAAAAAGAAAAACTATAGAACTTTTAAATCTGGAGTGAACAAAATTAATTTGATGAGTTTATAAGTAATGGAACCAAGTAGAAAATTATTTATTGTTTTCGCTGCCACTAGGTGTTAGTAGTTTTAGAAACCATAGAGCATAATATTGTAACGATGTCATTTTATCAATATTTCGCAATTCTGAAAGTGTAAGTGGATTTTCGCGATGACATCACTGAAATTTTTTTGGACTAGATATTTTTAATAACGGCAATAAAAATTTAAATGAAATTTCAAAAATTAAACCCTTTGGTAATTTGCTGAAATACTTTTCTCGAATTTCCTATTCTTTTTGCAAGTGGCAGTTGTTTGAGTATCATTTTTAGATTAATTTAACACGTCAAACGTTATGTTGGATAATTTTTTAGGACTTTGTTGCAGCTAGATGTTACGAAATGTTATAAAAACTCCATGGAAGTCACTCAAGTGTCTTATTCAACATCATCACGAGTGAAAAAAACTGGATATACTGTTACAAATAAAAAAAAACCGAAACTTAGAAGCAGTCTGCACAATGGGGTTTCATCCTAAAGAATCGTCCAAAAAGTGAAAATAGGACGAAATGTTGCAAAAATTATGGTAACCTCGTTCTTCGATTACTATGGAACAATTGTTATGTTAAAATAAGAGAATAATTAGAGGTCTACTACTGTATTATATCCTGTCGTTTTGGAAAAGTTTGGGAACAATAATCTCACAGGAGAATTTGCCTTCATCACGACAGCACCTCCGTATACTAGGTCACACGAGCAAACGAATATTTGACTACATCGAATGCAGAAATTGTGAATGATGTATTCCTAGATTTCATTTATTCCCAGACATTAAAGATAAACAGCAAAAAATACCATTCCGGGACGCCGACTGGTGACTGCTTTCGAAAAGACCATGGAAGAGACGTCCAAGGAAGAGTAGAGGGACTACTTTCCTTTATGTTTCCATCAAGTAAAACGATGCACTATGAAGAGTGCAACGAACACTAATCAGAAATAAGGTATGTATATGCTACTTATTTCCATTTTTGATATTCTAAAAACTTTCAGGACTACCTCTTTTATATTTGGTCTCACATGGTAACTAATTATCAATTATAGAGTTAATTTTTGCGGATCTAATTACTCTAAATTTAAAGTAAAATCCAGATATTTGTCTCTTTTTCTTTCATAAGAACTAGATTATTAAATCAGTTATTCAATACATTCACGCGTGTTCGCAGGTTTAATTTTTTTTTTAAATTGAAGAAAATTTAAAATCCAATCTAGATATTCTGACATTAATTTGTTGAATATATTGACCAAATATTATTGAAAATGTATTACATTAGATAGTCAACACACAACTATATGAACCTGCAAAAAACTTAGAAACGTTTTTTTTTCTTTTTAATATTAATAACTTTCATTATTCGATATTAATTTTTACAACTTATCGAGCTCAAAACATATAACTTTAGCTATACATGTACTGTTTTAGATTGATTTCTACTTAATTTTTATACACTATTCTTTACTTTATCTCGTGTTACAAATACAAACTGTACTTCCCTTTTTATAAACATCAAAGTGAGTTAAAATGCTTCACATTTGTGGCTTTAACGGCGAGTGTCGGAGAATTTACGCACTCGGCGAGGCCAATTTTGCGAGCTTTAACCTCATATCTCATGCGGATCGAACCGCCAATAGCCGAGGTATCTATGTTAGGGCGCCTTTGAAACCGTTCACTTGATTTACAACCCGACAGGCAAAACACCTTCATAGTAAGATACGTGTCAACGCCCAAGACCGGTCATTAACTGTGAGATGTCGCAACGTGAGGGAGGTTAACATTTATAAGGCTATTTTAGTAGAATATTGTGTTATTTTTAAAAATAAACAACTATATTAAAAAAATGTTGTATTTAAGAATAGTGGGAATGCAGACTTAAGTTAGTAGGTAGTGAGAATTGAAATATTAATCAATAATAAATATGAATGCGCAGTATGAGATCGACCAAGCGTAAATTGAATTTACACTGTGAGGTAAATTGGTATTAGGCTTATTTATGCATTATAAATGAAAGTAATCCCATAAAAACATGACTCATGAAAAGTAGTTTAGATGTAGTTTCAGTATTCGTTATTTGAAAAGAGGATACTTTCAATATTGACCAGAAAACTTAAATATCTAGATATCAAAAGACATATCCAGTTTCTACCTAGTATATGATTGTTAAATATATTGTATATGATTGTTAAATAGACTCGAAATAACTGAAAATAAATTAATTAATTGTGGTGAATATTTTACATCCATAAACTTCGAGAGTAATTATTTATGTGAAATAAAAAAGGAATTGTTTTAATATCTACTTTTCTGAACTATTTAACATTCCATTCAGTGGTAAATATAGAAAGTAAGCTGAATAATTGAATATTATATATTTTTATATTGAAATGTTGTAACTTTTAAAATTAAAAATCATTAAATGTAAATATTATCTGAACCACAGAATAAAATATGAAAACAGTATTATTATAAAATCATAACGCGTTAGATAAAAATAAAATATTTTAAAGTTGGTGACACTGACAAATGACAGCAAGTGATTCGTTCATTTGTGTATTGGCTTTCTCTTCGTGACTCTTTCGTCCGTTAGGTACTGTGCGATTTTTATTCACATATTGTGTGATATCTCATATGAGGTACATCAACTGTAATATAACCATGTAACAGCTGCGAAGGCATGTTGTGTCTTCGTTGTTAACTCATTTACGAACAAGACTGGGACGGACTTTCTTCAGTTCAGGTACGGAAAATGTAAAGTATTTATATTATTAATTTATTCCTTTCGCAAATCCGAATTTTACCCAATGCGTGTTTGTAACTCTAAATACATGTAGTAAAAATGCGGGTAAATGACAGCGCCATTCCAGCTACTTTGTTACGCTAGCATTTATTTGTGTAAATATTTTGTTATTGTTTTCTATTATTTTTATTTTTTGTTATTACATAATTGTTCATGAATAAAAATTTATTAATAATTTGATGAAATGCATAAGATTTTCCAAAGTATGTAGGAATGTAAATAAATATATAAATATATATGTATATATCTATTTCTAATCTATTTATTATTTATTATGGATTTATATATAGCCAGGAAAACAAAACAGTAAAAATGTTTGATACAAATTGAAATTAGCAAACAGAGATAGGTCATGTACTTAGCGTGTGCATATATTTGTGTGTGAAACCAATCTTTTCCGTATATATGAACACGAAGTCTTTCACTAGTTTTGGTGTTCTACTCGTACAATATCTTTTATCTTAGATCAATCTAATACTCAGAGTGGCGTATTTCAGTCTACAGCATGCAGCTAGTATTGTGTTTATTTGAAGCTATCACTTGTAGGTCGTATATCATAACTGTATTGATTAAAAACATGATTATATTTTATTAAATGTTTGTAGCAGATAATGTGATAAGTACTTTTGAAAAAAATTTTACAGTAGCGATGAAAATATTTATTATGCTATGAAGAGAAACGAACTAATTTCAGAAAAAATAAAACGAAATATTCATTTACACAAAAAGAAAATCCTGAGATTAGCGAAAAAACAAACCAAGTATGTCAGTAATTTAATAGCACTTAAATTAAACCATCCGTTAAGGAAGTCCATTGTTCATCTCCAGAACTCATCATTAGAAACTGATTTTGTTAATGGCGAAGTTATTTGGCAAGGTAAAACAGCAATCGGTAGCAAATATCTTAAATGACGGTTGATTTAATACCATCCCTTAAAGAAGTCCATTGTTCATCTCCAAAACTCATCATCAAATCCTGACCTGGTTGACGGTGTAAGTATTTTGCAAAGTTATAATTACCGGTAGAAAATATCTTGAATCACAATTGATTTACTTACCATCCTTTAAACGGTTTCAATTTTCATTTCGGAATCTCATGATCAGATTCTCATTATATTTATAACGGACCATTCCAATAGTATGCACTTTCAAACCAAATAATTATTAATATTATACTTTATAAAAAATTAATAGGAATAAATTCAGTTTTATATGTATAAATAATACTCAAACCCACGAAATTCTAGAGATTCTAAATTCGATACTTTCAAACACAGGAAACTGCGGAAGCAAATTATAAACTTTAGCAAGCGTTACTTCGGTCCAAAAAAAATCTGAGTTACTCTCAAGTCACGTGGAATAAAGTTTTACTTCAAAAATGTGAAAATAAACATTCCAGCCTTTTTTTGGTGGTTTCGAATTTTTTTATTATTCCGTAAAAGGTCATTTGAAGTCATTTTAAGGTTGTATTTAAAACTATTATCAATTTTAGAGAGTGTTAACTACTATCGTCTATTAGTCATTATAATATCAAATGTTAAATGTGACATAATAACCTCTCATCCACTGTATCGTAAAAATATAGACGTGTCACGCAGTTCCACAAAAATATAAATAAAAATATTGTGCAAAAACAGATTATGTCTTTGTCCTACAGCATACTGATTTACTGCCAAAAAGTTGGAAATTGAGCTCTAAATTGATTATTTGAATTCTGACCTACATATTACATTCATTATATACAACTTATGTTACCTTTAAAGGCGGAATTGGTTTTTTAAAAAAGTAGCTTTAACCTCAATATTTATTTCGTTTCTCTACTTGATTTCTTTTCAGAAAATATATTGGTTTACTTGAAAGAAACATACGTCTATACACAAGTGTATAAATTCAATTTAATAATTTATGTGTTATGAAATTGTAGCTTTTCCAAAAATAATATAGGCTTATATTATACATTAGGAGGGGTATTACATGTGGTTTGTCAGTGTTACATTTTACCACATTTTTGGCATCAATCCATTTTTAGGTCCTTAACTTTTATATTGAATTGAATGTTCTATATTGTAGATTAAAATTACTGGAAGAGAATATGGTGGTGTATAAGTCCATACTAAAATAGTTTGAAAACATGTAAGGCAGTCATGTTATCAATACTTTGAATGAAAAAGCTACGGAGGGATATTCATGTATATGGTTAAAAAATAGCTTTTAAATTTTTAAATAATTATTACTATGCTATTAAAACAAAATTAAAAACCTCTTAAGCAAGAATAAAACTACTTTTACCTCACTCTACAATTTCTTCGTATACGCTTATGATACTTTAAAAATTACAAGGTTCATATTATTGTTATAAAACTTTAGTTATTTACTAAACCCGTTATACTAATTTTTTATCTTAATGATTACGGCGTTAAGGAGAGGGAGCCGGAATACTACATAATATTCCAGAGTTTGTAAAAAAAGATTATATCTAATTTCAATGCGTAGATATACCCTTAAAAAGCTAATAGATGCCTTCTCTTGATTTTTATGTGTTTACATAATAAAACTACACACTCCTGTAAAAGTTCTACAAAATCGGTTTTAATCTGAAAGGTTTATTATGCTCTGACAGATGGACGGGGGATTTTCGCCTTTCAGCAACGGAATCTCAATAATAAGTAGGTTTAAAGGTAGCAGAGATACACGGAAAAGATATGCACAGTGATGATTTTCATATAATTTCTATTTTGAAAAATGGTATAATTTTCAAGCATCTTTAAAGATTTTTATAAGTGTAAGATAGGAAAACCAAAAAAAAAGTAGGTGAATTTGACATGGTAACACTAATTACCGATTTATTAAATAAAACAATGAGATTGCTTATAAATTAACTTAGAAATCTATTTATAAATTAACTGGTTATATTTGCACCATGATTATTAGATTCCTAATTGCTAGATTGCCTAACCTAACCATTGTTATAAAGATATATCTCTTTTTCGTAAAATATTATTTCACATTTTCAAATATTATTTTATTAAGGAAAATATGATCAAACAATATCCTATTTATTGAAGTTAAGACATATTTAAATGTGTTCGCTAAATGAGGTCAGTGGAAAAATATAATTATAACATTCAACACCTTCATTAAATATGTTTAAAAATATGGTCACAATAAAATTTGCAAATAGTTTGAAATGGAAAAGTTAAAACTTGATTAACGATTAAATATAAAAATGTACTTACTCGCAGAAGGTGGAAAATTAATTCAAATTATGATAAAACTAAAGTAAGAGAGGCGTTTATTTATAAGATAATCTTTTAAAATATGGGTTACGTGGTTTACCTCAACACATTCAGTTTAGTTATAGGTATCACTGTCATAATGTATGTTTATGTTTGGTGCTGCTTTTATTGCTGTTGACTGCAAGTAGATAGTTCTATCAGCAGTAGGTCCACCTGTGCTTCCCAATACAGCAGTGAAATTTTAAACCTGTACTTGCATTATTATACTCTGTAATATCAGACATATCCGCGTTGTATTATTTAATTTACTGTAGACTTCGATTTCAATTGTACTACAATTAAATACAGAAATAATAGAAAATATTTACCACAATTTTAAGTCGATGATATATATAACTAACGTTGGTTTTATAAGGGTCCAGTTTTTGCATTCATTTCCCTTTTCATATACAGAATAGTTATAAAGTACGAAACTTACATTAAAATTATGAAAATTAATTGATAAATAGAATTTTATACAGGAAAAATAAACAAATAGATAAAAACTTAGAAAAACAAAATATTAATCTAGTTCGAGCAATATTTCAAAAAATATAAAATCTCAAGTGAATACTTATATTTTAACTAGACTAAAAAAATACTTTATAGTTTATGTGCAATTTCTCTAGAAAAGAGTTATAATTCAAAACATTGTGGGTACATATCAATACAATTCTAAATATTTCAAATCCCGCACAAATGTCTAGAATATGACAATGACGATTTATTTAAATGCTTGTATATTCTTAAAGCTTTGATGATAAACATAAATGCTTACCACATTTAAACAAGTATATATTGAGAAATAAATTATACCAGTTAATCCTAATAACTGTCGTATGTAAATATTTTGCTTTCTGATAAAAAGCAAAACTCGTTTTGTATCATTGTGAGAGCAATTTGCAGATAAAAGTAGAACCGAAAACCACTCAGCGTAAACTGACATTTCATTCGATCACGTTATCTTACGGGATTATTTTCAAGAGAGATTTCGGAAGATTCTTTCGGGACTTTCGAACATATTCTTTTGAACATATAAAAATAAGATTATTTTCATCAAAGCAGAACCCTTTTAAGGCGACGAGGTCACAAATTGGTACATAAGTGTCATGTGGCGCTATGTAATTTTCTTCCTTTGGGGAGATATGGTAGATATAGAAATATAAATATATAATAACGTGAAGATTTTCTTGTTTACTCGTAACCATTTTCCAAATCATACAACTTAGATATTTCGGTGGACCGCGGTAGGTTGTTACATTACATTAGGATCAGTGTCATTATTGGATTTTGAACAACCGAGTTCCAATATATTACAGAAAGAGAATTAATAAATAGTTGTCCCTCGTTTATGTCTCACCGCATTCACTACTCGTGGGTTGGTCGCATCTCCCGCTGAGACCAATGATGAGCAGTTAATTCGCGTCTCGGTGGGATGCAATCATGGGATGGAAAACCCACGTTATCTCCATCATTTCCCACAATTGCTGCGTGTCATTAAACTCCTCTCATAGTGCTCGATTTTTTTAATCGAAATATATCGAATCGGTAATATATCGAAATTATATCATTAGGCTTCCGAAGAATGATATATTAAATTGACTTTAATCAAAGATCTATTATCCTATTTTGTTAAATGAAAATAATAAAACGATTTCCTTATACAGTAGGTCAATTATTATACTCTCATTTAATCAGAATTGGATTTAATTTATTTTTATTTAAGAACTTTATACCTTTTGTATTCGAGTTTTATAATCAAGAGAAGCATGGAAAACAAAAAAATTTCCAAGTTGAATTGTAAATTTGTGCAATGCCATAATAATTGCCGCAAAGCGTATTTTTTAAATTTAAATTTGATTCTAATTCAATATGAAGAAATAATAAGAAAATTGACCGAACTTGCCCCATTAAACATATTTATGTCTTTGCAAGGATTTCACGATTTTTTGCTTAGGATTCTATTAATCCTATAATAATATAACATATATTATAATTAACATCAAAACATTGTAAGTTTTAGTATACAGAATCACCGTCAAAAATACAAAATTTTGTACAAAATCAATAATCCTTGTTATAAAATAAGTAAAAGTTATCAAAATAATTTATCACATATATCAAATCAATATCAAAACTTAAATTAACAGAATGACGCACAGTGATGTGCTTAAGTTTTGCATCGTTTTTAAGGAAACTAAATATTAGAGCGCTGTAAAATATAAGTAACGCTGTCTATTAAGCCATGGTAGCGATTACTTAAAATACTACAGTATTTTTTATAAAAATATCGCTAGTAGTATAATTTCATTTCAGTGAAATGAAATGTGTTCATTTTCAAGATATTGTGTACTTTGGCAGATATACAGTGCAAGAAATGTTAGAATTTGTTAGTTAAAATTAAGCAACACGCAAAGTAGAAATAAGCGTAAATATACATGTAAGCCCAAAGGACATAAGAGTAATCTATATATGTAAGCCCAAATAAAAAAATATTTAAATTTGGTCTTCAATAAAATAAACCTACAAAATATTTTACATTTAAGAGCGCTACTACTCGTAAATATGCCAATGAATGGAATTCTTATTAATCTATCTCTGACTTTGTCATTCATCTATATATGTAGGGAAACTGTGAAATTATCGTATTTGTAGATTGAAAATATTTATGAAACAATTATACGTAATATAAATAAAGAAACACGAAAACATAGTTTTCGAATTTTCTGTTTTTCTGTTTGTCTGTTTGTTGGTTTGTCTGTTGGTTTGAACACGTATCACAGAAATACTATTGACTCAATTAAAATGGAGTTTTCTTTAAAAAAATATACAGGTTGAATTGACGTCCATTTAGTTTTTATTTCATCCAATTCAACACACTCGATCAAAAGATATGTCAATTTTAAAATTAATGTATTTTGAACTAATGCAATGCAGAGACATTTCTAGTAACTCGACGGGTATTAATTCGACAACTGTACAGTATATATATATATATATATATATATATATATATATATATATATATATATATATATATATATATATAAATATATATATATATATATACATATATATACCAATAGATTGCGCGACGTGTACCTTAAATCGCATAATGAAATTTTTCACCCGGACCTTCATTAGCGAAATGAGAGTGGCCAGAGGTAATGGCCAGAGTATAAAGTAGTGTGGAAGCGGTAGCTGTTTAAATAAGTAAACTGGATACAGGCATATGTTTGAGGGTAGACTTCAATCATCTTACCAATATAATTTTTTTCGATTATATATATATATATATATATATGTATATATATACATCTGTACACTTACATGGATTAAATTTTGCAAGTATGTTCTTTCTATAAGATCATACATAATAGTATTAAGAGTTCTATTTATCTTTTATTACATTTTCAAACCCGTTTCTAAAGCTTTGAAGTTGCGTCCAATTTTACCAGGTTTGTTATTAATGTGGTTTCGTTGCTGTGGTATTATATTGCTGCAAGAAGTATGACTAGAAACAAATAAAAAATAAAGATAACAGAAATCTCCAGTCGTAAATCAATTCTTGAAGATCATATTGATCATTTTTGAAATTGAATTTTAATTAATTTCAATTATCTATTTAGAACATTTTGTAACAAATTTGATAGTTGCTCAACTTTTCACTCGTTTTAAATTATTTTAATAAAGTGCTACACATCTTACATTCATTGATAAAATGAGGTAACTACGATTAGACGAGAGTGCAACAATGCGAAAACTCTAATTATTCTTACACTATGATTTAATTTATTCAAGCAGAGAGTAATATCTCCTCAAAACAAAATATAATTAATAAATGAGAAAGCAATATCCATTTAAAACAAAATATAATCAACTACATCCTAGTAATAAGTTTTAAAATAATTCCATCTCTGAAATATATTTCAGAGTATGATAGTATGTAGTCAAAAGGCATATTAAAACTTTTTCAGGCAGACACTAAAAATCTATACATATCCAAGAACTGGTAACATCCCTTAAAAACTTTTTCGTATCTCGGATTTGTTATTTAGAGTTTTATTGAGAAAATTTTGCGAATATTTTCAATGTACAAACATACAAAGTTTACAGTTTTATTATATAAATAGATATTCAGCGTCTGTTCGCCTATTTATATACTTATCTGTTCATTTTTCGAGCTCGTAATTCGAGAAATATTTTAATATGGTATGCAATACTGCGTAGGGTATGTTTAGAAGAAGAATTCGATAAATATTGAACTACTAGATTTTATTTTTGCATACATAAAATTACCTTATATGGAGAAGCTCTTATCTGAATATTTACTAACTTTTCGCATCTCCATAAATATTAACATATTTCAGAGAATATGTATTATGACTGATGCTCGTAATGGTTAAAACAAATTGACAATTTAATACTTTAGAAAAATGACGAGACAAATAATGAAAACGTCAGCCTCCACGTATCCACCACATAGCAACAAAAATGTTACCTTCCTGTCTCAAAGCTATATATATATATATATATATATATATATATATATTCATGAAGGCTCTTAACTGATAAACTGAATTCTATAACTAGATTAAGTTCAAACTATATATAAATCACTAAGATGGTAATTACAATATTAGACTCTGACCAGAGTCAATCGTCTTCATGTATATTAGCACGGACGGAATTTTAACCGATAAATCCAGTGTGATGCTGAGGTCCCTTTTATATTTTATAACAATAACGAGGGCATCGTTATTTTACCGGACATTGCATCTTTTACCCGAAGCACTTTATAGCAGTTTAGATACCATTTACCCATAACTTAGCTCCAGTAAATATTGGAAGAGTAATTTTTAGTATGCGAGGAGACAAATGCTTGGTTATAATGTGTCATTTGATGTTTTTTCTGAAATATTTGACGTGGACAATCATAAATTTCTGAACTTACACATTCACTAACTTACTATCTCACAGGCCAATTCCAATTCCAGAAAGGATATAATGAGGAAATTTGCTGTATTTATATAATGTTTAGTTTACTAATATAGAAAAAGCTTCTGAATTTGGAAATTGTGTAATAGAAATAAAGATAAAGTTTACGTATCCTACTTATAGCTGTTGTTTCATTAAAGATATATAGAGACTAGCTGTAGTTCTAGAAAATATTAAATAAATAACCCAGATATATTTAATTCATCAGTTGTATTCGACATACATGGTATTGCCTCCTTTTTTAAACCCAACGTAGTGTTGTTTTGAATTACTTCACATAGGCTATTTTTCATACACGAACTTCGTGTTACTTGCAACAGTTTATGACTGCAGTAGTAATTTCATTTTAACAACTAACACTTTGGCATTGAAAAACGGATTCTCTTTGAATAATCGTATTATATGGGAAGAATAATGATATGAGGTTTGGCTTGGTAAAATTTATTTTCTTTGATTTCTTTTTTTTTTAATAAAGTCAAAATTTATTGACCTGAATTTTGACTTTATTAAATTAGTTCATTTTTCCATTGAACATTTTTTTTATAATATAAGTTTGTATGTATAGTTTAAATGATGAAGAAAACGAATTTTGGTTATTTCACTCACCTAATAATTCACTTGCTAAGTTCCTTGTTCTGTGTATGGAGGTACTAAGTACGCTTCTAGATTCAGATGAAACATTGCATACGAATTTTGTGTTAGGTCATTGGGAAGAGCTTCAGATTTACATTTACGACGAACGCGTTCAAAATTATATCAAAAAAATTAAAGACCGTTAATGATAAAATTTTATTAGATGAAAAGCCGGAGAAAAAGAGAAAAAAAAAGAAACTTAAAACGTAGATGAAAAATAACGTTAAGAAATCTATGTCAGTCATCAAACTTAAAAAAAAAAACTTCGACGAAAATAAGTGAAATCCGAATAATAACTTTAATATAAAAAGCGACAAGTTCCACCTTAAAAAAATGCCGTAAAAATAATGCAATAAAAACGGTCAAATTTTTGCAAAGTTTTTCTAGAAAACGTTGATGAATGTGTTAGAGCTTTACGTCCAGCTTTATGGAATATGATATTGTTAAATGATAAATTTGTATTTAATGTCAAATGTAACTTGAACTCATTTAAATTGAATAATTAAAATAATATGTTTTCTTCATCATCAAAAATTACTCGTGAAAACTTAAAATTGGATTGCATAAAATATAATATTACTAATAAATTTTAAGCAATCTAAGAGAAAGAGTACCTAAAATGTGAATTGTTTAGGTATTTTCAAATTGTATGTTATTTAATTTTTTTTAATATATCTGAGAGGTTGAAGTAGAATGGAAATTAAGGAAAATACCTCAAAAATATATCATTACTTACAATAATAATTGAAGTAACATCAATTTTTAAAATGAATATAACTTTAATTTATATTAGTTAGTATATTGACGAGTCATTTAATATTCAGAGTACTAAATTCTCGTACAATGAAATAAGAATATCTGCCAAAATATTGAAGAAATATTTCTCCAACATTTCACAGATAAAACTTGACATTCTGCAATTAAATTTTAGGTAGGTTTTTAAATGTTATTTTTACGCTTTATACATATACACATATTTTACTAATAAATAACATTATTTTCATGAAAGTGGATACCGTGTAGGATGACGTTCATATCGGCGGCATATGGTACTTCGTTATCGTCTCATTTTTATTAAATATACAGTACGTATTAAGACCGATAACGTTTCAAGTTGACAAGAATTATTCGTTGTATATACAAAGTCTAATATATACATATGTTACAAGGAAAGTTCAATGGACAACGGCACGAGTTGGATCACTGTCATTATTGGTCTTTGACCGACCGGAATCTTGTTGAAAAGGATTCAATAAATAGTTCCCAGTTGTGTGTCGTTCATGGACCGTCGCTTTTACCCTTGCGAGCCCATTGGGACACCCGCTGCGAGCAATGACTGTTCATTTGCGTTTCCATGGGTTACAATCAAAAGAAGTATCTACTTTATTTTTGTCGTTTTCCACAACGCGCAATTGTCTGGTAAACATCTAAGTAATTATCGTGGCATGAATAAAATATACATTATTTTCCTATATAATACCTAATTCTGATGAGTCCTTTTGTACCTTGCTATATGTCCGTATATTGTCCTTTAATTAATAGCTAGTTGTATCCAAAATTTCTTTCATGTGTACTTATAGAAAATATTATTTACCCGAGTTTAAGATTAATACACGTACCGTCATCTATAGTAATAATTAATAAACAGATTTTAAGTTGGTGTCAAATTAACATATCTTATTTTTAATTGGTGAATTGCACTGAAACATAGCGTATATACTAACCCAGTTCCATTAGAATCCAAGTAAACATTTTCGTAATCCCTTTAGCTGTTCTCGCAAAAAATAAATAGATTCGAAAACAGGCAATACTTTCGAGAACAACATTAATGTGTTAAATTACTTTTAATTTTCTAAATATTTTTTCCCAAATACTTTCAATCTGTAGACAGGCCAACTCCACATTTATGTAAAATTTATTACAGACAATAAAATAAATTATAACCAAAAAAAAACAACTTAATGCAAAGTGATTAAATTAAAAATAAAAACAACTTAATGCAAAGTGTTTAAATTAAAAATAAAAACAACTTAATGCAAAGTGTTTAAATTAAAAATAAAAACAACTTAATGCAAAGTGATTAAATTAAAAATAAAAACAACTTAATGCAAAGTGATCAAATTAAAAATAAAAACAACTTAATGCAAAGTGTTTAAATTAAAAATAAAAACAACTTAATGCAAAGTGATTAAATTAAAAATAAAAACAACTTAATGCAAAGTGATTAAATTAAAAATAAAAACAACTTAATGCAAAGTGATTAAATTAAAAATAAAAACAACTTAATGCAAAGTGTTTAAATTAAAAATACTGACAACAGATTAAAATGAGGAAACAAATATATATCGAATATATTCAATGTCGAAAAATTATATGCATAGAAAACGACCGACAACGATATCTGCGCTCGTGCGTCTGTCTGCATTCAAATTGCTCGCTCAAGCACCTACTCTTTCTCCTCTAATCCACATTTTATCTATAGCCACAATAATTTCGACAAGGTAAGTTAATATGTATATTCGTATATATATATATATATAGGTACAAAAGTATATATTTATGCAATTAATACTCATTGCGTGGGTAGGCAATTCTTTGTAAAATATTAAATTTGCATATCTTCTTATCGAATAAACCAATTTCAATGAAATAATATATCTATATTATTTTAAAATTAACTCCTACATTTTTGTAAAGAACCAATTCAAATTGGGATAGTAGTTTTAATGTGATTCGTGTACAAACACACATCAAAGAGAGCAATAGACAAAAATTCCAAAAATGATTTTGCTGCATTCTATCGCTTATCCTTCAACCCTCGTCACCTTAAATATATTTTTTACAAATATTTCTAATTTTCAGGTGCAAAAATTTTACTGTTTTTTACATATACAGATGATTATCACATTTCTAAACTCGTTAATAATTGAGGTTTTATATGAAATAATGAAGCCTAATTTACTCTGTCTAAAACCTAATAATTTCGAAAAATAAGCGAAATGGACGGTAAGAGAAATTATATACGGAAGTTAATCGAAAGTAGGTTCGATCGTAATGAATGTAACGGTAGCTCGTGATTTTAAGGTTTACCACTTTCACCGTTTTGCTCATGTAAAATTAAACGCTCGTTTGAACTTTTTGTGACAAAAACCGTAACTATTTATTAGGTGCCGTTTATGTGCATGAAAAAATATTTTTTTGGGATATCAAAAGGCATGCACTTAATTCTTTTTAAACTACTTAGACTAAATATAATTTTATATCCTACGTCAATATTACTCCGTGCCAACAGGGCTCTGAATTCTTTTTCATTTCTTCATTCGGGATATTTTCCTTTACAGTCTCGATACAGATTTCTATGTTCTTTCACACAACGTAACAAAATTGCTTTTGTTCTTCCTCTGCAGTGATCAAACCATGAAAGTCTTGCACAAGTTTTACAGTTTTTTAGCTGTATCATTAATTGCTCACATAAAAAGAAATTTTCTTTTTGCCTCCGAATAGGCAGCATCTTGTTCATACGTAGAAATGTGTATCTGAAGGAAATTTTCAACATATTTTAAATGGAGAAAACAAATTTGTAATTTTGACGGACATAAAATCACTCAATGATTTTCGTGCAACTATAGATACAGGAGATTTGATTTTAATTTTTCTCTAATCATCTCCTCCTAATAAAATAATATATAGTCTAATTAGTTCTCGATAATCGTCATGTATAATGGATTTCTGTAGTTCTTGATTATAAAACGTCCACAATATTTCAATTATTGTGTTACGAAAATATTGTTTGACGAAGTCGGTGCATGTTCCAATAGCAGTAAGATTAAAATTTTCCCAGTCGTCGCTAAAATTTTTTGAACAGTGGAATATCAAGACTCCTTGCGATTTAATATATATTTGTTTCAAATATATATATTTAAGACCAGTTCATAAACTTGATGGCGGCAAGCAAATAGTGGAAACTCTCCTTCTAGTTTTTGTTTCAAAAGTACACAAGCTCCGTTCAAGCCCTCTGTATTAGACGCAGTTGTAACAAAATACATTATGTGTACGTTATTATTAAGGTTCCAATCAATAAGTGAATTTGATACAGCATTAGCTTGATTTTGGCGAGAAGAATTCTTCTTTAGGCAAGCGTTCTTCTTTAGAATACCTCAAGTTAATTCAGATAATAATTTCACGTCCCAACGAAAGGTCATTTCTTCAGGCATATTATTCTGAATATCCAATTTTATAGATTTTGTTCTATTTTGTCTACTCTGTGTACAAAATCATTGAATAGAAGTTTTTTAATTGGGAAATCATCACCGTTAAAACTTGGTGCTTCTACTACTTTTTAGTATATAAACAGAATCCTTTATGCTTAATTGATATCTGCCCAAAGCTGCAACGAACTTAGTCATGACAAAGCCTTTCTTTTCACTTTTTGTATTAGTTTCAGAACTTACTGATTTATATGCCAATGGTAAAGTTTTCTCCAGGCTTTCATCAGAGCTGGTGGTTCATGTTGTTTTTGAGGTTGTTTCGAGCCTTGTGCAGTAAGAGATGACAATAAACTCTCGGAACGGATTTGCTCCAGTCTTTTTTCTCCTCTTTTAGTTATCTCTGTCTTGCCCTTTCTTCTTTCTTGGCTAAATTTTTGTCTACACCCGCTAAAAATCGTGGACACACTAGTTCTCTTTGTTTTTGTAAAAATATTTTTTCTTCTTTTTTTATTTTTTCCAAAGCATTAGCGTCTGCTAAATCGAATAAATTGTCTACTTTTTTCACACAGTTTTTCACACAGCTCTGGTAGATATTTTAGTTTTTTCCCAGAATATAATGCACGAAAGATAAGAATTTTGCTTTTGCTAACAATCAATTTAACTTTACGAATGTTTAAATATAGAACAGCAAGAACTTGATGGTCCGACGGTAACTTTGTATCTGTTATTTGAAGATTGTTGTCACCAACCAAAAAAAAATACTTTCCTTTCGTTTCTTAATTCCACTGCCGTCTTCTAAATTTAAAATAATATGTATTAATTACCCGACAATTCAAGAACAACTGACAAATACCGCGAGCATGCGTCGCTTCTTCCGCGCAATTTGTACGAACTTGTTTTAAAATAAAAACTTTCAAAAATATGGGACACTAATATTTGTATTTTAATCTTTTCTTTATACACTGATTATGTACAGTCATTTAATATAATGATATTATCAATGATAACTGTAAATATTCTATAGGTACTATAAACTGGTACACAACTCTATGGCTAAGCTGGATAAAATAAACTTTATAACAAACAATTTATTATATTACCCAAGTGCGCCTTTAAATTTTTGGTCGATTCTATTGCTGTGTACAATTCTTTAAAGCCTTATTTTGATATAGCTACAAGGGTTTCCTTTGTTTGTCTTAAAAAGTCTAATACGTAATAAATAATCTGTAATCGTTAGTGATATATACCGAATTTTTTTATAGGTTTAATATTTTCACGGATATTTACGTTAAATATTTAATATAAATCCCTTTACTTAACTTATTATTGCTATAGATATATTATACACCCTTTCCTGATTCTATAAATTATACGACGGTGAAAATTTTATTAGAATCGGATAACCAGTTTCTGTGTCAAAATCTAAAGACCAAATAAAAATAATTTTCCGCTTAAAGTTAGTAAGATAGATGATCTTATTACCAATAATAATGTTTGAATAATAAGGATAATTTTGCATGTGATATATAGTGAAACAAATAAATTATAATTTTCAGTGAAGTACTATCTAATTAAATTTAAAAACATTTTTGAAATAATTAAAATTTGAGACCAAAAAAAATTCTTAAATTGTTTGCGAGTAAAAATGTAAGAATCTCTTTGATTATTATTAAAATCTACGTTAAAATTATTTCAAAAAGACTTGCAGCCCAATAAACCTGTTAGGAATGTGTAGGACTAGTACAACGACGGCTTACACAATAAGCTTAGCACAACGAGCACTAGTCACAGCGGATGCTAAGAAGCAGTATAATGCCAACAACCCATATGTCTGTAATTTTGGGAAAATGGAGTTAAAATTTTTTAATTATATACTAAGAGTTGTTAATGTTAAGGCCCGTATAGACTGCGTTACTGATACTAATGTACCGTTCACACATGGCGATTTCGATGTTGCAGAAAGTATCTGGACACTGATGTCCCTACAAAAGTGTTTCGGCTATTAACAAACAACTCTTAGTTGCTCGGGCACCTTGAAAAAACGACATGCGGCGGCAGTTGTAATTTTGCGCGCTTCAATAGGGAACCTCACTACCAATTTCTTCCGCTAGGGGGTTACCTGTATTATAACGTAAACAGCATAGATAGTCGCGATGTGACATTTTGTAATTTATACCCCTCTGTCTTAAGAAGTGTCGAGTGTCATTGATTTTTCGGAGATTAAATCTCGATTTACAATATTCATCAATGTTATGCAGTTGGATGCAGTTGCGATTGGAGCAATTGAAAATATAAGTGTCCATTTATTATTCAAGGACAAATAACGTCTGAAGTAGCAGGAAATAGCTATGAGTTGCAAAAACTTTAAGGCAAAAAAAAAAGTTTCGGCTTTGTTCAGAGCATTAATTTCATTCTGATTTTTTTCTGATATTACTTTTTCGCTATATTTTTTTTAACATAAAAGTTTTAAATTTTTAATGCCACGAAAATCTATCGCTTTCTTGACAGAGAGTTTTGTTTGCGTCTTACTTTGGTGACGCCATCTACCCTTAGCTTTGCGTAAGATTCTCTATCTAAGTGGAATAGAAAAATATGAGTCCAACAAAGGATACCGAAGGATATGGATTATCATATACTATTAAATTAATTACGATATGAATGTCTCAAATAATATTTTTTAATAATTATGGTATTAGAAAAAGGGGCATTTCTGGAACACTTTTTCTAATAAAATAAATAGTAAAAACCTAAAGGACACCTCAAGACTATGAAAGAATATGTATTAAAAATGACATATTGATTGTTACGATATATTTATTTTACAAGAAAATAAAACAGAAACTTTACAAGTTAGCTCCATTACTCTGACAAGTATTAATATGAAAATGTTATAAGGGAAAACAAGGCACAATCCTTTACACCTAACCTAACCACTTTAGAAAAATATTGCTATTTTATAAATTTATTAAGATGCGAAAACCAATAATTGAAATAAACTACCACTGAACGCTTTAGTACTAATCAAAATTACATAAATATAATGAACCATATTTATATGAGTAATATAGGCTATTATAATTTATATCAAGCTGTTTATTAAGTGGTAATACGTATTGACGAATTCAAAGACGTATATATTTTATCAACTTAAAAACTTTATAGGTCACTCCTCTTTTTATCATCATCCTTATTTCATTATTAAGCTGTCTCCTGTGTCGTAAAAATTCATAAATACCGTTTTGGTTGAACAAAGATGGCGAGTGTATGAATAATTTCGCGACGGTTTGAAAACTTGGACACTGCGTCATACACTTCCGACACTACCATTCACGCTACGCTCGGTGCGACACTAAACTAAGTGTTGCAGTAAATGTCGCAAGCGCAGCCAGTAGTGTTTACACACAGACACTCTATGTATATATTGAGTGTATACATCAAAATATCGTACCCTAAAGGTAGCTTAAAAATTGTTAGGATTTTTTAAAGAGAGCTCATACTTAGGCACATAACACGTCAACAAGCAATATAGTGTCAACCCACACGATTTTAACTTTGAGATAACGGTGTTTGAAATTTTGTTACCATGTAAAATAGTTCGTTAATATCAATATTTTTGGACGTTATTTAAAGAATGGAGGAATTGGTAAAGAAAAGTTATGTGTACTTATGTACGCGAGTTAGAATTTATACTTCTTTGGCATAATACATAATTATAATAAATTTCGATATAATTGATATTAAATTCCAAATTAATTTTAAAATTTAATTCAATTCTTTTAATAATTGTTTTTTTTATTATATGAATCATTATTAACTTTCAATTACTGACAAAGATAATGATAAAGTTGAAGCGTCATAATTTGAAAACGATCTGGCAGATGATTGACTAATAACGGAAAACCAGCAGAAAAATAATTTATGACGTACTTACATTCACCTTATGAAATAAATACACATTTTTTCCCTACCAACACATGATTGCCTGGTAGCTATTATAATTCGAATGAATTGCAGTCACAGTGTAATTTTTGACTATCAAATAATCACTTGACAAACTATCATCAAACAAATTCTTTCATACTCATATGGGCCTAGAACTTCGAATAAGCCAATCGATAACAAATAAATATTTAGTGAGCAACTTCATGGTGTCATTTTTGCGTTGCATCGTTGCCAACTTCATCCCGTATTTTTAAAATTTTGTTCTCATATTTTTTTCATAAAGCGCCTAAAGAAGCATAACTTCAAAATTTATTGAATAATATTTTTGAGCTGTCAACGAAAGCCCTGCATCATTATTAACTTATTTCTATAATTTTTATAGATTGTATTGGGTATAAGCCTCCATATAAATATCAAACGAAATGTAATATTTCTGATAAACTTTATGTTACTTAGTAAACCTTTCACGTCAAATATCTTGCTTAGTAAACCTTTAAAATTTGCTAATATTGTTATAGTTTTTTAATAAACTTTAATTAAACTTTATATGACGCTGTATTCTTTTAATTTGAACTTTATCAGTTTCCCAGATTATGTGGCGGAGAGGAGGACGACATATGTTTTGTGGACATTTTCGAAAAAGCTTACATTAAATTCTGAAACAAAATGTAGAAACTCTTATAACTTTCTCCAGCATACTATATGTAGAAGTATACCATATGGTACATTAAAAGAAAAAAATTACTTCATTATTTGCCCTCTTTTTGACAATAAATATTGACACAGTTTTGTTACCACATTTCTGTAAGTTCTTTAAAATAATATCGTTTACAGTCCATAGGTATGGAACCGAAAGGAATATTGAATCCACCCAAGTGAAGTATAAGACTACGAGAGTCGTGCAGGAACTAGCGATATTTTAACAGTTTTTACCGTCTATTTATATATTTAGTAAAATCTCGTACAGTTCTCCGATGTGCCATTTACATTTTTATTGAGGTCCGACGTAAAACATGTCCTCCATTTCAGATATTCCACGTGTTGACATAGCATTATCGATAAGGTAAAAGGTTTGTCTATTTGATCATAATATTTTTTATTGACAATAATGGAGATAACTTTGATGTGGATTTTGTTTCCAATGTTAGATATACTCTGGCATATAATCATATATCAAGCAATTAGACATTTTTGCGTTTTTGTTTGAGCTTTATCTAAATAAGTAGAGTTAATTTTCCTCATATGTGATTAATATAAATATTTAATAGCTTTTTTTTATTTTTGTAGTTTGTAGTTTCATGTTGATGAGAGCTTATTTTATGAAAATTATGGCCTGGTAACAGTAGAGATAGAAGCAATGGACATAATAAAAATTTTTGAGAAAATTACTATGGACAAAAACGAACCAAAAAAAACACAGTTAGTCACGTAATGAACAGAACATTATTTTGAACAATTTTTTATGCATACAGCATATCTCAAGGATGCTTAATTTTTTGTAAAAAATTTACTGGGCTTAAGTCAGATGTCAGTATAGTTATGACAAGCAAATAGTAATATTCGGTTTGGTAGTTATACACACAAACACAGTAAAATTAATTTAACAATATCATATATAGGACCCACTATATCGTTTATTTTTTAATGAATGAAACATGTTTAAAATTTATTATTATTATGAACATGATTAGAAAGGATTTGATTAATTACTTTGAATTAACTGTCAATTATTTTAAATATTTCCAATAAAGTGAAAAATTATACCACTGCTTTTGTTTTGCACTTTTTTCCTGGTTAGATTACACCAGCTATGCTTCACGGTTTCATTTGCGTGACATTTAAATATGAAAAGTTATTAAAATCTTTATCTCTTGGACATAAACTATTACCAATCCTTCATTACATATTACCAAACCTTGGGTATAAACTATCACCAATTTATCAAAATCCGTCCAGTAGATGTTGCGTGACTGAGGAACTAATCAACATATAAGCAGACATAAATTTTAAAAATATGTTTGCTGGCTTCTCTTATCATTTTTCGTGCTGAACCAACCACTATTTTTGAAATATTTTCCATGTATAAAATTCATAATTTTGTTTATATACTATACTATAATGATGAATATATCTGCTAATGTTTAGTATAAATTAACTAAGATCCTTCCTTTTATTATGTATATTATATAACAAACTTTCTCCCAACTTTAATGGAAATTTCAAAAAGTGTTAATATTTTGTTACTTTCTTTGATACCTTCAAATAAATTACTTACTGTGATCCGAATTTCTACGAAAATTCGTTCTGTCTGTTTTAGTGAAAGAAATGATGGTAATTAAACAAATTTTACAGATATTAATATACGTCTAAGTATTTCTAAGGGCCTAAATAGTTCGGATTCGAGAAAGTATATCTGATATTACTTAAGGCGTGGTTTTATTTGATTTATTCTGGAAAGAAACACGAGAATTAATACAAATTTTAATAGTAATATTATAACTTATTACTGTCGGAGATTGTACAGTTTCCGCAGAAGGAATAACTAGAAATTTTACAACCATATAATATATATTTAATGAAAATTAAAAGGAGTTGGCAATTAAGAAAATTAAGGGTTGTCCCATTAATAATTGTTCCGTCTGTCCTAGTGAAAGAAATGATGGTAATTAAACACAAATTTTAATAGTAAAATTATAACTTATTGCTGTCGGAGACTGTACAGTTTCCGCAGAATGAATAATTGATAAATTTCTGTATCTCCAAAGGGAATATAAAATTTATGTAAGTTAAGCAAAATAATTTCATTTTAAAGATTTTTATCAAATGCTGCGATATAGATTTTTTTCATATTTTCTATGTCATCGATATCTCTACATAAAGTGTATATATGCAAAATTTCGATTTAAATTGGTCTAAAACTATACAAATTATAAGAGAGTGACCGGCAGGATCGAACAAATAGACGAACGGACATGAGGTCACTATTTTGCCATTTGTTTAAGAAACCATAAAAACGTAAATTTAACTTAATTATCTAATACTAATTGTATGAAAGATTTGTTTTCAATTAATAATAGGTAACAAATACTTTAATAACTAATTCATATTAAAATATGTAATAAAATAAAATTGAATCGTCAGTTTAAAATTATCAGTTCAATGTACTTAACAACACTTGATTTGCAGCTTGTTTTTTTCTTTTCTTAATTGTTTCAAGTAAATTTCGTAAATACCTAATTATATTCAAAAGGATTAACAATAAATCGATAATATAGAAATTAAGTAATACTTAAATAACGTACTATTTTATTCCTTAACTTATTATTTCGATTATTGGGTAAATAATAAGTTAAAATCATTTTTATCTTTTCTATCCTACTCGGCTTAAAAACTTAAACTACTAGATATTTGCATAGTTCATAATAAAGATTCAATATTTATAACCAAGACTATTTACTATGTAGTTTATTCCATATATCCCTTTGATTCTATTCTCATTAGGAAAGTTATTTAGTTCAAATCTAACTTAAAGACTGCCTAAGTCATATAAAATACTATGGAAATACTTAATTACATGGACAAATTTAAAATCCATCTAGTTATACCTCTTCGTATTTTCGCATTATCTTCCATCTATGTAAGTGTGACAGAATGCCAAATTTGGTTTAAATACGGACACGAAACCTTGTTAAATCAGGAAATAATCTCTTTTGAACTGTAGAAGTAATTTTAGTATAGGAATTGGAAAATTACCAATCTCTTCTTTAATACTGATGCATATACCGCACGTCTCCTGTAATAACGTTGTAAGCATAAAAAAAATGATTACTTGTTCATAAAATGCATAACAGACCTCTATGTTTGATGCAACAATGTCGCAAATGTATTTCTGACGACAACGGTCAGGTTTTGTAAAATCATTGAATCATAAGCCTACGACGCTTTATCAAGTACTCAGTGGCCTAACAATAGTGTGGCAAGGCTGGCAAGTTGCCAGAGGCCCCAGGCCCGAGAGGGCTGCGAGTGCCCCGACACATTGTTTGATATTTTCAAAAACAATTTTAAGATATCTAAGCTCAATTTTTTTCATATATTTTATTATTTGTGATGGACAAAAACTTAAAATATCTTCTATTACCAAAAGTTAAACTATATTATCAAATACATGAACCCATTCGTAAAAAAGTATCATTCCTGGTTAGCGGCTAGGATCTAACAATACTCGGCTGCAGAGCAAAGTGATTCCCAGCGCTCTTTTTTGCTCTTTTGTACAGCAAAAATACGTGTGTAATTTTAAATGAGTCTAGTTTGTTAAAAGTATTATTTTTTCTCCGTATTATTATGGTACTTGTGGTATAATTGATTGCAAATCTATTAATTAAACAAAAAGTATACGAGAAAGTATCTGAATGATAGTTAAAAAGGCAAGAGAAAGAAAGAATTTGACGAAAAAAAAACTACCAAAAATAGCCGAAATATTTGATACCAATGACTTCAAAAAAGTATCAAATAAACAGTCTGAAAAGAGCAAAAATATTAATGTGACTGAAAGTAGCAGTATTACTTTGAGCGAACATAGTGATTATTCAGAGCAACAATGTACCAGAAATGCACCAGAAATGCACTAAATCAAAGTGATGTGTTGTTATTTGACATGGAACAAAAAAAAAATTCGCCTTCTATTATTGATAAGGGTAATTTCAAAGGAGTTAATGGTCAAGTTAGATGCTTTGTGATTGAAAACAGATAGTGTAAACCAAAAGGCCCCTTTTTAAAAGACTGTGTCAACAGTTTGTTTTTGGAGAAATACTATTATATTATTTCTAAATATGGTGTTAAGTTAGAACGCAAATAGCTGTGTTATTCAGTATTACTTCAAAAAGCGTATTGTGAACAATACTGGTTATTTACATTAACAAAACTGTTAAAAATATTTAGATTGATGTATATGGTCACTGAAAGCATATTAGGGGGTTTAAAATTTTATTATTGGCTTTAGAAAAACACGAAACTTCTATAACACATTTACACTCGTGTCTCGCGTACGAACTATAATGGACACATGGTGCTCTGGACGAAGAACAAGAGTCCATTTTTAAAAATGAATTTGTTTTATTAGCAATTACTGAAAAGGCTATTTGATGTAACTCTGGTCCTTTCAATGAGTAATTTAGCTTTGTGTGGACTTAGATAAAAAAATAGACAGCGACGAACCAAATTGCAATTATCTGCCTATTATTTTTAATATTAGCAACACAGAGAATACACACACACGACACAGAAATTTGAATCCATGTTAATAAAAATAAATAGTGGATGTACCATTTTATTCAATTATATTTGATGTAATTCGAAAAGTATCAAAAATAGACCAACTGTGTGAAATCCATCGCTACTTTGTAATTGAAAATGATGTCAATAGAGCACCAAAATCTTTCGTACAAAGAGTAATTTTTAGGTTTCCATGCAGCAATTGAGCAAACTGCCTTAGCTATATCGTATCAGATTATAATCTATAAATGAAAAAAAAAATCCCCTCAGCATATGTCATGAACGAGGATAAAATGGTGCTAATACCATAAAAGTTAATTATAGTGGATTTCCAAAACATATCAAAAATTTTGAGCCAAATGCAGTATATGAGCGTTGCGCTGCTCATAATTTAAATCTAGTAGTGAATGATACTGTAAAAGATGTGTTTGAGGTGCTTACGTTTTTTGATACCGTTCAACAAGTACATATTTTTTAGCCATAGCATTAAAAAGTGAAATATTTTACCAAGTTTTATTTATGGTACACGAGATGAATCTTTGGCCCTTGTGACACTAAAAAAATGAATCCAACACGGTAGTCAGGACGATATAATGTTATTTTTGCTCTAAAATCCCGGTTTATAGAACTCCAAAAAGCGCTAATAAAAGCTAATACAGGGTGTCCAGTGGCAGATTTCAATGTTTGAAAAATTGTAAAAAAAACTACACCTCTAATACAAAGTAGGTATATTTTAACTTATAATTAGTTGTATATTAAGTTCCAAAGCTTATGAACGAAACGATGCTATTACACTCATAAGCCTTGGGATTTAATAGAATAATTTAAGTAGAAGATTGAAAACTAAAATTTTATTTTATTACTAGTTTTCCACCTTAAAATTTTACTGACAATCGACGCAGTCTCCAAAGCACTTCAGTTTAAAATAACAGATCTATCACAAGCATCGAAGTGTTAAGAAGTTTATTTGGAAGAGATTAAAAAGTATCGTCATGAATTTAACGACTTAAAAATGAAGCATAACTCCCGAGGTTTTTAAAACTTGTCAAAGGAAGTTGAAACGCTATTTTGATAAATTTTGTGACGATGAACGTTTGCAAGGTCATGAAAATTTGTTCGAGTCAATGTATTTTATTATATATTAGACATCATCGCAAGTCAGTTGACAGTTCATTTCATTAGTGTGAATGAAATAGTTTCCAATTTTAGTCTTTTACATTCTACGTCCTTGAAAAATTGAAATAACTCCAACTTATTAGACAACGCTATAGACAATTAAACGAACCTACGTGATGTAGTATTATTTATACTTCTTTAAGTTCTTTACCACGACATAGGTTTCGTCGTATTACAACATCTTGAGGTGGGCTATTAGCAAAACTATTTTTCGAGTTACATCAAACATAATTGAATAAAATAGTGCATCCACTATTTCTTTTATTAATATGGATTCAAATTTCTGTGTCTTTGCTAATAGCCCATCTGAAGATGTAATACAATGAAACCCAGGTCGTGGTAAAGAACTTAAAGAAAGTAAAAATAATACTACATCACGTAATTTCATTTAATTGTGAATAATGAAATTCTACAAAATTAATGCCAAATATATTCGCTCAAAGTAATACTTTCAGTCACATTAACAGCTTTGGGACTTAATATATCAAGTTTGTCGATTTATATAAAAAAGATATATCTGTTACAATCGCAGATGAAACTTTTAGACATGATTTCGAAAAATGGACCTCAATAAAGTAACTCGCAGAGTTATTAATTATGAAAAACTAGTTTTCGTCTTCAAGCTTCCCTGAAGTATGTACCACTTTAATGTTATCTTTGACACTGCAGCTAGCGCCGTACGATTGTTTTCAAAATTAAAAGTGATGAAAATATATTTAAGTAATTTTATGGGACAAGAAAGCTTACATAATTTAGCAATACGGTCAATGGGACATTCTTTGACCCGAAAATTGGACTTTGATGAATTAATTGACAATTCTGCAGAAATGAAAGCCAGTAAAAACAATTCTAATTTTTGTTAAGTATTCCCTTTTATGACTGTATTATTAAAAACGTATTCTAAAATATATTATTGTGGCATATATTTCTTACGTTATTATTTTACTTGATTTTACATACGCAGATTGAGCTATAAGTGAGGTTCTACAACAAACTAAAAGTACCCATAATAAAAACAACGAGGTGTTCAATTTTTTGGGGGACCCAGTTTAAAAATTTCCCAAAAGCCTCATATTGTGTTGTTATGCTACTGCAATTACGTTATCTTAAATTGCCTCTCACGTAAAAAAACAATTTTTGGCAATTGCTATATCGTTATACCACGTATGCTACACAAGGGCAATTGCTTAAGCTGCTAGGAAGACTGTCAGTTTGATGACATTGATAGCTTCTTTAAAAAAATAGAACCTTATTTTTTAAAATTAGAACCTAGTCTTGTCAAATAAATTAGCGAAACTGAAATCATAATCAAATCGGCGTAAAAAAACATTAAAGTTTTTGGATCAGAAGATTCAGTTTTTTGCACACCTTGTTTCCCGGGGCTCGAATGTAAATTAAGGTAAACGAATTTTAAAAATTTAAGATAATCAAATTTTTAACAAATCATAGTTCTATTCATTTTGTATACCCAATGAATCATTTTCGATATGTAAAGCGAAGAATGTGTAGACTGTTCCGCTGTATCCGTTTCCGCATCACCTTCGATGTAGAGATATGGAGCTAAACCATGTCAAGTGTTTAAAAATTACGTCTCGTCCTTGTCTTTCTAAATTTTGCGAATCCGTATCTTGTTGTCCGGACTAAAATTGAATAATGATTTCTCATAGACTTCGAATGCTAATTAACGAAATATAAAAAAAAACTATCACGTAAGATTTTTTAGATATCTTAATAAATACTACCAAATACCAAGCTGCTACTATAAAAATGTTTATAGTTATCAAAAATATGTAGTAAAATGTGACACAATGTCATTTTAAGTATCATTTAGCACTTGAACGTGATAAAATTAGCGTAATTTGTTTGTCGCTGAGAGAGAAGTTTCTTTTGTAAAACGGTTTTCAATTCTATAACTCACCACATTTTCATTACATTGGCGGCGAATTCATCGCGAAAAAACAATAAAAGAATATAATAAGATTTATGAAACCACCTATTGTTCTTATTATGGTACTACTTATTATATTTACTTGCCTGTGGGTCATTACGTAGTACATCTGGAAATAAGTTACAAAAATCCAGCCCTAATCCTTAAAAACTCGACTATCAAAAACACAAATGGTTTGTACGTGTTGATTTGAAAATTATACCTTTGCTACTTGGACAACAAGGGACCTACACTAAATTTTCATGTTTTTTGTGTGAGTGGTATAGCCGAAACAAAGATAAGAAGAAAAAGGCCTTCAAGAAAATCCTTGAATCCTGGAATGAAAAATATATTGAAAGAAAATTTGGTTTATCCAGCAAAAGTGCTGTTTCCTCCACTTTATATTAAACTTATAGTCATAAAGCAATTCATAAAATCATTATCAAAGCAAAGAAAGTCTTTTAATTTACTCTGTAAAAAATTTCCATCAGTTTCAGAGCTCAAATTTTTTAGAGAATCTTGGGCATTTCAGTGAAGATCAAGGGGAGAGATCCCGTTAATATATCAAGGTAATGGAAATACATTACCAGGGAAAATGAGATGTTAACATGATGACAATTACTGGGTCTTGAAAAAGGACAGTGAGGCAGTTTAACACATCCAAAAATCTTTAAAAGGAAGCTTCAGTGATATCTAGAAGAGGTACTGCAAGGATTTCTATTAGTTTATTTTCTTAACTACTTTAATCTTATTGTGATAAGGGTCTATACGTGTAAGTCAGTTTTGAGTTCTTTTTTATTTTTCTTATGTCTAAAAAACCCTTACGTGATAAAAAAACAAATGCTATGTGAGAATTCAGTGACCCGAAGCTACATCAAATACCTTTCCGATATGACCGTAATACTTTTGAAAAAATTTTCAAAACGGTCATTTTGCATACGTATTAATTTGAAAATTCAAACTTCGAGCCTTCTGGAGTGAGATTTTCGTAAAATAATAATTTTTTTTTTCGATTTTTACCTTGAGTATTTTTTAAAACCAGTATCATTTTAATTTCGATTTTTAATTTGTTATCGGAAAAAAATATAAAACGCGTGGACCCAAAAAATAAGGTTCCGATTTTTTGAACAGAAAATCCTTATTTATCTACCTCAAACAAAAATGGGTGAAATCGGAGAAAAATGATTATATTGTCCCGATTCCATGCTGTAACACAAATGATGCTGTACCTACAATACGACTGATATATTTGATACATATTTATTAAACAATGGTCAATTAATCGCAAAATGTGTTTTGAATATGTTTATGTCTGTCATATTTCTATCTATAAGGTTAGGCTGACTTTTAAAATTATTAAAGGTATTATAAATAGTGTAGCGCCAGTGTTATCATTATTTTGTTGGAATTTAATAGATTTATTACCAAATTAACTATGACTGAAGATAATCTAGAATGTGTTCGTAAAATGATGTTGATATTTTAATTAAACTTTTTAGATATGCTTTTGAATGCAATACCTGAGCAAGTCCCAAAGGAAATCGGTATATATAGACTAAGAACTATTAACAGTCTACAAAGTAAGGGTACAACGAACTCATGAAAGACAGTGAATGTTAAGGTGGCACAATTTTTCGAGGAAAATCTGATATGCATAATGTGAGTATCATAAAAGCTATTAACTAAGAAATTCTATATACGTTATTATAATAACAATAGCATCGCATGAATGTTACTGGTTATTGAACAATAATAGCTACATATATATATCACCGGTTATTGAAAATAGCATCGCATGAATGTTACTGGTTATCGAACAATAGCATTGCATGGATGTTACTGGGTATCAAACAATAGCATAGCATATAATGAATTCTCCAACAATAGCATAGCGTGGATGTAACTCGGACAGTACTATCGCATGAATGTCTCTAGTAATGAAACATTAGAATAGCAAGGATGTCACTGTTATTGATTAGCTTGATTTCTAAAAATAAATTTATTCTAGAAATATTAACTTGTCTAATCTTCTCGGTGCTTCGTTTGCCATGAAGACTGTAATTGTATTCTACCGATTGATAGACTAATAATTTCAATGTTATCGTTTTCTATCTAAAGTGAAGCCTCTTTACGCGTGGAAATTAGTTCAGGTAGCATCTACTACGAGGAAAATAAAACCGCAGAAGTGGAAAAAGTACGCAATATGCTATCATCACTCGGTTATCTGTATATGTAAAAAAACTTTAAGAGAATAAATTCTACACATGGAAAATATTTTTGATGAAGTGATTTGTTTAGCGTATAAAATGATAATGGAAGCCAGAAAAGCAGTTTTCAGAATTCCTAATTCAATCACACCTAACTATTGGATAGATTTTAATGAAAACTGATATGGTAATAGTTTATACCTCGAGCAGCATTAGAATAATTTTACTGTTTTAAAAAAAATTAAACATCACTTAGTAAATAATACGATATTGGTATAACCATCTAACTATTATAGTAAATTTTATACGCATAGATATATTAGGATACGATACTGCCAACACTAGCTATTATCGTTTTTATTAAACTTTATGCTCAAAAATATTATAAAATTGAATAAAATAATTAAAAAACAGAATAATATGGATAATAATAATAATAGTACTAATAATTATAATTTCGACAGGTCAGTCGGATCAGCCGTGATATAACGGTTCGCAAAACAGCAACGGTCGCCGAACACGTGGGTTCGATTCCCACAGACCGATTGACTTTCTCTTTATGTGGTCTTCAATAGTGGTTACAACACTAAATTTATTTTTAAACATTCTACTTGTTTTTGATATAGTTTTTGACATATAGTATTACCAAAATACATGTCCAGCTTACGTCCCCTATTAGCGGTAATTGTAAGTTTTACGCTCATAAAAAGTTAAGTACATCCGTTGATTTTATAAATAAATTTATTTTATGTCGAAATTTATCCATCCATGTGTCATCCATTTTAAAAATGTTTACGTATAACGATTATTCTAAACAATAATGATAAAATATTTTTGCCTTTAATATCCGTCATATATTAAGTTATAACATTTGATAATAGATGGGACGATCTGAAAATTAAATATTGGTGACATTGACACCAATATTTAATTCATTTCAAATTCCACGCGAGGGAATTCGCGGGCACCGCTAGTAGTATAATATATGTACTGCTACAAAAAAAAATGTAATATATAGAAATTTCATTTATTTAAATTTACATTGCTTTTATATAAAATTACTGTTTAACAAAGTTTAGTAGTATGAAAATATAATAGTTTTCTTCAACATATGTAGACAATTTTTTTCTAAATCTTAATATATATCTGATGTTAAAATTATATTTTTAACAAGAAAATTCTGTAACATTCTCCACCCCCTTTTTAAAGTGAAACTTTTATTGTATCGCCTCAGAATATTTCGTTTACCTATCGCATGTCGCATTACAGTCGGCCGCGGAGTGGGGGTAAAGAAACCAATATGGCGGAACCTATAGCTCTCATCAGCTGTGCAGCGTTGGTATGGTACTACGATCGATGCAGTTTTTACCAGACACATTGAAAAAATAGAATGCATGTCAATGTTTACTTATTTTAGTTACCACAAAATATTATTTACATTTATAAACTGTGCGACTCAAAGCGAAGATGAAGTTAGTGATCAAATAATCGAAATTTAAAATAATTCAATGATTTATATAAATATTGATCTACGTTTTTAATATGTATATATATATCATACCGAACATTGTATTTATGTATTCTGTACTTTAGTACGCAGAGTAAAATAAACATTCATAGTTATATATGTTGTCTACTATTATCATTTCCTTTTTCACGTCTTAATTTAATATTACTTTTAAAATCCTAAATCAAGTAGCTTTCGAAAAATTCTCAATTAAATGCCTACAATCTGATAAAAAGTTTCACTTTCATCGTGGTTTCCTAAAACTACACAACTTGTTTAAAAGTCCTTTGTCATCGACGTATTATTTAACTGAAAATCCTATTTTCTAGTAAAATAATACCGCATATAATTCCAATATTATTTTATGTATATTCGGTGGAACTACGTTGCGTCAGACTTAGTTGCCACTTTAATCTGATAATTTATACATTCAAGTCATGATTAGAAGAAGTATAGATTAGAATAAATATTTCCATTATTATAACGACTGAAATAAAAAAAACTTAAAATTGACATACCAATATACCAAAATTACTAGCGCCCTCTATAATTTGGAATAAAATTAAAAGAAGGACGTCTAGATAAGGATAAATATTTTCATTATTATAAAGACTGAAATAAAAAAAAAATTGGTTGTCTGTAAAGTCGGTTTACGGAAGATAGTTTTACGTGATAACGTCAGAAAGAAATATTGATGAAAAATTGCATACTTTTATGAATTAAATTGAATTATTATCACTGAATTATTTTTATTTTGTATAATACAAAGGATTTAATTGAAAATTACCATTTTTTCGATAAATTTTATCATTTTAACATTTATTGACACTAGTTAATTCAAATATTTTTTTACTTAAATTATACATATTAATTACAAGTAACAATGTGCTATTAACAATTTATTTACAATTTATATACATGTGTTATATTTAAGATCTTCCAATCTGCGTTATTCTGTTAAGGATAGGACGATGATAGGAAAAATACGAAATCAAGGGGAGTGTTTCAAATGTAATATGTCTTGAAATGGTCAAATCGATGGTTGTCGAACTGCTAGCTCTGACATCAAGCGAGAAGAGAGATAAATTCCGACGCTTGGGCCGATCGTGCCTGTCTATCACTTGTTCCGCCCTCTCGCTTGCACGCTCAGACTCAGGCGGAACGTGACACTTTTTAATCCGTGCGGTGTTAATCGATTTATAAGACGTTATCACGTCAAAAAACTTAAAATTGACATACCAATATACCAAAATTACTAGCGCCCTCTATAATTTGACCTAAAATTGTAAGCTCCTTAATTCCATAAAGTTGGGAATATTAAAAAAAGACTGTTAACTATCCGGCATCCTCAAAGACCACCGATGAAACAGAAAAAATCTTGGATAATATTAGTAAAAGAAATAAGGATTTGATTATTTGTGTTGTCAGGATTATATAGGTTAACCGGTACTTGTCATGAGTACTGATTAAACAAATCTTTAGTTTGGTATATAAAAAGGCCACGTTTGCATCATTTTATTTGTGTGTATCGTTCTCAGTAAATTTCCATTCTCTTGCTCTTTTTTTATTAAGTTTACTCTTTTGTTTAAAAAATTAAACTCATTTTTTTTAATTATGTCCGTATATGAATTCATAGAAAAATAAATTGTTCATTTAAATTTACTATTTAAGCAACATATGCAATTTACAGGTAATGTAAATATTATGAAGGTCTTATGTAAAAGTTCTCAAAATGAACAAAAGAAATTGTTGGGAATTAGACTCCTTTCATTTTTTGTTTGTGTGTAACAGTAATTTTTCTCACAATATAAAAATATTAACGTCTTGAAAATTGACAAATTGTTATAGCATATTTCTATACACCTAAACCGAATGAAAATCTCAAAAATATTTTTTTTTGTAGTGTAAGTGGAAATTCCTAGCATATTCTAAAATTATATTTAATCCAATTTTAGGTTGTATAGTTTTTTTTACACAGGTCGATCCATTTATAATGATTGAAAGAAAAAAAAGATTGAGGGAGAACGTCATCATTAACGATTAATAAGTGACTTTAATTAAATTAAAATCTACACTACAATTTAGAAGTTTTTTAAAAATTCATTAAAATGACGAGTATGTAAGAACTATTCAGTAGATTGGAAATGGAAAGTAGCTACAATATATGTTACGTTGCTCTATGCACATAATAATTATAGTTTATATGTGTTGTTTTTTAATACTAACTTATTAATTACAATAATGATTTTTATTCCATTCGTTTCAATAAAAGAGTCTAACTTCTATTACTAAAATGATAGCTTCAGAAGGACATGAAAAATTTGGCACATACTGTTGTTATATTAAATAATATAATTCTAATTATTCATACTGTTGTTACGAATAATTGGAATAAAAATTTTAATAACGTCTATTTTGAATATAAGACAGTTTTATTAATTTTAAACAATGGAATTAATACTTTACAATAATATACTAGATACCATTATATATTTTATTAAAACTAATCATCAGTACATTTTTGTAATAAAATTATTGTAGTTCATTTGACTTACTATTAAATTATTACGAAACAAAATCCAGTATATATAATTGTATAGTTAAAACGTAAATTATTGTACTATACCGTTTTCTTTAATCAAAATAATGAATTTCTTGAGAAGCAACAGAAAATTCAAAATTATTGTGACGTAGGATAACGTACTGGTTGCTAACGGCATCCATTATTTATTGAAGAATAACATCTAATACGTAAGCATTATATGAATACTCAGAATTCTTCACGCAGATTCACAACCTTCTTTCTTCTCATCTACCGCCCTGAATACAATTTTAGCAGTAACCATTAAAGAAAACATAGACGCCCTAACTATGCTCCGTATAATTTCTATTTTTTTACTACGGCCAAATATGTATTTTTTTACTACGGCCACATCTGTAACGCATCATAACATTTACAGTTACGGCTTGGTTCATAAACAAATAAAATTTCACATTTATTAATGCTAATATAATTAGCAATACACTTTGCTGTTAATTCCTACCGTCACTCCTTATCCTTATCTTTCACGTCACATATCATTTTCTCGATGTCGACATGATCAGCAGGGTTTAAAAATAAACTATTTCAATATGGTATTTGATTGATGCCTGAAAGGTAGGTTTAAAAAAAGCTTGGAATAAAAAAATAATTCATAACAACGACTGATTAATCGAAACTTCTAAATTGGAAAAAGTGCCATTTTTTTCCTTAAATAGGAAAAGTTATTTTGAATTTAATTTCCATTCAAAAAAATAAGAAAATTATAATACGCAATACATAAATAAAACGCAATATTTAACGAAATACTAAAGATATTTAAGAAATTCCCTTATAATGAATGCTAAATACAGAGCGACGATGTTATAATCCAGTTGTGTTTTTTATGGGGCGTTTTCGCTCGAATCGTAGTTCGTCAGTTTTTAAGTCATAACTTTGTAATGAAAAGTCCTAGGTATGATGTATTTATTTTAACCCTTTTTAATGTTATTATTCATTCTATATTAGTAATAAAAATATGATCAAATACCCTATTCCACTCAGTTAAATTAATATTTTTTCTAACGTTATTATTAGTACGAATATCAATTTTCGTTGCCAAAGTTTCTCCAACTTACTAAAAAAGAATAGTAAACTATAAGATATTGGTGAACTAGTTGATAAAATGTTTAACATCGCATATAATATAATCCATAACCTTAGAATCAGAGACATTCTTTCCTAGTTTACTGTTTATATATAAATTTCATATCTTTTTATGTATCCTAATAATATCGTCTTTTTTCTGACATGTATAAACTGTAAAAAAATATTATGTAATTATTGAGAATGAGAAGCTCTCATGTTAAACATGATTAAATTAAAAAAAAAAAATTTTCTTTTTTGGTTAAAATTGTAAAAAATTTTAAAAATCTTCTATGAATCTTGAGTAAATTCAGCCACACATCGAATATTATTATAAAATAAAAAAATAGCGAATATATATCTTATTAACTTAACCATGAAACGTAGGATTTCTTGGAAAATTTTACAACTACCCCTATTTTGAAAAATATATCATCCACACATCTTTTTTTATGTAATATTATATTCTCATAAATTATTTTGGGATCTATTCTACAACTGTCTCCGGTATTTTGCTTAAAATATTAAATATCACCCGTTTCCTTTATTGTTTCCATTTATCATAGGATCATTATCTCACTTATAGTCATGTAGTTACTATATAATATGACTTAAAAAACCTTCTTTTATTTTTGGTATATACCTTTTAAATATAAGGAAATTATTATTTTTTTTAAAATACGCTATTAAAAATAAAATATATCATAAGATATGCAATCATAGCATCAAAACTGTATTTGTTTACGATAATTAGATATAAAAAATTTAGTTTTTTAACTATTGCAACATTTCCAAAGTTACATCTTATTACCAAGAAATCTACATTTTGTGCTATGAAACTTTATTATTTTTAAAAGTTGATTTATTTAAACTGAGCTCATCTAAAAAAATTTCTTAAAATAACCTGAAATTTGGTGAAAAATGAATCATAAAAATTGTCGTATGTATTAAAAAAAATAGGGTTATTTTACTTAAAACAAGTTAGAATGATGAAGTTTTATTGTTAGAGATAATAATAATTTGTTATTATATTAGTCGGTAGTGCTACCCGCTGTTTGTCGCTTGGGCTTGATACTGATGTTTTGTTCTGTTATCTCATCGCTCTAACCCATATTTCCATACAAACGGTTATGGGCTATACACAGAGATTCTTTGCTCAGCAGGCAGCAGCATAAAATAAAAAGTAATGAAAAATAAAGTTTAATTTTATATATATGCCTATTTAGATTGTAGCGGCGTTTATCATTATGCGACTAACTTTCAACAACGGTTATCAAGCTATCCTGGTAAGAATCAGTTAACCTATTTTATAAAGGTTTACAACTAACTTTATACAGTTTGTCAGCCCAATTTTATATCATTTTGTATTTTTAAGGAACTATATTCCAAAACTATGCATACTCTTTCCCAATCTCTTTTATTTCCAAAAAATCTCTGGAATTGAATCAATAAATTGTACTCCAAAACAGCAAGTTGTGTTGCAGTTGTTATGTCCACTTACCATGGATTCTTTAAATATAAAAAAATAATTTTGCATGTTCCTTAAATCTTGAAATCCGACGTTAACTTCTTTGGTTAAACTAGCTAAGTAATGTAAGATAACATTTAAATTAATTAAAATTATCTGTTAACTCAATGATGGTGAGCGTTAACCAAGTCTTCGGACCATAGAGCAAGTAATCGTCCAGTATGATTCATGCAGCCCTCGTGTACTGGTTTATTATGGCTGCTGTATCTTTTTCGGTTGGTGTTTATGGATATTTTATCTTGATCATGAAACTACTCAAGTAATTAAATGAATTTGGAGAGTACTTAATGATTTGTACATTAAATGGCCTGAATCATGATCTCAAATCTTAAACAAGTGCCCTGTAACTCGCGAGAAAAAGCTCTAATATGCATGGTTATAGTGTCGTACAAAGCAATGTACGATAAGCTGCCAGGCCCAATGATGAACATATTGAAAACCGTTATGAGCAAGTCCAGGCCAGCAGTATACCGTTTTACTGACTGTTGCACTTTCATCGGATTATATATTTTTTTGGATGGGGATGTTGATGGATTTTGTGGTCGAGAATAGAATAAATACGATGTGAATAAACCGTGGGCTTAAGACAACTCTAACGACTAAATTTCCTTTAGAATATTAAAAAAAATTGAGAAAAATAATAGTTTATGTGAAGGGTCGAAGAAATATGTTATGAAATAAGCAAAAAACAAAGCTTTTATTATATATATATATATATATATATATATATATATATATATATATATATATATATATATATACATATATATATATATATATATATACTATTGTTTAAACAAAGTGGTTAATAACTCTAAAAATACTCCATTCTCTAGTAACAAAAATGTACGCTAAAAAAGGATTTGACCCCCTATCTTACTTCCAAAGGTGTAAGACCCAAACACTTGAAATTATTTAGATAAGTAAATAGTCATTTAAAAAGTAAAGGAAAAAATTACACTATATACCTGTCATTTACATTTACAGGAAAAAATTATAAACTGCACTGAAATCTTTCAATTTTTTTGTTAGCAAACAGTAAAATAAACTGGATGAGCTATGTGGCAAATACTTTTTTAACAGAATCTTAGTTACAGGATGAAATTTACAATTTGCAGCATATAAAATTTTTTGTACACAAACAGATTATTGTGAGGTACAGAATATTAATATTGTAAACTTGGATGATCTATGAACATATTCGTAAGTAGCCTGAATAATGCAAAATGATAATTATCTGAATAATTAGCCTAATGCCGACTAAAATATTATACAATTTATAATTGTTTATGGTGATAAGTCGAACCTATTTTTATAACAGATCTTAATCTGATCTCACAGAAAGGGAGAAGAAATGAAATTGGTCCTGCAAAAGAGACTAAATATAAAAGACATCCACAATACAAAAGAAGTAGTCCATGGACTCGTACTGTAAATACATTATATCCCTATTTATATAAACACGCTGAGTCCGAATAAAGGCGCTTTTCATTCTTTGCCGACTCACAAATTGATAACAAACTATCTGCGTATAGAAACTTACCTTTGTAGGATCATGGTATGTAGTGATGTAGACCGAAGCGCGACGGCCAAGAAGTGAACGGCAGCCTATGGAACTACTCCTGCGACCGGACATCCGGTCCTGGGGAACGGGCAACATGGCCGCCCGACACTCAGCGTCGCTGGCAACCGGAAGTAGTCCAACTTTTAGCTAATGATAGGCCCGTCCATTTATTGATAAGCTTTTAGCTTTGAGTGGCATTTTTGCGGCATTTTATTTACGAGATTTATTGAAGAGATGGTATAAGTAATTCGTTTCACTAAATACTTTATATATATCTTGATTACTTTTAAACGTTTCAACTTTATAATAATTTACAAAATATATATTTATAACATGGAACTATTGGTAGAATACAGCACTGTTTAGTTTCGTAAAGTATGAAAAACCTTCACATCACAAGGAATTCACTGGTTTTACATTTAGACTTCGAGTTTTAAACTTGTTAAAAAATACACATTAAATTGAAATTATTTCTCGCACTTATGTAACACTAGTTAAGATCCTCGCAGTGAAAATCGAGCTATATCATAGGTCGGTTTTTAGTTTAGTTTTAAATATAACTGCTCCAACGAAACTGGAGCAAATTAATAAAATGTCCCCACTCTGATTTATCCAAATATCTAAACTCCTGCAATCACAAATACAAGCATGTTTACGCAATGGCTTCCTACTAGCCGAGATACGCATTCAAGTATTAATGAAAAACACTGATTAAGTCCCTTTATACGTACTTTGAACATAAATTGCGTAGACGGAACCCCATACGGCGAGGGAGTCGGAATTAATGTATGTAGGTTTTAATTTAACCTACTTCGCTTTGAGTAATAAATTTCATTATGACATTACGCTAAATGTGTTTTCACCTCTGAATAATTGTCACCGAATTTGGTTCAAAAGATTTTCCTCGAACTTGGTCCGGGGAGTAACTTATATAGAAGATACCTACGTGCATACATGTATATGTGGTGCCTAGAGAAAAACAAGTTCCTTAAAAACAACTTGTACTTCAAATTTATTTTAATTTATGAATTATAATGATCAAAGTCGGAAGCGTATATTATGTTGCCTGTTTACTTGTTGCTTTCAAACTTTATTGGATGGAAAAAAATTATTTAGTGTATAATGAAATAAAATAATTTGATCATACTTTTGAACTTCAGCAGCGCAGTGATTTGATTTTCCAATTTAATACTTGTTATTGAATTGCTGTTTTCGCTCAAATGAAAGTTCATATTTTCATGTTTAAAAATATATTCTTTAAGGGATGATTTAATACTTCAGTAATTTTGTACATAAGTTTATAAATTAACACATTAAATATCATAACCAACGAGGTGTTACGTAAGTAGGGATTTAATTGGGCTACTATATGAGGCCACGTACATAAATATGTTCTGATTTGAAATGTATTGTTTTTTTTAATATGTTTTGTTTATTTAATCATAGAAGTGCATTGTATTCAATCGCTTTAGATTATATTTCGGCTGATTTAAAAGTTGGTCTCTTTTACCTAAGCGTTTTAAATTGTTTATTTTCCTACTTCAATTTTATTTATGTTTAGTACAATATTAATATTCTTGTTATTTTACCAATATGTTCAAATGTATAAAAAGAATATAACGAAAGTAAATCATATTCTGAGTGAAAAAATAAAATTATAATTATTATAATTAAAGAGTTTCATTAACACAGTTGCCTAAATTATGGTAAATTTTGTATAACATGCGTAATTTTGAATAATTGGTTGCATCTTCAAGATTGATTAATGCTTAAAAGTGCACATCAAAAGACCCCACGCAGCTTATACATGATTTTAACAATACATTACCAAACACCGTGTATCAATAAGACGAGTATAGAATAAATTAGAAAATCGTCACATGTGCCATGTCATTTGGCCGTCACAAAACAGCTCAAAAAATTTGTAAAGTTAGTTTTTAAATAACTAGAAATTTTTATCAAGGTTTTCTTTATTTAAGTAAATAGAAGGATGAATTTCTAAGTTTATTTTTTTTAATATGACACTATTTGAGTTACGTTCATTTTGACAAAGGCTTGGATACTGCTAACTCGAAACTGTGAAAAAGGAAATGATATATCCAGTTCTCAAAATTCTGTTCAAATTTTTCTATTTGCATATCATGGACTATTGATTGAAGACCATTGAGCCCTTTTTATTGCCGCTGGTTAAATTTTATTTAAAACTGCCCATTTCAACTTTATCCGGTCAAAAAACAACTGAAAATTACTTATTTCAGATTTAACCATTCATTTAGATATTGAATATATTTGGCGTTAATTTTGTAGAAATTCATTATTCAAATTTAAATGAAACTACGTGATGTAGTATTATTTCTACTTTCTTTAATTTCTTTACCATGACCTAGGGTTCGTTGTATTACAACATCTTCAGGTGGGAAATTAGCAATGATCTTTGCTAATATCCCACCTGAAGATGTTGTAATGCAACGAATCCTAGGTCGTGGTAAAGAAATTAAAGAAAGTAGAAATAATACTACATCACGTAGTTTCATTTAATTGTTACCAGTTTATGTTAATTTATGTTTTAATAGGTAACACTCATTGTCGAAATATTCTATCATGTATCCTCCAATACACTTGTTCTTCCTTATTAATTTGACTTTCCTTTCAGAAGCTGTTTTTCGTCTTTCCGCGCCTTTAAATTATTATTACTTAATATGAGAAACTCTGATGAAGGACTGCCCAATTACCCGAATATGCTGATGTAACAACCCTTTATCTGTCAAGGTCTCCGCTTACGTGCTTTACAATACGAAAGACATCCAGCATCTACATTATTCAAGATACGTACATAATATAAATGAAATGTATTACTTACTTAAGAAACTAGTGAATATTACTTGTAATTTAGAAACTGGTAATTTAAAATTTATTTACAGATTACTAGTAATTGAGAAACTTGTAATTTAAAATTTATTTACAGATTACTTATAATTTAAAATTTATTTACAGATTACTTATAATTTAAAATTTATTTACAGATTACTTATAATTTAGAAACTTGGCAAAACTAAAAAAATATGTCAAGAGCAAACATCATAAACTTTGAATTTAAATAGCATTTTGCTATCTCCTATTTCGCCAATCTGAATAGTATTTTACTGTGACGTATTTCTATTTCTGTCACCTAATTTGCAATCTCGTATTTTTCCAACAAAACCGTATTTAACTATCTAGTATTTTGAAATAACACCGTATTTCGATGTCTCGTAATTTACTTTCTTGTGTTTTGATCTGAAATCATACCTTGCTGTCTGGCATTTTGCCAACCATGGACATAATTTAATGTAGAAAAAGACCATGAAAGATTTCTTATATCCAAAATGACGGCTAAATATGTAAATCTAGCATTATGTAAACCAAGTCACTCGTAGTTAAGAAATCGAATTGAAACTGACCATAGATCAGATCTGATCATAGAATCATAAGTAAAAATATTAATAATCGTATAAGCCCACAAACAAACGAAAAAGCAAATTTACTTATAAAACGTATGTAGCTTTCCATTTTGTTGTGAATTAAAAAACATCAAATATAACTCGTTTCGTTTCCATTCCATTTCTAATATATCACTTCACTTAAACGATCCGTTCATAATATCCGTGCGTACGCCGGTTTTTATGTTTAATGTTATTAAAATTGCAGGGCATGCTTTGTGGTGCAAACATTAAATCATAGCTGGGCGGGGATTGGTGTGATATCAGATTTGAAAAAATATATGTAGCCGTTAAGGCCAATTAAGTCGGAAATTTAATAATTTCGTGATGATTATAGCCTTGGCGAGAGTTACCAGAATATTTTATTTTCATGTACTTTTTATTAGAATATGGTGTTTAGAAAATAGTTTTTTTTATTAGTGTATAGTGTAGCAACTATTTTATAGGAATTATTTTTGCTTTATTGTATTACTTTTATGTAATTTAAAAAAATTAAGTTTGCTTTATTGTATGTAGGTGGTAGAGAATATTCACTTCATCCAATTTTGTTTATTAAGTGTTTAATCTTATTGTTACAGTAGTAATCTCTTTCAGTCAATTACAACCAAGGAACGAAACTAATTAGTTCCTAAGTTTAAAAGACCGTATTATTATAATTATGATAAAAACAGCTTTTCTGAATTTGAAAAATAATAAAAGTAATATAAATATTTATTAAAATGGAAAAACCTTAAATTTAACTCATTAGCATGAAAAAAGAATCCTCATTCTTTTTCTTGACGGAAAACCGGATACGAATGGAAGGAAGTTGACAATATTTAGTATAATGAGATTTATTTTGAAAGCATATATGGACGGTGGATTTCTAATACTAGAACTAAATTATTCTCCTATTACGATCTTTCTATGCTCCATATATTTTATTACTATCTATGCACATTTAAGCCCATCCTTTACATGCAGCTTTTGTTTGCGTGAAGGAGATATTTAATTTTATTTGGGGATCAAGCTTTCAGATGTCATGATTTT
Source organism: Druceiella hillmani (assembly GCA_039881145.1). NCBI lineage: Eukaryota > Metazoa > Arthropoda > Insecta > Lepidoptera > Hepialidae > Druceiella > Druceiella hillmani. The sequence goes on from JAYKKI010000001.1 coordinate 17,336,802, forward strand.
TTCCGATTTACTCGACAATTTCTATCATAGTTCGGCCAAATTACACAAAAGCTTTATAAATTGCACACTTGAAACTTTCTTGTGAATCATTCTATCTGCTAGAGGAAACCACATGAAAATCCGTGAAATAGTTTTTGGAATTATCGCATTCAGACAGATCGAGACTTTGTTTCATAATATATAGTGATTATTTAATTCCATATTTTTTTGTGTTCGTATTCAAAATTTAAGTTGCTATTAGACGTTGAAGTTGGAATTTATTTATTTCATCATCGTGGCTTTTTACACCGTAATTTGACATAGTGCTCATTTAGTGTGTCGTACCACAATTTTATGGAGGATTGTTTTTTTAAACTTTCTCGATGCATCGACCTTTCTGCCACTGCAGTTTTTCTCCGAGGCCATTTGATAGACAAAGTTGAAATTTCGTATAGGTGCACTGATTAGTGGCTTATTACAGACATTAGGTACAAAAAGTTTAATTTTCCGTTTTTACGTGTGAGAAGGAGACCAAGATAATTTTTAATGTTAACATTTAGTACAGTTTTTCTTTAATAAAATTCTAAAATATCTCCAGAAAATTGTTGGCCAAGGGGTTAACAAATATGATCTGAAAAATTAATAGTGGGAAAAAATCTAAATAAAATCAGAAATGTTGATGATGGGTTCAGTATTATCAAAGAAAACATCACCAATTCGTTTTACGCGGTAGGTTTTTTAATTATAAACAATTTAATTCTATATTACAACTAAAAAATTAATGATAGGGTAAATAAAACGACCAAATGCGTATAAGGAACTTAGGATTCAAGAGTGGTCTATATGTTTTTATTTTATTGTTGCAAGTTAACCGAATTATTTTATTTTGTACTTGTAATCAAACTTACAATTTTTTTAAAATTTTTATACCCATGATTAAAGAATGAAAGACATGGGACAAATTGCAAATTACTTAATTTAATATTTCACAAACGGCGCTTAAAAATGAGAAGTTGAAGACAGCACCTAGAAATAAGGTTCAGGATTATTTCTAATAGTATCTCGCTGAACGAGATGTGCGAAAAAATCATTCCCAACTGACGTGTATGGACAAACATCTTTGAAAAAAATCTTTTAAAATTTTACTGCATATCAATGGGAATGTCTATCTGCACGAGAAATTTCAAATGCTTATAACTATAGAAACTAGAAGGGTACGAATAACGGGAACGAACATGACGAAAATATAAGGGTTGTTTCTGTCAATTGGCAACGGAACTGTTAAACATGAATGATACAGATTTTTTAAATTTAAGTTTCATTAATAATAAAATTTCATATTTAATATGTTAACATAGCATAATTTATAGCAATTAATGTGTACATTGTACTAAATTCTCAGATAATGGTTATAATAAACTTGTATATGGATACTAATGTATTAAAGAGGTAAATATTGTGAGTTTGTTTGTAGATATATTATAGAGATAATCTTGGAAACTACTAATCCTATTAAACGTGTTGCTCATAGTCCAAAATTTCCGAATGAATATAAACCATACATAATAACGATGATACTAAAAAGGTGAAGTCTATAAATTTGTTTGTTTGTTGAAAGTACTCTCTGGAACTATCAATCAGATTTAATAATTATTTCATATGGCAATATTCTAGACTTTCTGAATAAGTGTTAAGCTATTTTTTATAAGGTTACAATAAAAGTGAGCTGACTACTAATCATTTTAGTGAAGCAACATAAAAACGATCAGGGGTACGACTTTGTGTCAAACTTTGCTTTAACGGTAAAAGGTACATAAAAATGATGTTTTTATTTCCACGACAAAACCGATAGGAGTTACTATACTACGCTATGCGTTCTATATCGCGATATATAAAAGATAAATAAAATAAAACAGTTATCATATTTATTATCATCATAACGAGATTACCTCTAACAAAGAAATAAACTAAACTATTTATTTTATTCTAATTTACAGGGCACTATTTACAGTGCAGCTTCGATTAACATAATGTTTTTATTTTTTATTATTTTGTAATGTTATGCATGATTAAAATTTTCAAGGGTTTTTATGTTTCACATTTTAATTTCCTGAATTCAAAATACAACTTTAGAATAATGTAAAATAAATTATATTTTATATAGTATGAACCTCTTGCAAGATGGCGCAACGTCGCTGTGGGATAAATAACAATGTGAAGATTTATCGATATGACAATAAACATTTTTACTTCTACAAAAATCCGATGGATGTTTTTACGTCATTTACGTCGCGATATATATTCTAATTACTATAGTAAGGAGGTGTGTACATATTTTTAATAAATGAAAAGTTCGTATCGTAATATCTCAACAAATTTAAAAAAAAAATGTTTCAAAACCATTATTTCGAAATAAATGCCGGTAGGATACTATTTTATTTAATATCTTTAAGATTACAAGTCATTTTATATGAATGTAATACGTTTAAATAAAAAGCATGTATTATTAGCATTAAAAAAGAAAAAAAATTATTTGTAATTATGAATTAAATTGACCTCTTTCTTATTTATCCACCAAAATTATTAAAAACAAATAAAAGTTAAAAATACGTTTATTAATCAACTGTCAAATAAATTTATTTTTAAATAAATAAGAAAAGTGGAAATATAAATTTCAAATAGGGACAACTTCATTTAATTTCGATATTATTACAAATTGATACACAAATGTGTTTGACGAACCATGTCTTTTTGAACTTACGTCATAAATAAAATTGTAAATATTGATTTATAAAATAATTAATCCTAATTTGGTTTATTACTTACATCTATGAGAAACTGTAACGGTACCCTTATGATATATACTAATTAAATAAAAGCCGAACGTTGAATGTTTACTTGTTTTAATATCTTTCACGCTTAAGCGATCAAGGTGATTTCACTGACATTTTGATATTTACATCCCAGATTAAAAGATAGGTCATATCTCTATCTTTTATAGGAGCAGAGCCTTAAACATAATACCAACGAACACGATAACTTCTTGATACTATGAATTTAAACTAAAAAATCAAGTCTGCGTTAATTAAAACAACTATTCAGTTTTTTTAATTCAAAATAAAACCTAAATAAATTCGTTGTAGCAAGTAGATATATTTAGCTACAAATGTTTCATTGACAATATATATTTATAATTTATATTTGAATAGTATAAACCATAATTACTTATCTATGCGTATATTTACGTGGTATCTACGTATTTTGACCAGGCGGGTAATTCTATCCGATGGAGGGTTAGCAAATTTCTTAATCATAAATCAAAGTATTATCGCTGAAAATATTATTCATTGATATTTACTGTGAAAACTTATGAGTCTTTATCTAAATATATTCATTGTAGCACATAAATATATTTTGCTACAAACAATTATTCTACAGTATATACTTATTATTTATAGTAGAATAGTATAAACCATAATCATTTATCCCTGCATATATTTATGCGGTACCTACGTATTTCGACCGGGCGGGTAATTCTGTTCGATGGAGGATGTACACATTCGATATGGGGCGAAGAGAAAGGTGAAACGATCTGTTTAAGCGCTGAACAGTGGTTGAGATTCTCAGCATCATACGAGGGAAAATTAATTTATAATTCTGTTTTACGAGATGAAGAAGACAGAGAGGTAAAAATTCTGTTTTTTTATAACTTTATACCGCTCTGATACACGTACTAATGCCGATGTGAAATGAATATAAAACTATCAGTAATTTAGCAATAGGCTTAGTGTACTTAACTGTGTTCAATTCCGAAATACACGATAGGAGATTAATTTATCATAACATTGTATTTATATTCATTCGAGCGGCTATTTTATTGTTATGTTAACTTCATAAAACACGTAAAATTCGGACTTATTACCTTGACCGCCACAAAATAAAGACGATGCTTATTTTATTTTTTCAATATCTCATTTTGTTATCCCCTTTCACCATCAAAACATAACATGATGTGCCAAGACGTATTACGCTTCAGATTTCTCCGAAAATTGCAAAGTCACAGTGAGTAGAGGGAATGCCGGTGATGAATTTATGTATTAAAGTTTTCTATAACTTTGAACTGCTTTCATCGTATACAATTTGAATTTGTGAGGGCAATAAAATATAAAAGGAGGGTAAGGGCGGTGATGGGTTTGTTTCGAACCACTTCCAAAGAAGGTTTACCTTAACTTAATAGAGATTTTCATCGTCTCCAAGAGTATTTAAGAGTGTCGTATTTTGAATAAGAATATAATTAAGAATATGTTGCATTTGTTGATCAACAAATTTGGCAGATAACAGATATTTAGATACATAATAGACAAAAGTATGACATAATACCAATCGATGGTAGAAATCTATCACTGGAATGGGAAAACATTTTTAAAAGTATATTATCCTGAAACTATTAAAATTCAAAACTTATTTAAAACAAATTGAAAACTATTTTACAGCCGAATGTGACCAATTTCTTATTGGATGTCGTTAATATAGACCTATCAAAAATAAATATTACTGCTTATTACGTTTTTCACAGGCGTAAAACAAATTAATTATAAAAACGTTCAATTCCATACAGAATTAGAAATCATTAACTTTTTTTACTTGTGCTACATGAGCTTCCTTTACGCCGAATTTTATAAATATAAATCGAATTTTCATTACTTTTCGATTATCATTATGGTCATTTGACAATCAAAAAATATTTTTCGTCTAATTTTAATTTTAGAGGTGCCCTTTGTGTGCCTTTAGTGTATTTCTGGAATCGCATACTGCTAAATGTTGGTGGTAATTGCAGAAGTTTGAGTCTTTGTTATCTTCATTATGTTTGTTGCCTTCATTATGTTTATTATCTTCATTACGTCTGTTAACTTCATTATGTTTGTTGCCTTCATTATGTTTATTATCTTCATTATGTCTGTTAACTTCGTTATGTTTGTTATCTTCATTATATTTGTTACCTTCCTTATGTTTGTATGTATTATGTTTGTTACCTTCATTATGTTTGTTATCTTCACTATGTTTGTTACTTTCATTATGTGTGGTACCTTAACTACGTTTATCTTCGTTTTGTTTGTTGCCTTCATTACTTCTGCAACAAACAAATCACTATCGAATTTTCAGTACTCATGTTTCGTTTAGTGTAAGTAACAAATAGACTGTGTGTCATCCGCGGCTTCGCACATGTGGAATATTAATATCACGAAGATTATGTTTGGACGTCTGTTTATCATAAGACGCACAACAGATTTCCATATACTTGGCACGGACATTACTTATGATTCAAACTAACAAATCGATTTTAACCCACAAAGTAATGTTATTCTTATAAGATTAAACTCGATGTTTTTATTCAATTATAAAACTTTCATACTTCAAAATGTCAATAGATGGTCCAATATATATATATATATATATATATATATATATATATATATATATATATATATATACATATACATAAAATATTTGACATATTATACATAGACGTTGCACGCGCAAAGTCCGTAAGATGTTCTATATTTCAAGGATTCCATAGCGATGATTGAATCTATCTTAAATATATATATACATATAGGTATGTATTGTATTTAGTTACATATTATATTTTTTAAATCCAGTCTTGAACGGTTAATGTAAAAATAAATAAAAATAAAATAATTAATACGATTTATTTTTCACATTTACGCTTGTTTTACCTTTTAGTGTAAATAAGCAACATAAATACAAAAGAAATAACTTTTAATAATAATTCGAATTATTATTACGTTATATGAATATTGCTCACTTCATTTCTATTACAAAAATATATGCTGCCAAACGACAAAGTTTCTTTCAATAAATACGACTATTGAGGAGTAGTAGTAACTTAAACAAACGTATGTACGTAGCTATATGTATATTCTGCACAAACATAGACCCGAGATAGATCCAGAGCAAAAATAGATACGCTTTTAAGTTTTCCCAGAAATCATGTTTGATAAAATCAGGACGTACGTCAACAGTTAATTCTTTATCTGAGTTTAAAATATGGTCATACCTGACTCCTTATTCAAAACCCATTATACTAATAAGTAGAGTAGGCAGCGATGTTTGACCAAGTTCACATAAATAACACATAGTACTTCATCTACTCATGGTGCCCTCAACTCCATTGCTATTAGAATATTTTATTTTATTAAAAACTTTTTCCGCAACTCATGAATATTTTTAATTTTTACTGTGATTTTTTTCCCCGTAGTAATGTTTTTATCCCAAAGGTACCCTTGATCGGAATAAAAATGACGGTAAATATTAAAAACGTGCTACCCGATTTGAGTAGGAGGAGTGTTTCGGCGGAAGGAGGGTGAGTTTTCCCTCAGGTACAATCTTCAATACAGTGAGATGTGTACTTCGTCGGATGTTTTTAAATTTTGTACTGAGCTAGAAGTACATCATCGTCGGATGTTTTTAAATATTTTTAAACCAATATAAACCAAGCTAATTCATTTAACACGACTTAACCTAGTCTGACCTGATCCGACATAAAATTAATCCAGCTTAATTCAAAATCCAACTTAATCTAACTAACACAAACCAACCCAACATAACCAACTCAACTAAACCTACCCAAACTTGACACAACTAAATCCAAATCTATCCTAGCCTAAATCAAACTAAGGAAAACGTAACCCAATTTAACCCAACCTAATATAACCAAACCTCATACGAATAGTTATTTTATTTAAAAAAAAAACATTTTGTGATATGAGAGATGGACGGGTTTATGTATGTACCTCTTGGACATCGTTACGCCGTTCTTCCTCATATATTACTTATCATCAGGTTCCAAAAATATTTTGAGCATTATCGGCGAGCAAAATTAAAACCAAATAGTTATTTAAATTTTATTTTAATACGCACCAAACAATCCAACTGTGACGAAACAAAATGTACTGTGAAAGGAAATTATTGGAAAGTATAAAAAATGAAAATAGAACAAAATCCAGGGGTATTATCTTATAAGGGTATAAGATATTACTACTGGATATTATACGAGTGTCACTATTTCCGAATATTTCATACGTGTTGTCGCAATTTGCAAACATTTAATATGAATGACTCTCTTTCGGATATGTTTATGTGAGTGACACAATTTCAGGTTATTTTATATAAGTATCACAGTTTCAGAATATTTTATATGAATGACACAATTTTAGAATATTTTATACGAGTGTTAAAATATCACAATAATTTATGTGAATACTACAATTTCAAAATATTTTACAGGAGTGTTACAATTTCAGAACGTTTTACATGAGTGTTATAATTTTAGAATATTTTATATGTGATAAAACTTCGCTCAGATTCCAGCTTTAGGGCTCGATAGCTACATTTCTCTAGGGATTCTAACTTCGTCCATCCAAATTGGGTCAAATAATAAGTAAACTCCATGGAACGAAATACTCATACAATATGAATATCGCTATATAGCTGTGTCGGTACTTCGCAATAAAGTTAACGTTTATTTTTAAAACCGAGATAGATAAATCATAAGAGCATTCATGCGGTCTCTTACATTATTCAAAAGTCAACGAAAAGAATAAAGATATGACCAGAAAGTTGCCGAGGCAATCTCGAATGGTGCAGCCGGATGGAAAGTGTAGAAAGAAAATGATAATGTGATTAAAGATCTGTACTGTCGCGTGCGCATTAATCTGCATTTTAATCGTATTTTTTTCACATGTGACAAATTTTTAAAAGTTTCATATTGAAAGGCATTGTCTTGATATTTTGAACAAAATTTTCTTTAATATAGCTAAAGTCATTCGAAAAGAAAATGTTATTTAATGAAACACAATTATTCATATATATTCGAGTGTAAATTGTGAATAGATACGTCAATATTGATGAAACTTTTTATTCATTAATACATGCAAAATTGATTGCTTTGAAGTGAGGCAACATTTAAAATAGATTTTTAATCAAAAAGCTTTGGTTATTTATTGTCTTATTTTAAAAACAAAGAATCTTTTCTTAATTATCGGTATAACTATTTTTATGTGTCTGTAATAATTTTTATGTTTACAGTTTTTAATAATTATTTTGTGTTATTCATTGACCACAATAGTGATATCAAAACATTCAGAAATTATATACTCATATATCGCGCGCTATTATTGCTGTTACTCGCATCTTCATTCTCTTGGATAAAGAAAATGGATTAATGGATTACTTTTAATATCTCTTTTCATCTTTTACTGCGTAGTTTTTTTTAATTTTTTTTATACTATAAATAAATTATAGTATTTTCAATTTTTTTAAATTAGTAATCCATTTTTTGCATACACTATTTATTACTTTATTATTTTGTGGGAGTAAAATACATTCATTTCTGAATTTGCAACTTTGAATATGTTAGGCATGAGTCCATGAAAAAAACATTCTAATCTGAAATAGATTCCAGCCACTTCAAGAGTTTGTTTCATCCTGACGTTTATTAATTGTGAGAGTAAAGTGATTCTTTCTATGAATACTACGACCTTTTGAAAGCCAACGGTATATCGGTCAGAATTATTGATATAGGCAGAATATACGTTTCTGCCCATGGCCCGCTGGCCATTGCATCATATAGTGGTTTACAGTCGGGTATGTATGGCGCATAGGTTGCAAGTTGATCAAGCGTGCGTATGGGGGTAGAAAAAGGGCAAGAAGATAGGGATTACATTTTCAGATGAGAGAAACAGAGGATTATTTTGGTTTTCACCACAAAGGGTTATTTTTTAGACATTATATACATAAAATTACCCCACACAAAGCAATTTTTTTTCCTCTTGAAACTATTCCTAAACTTCAAACAATGATTTCATGTTTTGTCTTGTAAATTAAGTTTCTTCTAAAAATAAGTGTAGAAACATTAACTTAAAATGGCGAATATTCCAGCACTCTTCCTGTGAAATATAGGTGTTTTCTTATCATTTTCATAATTTAAACCCTTTATGCAGCAACCTCAATACAGAAAATTGAATAAAATGTAGGCTATATTAAAACTAAAATATAGTTATATGTGAAAATACTTCGAACTCAGAAATTAATAAAACTTTAATTTTTTATTACATTAGTTATAGATTACAAAAATACAATACTGGCAAATAAAGTAATATCATACAATAATGGCAAAACTTACCTAAGGCGCTTATAGGAGCTTTTTATATAACAAATTTCTACCGGATTTATAGTAAACAGTTCAGATTAATAGTTTTTCCTACCGTATTTATATTAAAAGCTTATTGAACTTAATATTACAGATAAACGAATCATAAGTTATTAAGTGACATGTTGCTGTGAAGAATGTTAGGCAAGCAATAATAAAATATATTTTCTTAACGACAGCTTTTAAAAATACATAGGTGTCAACTTGAAACAACTTTTAGTTTTAATTTCATCACAATCGGTTCACGTAATCAAAAGATATGCAAATTTATTTGTTTTCAAAAATAAGTGTAAAAAGAAAGTGTCTAGCTACTCTCCACGCAGTAATTACACCAATTAATAGTGTATTTATTGTACAAATCAATAGATGGCGCTACGTATATTTAAAATCGCGCAAAGAAGTTTTCTATTTAGACATATATTGAGGAAATGGGCGTGGTAAGGCGTGAAGTGTGTAAGTGTACACATTGAAAATTACATTGGTAAAATATTCAGTAGTAGTAGTATACGATGTCGTGAGTACAACAAGTAATTTAATAATAAAAGAAAATTTATTTTCTCTTGAAATTCGCTTAGGTTTACTGTTTCTTCTGAATTTTTAATTCATTAGAATTAACAACCTGTGTGAACAGGGAAAGATCAATTGAATCGTAATAACCATTATAAAACTATCTATAGCTAATGAAGACACGTAAAAAAGAGCATTGGATCAGAAGTCAAAACAAAAATTACTGCAACCAACAGTTATTTCTGCTGGTACCGTTTCCATCCTAACATACATCCGGTGGCAAACATGCGACAGTATTTCCCCATAGAATTCATCAACGTACACGCGCGAGTGATTATTTTGAATTTTTATCATTTTGGCGCGTTTCCAACTACGAATACGTTCATGGACATCATATACGTCACGTAACAATCCAATATCGACTAGGGCGGCTTACGTTTCAGTGATCGGTGATAAAAATCTGTTCGTTTTAGTTTACGATTTACTTTTTAACATGATAGTTTATAATGTTATTTTTGTGATGCAAGTTTATAGATCGCCGCGTATCGTTAGTATTTTCATTGGTTCTTATTATTTCGGCTATGCATATAGAACATTTTTGGGTTATGTTAACTGTATAAGTACTTCGTCGGAATAACTGATGGGTTACAATTTAACTTACATACTAAACTATACGTTTCGTAGTCTTGTAGTAAAATAGAATATTGACATTATAATTTTAGGAGGCCGTATCCTAATAAGTGACAGTTAGGTCCGCTACGCAGATAACGTGCATGCATTATTTGAAATTACATAAATTTGGTAACATATATATATTTTTTTATTTTAACCACAGAGGAACGTGATAATTAAAAAAACTCATATTTGTATTACCTTTAACCTAAAAATTATTATAATTAAGCTATTAATTTCATAAGTTAATGTAAATTGTAATTTCGTTTCGTTTTCGTATCGTTTTCAAAACGAAACATCGAATGGCGTGCTTGGATGGGAGTTATGATAGTGGTCGCATATTTAATGTGAAATGTTTTATTTTGAAAATAATATTTTATAAAAATGGTAATTTAACAAAATTTGAAGAAAAAAAACAGTCGCTGTGCACGAAAAAACGGAGTTTATACCGCATATTATTTATTTTTTAAAAGCTTTTTGAAAAAAATTGCCAAAATTTGAAGTAATTACATTTTATTGATAATAGTTAACCAATCACTAAAAAAAGAATCACCAAAATGGATTAAGAATTACGACCTGTAGCGAGAACTCATACTTACGTATATACTTTAATACAGATCATCTGACCAAGATGCATACGATTTTTTAAACGTCATAACCATTTAAGAAAAATTTAAAAACAAGATGGTATTTCAGAAAAAATATTTCTCCTTTCTAAAAGTCTATATTAAAAGTTGATACTTGTAACGTTACCCAATTATAATTAATATCATAGTCAAAACTCAAAATTATAATTAATATCATACTCAAAATTTAAAGTTATAAATGACACCATAATCAAAACTCGAAGCTATAACCCCAAGAGAATCTATTTACCTTTTTAAGTATGACTGAGTTTTGGGTCAAATTAATACGCAATATGTTAAATATTAAACTTCTTTGTTTTACAGCTAAATGTCTGAAAGACCCCTTGACAATAATTAAGCCCCATTCAAACCTTGGGGTACGGAATCTTCAAATAAAAAAAAAACAAATACAACCGATTTGATTATAAATCTCCCTGTCTACTTGACACATTATAACTACAAAGCCGAAAGAGTCATAGACTCAATTAGTTTAAATAATTTGCAAACAAAAAAAAAAGGGTGCGTGTACTTATGTACGCGTGTGAGAAGTTATACTTCTTTGGCATCATTTAATAATACATACGGATAGATAACCTCAATTATATTGGAGCACTTGAAAAAGTCTATAAACACAATTTTTTCATTAATATTTACGAATAGTAAATATATTAATCAAAATATTGAATTTAAATCACTACTAAATATAATTTATCAGCACATATATAAATCGCACTTATATGAAACTAAAACACGTGTGTGAATGTAGACACTAGAAACATGTGGATAAATACTATGAATATGAAAACAGTGAACAGAGGCGACGATGGTGCCAATAGCTTTTGTTTCGAGACTGCAACCGCTGCAACTTCATACTGTAACTTTTGTGTGACGAATCTTAAAATTTCACTCTCATCATTTTTTCATAACGGGCCTAAAGAAGTATAACTTCAATAAAATGAAAATACAATATTTTTTTAAACCGTATGTTGAACATACAGTTCAAAAAAAATATTTAAAAAATGCAACTACTACAAAATAGAGAAACACAAATACGTATAGTTTTATAGTGTAAGAAAGGTAGTAGGTACTCTAGTAAAATTTGTATTACAATTAATTTTTATTTGGAAACGTAAAGTAAAAGTATTCTAAAAATTTAAAATATCCACAAAATAAACGTTACATTTTATTCGATGAAACATTTTCCTGATAATCTGAAGAATTTACTTAAATAAACATACATAAATGAGGTAACATTTTTCTTTAACTTTTCATTTTCATAAACGATATTTAATACAATTTTTAATCTATGGTAGTTTTATATCTATTCATATCAAAACTATTTTTTAATCTATGATAGTTTTATATCTATTAAAAGGTCAACTATTTGCTGACTTATTAATTCGTTATATTACGGTCAATATGACGTTAATTACCAACATCAGCGTCAACAATTTATAACCACCAAAGATTTAATGCACTTCAATTATAACGATAAATATTAAATGTCGAATTGAAATATGAATGTCATCTATAAATAAGAACATTAAAACGGCAATATAAAATATATTTTATTACCTCATGGCCAAACTGGCCTGACAAGGTCAGATATTAGATATTATTGGATCTACAACCAATATACAAACAACGATTCTAACGCAAATTTATTTTGAAAACAATATATCTTTTTGTTTACCTTTCCAACTTATCGGGAATCGAGTGATGAATCAGTGCGGTGACAGAAACGAATTGACACAACGTCGCCCCAGTTCGCTCTCAGTTCATGTCGTCGTTGACAAACGGCGGATTTAATATTTGATCTGGCTAATGCTACTACTCCGTCATCAGGAAGTGAATTTAGTAGTGTGCAGAGTGTTTGTATAGAAAGCTGATGATAGTGTATGTTTGTAAAATCTACGTATTCGAGAAAAGACTTAAGAATTAAATTATTGAAATAAATGAGAATATAGGACTTCTGTGTAGGATTATTTATTTTTGTAAGTTCACTAATCAATCGTTGTCAGAATAATCCAGGGTCAACTAAATGGTTAGGGAAAGCTCTTAAAAGTAGCTTTGCTGCTTTAGAGTAGATTTACCATCACATGTATTAAATTTGTTCGGTTAATTTGTAAATCCCAAAAATAACAGTTTGAAGTTATTTTTTATACTTCCAAATTATATATATAATTGGTATATATACTGAATGCCGTAGCTCATGGTTTCATAGCAATTCTTTCGCTTTTACTTACCTTTAAATTTTCAAAAGGCATTTAAAAAGCTTTCTATTTTAAAACGAGGTGACACGTTTTAAGAATATGTTACCTAAAATATTTTTTAATATATTAGGTACAGTTTTTATGGAAATATATAAAGGAAAATAAATATAAAATGGCGGCTAAACAAATTATCACTTTATATATCGAAATAATTGTTTTCTTAATTTACTGTTATAGTACCACTTGCTGATACTGAAGAAGATAGTAAAAACTAGTGAGCACACATATTTTTTGTGCTAGATTTTACTACACTGGATTGAGTTTAGAGCTAGGAAAAATAATTATGCCAATAATGTTTCCATTGTGTGATTTACAATAATTGACATGTGTTCATAAACAAATGGAGGTGGAAATATTTTAATGATGTCTTTTTTGAGTAACAAAGTAATCTAGTAAAAATCACTACATTTTCTTATATGAAATTGGTAACAACATTTTGTCGAATACTGTTATGGGTAGAACCAACACGGCGCCTATTTAACATTTTCAAATACTCTTTTAGACCGTAAAAATAAAAAAAAATAACAAACCGCTTATCGAATTATTCATGTATCTGTCACTCTGTCTGTCTAGCACAACTGTTTTCTTCAGAAACCGTTTGCGCGAAAACTTGAAATTTGGCGTATTGATAAAGCAATTTATACAAAATCGTTCATCCCACTTGATTTTGTAAATTAAATTTTTTTTTAATTTTTGTATTTCGGGGCTTATTAGGGGTAGAATAAAAATTTAAACATTTTTTTAAATAATATCTGCTTTTGTACGTGTTTGTTTATTAAAAAAACTTGAAAAATTTACTAGACCGATTGGAATGGAACTTTTGTTTTGACTTCAGGTTAATTATAGTAGCTTTGGTGAAGTATAGAATGTTGCAAAGTATAGAATGTGCCAAGTATAGAATTTGCAAGTATAGAATGTGCCCAATCTTTTAGCATACACACGCTTACAATTGACAATATCTAATAATGTACTTCACACAATTATTGGTATAATAATATTATTAAAAAAATTATAAACAAAAATGTATAAGTTTCCTTCATCCGTAACCGATTATGAAAGCTGATATCATACTGTTTCAAGTGCATGGCATATGTGACGTCCATGGACGTTTTCGTAGCCTACGTGACGTTAGAAAGACAAACACCTCCCAACAATAATTCGCACGTATATGCGGTAATTTTTTCGTGTTTTAGTACATTCTATGACAATAATTACACTTGTATTTTTATAATTTCTGCAGGTCTGGTTTTGCTATGTGCTAAAACTGGAAAAATTACCATTTGTCATAAATCACCCTATTCGGAAAGTTGAATTTCGAAACACTTAGTAATAATTCAAGTATAGTGAAAAATGCTACTTCCCGTTTTATGGGTATGCTAGGAGTAAACATGTAAATAAGTCGCCACTTTTTTTAACGCTTCATGTTGATTATCAAATCAAAATCGATATATTTATTTGGTAAATAAAAGAAAATGACATTAGAACATAACATATATTATGTTTTATTTATATATAAGAAATTGATAAACATAATATATATTAAAAAAAATATGTATATGTATATATATATTAAGAAATTGATAAACATAATTTAAAAAATTAAACATTAAAAACCATTTGAATTCTTTAACTTTCTAAATCAATAAAATAAAATCTCAAACGAAATGATAGCTACAGCTACCTTTACATACATATGTTTTGCATATTGTTTTTAACTGGACTTCAAAACAATTAAAAATAAATAAATAAATAAATAAATAAATACACAGTGTGGTTACGAAAAGACATTAAATATATTGTTAGTTCTTTTATGGGACACTTATATGATATGATATGGGACTCTTATATGACATAAGGAAATTTTTTTAATAAATTTCATAAGTAATACCGAACAGTGTGGAAACAAAAGGTGGAATCTGAAGTTTTTATTTGTGCGTTTCTGAAATAGTATTTTAAAATTGTGTCTACGTAAATATTTTGAATTTGCAAAATAAGCGAACTAAAAGTATATTTAATATTGAAAGTACAATGAATCATATGTTATATTTTATTAACTATACGTAAAATAAAATGTACGAATTTTAAATCGTGATTTTAGTTTGATATTTTAACATATTTCGCTAGTTTATAACAAGATTTGTGTTATGAAGTTATGAAAAATCGTAAAATCGTAAACGTATCATTATGCTTTTTGTATATATGTATTATCTAATTAAAGAAGCTTTGACGTCACCGTCATTGGGTATTTTCTCTGAAGATAATTTTACAATTAAATTAAGTTTTATAAACTAAAAAGTATTCTGTGTGATTTCAATTAAATAATTGACCATAGTATTTAATTTAAATATAATATATTTGGAAAGAGGTAAAAAAATAAGCCACTATCAGAAAAATAACACAAAATGAATATTGTACACCTTTCTTAATCGATCACAAATTAACATAGTTATTACCATAATCCTTGAAATTCTCTAATTTTTGTTATTTTCAACTTAGATCGTGTATATTTATTACGCTTATAGGAGAGAAAATATGTTTTCCTTGCAATATGTCTCATAATTATCATGAATAAAAAAATAGAATTTCAAAGGTTTTTCGCATGAAAATGATCTAAGGTAAGCAGAATAAGGTTATTAGATTTAACAAACCATTTACATAATCGGGTTTATCTACATTTTCTCTGCTTATAAATATGGAAATACTGTCAATTAGATAGAACATTGTAAGTATAAGATAAAACAGAGTAATAGTATATAATTTGTGACGTCATTACATGCTGCCTACGAGAATTCAGAGAAATAAACAATTCAAGGTTTTTCACATTATCGCTAAGTTTTGTATTACTTGTTTTTGTTCGCTTATGTAACATTGACTTAAATGACAATCTTAAATGACAATTTCTGAAAAATATATTTTTTTTAAATAAACAATTAAGAAAAAAAAGAATTACATTTCAGGAAGAGTTTGGGAAGTCTTCTTATAAACTTGGGTTTGACAAAGATGGGATTTTTATTTAACTTTATTAATTTTGTTTCGTTAAAAAAAGTATGAATAAAATTACTAAAATAATAACCCATATGACGTTCGATGTGTGAACAAAGCCTTATTACCCACTTATAACCGACTAATAAAACCACTACGCAAATTTTTGATATGTATCTAAATTACGTATGTGAAATTTTAAAGTCCTCTTTTATTTTTAAGAGGTGCACATCAGCACTTTACAAATACCTTACGTTTAGACTAGTTTATAATTACGACATATAATTCACGAAACACGTTTCACGAAACCGTTTCATAAAAAATAACAGTATGTGTTTCGTGAGTCATACGGCAGAGAAAAACTTCGTTAATAGTTTTATTTTACTCCATTAAACAAGGATCCAAGAGGACTTAAATTACTTGGCCACATTTTAATTAGTTGCGTTACGAAATCATAGTAACTATATTAATCACACACTCATGCCGATAAGGGTTGATAGGCCGTTGCATAAAAAATAACAGTATGTGCTTTGTGAATCATACGGTAGAGAAAAACTTTGATGATCTTTTATTTTACTCCATTAAATAAGAATCCGATAGGATTTAAAATTACTTGACTACATTTTTATTAGTTGTGTTACTAAATCATAGTAACTACATTGATCACACACAAATAATTAAATAGTAATAATAATGGACTATAATTTTAATAAATATAGACATTTACTTAAATGTTACTGCTTAATATTGTATCAATACATATAATAAAATATGCTGCGTCTGACTATTCAAATTGACCTATACATGGCACTACGATAGCGTCATATATAGGGGAAATGAAACATTATAACCAATAATATAATACTTTACGCTTACTTTATGATTTAAGTTACAATTTGAAGTCTGTAAATTTTAATTTCAGTTAATTTCCTCAAGAAAGATTACAAATGTCAAAAGCTCAACCAAAGTAACCATTTAGGAGTTACTTCCAAAAAATAATGTTATCTAAATTTAAACCATCACGCTCACGACCTCATTTAAATAATCAGCAAAATTTCCCATGACGGCTCGGCAGGTAGACTCCGTGATGGTTGCAATTTCGTAACGAGTAATTTCGGTCAACTGCGCCAGAAAAGTCGGATTACTAACATAAACTTTAGATTTTAGATATTGTCGTAAGAAAAAGTCCATATAACTCAAATTAGGACTGCGTGGGGATCAATTTATGTCACCTCTTTGGGAGATTCATTTGCAAGGAGAATTTCTCGTGGCAAACACGTATTGGACATGTCCGATGTGTCTCCGTCCTGATGAGATCATCTTTTTTTATTATATCCGGGAAAAGTTAGTAGTTCAGGTATCAAAAACAAATATCATTTTTACATAACGTTCTGAATTTACTGAAACTGCGCGTTTTCTTTCTTCTTCAAAAAAGTATGTGCCAATTCCCCTGATATTGCAGCCCAGTCTTTCACTTTAGGAGAATGTAGGGATTTATGATGCTTGCGTTTTGAATTCGTTGAATTCCAGTCCCGAAAACTTTGCTTGTCCGCATACCCGTTAACTTTAAATTGAATCTTAATTTAAACAATATATTGTGACATGTTAAGAACCTCTCGGTTACTTGGTTAAAGGATTGAAGCCTATGACTGAAATCCTGAGGCTTTAATTCTAGCACCAATTAGATTTTGTAAGTGAGCAGTTTAAATATTTCGGCAATATATAATACGGTGATAATCTATGTACATTTAATGCACTTGAGCAAAAGGAAAAGTTCGGATCATCACGGACAGACTGATTTAGACTTTCCACGGATTCGCTCATTCTTAATGATCTTGATCACCCGTATTACTGTTTATCCAGTGTTAAACTGACATCATAAAATTTTTCGGACCATTTTCGAATAACGGCAATATTTGGCACATCATTTGAATTACGCAAACCACGATGACTGCCAAATTGTCTTCCTACTATAGTCGCCGAATTTTTGTAAATTTCTCGCCCATAGAAAGTGTGGTCCGCTCCTAAGAAATTCTCCATAGCGACTAAATGTCTAAAAGCTAGGCTATTGATTGGCATACCTCCGCACTCCTCAGTTTCCTCTTTTTTTCGTTTACACCGTTAGCTAAACAAATATAAACTTTCTTTTGAGACACGCTGTATAAAATCGAAGACGTGTGAAACATTTAAGTTAATTTGTAAAAAAGCAACATTTAAGTAACAAAGAAGGGTTTTCTGAAAGTATGATGAGTTGTTCTGTAAATATCGGCTGTTGAAACACTCATAGGACAAAATTATAAATACATAAAAATACCAAATGTTACGTTTTTGTTCGGTATTATCTTCAGCATACTTCTTTTATCAATATTACTAATAGATACGCGATATTATTATTATTACATATATATATATATATATATATATATATATATATATATATATATATATATATATATATGATTTTTCTTTTTATAGGTTTATTTAAAACAAGAAATAGAATTAAAATGGAAACGATGAGATTCACTGTAGACAGAAGATTATGAGATGAACTAGGATAATTTTATAACTGTCCAAATCATATGCACTGCTTGGAAAGATCATAAACATGTACATACTGAATAATCTATTTATACTTTTGTTCAGTAATAACGCCTACGTATAGCCTCCGGGTTATGAAATTGTGTCGTAAATTGATTATTGTCGCCACTTAAGTACCTCCATAATCCAGCTAAGATCGTGAAGACGAAGTGACGTTTATCCCTGAGGTATAATAATAAAAATCTCGCCTCCCAGAGGGCGCCTGGGAAGGAAAGAGATGAAATAATAAGTGGAGTGAACTTGTCGCCATATATGCGCTGTTATAAGTGAAAGTATATCTATGTTCATACATGCATATTTTATTTGAGATATCTCCCACAGGACTACCACAGTCCTTCTCGACGTCTTGTTGGCATAAATTTTTAGGTAAGCCTGGACAAATGAAATTATTAATATTTAATAATACATTGGTTAATATGCAAATAACTAACTGGAATGATATGCGCACAGGATATACGTTTAATAAATAAATATCCAAAATACAAATTTTTCGATACTTGTATATAGGCTTCAAACAAATTTACCATTCTTGCTAAATGGTAATAAAATTGGGGTTCTGTTGTAAATATGAACAAAGAAGTTATATTACTTATTATATGAACCATGTTCCGCACAATATTATAAAAAATCTTTGATAGTATAAAATTGATTGGAAGTTGCTGGACGTGTTCGGTGTACTTCACTATTTAAGGTGCAGTACACCCAACACGTGCAGCAACTTGTGCGCGATTTTGCACCGTTTGTGCGCCGCTTATGCGCAGTTTTGCACCGTTTCTGTGGGCTGTTTCTTAATCGGTACGCCGTTTTTGAAAATGGCATGTAAAAAATTGTGATTATATATATAGTCGGCAGTATTTTAATTATTATTGCATTATGAAATCCAAATTTTCAACACCAATACAATAGCACCTATAGAGCCCATACAATATAATTCACCTGTCTTCAAACAATTTATGTTAATAATGGTTCGAAACTTTAAAAGTAGTTATATTTCTTTACCTTTGGACTCGGAAATATACGTTTTTTCCTTTCATGAATATTATTTAAAAAAACAGGAAAAGTATACGTAGAGACACGCATCAAATAAAATTACGTAGTTGTATATAACTCTTGAACAAATTAACTGGAACAGTTTCAATAAAATTTCTAATTAGAGACTTGAGGCATCCACTAGAAATTTCATTTCAAAAGTGTTACTTAACATGAATGGCGATAAATGAAGTCTCAATTTCATTTTGAAAGATCTATCCGATGATATGTCACACGGTATGGATTGTAAAAAAGAATTGTCTGCTTTACATATATATTGCGGAATATAAATTATTTATTTTTATAGACATAGTTGTGAAAAAACGACAAAGTAGACAATTTGTACTCTAAGAGCATATATATATATGTATATATATATATATATATATATATATATATATATATTTGTGTGTGTGTACCTGTGTGCGTGTGTGTGTATGCGTCCGTCTCTAAGTATATCTAAAAATTTATAAACTTTTTTATTTTTGGCTTTTGGTATATTTGATGGATTGTGAAATAGTGAAATTGTTGAAAATTTTACGACGACAGAATAGCCTCAGTAGAGTCTTAGACAATATTCGCTACCAAGTTTTTTACTATATCTCTTAAGATTAAAACATTACAAGTGTAAATTAATTCCACTTAATGAAAATTAGCGTCCAAAGCACGGAGAATCTAGTTAAAAATGTGTATTTGCAAAACAACTACACCATAATATACTATTTTGAATAACTTATTGAGCACCAATTGAAATATTAAAAATATACAAATAGTGAAACTTTTCAAAATTTTCGTCGACAGAACAGCCTTAACAGAGTCTTAGACAAAATTCGCTAACAAGCTTTTGACTACATCTTTTGAGATTAAAACATTAAAAGTGTAAATTAATTCCACTTAATGAAAATCAGCGTCCCAAGTACGGAGAATCTAGTTAAAAATGTGTATTTGCAAAGCAATTACACCATAATAACGCCAATTGATATATTAAAAATATACAAATAGTGAAACTTTTGAAAATTTTCGACGACAAAACAGCCTTAACAGAGTCTTAGACAAAATTTGCTAACAAGTTGTTGGTTACATCTTTTAAGATTAAAACATTACAAGTGTAAATTAATTCCACTTAATGAAAATAAGTGTCCAAAGGACGGAGAATATAGTCAAAAAATGTGTATTTTCCAAGTAACTGCACCATAATATACTATATTGAATAACTTATTGAGCACCAATTGAAATATTGCAAAGCCTTCGAAAATATTTGTGCGATCTCGACATGCGAGAAAAAGGAAGTCGAAAAAAAGCGACCACAAAATTTAGCTGAATTCATGCTCAATCTACCGGCATGTTATTTATTCTATCGGAAAACAAATTACCAAAATAATACTGCCACGAGTTGATCCTGTTTTGCTAGGAGAGATTTATAAACGAGATAGGGAATAAGTGGATTGTAACTGTGTGTTTTATGTACAAAATAATGTTTACCGAATTTTCGTCAAGATAAGCGCATAAGTAAATGCCAAAATCTTACAACATAATATATATAAAATGTAAATAGTTATAAACCTATATTTTCGACATCGAGGAAAATTTAAAAGTCTAATGTTTCATTTACAAAGCGGCCAGATTAGGTTAATGAAATTTATGCTTTATCACGCTTTATTTTTAAGGAACTTCTTACAGATTTTTTAATGAGATATACGTAATATATATAAATTATAAATATCTAATATTTTTAACAATGATGAAGAATTAAGTCTGAAGTTTTATTTACAAAGCAGTCGGATTGAGGTAACGAACTTTTTGCTCGACTGTAGGTTTGGAGAAGGTGATCTGAATAATTTTATATTTGTATGTCCATTAAAAATTATATTTCCTACGTTTATATACAAATTATTAAAATATAAAATTCAATTGCCCATTAAAATAAGATCATTTTTATTTGTTGCCAATAAACCCATTTCAGGATTAATCATTCAGTACGTAAGAAAGAACGACATCAAAATATAGAATCTTTCATATTTATATTCGTATTTACTTTTGTTTTTATATTTGTTTGTGTATCTATATATGTTTATTTTGTACTCCTTTCTACATGGTAACTTAAATTGTTTTTCTTTTTATTTAAGTGTAATGAACCTTTTACTTCATTTTTGTTTTACTATATAGTTGATTTTTTGTTAACAAGCAACAATTACAGATATCCGAATTATGATTTAATCAGTGTTACATAGCCTCTTTTCTACACTTGACATTGGCAAAGGTTCTCTATGTAGAGAACGAATTCCATATAATCAAAGATAAAGATAACTCTGTGCTCTATCATACTTTCGTACATTTTTTCATGAAGTTATCAGCGGTAATCAAATTACAACATAATAGATACAAAATATAAATAGTAATAATCCTATATTTTCAACATCGATGAGTATTAAAGTTTCAGTTTAAAGTTATGAGTACAATTTTCGACTTTAGCTAAAAGCTTTACGCGTACACTTACACGTATACGTCAAAATGAAACTGAGACTGTCGTCCATGTTAAGTAACTGTTTCAAGTAAAATTTCTAGGAGCTTTACGTGTTTCATTAGATATTTCATTCAAGCTCTTTCGTTTCATTTGTCCAACAATTTCAAGAGCTTAATACAACTATATCATTTTATTTTACGCATGTTCCCACGCATACTTGGCCTGTTCTTTAATAATACCTATAAAAAAATTGTAACGGTTCTGAGTCGAACAGTTAACGATGTAAGTGATTTGGAATTCATTGTCTACTTTAAAAATTTGAAGCATCATTTATAGGAACTGCCGTCAAGACAGATGAAAAATATTGCATGAGATCTATAGTTACTATTGTGTTGATGTTGAAAATTCAGACTTCGCAGAGCAAATATACAATAGCAAGAAGAAAGAAAAACAGAAAACACAAATTTATATTTACGTATTCCCGAAAGATGCAACACAACACGCGCCTAGAATAGATTTCCATAATTTTGGCTAGAAAACGCAGGGTATCATTATAACAAAAACTCATTTTATATTCTCGAGGTTTTACTTAGTACAAGTCATAACTGTCTTACTTAAACGACTGTTCAAATAAGATTTGTTGGTAAAAATATGTACATTAATACTTTTAAATATATCGTTGGGAAAAAAAATATGCGGCTTAAACAGACTATAACTACGTTTATTTTGAGTTAGTACAAATAACTAATGGGATCGTTATAATAATAATTCAAAGCTTTCTTAATTCGTAATAATGTATGAGAAGTAACCATATACTGAACGTAATATCAAAGTACTAACGTATTATCCACATAATCATGATTATTAGAGAACAAATGGCTTACAAATACGCATGAATACAACCTATGAAATAGAAGACAAACTGATTGATAAATATCAACACGGCATTCACATGCCGAGTCGTAAGTAGGTTATCGGCTATATTTCGTATAGGGGGCAGGTTTCGATGGAGTCGCTCGCACGCATATAATATATAGCTCACCTCCAGGGCGATCGAGTCGAGGGGATGAGGGTGAAACCCCACTTGACACTCCCCCATTTATTTGTTTCTTGAGTCAATGTTTGAACAAAGTGTCTCGTCAAATTTAATCTGGTTATCCGTCTTAAAACTTCTTTTCCGATCTCAGTGACCGTATTTTCTCGTTTGCTTCAAAATTTGGTAAGCGGAGGGCTCGCTTGCGGAAGGAAATATTTTCAGTTCAATGTTTATGATTTGGATACTTCTGAGAAAGTTTTGAAGAATTATTTTAAATGATTATGAAAGTCAATTTAGTCTTTTAATTATTTATTAAAATGAAATTCGATTCTTAATTTCTTTTAGCTTACACATTCAATTAAAATTTTTTTTTAAATTAATATTACATTTTTGAATCAAAATTCGTTTATATATTATGCCATTTTTCCACACAATTCAAATCAATTCGACGTTTTAATATTTACAATTTGAGATTCCGAAATATGAATGGATAATTTATCGTCATTCTAAATTATTATTGAAGAGAAATTCAGGTGTTATTATTGTTTGTGTTACTATCTAACAGAATATCTCTTTGTTCACAACTCACAGGAGGATAGTAAATAAATTAATTTTATGTTTGATTTAAAATATAATTCAAAACAATTTAGTAAATGAAAATATTTACTAAATTGCATCAAAACCTCACAATTTTACCTAATCTATTATAAATAAGAAGAAAGCAGTCATATTTAAGATGACATAATTAAGATGACGACTTATATGTTAATTTTTTTAGAAAGCGTTGTCACTTCTGAGCTTACTACTTATAAATTGTAATTATTTTTCTAAAATTATAATGTTTATAAATACAGCGTATTTATTTGTCTAAAATTATATTTATAAATACAGCGTAAAACTGAAAAACCGTAATCTCGTGCAGTTTCCATACCGAATAAATGTTTTGTTCATTGCCATCATTTTTGAAAACTATTGTCATTTTTTTATCACAGGAACGTATTGAATTATAAGTTTAATTAATAACAACACATATTAGTTAATAATATATCCTTTTACTGTGTGTAATATGTAGCATGAAAACGGTAATTTCACACATTTAAGCCACATCTAACTTCGGTGTCCGGATGTGTTAACGCGTTTAATGTTTCATAATTAATTGACGTAAACCTTTATTGTTTTAATTAGTTCATCAAACTCCATTATAACTATTGTAATATATAAACGGTGCTTCATGAAGTATATAAAACTTAATGTATTTTACTTCTTTTTATTTCGTAAACTAGCTGCCCTTCCCGGCTTTGTCCAGGCAAAAAGGTGTTAATGTCGCATTTTGTCTTACTCTCTTTTTTTAGTTTATAAAATAAAAAAAAAACTATTATAATTTTCCAGACAATTTATGTTTAATTATTTTTTACTACTTTTAATTATTTCTTTAACTTTAATTATTCCGAAATTATCTAATTTTCCCTTTTGATACTTTTGCACGTTCTGTTTAGAAAAAAATGGTTCGTTTCTTTGGCAACATCTCGAAGTCAAGACAAATAAATGTGACAAATTTCAAATTTCTAGGATTTATAATTGTAGATATTTCGTGATGAGTCAATGATTGAGTGGTAACAGGAGTTTTTATTCATATAGAGGTAACAACTGCTAACAGAATATGTTTCTATGTTAATATACAGAGCTCTAGTTAACTATATACTACACACATGCGCGCACGCACACTCACACACACATACACACACACGCACACACACAAAAGCGCGCGCGTGAGTGTGTGTGTAATTATATACTACTACATGGTTGTTAGAAACCATTCAACCAAATTTTACCTATTTCTACATTTATCTTTCTTTCTTTGCCTATTCATTCATCACACGTACAGTTTTTTTAAATAAAAAAGTAACTTCATAATGAAAAGTATTATGAAATAAACAAGCTTTTTTTGTTATTATTCCCTTCTTCGATACATTATAAAGAGGTTATAAAATATTACTTTATATAAATAAAAAGTCACCTATTTAAGCATTACCTTACATAACTTGAAAATTTAAATAACATCTATTAGTGATTTTGTTTCTAGTTTTCTTTTCTTGCTATATTCCTTCTTGTCCCTTATTTTTCTTTGGTTTAATTGTTATACCCACCTTAATTATGGAAAGGTAATTGCTTCTGTTTTCATTTTTTTTAAACACATAATTATAAATTAATTTGTTTTTAATCACAATTAATATGTTTAACGATAACAATAGTTTACAATTATTTTGTTGTTATTGAGATTGCTCTTCAGATATGCCAGTCATTATATACTTTGATTTCTAAGTAACTAATGGAACGGGATAAATAAACAAATAATTAAATATTTTTAAATAAATATTTGGTTTTAGTAAATCTTTACAGGAACATATTAAGTTGAAAGGGCGTTTAATTAATTTGTTTTGTACTTAGTTTGAAATCATAGATAAATAAAACTTGTCATTACGTAGACAATTGAGATCAGGTTATTTTAATATTAAAGTTTAATTATTTTTTTCAATTCTATTGGAATATTCAAATAATATTCAAAATATTCAATATATTGCATTTTATTATATATAATTATATTGGATTGTGATATTATGTATCTTAACCCCATAGAACTATATATTTATGTTATTTATTATGCATAAAATTCTATTGGAACCCTTATAATTTTATTGGAGTCAATAAATAATCCCCCGTTAAAAATATTTACGTGTTTTGTAAACTTTTGTTTTATTATATAAATCACGTCAGTGGAAGTTATCTGATTCCAAATTATACTAATATATAGAGACAAATAATTATATAATCCTTTATTTAATTTCAGATTAAAAACGGTTTACTACGAATAATTTTATTCAATTCCAAATTGTGTTTAAAGATTAAAAACAACATTTGTTAACAGAAAGAAATACTTTTTTCAACAAGATCCGGACATTAACCCATCGCACCATTTGGCCGGAAATTAATTAATGACTTAAAAGCACAATTAAGTGATTTCGGGGAAAATTTCTAATTTATGCCGCATCCAAAAGATCGCGCAGCCCGTGGCCTAATTAGGTGAATCGCTTTAACGAAGAAAATATTTATACATTTAAATGGACTTATTGTGATAATCAGCTTAATTAAATGTAAAACAAAACAAGTACGAAAAATATTTAAGTCTTGACAGGGCCATCATGAAAAGGGAAATTCGTGTTAAGTACATTACGCCTTTATTCCAACGAGCGAAGTTGTTTTATTAACGTAGCTTGCACATAAAAAGAATATTCATGTTTATTTAAGAAGAGAAGCTGAAGATATTTTAAAGAAACTGCAAAAATGTTTCTATATAAAATTTCCCTGCGAACCTACAAAAAAAACATCGAATTCATTATCTTCTCTGGGCAGCAAGCCCAGAAGTTTCATATAATTATAACATTTAAATGAAACTACGTGATGTAATATTATTTCTTCTTTCTTTAAGTTATTAGCAAAAATTGCTAATAGCCCATCTGAAGATGTTGTAATACAACGAAATCAAGGTCGTGGTAAAGAACTTAAAGAAAGTAGAAATAATACTACATCACGTAGTTTCATTTAATTGTCCATAATGAATTTCTACTAAATTAACGACAAATATATTCAATAATTATAATATTTAAATTGCGTCAAACTCCAAAAATAGACTTTTCCATCAAGGTTAAAATGTCATTTTAATTATATCTAATGGTGAATTAGAAATATACTGTTAACTATTTGAAATTAAATACTTCAAACGCAGAATTAATAAAAGAAATAGTTTCCTTTTTTTTAATAAACTTTTTTAAATAGCTTAATTTCATCTATTTATATTTTATTACAAAATTATACAATATTTAAAGCATAATATAAAAATATGTATGTTATAGATAGTTCCTTATTTTACGCATAATATTTTATTTTCTACCAATAACTTGCATAAAGTGTAAAGACGTCTAAACGTTAAATTTATGTTTACATTAATAATATGAAGACAGAATCCAAACTTTAAACAAGTTCAAAGTAGCAACGTGAGCACAACGGTCGATTATTTATTACCTTTAACATGGAAACACCGATCTTAACAGATGCTACGGCCCCTCTCTTGATCTTGTAACATGATTTATATCATACGAAAATACTCTTCACACATTCCGCGCCCGATAGCGTTATAACGGCCAAGTGCGAAAGAATAAACGGTCCTATTCGTTGATAAGCGCCAGTAAAATCAGTTATGTATCCGCAAACTGTTGTACATTGTATTTCCTCGCAACTTCTATAATAACAATAACATTGTATAAACGTTTCGTTCTGAAGAAAGTACTTACTCGTGTTTTGTTCGAATAATTCAAGAAAAATTTTTTATCTCCTTATCTTATTGTCTTCAAAACTTTTTAGGAACATTGTGTTTCGCTTATAAGGGTATTAAATATTCATTTCGAACTTTGTTGGGATTTAATTTTGAAGTTGAATACTGTAAAACTTTGAGGTTTGATTATTTTACACTTCAGATGCGAATTGAACGTTTGATATATTTAAATTAAACTTTAAAATTGACTTTCAATTTAGATGTAACCGTCTTTAAATTAAATTACGAGTATAAATTGAACAAAATTTAAGCGTTTAAATATAGTATAAGGAGCTGAACTATACAAAACAATACTTTTATTTATCCGAGACAAAACCGTAGAGAATTCATTGGAAGCACGACCTAAACTTTGTACGAAAAGTTCGAACCGACGCTTGTCTCGAAAGTGAACGAAAACTCAACGCCCGCAATTAAAACTCGTTACATCGGTGAAAAGTGTTAATATAACAGACGTATTTTTACTTGCATATGCAATAAAATATTCAGAGAGTCATCGTAGAGACACTTTAAAGAATGTTAATGCTAGGCTGTCGCGTCGTAGCACCCAGAGCTCGAAGGCGGGCGCTCGGTCTACGCGCGCGATCCAACTGAGGCGCTGTCGCCACTCCGCCGCGCTTCGGGCGGACGCAACGAGAGAAGAGAAACAGTGAAAAGGTCACACGACATGCCTCCTCCTGCACAGTTACGAGATCTCATTTCGTAAACACATTATGCATTCTTTTATCATTGCTTGTCTTCTTTGCGATTGTGATGGGTTTGTGGGTTCGACGAGGCGGCTTTGTCGGTCGTAAACAGCAAAGTGTAGAAGGACAGGAGGTAGCGATAGGTATTAAGTTATTTGATAGTGGTAGTTAAAATTTTATGACATTCGGCGGACAGATACTTAGTAGAATGGCAAATGATGACAGTGTTGCTTTGGATCGGAAATTTTTCTAAACGGAGGTTGTTACGTGTCGAGAACCGTAAAAAATGTTTTTTTAAATATATTTTTCTTTCTGTAACTTCCTTTAAAGTTTTTGATACATGTTAATTTAACTAACTAAAATAAATTAGGAAAATAAATCTATCAGAAACGTTTATCTGTTATAAATAGGATGCAGAAATTTTATGAATTAATTATAAAATTCCACTTTATAAAAAGATAAAATAAAAACGGTTAAAATAATTATAAAATGAAACAAATGAAGATAGACATAAAATTTTTATTTTGACATTAGATATTGCCAATATTATTGAATGTTATTTCAGAAATAATCAAAATTACATATTTCTTTCAAAGTTACTTTGGAAATATTTTCATCAAGTAGAAAAAATTTCGGTCTGGTTTATTGGAAACCTAAAAATATTCTCTGATTAATCTTGCATTATTAAATTTAATTTAAAAATAGAATTAAATTGTTATAAATCTAAGAAGAATTTTATTTTTCAGCATTCGACCAAAACATTAAAACAATCAATTTATAGAAATATAAAAAAATCGACATATCGTATACCAGATGAAAAACGAAATAACTTTTAGACTTTTAGGTAACATATGGCAAGTTCCATTGAGTATTATTTCATTTTGCCTGCTTATTCATGTAAACATAGTTACAAGGAGTGAAAAAGAGATGAGGTTATAGTTCTTGTAATTAGATAGGTTAAATTATTTTTCTTGTAATTAGCTAGGTAAAGATAAATGTTAATGTTCATGGACAAATACGCGAAGGTAGTAGCAAATATTTGGCTCTCTTGTTTTAGAGAAGTAATGTGAAACTAAAAATACTTTCAATTATAACACTGACGAGTTAAGATAAAAACATGCCACAAATTTAATAGTGCTAAGCGAATTAAGAAATGGAAACCCTTTTTAATAGTTAGAGTTATACTTGAAATAGAAACGGCTATATATAAGTGAATATTAAAGCGACATGTATAAATAAATTATCATAATAATTTAGAAGACTTTAATTATCCCTTTTATCCAGTCTGCTTTATATGATATGACTTAATTATATAGATATACGCATGATAAATCTAAAAATTTTATATTAAATTGAAGAGTGTACTTCACCCTCACTTTTGGATAAAATTAAATAATAATTTGATTTTACAAATTTAAGCTGCTTCTAATTTTGGTTGATTTCATTATATATAAATGAAATAAAAATCTTTAATTCTCTACTTTAAAATTCTTTTAGATCTTTTTTTTAAATCCTGCAAAATTACAAATACTTAAAAACTCATTCCTTTTAATTAACAGAAGGGTTTTTTTATTAAAACAGTTGAAGTTTAGAAACTAAATCACACCGTATAAGGAACAAAAATGAAAGTTGAAATTGCAACTAGTAAAAATTATATTTAAAAAAGTAAGTTTTTCTCTCTTTTTAGGACATTATTTAAAAAAAATTAAATCAAATTAATATAGATATTTCAGATCGTATAAGAGTTTATTTTTATATGTATTCCATTAGCTATAATTTTAGTTAAGAAACTAATATCTGTGAATTTTTTACGGATAAAAAATGTTACGTAAAACGCTTGTCTTCATAACTATATTGAGCAATTTAAATAAAGAAATAACAATAAGACATATAAAGCTGAAATCTCAATACTGAGTTTACTGAACAGAATAGGAAATAGTAGAAATTGCAAAAATGAAAAGGAAAATAAACGTTGCGATTTGAAGAAATTGCCAATCGACTGTTTCATGAATATTTTCCAGTCAACTAAAAAAACATTGCAAATTTAGTATTGTGAAAGACTACAATAAACAGTCGGTTAAATTTATAAAACTATATTTGATTAAAAACTTAATTCTGGTTATAACTTATATACTATCTTATTTTATATTTAAATTAAAAAATAATAGTTTTCGATGTGAATAGTTGCGAATTGCATAAGCGATAAGATCACATGTGAAATTAATACTGTGTAAGACTACAATAGACTATTAGTGGAAACTACAAAAGTTGCAATTTTTTGTAGTTTATTTTAATTCAAAAACCATGTATGTTTTTTTTATATTTCAATTAAAAACTCACCTATAGCAATGTGCACATGTGGCAATAAGTGAATTGATAGCTATATATTATGAAGTTATTGTTATGAAAAACAACAATCGACTCTCAATGGGAATTTGAAGAATTTTTCTATTAAAATTAAAAAATAACCAATATGTTAACAATATGAATAGTTGCGATTTGTTCATGTATATGATTAGCAAACTGATGTATCTATATAAATATATTGAAATTAGTTTTGATGGAAAACTACAATAGATTGCCAGTGAAAATTATAATATTGAAAAATTATTTCAACATATTTGAATTAAATAATTATTTAAATATTAACATGAATAAATAATTGAAAAAAGGGCTGAAAAGTATTGTCAAATATCTATTACTATTTATTAGAAACAAATAAATAAAAAAACTACCAAATCCTATTTTCTTGCCATGATATGGTGGCAAGAAAGATAAAATCGAAATAAAGTACCATATTATATAATTCAATCTTTATATTTAAGCACGTGTGGATAATCATTGCAATATAAATTTACTTTCGTCAGGTACAATAATCCAAAGGCAATAAGGTTTATAAAAATTGGTTTTGGACCGTGGTGTTCGACACACTTAAACCACTAATACTTCAGACTGAGATACCTTTTTCATCAGTCAAAAATGCCATTTATTTTCTGTCATTTTTATAAATTATTCGTTGCATAGAGCGAATATAAACGCTAAAGTAGCAAATTTGTTTGACTTGTTCTAAATTGGCATCGCAGGTAGAAGTAAGCATAATTTGAAGTGGCAGCGAGCGACGTGGCATGCAATATGCCTTTTCGTGATTGCACTTTCACGTTCTGAGCTATATTCGTAGGTTGAGTGGTTGAAACGTTTCCTTTACGTTTCAACCCCCGTTATTATTGCTGCGGTCGATGCAATCAGCAACGACTGATTGCAGGCAATTTTATTGATTTGAAAATTATTGTTATACCCTGCATTTGTGATGAATGCAAGTAACGAAATGTAGATACTGAAATGCAGAGTATCATTTGTGTAATAGTTTATTGTAGATTATTATAGTCGTTATATTATAGATTATTGATACGGTTTTTAAGTGTTAAGTAATTTTTCCTTATATTTTTTCGGAAATAATCATTTGAGTAAAATATTTATTATAATATTTTTATACTTCCTTCTTTTTCATAATTTTATTTAATTATATTGTACTTTAGCAAAATTGTTTATTTGTGTCATAGTTGTGAAACCCTTAGGGAAAATTTTATTTTGTATCAATATAGCTAAAAATAAACTTATGAAACACACGTGATGTCCGCTTTCTATCATAGACCATAACGTCTCAAATATAAAACAAGGTAAGCTGAAATTTCGTTTTATAAGTCTGTTTTTATCAGATATAGACGTAAGAAGAATTTTCGTAAAAACTTTTCCACCTATATCTATTACACTTTTTGTTATATTTTCTATGTAAATAGTCGCTATGAAATAATGGTAGATAGTATAAATGTGTTGAAATTGAAGGAAACTATTATGATAGAAATGTTACGTCGAGAAATTCGTTACTTCAATGTTCTATTTAAGTTTAACTTATATGTAGAATTAATACAGTTATAAATGTTAACATACTTTTTACCGCACTTAAAAATATAACAACACAAATTCACAGATACTTTCGATACGAGACATCATATGTATGGTAATGATTTCGCCTCGTCATGCGGTTAGCGACACAGGTAAAACTGAACGTTTACATCTATAACACTGTTAGCTGCGTGGGCATAAAATATGTACACTGATGGCATGCAACGAGAACTGCCGTTAGACTCATGTCACGTAGTGGTTTTGAAGGAAATATGAAAAAAAAGTAAATCTTATATAAATTTATTTTCCTCAAGTTTCCGCTTTTATATTTGCATATTTTCTATTAAGAAATGTTAACTTTGTACCATCATCGACATTTTCCGGCCCTTTCTATACAATTTTTACTTTTTTTTTGGCCCTTAATATAAATATTTACTAAAACGAAAGATTTAAAATTTTCATAATTTTTTTATAAGCATATAAAAATTTATATCTTTTACACATATATTAATAAATTATTATTATTTTAGACATTTTAATTCTTCCACGTTGCATTTATAATTTGATTTCTTTTGATTTATAACTTGATTAAAACTAATTTAAACCATTTAGCATATATTTGTGAAGTTCATAGTTAGGTTCGCATACAGTGATATTATTTTAACATAAATCCCTTAAAACAAATTGTGAGTGCTTTACATAAAAATATTTTGTTTCTAAAATATTCTATAGGATTTGATATTCTTCATTCTCTATAACTAAGTCATCTACAAATGCTTCTCAAGTTATCCTATCGAACATACATGTTTGCTGTATTTATTATCCATCTCATAAATTTTGATAGCCTAACCTTCGCAATTGTTTCTTTTTCCATGCTTTGAACATATCAATAAAAAACAAAGGCTTCCCTTAGACTTTAGAACTCACACTACGAAGGTTCAAACATAATTAGGCACTATAATTATTGAATTGTACGTAAAATTTCTATTATAATATTGAGAAAAAAATTTTTCAAAACATAAATATGTATAAAGCCTACTGTCTTTCACAGACATAAAAACATGTTGCATATTTAAACGTTGGCGTCTAGAACCATTGTTAATGTTTTTCACAAACGTTAAAACATGGGCATATTTAAACGTCGAACGCTTCGTGATCATATTTTTTACATATTTTCAGGATATCTTTGAATCTAAAATTGTGAAAAAATAATATTTTTATGGCCCTTAGTTTTAGTCCATTCAAACGCTATACCACACTGTATACAAAATGAAAAGGTTTTTTCCAAGTACTTCATTCGCTATAAAAATAGTTTCCATGCAACTATATTTGAGTATTAGGTTTGATATACAAGTATTTGTAGATTAATATGTTTTCTACTCCAAGTTTCAAGTTCCTAAGTCAGTTTTGGAGAAAAACGACTGTGACAGACAGTCAAGCAGACACGCGAGTGAACTTATTAAGATTCACTTTTCCTTCTGAGCTACGAAATCGTGAAAACTATTTTTTTTCGACTACACGTTTTTTTAATGACGACACTCGAATAATATTATTCGACCACCTATTACTATAAGGCAACGCATTAGATGACTTTCAACTTTGATTTGAGACACTTCACATTTAAATTTACTAGCTTTCCTCCACGTGGATTTTCGATTAAACGGCAAGAAATATTCCCTACCTACTAACACAGAGATTACTTAAACATCTTTAAAAAAAAATAATTTTATATATATATTGCGCCATACTTATAACAACATTTCAGGATCGATGTTTATATTGCAGGAGCGTCTGGCAAGTACAAGTAGATACATAATTTTATTTTCACGTGTGTTAATATATAGTTCAATAGTTTATGAGTTGCGAAGCCCGTACCTTGAGAAAGATTATAGGCAATTAAATAAAACTACTTGATGTATTATTGGTACTTAAACGCTATGTGATGTAATGAAACTACGTGATGTAGTATTGGTACTTAAACGCTAAATATATTCAAAAGATTATAGGTTATATGTTATCATGCAATGTACAATTTATATAGGATACAGTAATAAAAAATATAGAACAAATGAAAGGGAACACCATTTAAATTATGCATGGTAGAGAGTGATAAGCTTGCTTATTGACTGATTACCGAAAGTATTCCGCAGATATATCCACGACATTGAAAACCTATGCCATTTGGTGAACGGAGAGATTTGTCGGGATCGCGGAAGTGGACCGGGGAATAACAGTATGATTAAAATTAATTTACCCAGGTGACACCGTGTGGCATAGTTATTATAGTATAAATGGTATAGTATAAATGGTTATTATAGTATAAATGGTATGGATAGTAGGAAATAATGTAGATAGAACAGACGAATACTAAGCTTTCATTTGTGATTTACTATTGAATCACTATACTAATTTTTTAGGAAACACTCATCTATAATATCATAGTCAATGTCCTAGCAAAGTTATTTGGAAATTTCAGCGCATCCATATAATATTACGAGCAAAAAGAAAATCAGATACTACAAGTATTCGTAAACAAATACGAGGATATTACTTGAAGTAATATCCTCGTATTGTTACTTACTACTGGTACTTGAAGTACTCGATTTGTGATCATAAGTAATAATTTTTTCTGTTGTATTTTCATAATTTTTCCTCCTTTTTAAAAAAAAATGGCGGAATGCGCTAGTTTTGTTTTCAAAGCTGTGAACATACTTGTGAAATTACGATTAGTCACAGAAAATTACGATTAGATAAATAAATCCATTCAGCGTTCAACAACATATAACTGAAAACATTGCTAAATAAATGGTTCAAATTTGTATTTAGCGTATAACTAATACACCCGTATTTTTATTGGATGATTTTATTAATTTTGTTTAAGCATTATTTAAAGGCAAATGTAAATATATATATATATATATATATATATATATATATAATAATTTAAATTTGTGATCAATGCCTAAAACAAATATTCATCGACGGAAAAAGAGTTTAAAAAGCTCAATGAAGCAAAATATTATACATTTTATTTCTAGTAGAGAGGGAGAAAGAGAGACAGAGACAAATTTTAAATAAAAATTTTGCAGAGATCAGCTGGATCCTTCGTCAATATCGTTGAAAAAGTAGTGCAAAGCAAAACAAACGTATTTCAATGGAAAAAAGATCCTTTTTAATTGGCCTTTTTCCACAAAACAATCCTATTCCATTTGGTTCGTGTTGAACAAATAGATCAAGTCAGATACGGTCAGGGTATTGCAATTGGCTTGAACGAAAAAAAGGCCAGTTATTTGTAAGAGTACTTTATTGAGCACCCTAATGTTGATTTACGTCCGATGCTCCGTTAATTGTATTAAAGGTTGAATTGGTTTCGCGCTTGTGTTGAGTTTACCTGATATGGCGCTATCACTTTGGAGCGACCTGTGAAGCACGTTCTTTCACCATTTTATTTGTTTCATTTCCTTTGATATGATTACATAAAAATCTTTTTGAATCGATCAGCTTTATACCAAGAATATAAAACGGAACCTCTTTGATTAGGATCAGTTACTCACTCGCCTGTGTATTGCAGTTTCATAGCGTCTAATGTATTTGATATACAGACTGGTTACATGAAATGTGACTAAGAAAAAAATTGGTTATGCTTTAATTAGTTTTAATCAGACTTTCTGCCACATTTTCCCATTTTAATTTTATATTTTTTATACTTTCCGCCTCATTCTCAACATGGTTTTCTGAGAATTTTTAAAGTCTCCTTTCTGTATATAGTTTCAAATGAGTCCTTTTGGAGTTGACTTGATTTTAGGGAATAAGAAATGAACGCTTTGTATTGTATCTGGCTCTTCAAAAATAAAAATTATAATAGGTTGAGTGTTCTAGAACATGTATTTCGTCTTGACCAAAAATGTCTTGAACTCACAGTGCACGTTTCGTTGTGGATTGAAGCATTGTATTGAGAAAGAAAAGCTGATATTTCTAAAAACCGGGTCGTTTTCTCCATCCCAGTCACGTAAAGTAGTTATAAATTATGGAGTACTTTTGATTAATCGTTTGTCATACATCATACACTTAACGTCCATGAAACATACTGTTATCATTGCCTTGAACTCAGATTTGCTTTTGCTTGCTTTCTTCCGCAATGATTTGAGGCTCTTGTTACGTCGACTAGTTTTAGTGTTTTTATTGTATGTAAAAGATAATTATTATTATAAGTTATAATTTTTTCAAAAATGTTAGATTTCATTGCAATATTTTCTAGAAAGTGAAACGAATATTTTTATGAGATTTTTTGACAACACATTCATACAAATTTATTTATATTAAAATTATACTTTAAATTGCGTAATATTTTATTAATTAATTCTGATAAACCCAGTAACTGATTTGATATCCAAGTGACTATTTTTGAATAAGTTTACCAATGCTTACAATTTTAAACCTTAGTATATATTCTGATGCGCTTGATGGCAGAAAATGACAGAACGCAGTTCGTCAATAATAAATTCTCTGTCTTTATCAAATCGTTTTAATTATTCGAATATTTGTGGATATGAAAATTAGTCATAAATAAATTCTTCCTGCAAAAATAAATAGGTTTGCGATACGAATTTCCTGAGTTCAATTCTTAAAAATTTTATATTTTATGCGAATTCATGGATTTTTTCAAAGAAACCTAGACCCACTAAGCATTTTAAATGAATGTCAAGGTGGAACTGAGCAAGATTCCTGAGTTAAAATAAAACTGTTTGTGATGAAAATATAACGTAATATTGTCACGTGCCACTTGTTTTCGGTGCATTTACCATCCCAAGGTTCGAGAAGAAGTCCTGTTTCGCCCGCAGTTCGTACACATCAATATGGTTTTGTTGTAAATTCTTAAATTTCAAAGTAACTTACTGACTTTGTTATTTTATCATATCTTGAAAAAACGAAAGATAATAAGAAATAGCTCATTTTGGCATCTCAATATTTTGAAGAAAACAATTACAATGTTATTATTATGGTTGAACATCTAATAACGGTGAACTTTTTCTTGATCTTAAAAAAAATGTTGATACGTGAGATAGGTATATATTATGGATTATTTTCAGAATGTGACTTCCGGAATTACCTACAATAGTATCGTGCTTATCATTTTTAGAAATGCACATATATTAACAGTTCTTGTTATGTTTTAGTATCCACAATTAAATGAAACTACGTGATGTAGTATTATTTCTACTTTCTTTAAGTTCTTTACCACGACGTAGGTTTCGTTGTATTACATCTTCAGGTAGGCGATTAGCAAAAACATATTAAGAATAGCAATTAAGAAAAAAAACTAATTATGAAAACCTTAAATAATGTAAATAATAACTTTATAGAAAAATTGTCAAAAATATTCAATATCGATCGTTTTCGAAAGTGTAAACTTGGCCTAAAATATTTACAAATAAACTATTTCCTGATACTGGCATTATACCTAAATTAATTTTTTTTAATTTTCTGCGAGTAATCATATTTTATATCTTTGTCACTACGATCATTTTCACTGTTTCCTTTAAAGTTACGGACTACATTACTTTAAAAGTGTAAAATTTAATGAAATCTTTGGTTCCAAATAGGATATAAAAAATATAATTTTGAAATTCCAAATTATATTTTAGAATAATAAAGACGACGGACAAAAATTGTCTTTGTTATTTTAATATAAAATTTTAATAAAAAATGAGACTATTATATAGAGAAAATAAAATAATTCCTTTAATAATTTTATTTAAAACTAGTGTGAGATAAATGAAATCTTGTTTTTCTTTATAAGTAAATTTTTTTCTATATTAGTTTGTAAATAATTGTTCTGCTTATATCTATAAACGAGCAAGAAGAATCAAAGTGTAGATCATATCCGTTATATATTCTATACATAGATGTAAATACTAATCGACGAAATTCGCAAATTCGACAGATCGTAGAAAAAACCAGGTAAAATTCATAAAAATCACAAAAAACATTCATTTTCGCAACAACACAATACAAATTTCAATGTCAGTTAGCGGGTTGTTTTTAATTAAAAGAGATAAATATAATTTTTTTAACTGTTTTTAAAATTGTTTGTTCCTTTAAGATGATAGATAGCTTTTCTGTTTTTTAATATAAATATAAATTTTATTTTCAGATTGTTGAATTGTTTCATTTTTTATATTCCACAAAGATACTGGCTTTTTTAAATTAATATTCTTTATATATTACGCCAATCCCATTTTCGTCCATTTCCTTTAACAATAAAAGGTTAATCGGTAAACTTGTCAATGAGATATAGGTCTGCTGATTCTGATTATACTAATTTTACTTCAAAATAAGTATATGGAAATGTTACTAGAAACATTTTAAATTGTATGTACAAATTTTGGGAATTAAACCTGCATTAAGTTCACGGACTGTTTTCAAAAAACTTATGAACAATATAGCAAATGATGGTATTATAAATAAGTACTTACTACTACTTACTACTCATTTACCAAAGTAAAATATAAATATGAAGAAAATTTTTAGTCTCAAGATACTCAATAAACCTCCATAAATTTTGAACATATCTGGCGTTAATTTTGTAGAAATTCACTATTCACAATTAAATGAAACTACGTGATGTAGTATTATTTCTACTTTCTTTAATTTCTTTACCACGACCTAGATTTCCTTGTATTACAACATCTTCAGGTGGGATATTAGCAAAGAAAATCTTTGCTAATATCCCACCTGAAGATGTTGTAATACAACGAAACCTAGGTCGTGGTAAAGAAATTAAAGAAAGTATAAATAATACTACATCACGTAGTTTCATTTGAATGTCTCCATAAATTTGTCCTGTTAAAAGCGAAGCCACTACTAAATTAACTTTAAGCATATGCAGCACAAACCATATTGGAAATTGGCTCTCTAATATCGGATAAATAAATAAAACTTGCAAAAATGTCGAATGTTATACAAGCAGCACAACAATATATTTCTACAATGACAAGAATGTTCGGTAAGATAGACTGAAGTGAGTGCTTTAAAAGTGGTTCCTTTAAGATTTTAGTTGAACTGTCTACAACCCTTCGGTTTCGAGACATGTCGTTTATTATTTATGCTTGCCCGGGATCATCCCTTCTCAGCGAACCTTTTTTATTTTATACCGAACTACGGTATATGTACGTTCTTCTAATACTGTGAGTGCGACTTTACACATTCAAGTTGTTAAAGAAAATTGAGTATGAAAATTGGGAGGACAGTTTTCTTCCCTGGGATTCTGATATAGTTTAATGCAAGTCTGTTTCTTTCGTTTAATTGCTAATTCTCGAGTATTCTTAAATACTTATTATGACGCGAAATAATTACGCGAAGTAATTAAACAATTATTATTGCAAGATATTTTCAGAACTGATCATAATTACAGGTATCAATATTATCAAAACAGACTTTGTAATGAAATATTCTAATAATAGCATCTTATGTCACACCACCTCTTCTTAGTGTTTTAAGTGCCTTCCTTGAAACAAAATTATACGTAATGTTAAATATTACTTTGTTATATAATACATAAACAATTTAAGTTATTGCCTATTTCGGTCAAGAGAAAGAAACCTCTGACGGACGGAAAATAACGTTTTCAGAAATGTAACGTTCCATTTAGACCATTCAAATATGGAAACTAAAACAGTTATAAATAAAAAGTCAAGAACTATGAATAGACCACAACAGAACTCTTAAAGGCAAGAAATGAGCCAAAAGATATGGCTTAACATAATGGCGTAACTCATTTAATAATACCACATAATTAAATAGGGAAAGGACGTATGTATTATCGTTAATGCCTCCAAAACTATGACATCTTGAATCACCGTCATCGAATTCCTAACATTTTTTGTTTAATTTTAGTTTTACTAATTTCGGAAATACAAGAAATAGTACCTAAAATTGTGAAGAAACATTTTCTGATACCTTTATAATTAATTCTTCCAAACAATACCCTTTATATGGAATTTTGAGTTTTTTTCGAGTGACTAAGTTACTCCCCTAAAATTTGATGTATTTTTGATTATTAGCTATGAAAATACATGCACTTTAATATGATTGATTACTACGCCAAATTTTAAGTTCAAGTTTCTACGATAAGCGGTTTCTCACAAAAACGGTTATGACTTACGGAAAGGCGCACAGCTAAGTATTCTTGTAGTGGGTCCACTTTTTTTGAGATACTGAGCCATAAAAATAAATATGGTCCAAATAAACTTACTTACTAAAATAAATAAATGTATAATAATTTAATCTAAAGGCTTTTTGCAAATTCGATTTTTTGACCAAAAATTAAAAATATGTTATTTTTCTGTGCCAATAATTTTATTACACAGACGATTAAAAATATAATATTTCGCTTGTTTCATTAATTAGTAATATATTGTTTCATAAATCAATAATCAATTTAATTAATATTTTAATTTCGAAATATCTGAATGGAATCAGTTCTGAATTCAGATTCTAACACTTTTATCAACTCATGCACAATTTTGTTATATATTCTTAAGAAATCATTACGAAAAAAAAACAATAATATGGAAACGATAAAAAAATTTATTAGGTTTTCTGTCTTATGGCAATAAATATGACGAAAAAAACAATGTTGTCTATTTAAAAAAAACTCAAAATTCAAAATTGAAGAGAATGGTATAGATAAAAGGATGGAAAAAAGGAGTAATTTAAAATCTTGTAGGATGTGGAAAGAAGAAGGAAGTGGAGTGTGAGCTAATTTGATATTGGAAAATTATTTTTCTCTATCGCTTGGGAATCTGTAAAATCTTTGAGATTTTCTGTTCGCATTGTTTTGGTTGTCAAAGGGAAACTGTCCTCCACGGCCAAGTACAATATGATGATAGATATATTCGTATAATTTTATTTGCCTTTCAAAAAATTGTCGCAAACGTTTAACTCAGTCATTTGAACTTTTTTAGGAAAGCTTTATAAGTCAAGAACTTGGAGGCATTTATCTCACTACTTTTACTGCCAACTTTTTAAAGAACTTTTTCCTTTTGTCATCAAAAATATTACTTTATATTTTTGATGACATCAAGTTGATCTGGAGTTAAAATATTTACGTCAAAATTTGAATTTGTCTTGCCGTAGCCCATTTAATAGGCATTTCTTTAGTTTGGAATTAATTTAAAAACCAGCTAATCATTAGGCCCATATAAGAGAAAATGGTCTACTAATTGAACGGATTCAATAAGATTTCTTCGATATTCACAGTTAATATGATATAAACGTTTCACTCCTGTTTTATATCGATTTTCCTCTGGGTTATATTATTTGTAACTCATAGCCCACATACTGATTCACAATCATACATGCATTCATGCAAAAGATCACGCACGCATATGGGTAATGCAGAAGTGAGTTAATACGTTTCTTATCTCAAATTGTTTTTTGGAAGGCTAATTAGAGCTACTAACTACATTAACCCCAATAGTCTATCCTAGATGGGAGAATTCAAACTAACTTAACCAGTGAACATAATTTTTCTGTATTTTTTAACGTTTTCTTAGGCAGAATAATTTGAATTTTGAAAACAAATATCGTATAGTAATGCCGAAATTCCCTTTTTGTTGAATAAGTAAATTTATATTTATAAAAATTATATAAAAAAAATTAGATGTATATCTATGATACGTACGAAATTCAAATGTTTATATTACGGAAAATCGAAATATTATATTTGATAATTTATATGAAAGGCAAAGAAAATTATATGAAATTTTCATATGGAATGTAAAAAAAATAATGTATGTAAATAAATATTAAGGGATACTAAGTATCAAAATACTAAATTGTGCAATAAATATTAAAATACATTTAATTCAGGAGGGATATTAAAAATACTTGAGAAAAAGTGAGAAATAAAATGTAAGGATGTAGGATAAAAGAATTACTCATTAAGAAAACTGAGGTACGAAAAATTGTGCTTGCTTAAAAAATTGAAAATTTTTATTATAAAAATAACTTATTTTATTATATATTGTAATGAACATTTTTTGTTTAACAAATTTATTTAGAGAAAATTGTGTACGTACCTGTATATAAGGAATAGCGGGAGAGATAAGATCAAATGGAAAAGTTTGAAATTAACTGAAGGGATATTTAACTTATTGCTCGTGGGAACTTAGCGATAAATGACTTATTTATTGCCATGAGAATATTTTAAATCGTAATAATAGTATCGATCTGTACTTTTTTACTGTAAAATAATGTACACATAAGTAATTATTAGAGTTTAGTGTGCATACGTTACGATGCGACGAAAGCGAAACGTAGCAAATATTAATTTAAATGACTTTATAAAATTGTTGTTTTTCTATCTTTTAATAAACAGAAAGGGGACTAGTGATACAGAAAATGAATATAATTATTAACAATATTAAGAAATATAATGAAAGAAGAAAAAACCGAATGTAATTTGTTACGTTCTCTTGTTGTCAAAATATTGTCCATTTCATTCTTTCGAATTTTAGGAGTGTTTTTTTAAAAGATTCTGTCGGAAAGTTTCAGGGATTAGGTCATATCTGTGCATGCAGAATACAACAGGACACAGTTTTCACTTTGTTTTCTACCATTGGCTTAAAGAGTTCCATTGAAATAACAATTACAAACGATTACATTGACTTCCCATGAAAGTATACAAGATTTTTTATTTATCTGATTAGCAAGTAAAATAAAACTTTAAGGGACTATTTTTTTTCATTTTGTCTAATTCAGAGTGCCATTTTTATTATTGTAATAAGTGGGCTCTGCCCTATATAAGTTTTGGTCGGTCTCATTTCAAAAGTTAATAGAACAAAAAACTACTAATGACACTTAGATGACGCATGTAAAAGATGGTTTAGTCTATGTATAACACTAAAATTGACTAATGGCAAAGCTATTTTGTGTTTATTTGACTTATTTTTTTTCAAATCTCTGTTAACTAAGTTTTTCCTCAAAAATGTATTCATGTTACGCCCCTGAATTGCTGCGTCCTTTTTTCTAGTGAAAGAAAACAGACCAATCTACATATAAACAGATCTCATATTTTATTCTTTTCTTTAATAAAAATTATAACAAAATAAGAATATAGGGGTATTTCCATAAAAGAAAAGTTAAGGAATGAATAGTGGAACAATTTTCGTTCAAAAATACAGCGTGTATAATTTTTAAGAATTCTTCCTGCAGAAGAATTAAAATGGATAGATATTAAAGGTAAATGGCCGTGTCTGAAAATGACGTCGTCATTTAAACAATTTTCATTAATACATACTTGTATATATAACTATATTAGTACATACCTGTATATTACGCACGTTTATATAATATGTTTCAAAATATGGCTAATTCGATAAGTAGTAAGAAATTTTACTGCAGGTAGAATTTAGTTGGGCACATATTAAAGGTAAATGGCAGTATCCGAAAAGGATATCGTTATTTAAGCAATTGTCATTAATATATAAGTGTATATATAATC
Source organism: Druceiella hillmani (assembly GCA_039881145.1). Lineage (NCBI taxonomy): Eukaryota > Metazoa > Arthropoda > Insecta > Lepidoptera > Hepialidae > Druceiella > Druceiella hillmani. Next base: position 17,380,682 of record JAYKKI010000001.1, read on the forward strand.
AATTTATATGCTCTAGAAAATATTATGCAAGTATATATAATATGTTTCAACATATGTTTCTTTTGTCAAGTAGTAAGAATTCTTAGTGCAGTTAGAATTCAGATGGGCAAATGTTAAAGGTAAATGACCGCATCTAAAAAGGATGTCATCGTTTAAGCAAATGTCCTTCATATATACGAGTAAATACATATAATTCATGTATACACTCTAGAATATATTATGCAAGTATATATGATAAGTCAATTTCGACATAAGTCAATTTCGACAAGTAATAAGAATTTTTACTGTAGTAAGGATTCAGATATTCAAGGTAAATGGCCGTATGTGAAAAGGATGTCGTCGTTTAAGCAATTGTCATTCAAATGCAGAAATTTAGATCCGAAGGGAAGTACGGAAGTAATTACGAGCAGTCCACAGCAACGAATTCGCTTTTCGGCATTTCATTGTACTCGTGGAACATTTTTTATTGTCAACCTTCGCAGCATCGACTCTTGCAATATTTTAAGTGGGGCAATAAATAACGCGGCTGATGTTACCACTTTGATATGTAATAGCCCGGCTGGTGGGATTGGTCTTATGGCGGTAACAACGAAACGTAGCTATTATATTAAATATCCTCCCTTCACGGAAGCTTTTATAACCAAGCTTTGCAGGCAACCCCATTTAAAGATATTTGTTAACTTTTTTGAGTTCGATGATACGGGAAAAATATTTGGCTCATTCACCTTAAACTTTTGTTATTCTAATATTCTTAGGATTCAATAAGGACACATTATACAATTATAGGGCAACCCTTATGATTGTATAATTTCCATCCATTTGTCCATTTTTCCGTCCATTCATGATATTTTATTATTTATTTTGTAGCAAAATGTTAAAAAAGTTGCAAATTCCCATACATATAAAAACGGTGCCAAGTATAAATAAACTGACTTATTCATTGACTGATCATGTCAAATATTCCCGCAGTACACCACTGACCTGGATGACTGATAAAGAGATGGGGCAGAATATAGTGATTACTGGAAGAGAGTAGCATAGATAAAATAATTCTGCTCAGGTACGTACAGTAGCGTACAGCTGGTTAATAGATCAATTCGTAAAATATCGGAAAACCATAAAAGAATAAATAAAAAACCGAAACGACGATGAGGTAGGATTCCGTAGTTTTGTTAAAATAATTTTAATAAAAACTTCTAATCAAGTGGTACTATCCAGAGTTCTTCAGGGTTTTCAAATTCATGACTGAAAAATTGCAGATTGCAAATTTTACTGCATTTTGTAATTTAATATTTTGCAAACGGAATTTTAAAGTTAAAAATCGTAAATACAACCGTTCTAAGATGATCAAGGCAATAATACCTCAATCGATTGATATATAGAATTAATTGTAATTGAGCATAACGTCCCCGAAATTATGAGACTGACGATTAGAACTTATTTTAAAATATATTTATTTGAACGTAATTTGCTGTGTAGCTAAGTATCTGTCACTAATAGTTTTCAATACGAAACATATTTGAATTCTACGTATTTTAATTCTCCCTTTTTTCACATATTTGAGAATACTTTATTTTTTTTTAAATTTACTTTGGCTTATCTCTTAAATTGGATGTAATTCCTGGAGGGTTCAGATCATAGACTAACTATGAACCCAAACTATGGAAACTATTAAAATAATGGTTATATTTTACTTCTCATGACGGGTAACTGACTACATTTTTTATAATTTTTTAGTGTTTCGACTTTTTCACGTTCGATTAATATTAAGAAAATAAACTATTTCGTGACGCGACATATCAAATAAAACAACGCTATCTCCCGTTAAGAAAAACACTGTAAACGACAAACACTAATAAGAAATAATCTTCAGTGAATTTTAATATAATATATTTTATTTGAAAAAAGACTATTTTTACACAGATAATTTACATGTACATAATTCGACTACGCGCTTATATTAATTAAATAAATTACGGGCAAAGTTTTTAAACTATAATTTTAGAGAAAAGTGTATCAGTAAATATTTTTTAAGAGTTATGATACGTTCAAACTACATAATAAACAGCCCTTTTAAAAATATGGATTAAAGAATAATTAAAACATTGAAAATGATTTACATTTTTAAAAACCAACTATTTTGTTATATGACTAAATGTTTATATGTGTTTATATGTTTATATGTTTATACTAAATGTTGATATATTTATATGTATATTAAAATTATGTGTAACTGCAGTTATCAAGTTTGGTTCATGTTGCCTGCAAAGATAAATTCTATTTTTAAATAAATGAAATTGTGAATTAATTTTATGAGATATTTTTTTGTTATAAAGCTGTAATAAACGATAACATTTTTACACGTTTTATTATCGAACATTGATTATTATAAAATAAGGGAATTAATTAGAAATTGAGTTGCAAAATCACTTTGAATATAATAACATAAAAAGTGATTTTTCTAAATTATTTTCCTATGTTTAAATAATGAAATGCTTAAAAATTTATGCAAAATTGCTGAAGTGAGTGTTTAATAGATTTTGAATACTTGGATTTAAACATTTAAAATATTGAGCTACGCAATACTTTACAATTTATTATCGCTTAAATTAATTTATCATATTATAAGAAATAAAACAAAAAACATGGCAAATTTATAATTTTCTCATATTCGTCTACCCGTTTGTCCATCTGTCACAGGTTTATACTGTTTCACAGATTTACACCTATGTCAATGAAATTTTACAAGTATTGGCTTCGTCTGGAAACTTAACACGTGAATGTGAAATTATTAATTTTTTTATGTGTGTAAAGGAGATGCGAATATTTGTCTTGCTCATCAAGCATTGGATTATTTTATCAATTGATTTTCACCTATAAAATCTTCTTTTCACCTCTCCACTTTATCAACCATGGTTTTGACAAATCTGAAAAAGATAAGATAATTACATTTGATTACAAGTTTAAAAAGAACTTTTATCACTTAACTTGGTTCAACAATTTGAGGAGATATAGATAAACTGGAGGCTCGTCTTTGCCATTTTTTAACACATCATGTCGCTTGATGGAATTAATTTTAACACAAAAGCAATGATACAAGGTAGAAACTGTTCATTGCCTCCTTCAATCTATCCAATATCAGATAGCATTACTACGCAATACCAATTCTAAATTCAAAAGATGTTCGGCACGATTACAATCCAATTCGACCGTACGAATACAAGGGAGAATAGCAAAATATATAGTTTAACCCAAATGATACAGCGCAAGAAATCGCACTGCTAGTGCCATAAATCACGTTATCATTATAAGATCACCCTTAAAAGGTCACTCATTGTTTATCCTTTTCCGTACTTACAAACACAATTGAAACTTTTTGTCTCAGCGCTTTGCGACCTCCCTCCCCAACTCTCGAGTAGGTCACACGGTCAACAGACGACCCTACGACGGGGAAGCGATGGGGCGGAGTGATGAATGGAGGAGAGACGTCGCTTTTACAGCGTCCGATGGATCTCAACATTTTATCGCTCCGCAAGGAGGGGATGACGTTTTTTCAATCTGTACGTAATTGCATATAGCTGGAGCGATGCAGTGAACTCGACCCAGTTTGTCCTGATGAAGACAGCGTCGTAAATTAGGTGTTAAGTGACATCGGATGTTATAAATGGATTACGGTGCAGTAATTTGATGGAGAAACTTATTTTATTTTAGGTAGAACGGTGCTGATGTTCATAAATGGTATTGTAATTGTCTACTGTGCGAACTTTCGCGCCATAATAATCTCTTGATATAACCATATTAAATATCTATAACAAAAGTAATATCATATATAAAAGGAATATTAATTAATACAATTAGATCATATTTACGTTGAACACATCAAAATTTGAATATTTTAAAGTCAAAAACAGTAGAATATTAATCAATCGTTTTTATATTTGTTAATTTAGAAATGTTAAAGTATATTATAATAAATTATTCACATTTATCTACTTTCTGTAACCTCATTCCTTTTTGCGACCTTATTTATTAGTAGTTAAGTTTTAATATAGATATACTTTTAATGTGATGTGCTGCATGACGTCTGTCAAAATAAGCAAAACAAGTAAACCCTTTGCGTTACTTTAACGAGAAGAAAAGTGAGTTTATTTAATTGTTAAATTTTTATTAATTTAATTAGTGTTTAATAATTTTTATTAAATTTGGAAAAGAACGTGTTTGTTAGTTTGTCTTATATATTTACTTTTATATTTGCCAGTATTTAACTATTGCATGTATCGTTTAGGTAGTTTATGAAGTAAGTGTAAAAAAGTTAAGTGTAAAATAGAACTTATTAAATGTAAATAGAATTCGCATTATGAAGCTTGTTGGTTACATGTTGGTTTCTCACTACGTAAATATATTGGCAAAAACAAAAAGCACATAAACAAAAAACCTTATGAATATCTCAAAAACTACAAAATTTATTCGCTATAGTTTTTCAGTGAACTGTTAGTAAAATCTAGTGAAATTATTTTTTTATAATTTTACAGTTTCGGAAATAAAGGGAAAAAATTAAATTTTTGTTGATATTTTCATCAAAATCAAGATTTTTATAAAATTCTGAAAAAGAAACAGTTTTGGAATCCTTTTTATTTTTAGAGGTCAGTAGTAAATGGCAAAAACGGTACCCTTATAATTTCATTCTGTACATCTGTCTATTTTTCTGTGTTACAGCCATTTTACCGGATACTGTTAGCACTATATAGATGACATTTTTGAATAGAAGGTATCTCCTATGAACCGCTATACTATGAAATAGTGGAATTATGAATAAAAATAAAGTTAGGGGCTCATTCCATAGGTGTTATTGAGGAATAAAAAAAAGTCAGTGTGCACAATGTGCATTGAATTTTTTTTCTTGTTTTGCGTATCGTTATGTAGGTGAAATTTTCTCATTTCACTAAGAATGAATCATTTTAAATTATGAAACTTTCTCATTTCACTAAGAATGAATCATTCTAAATTATGAAACTTTCTCATTTCACTAAGAATAAATCATTGTAATTCAGATCTCCGGTCGACTAGATATCTTAGGCTACGATACGAATAGAAATAATTAAAAAAAAAACTTTTATATCTTATAACAGACCAGTCATCATCACTACCTGAATTTTTAATAATAGATTTATCCAAAAAAAAGCGTTTTTGAAATATTTTGGATGAATGTGACGCGTCGGCTTAATTATTCAATTTTCACTTTGTTCATTTCATCAGAAAAGACAACATTAGTGTCTTGTTCGGTTATATGTATGTACATATACATGCGTTGATGTATGTATTTATTTAGGTGTAAAAAATGCCATTTTCGATTTCAGTAAATTAGGCCTTTTTAAATTCTTCGTGGGTCTGTAATATTCTTGGTGACATAAGCTATCTTAAGACCTAAAAATGGAAAAATAAAACTTTAGAAAAAATTTAATTGACTTTAAATAGATACTGGATAAGAAAATCATTGAAAAATATAAAATAAAATAACTTTTCAACAAAAATAAACCGACTTCAAAAAACAGCGAAAAGAAAAAATAATTTCGGTCTAAATTGAAAAAAAAATTAATTGATATATTAAAATAAGATAAACATAGTCTAGTATTTATCTATTTATACATACCTTTTATTTAATATTCTTTTTCAATCGATGCCGACTGTCATCAATGTAAAAAATTTGTTTACACCATATATTATGTCGAAAAATAATTTGCACTATCTATACTTATCCAAAATAAATGCTTATTTATCCCATTTAAAATAACATGTTGTTTGGCACCGACTTCAAAAAGAACGTCAAATAGAAAATTATACATAATATAAGCCAGTAAATAAATACTGACTTTTTTGTAGCTACTTTCAAACTATCAGTTAAAGGTGTTTTTCCATATAAAAAGGGACATTGTTTTTTTTATTTTCTGCACTTATATAATTCATCTTTTTTGCTGAAAAGTTATCTCATTGTAGTAGATCGGCACAATATATAGCTTTTTGTATTTTGTGTGTTAAAATTACTATTCAGGTAAGCGACGGAGTTAAAGTTTGTGTACTTTTCATTTAATTTTACATAATTACTATTACTTAAGTCACTGAATTTTATATACTCATTATGAAAATGTACTAATTTTTTGAACAGTTTAAAAAGCCTTTTTATATTCTATTAGCAACTTTTAATATCAGATTTGAGACCGTAGGATTTTTTTGGTTTGGTTTAATGTAAAAATTGGGGATGTGTATATTGCACTGATAACAAAGCTTTAAGGTCTTTGATGGCATGGTGCTCAACAGTGTCCAGGTTTTGATGAAAATGTGCTTTAACAATATTATGACTGAAATATTAGGCTTCAGAAGAGGTAGAATTTTTTCAAACCACTTTTAAAGTAATTTCTAGAATATAAGTTTCTTGCATGATTCTAATGATGCCAACATTTAGCAACTAGGAATAAATACATAAGTCAATCACACGCAGATAAATTTTCGAATTTATGAATTGAGTAGATTATATATAAAATTGAGGAAAAGCATCAGTAAGGGACGATGACGTTGGTCGTACATTTGATATGCGACCTGTATTTGAAAGTAAAATTTTAAAAAGTACATCTCTAACTCTTAATCGGATTTTAACAAACTTTAGTCTAGTCAAAGTTATGTAATTGAAACTTAGAGAAGAAATTTTAATCTCTGCACTATTAAACATATAAAAGTGAAGAGACTATAACTTAGCACTATTTAATTAGTTAACTGATTACCATTAAATTATTTGACAGACATCAATTTCCTTCTCATTAAAATGCGTGCAAATCTAGAAATGTATTTTGTAACACAAACTTTCCTTATCAAATAACGGACAAAACTCCTACAGCATAACTATAATGTTATAAGCAAATATAGTAGTAAGCAAATATCGATACGGAGACAATCATCTTGGTTCAGTTTGTCGCGACCGCAGCTGAGCGGAAGAGAGCAAATCTATTGCGATTGCAGGGGTGCTTCTTGTATAAGCAAAGTTCGTCCTTCTTTGACTTGCTGGAGTTGTTACACCATTTCATTTTATGGTCAAGGGAGAATTGAAGGGTGCGCATATTAATAATTAAAAATAACGAAATGCGATAATGCTACAAATTATTCAGAAAACTAATTAACTTGAGGTGTGTTTGAGCTTTTGTTTCTTCTTTACTTTCGAACCACGTGGATCCGCTTAAGTTTTATTGCGCTAATCAAACGATTAAAATGTCTAGTCATTGTTAAGAAAACGAATTAAATCGAAGTGTATTTGTGCTTATATCTCTTCTCTACTTCCAAACCACGTAGATTCGCTTAAGTTTTACTACGCTAATCAGACGATTTGAAAGTCTTCTTGAATGATACTCTTGAACCCTTCTCAATCTTAACTATTACAAATGGATTGCATAGTTATTTCACAATTTTTAAAGAAATAAACTGTGATCTTAAATAGATATTTTTAGATAGACTTACATTAATTATAACCATTTATAATGGTTTATTCTATAACATTTTTGAACACTTCTTTGTCTTAAGTATTATAAATGACTTACATAGCAGTTACGACATTTTTAAACTAGTAAACTGTGAGCTAATTAGGCATTATTGTATTCTAAAGAAAGTAAATTTTAATTCCTTCCAAGAAGATTTTTGACATTTAAGGATAACTGTAAATATTTATTTATGAAAAGTATCTTTCATAATTGTTTGTTATCGTTTTTTATAAATGAACCTAAATAATCATGTTAAGGGATATACTAATTATCAGTTATGGGGATTATGCAAATTTTCCTATTTCATATTTAAATTTAGGTTTAGTCAAATCATCTAAAAACTAAACCCAAAAGTTATGATTTTTATTCTAATAATATGCGAATACATTCATATATTTAATTTAATTAAATTTTCATAGAAAATTTTCCTTCCATTAGTCTGAACAAAAGAATAAAGTAATCGGTCATTATATTATGTGTGATCATTATGGAATAATTTGTACGAGACTCCAGTCGCTTTGTAGTACTATATCAGGCTATATTTATGTGAATATTATTTATTTAAAAATTTGTACTACTCGAAAACCGAGTATTTCTTTGAAATTTTCGATTTCAATACATTTTACATTACCGACGGAAGATATTATTTCAGTATTATTTCAAGACAATTTTTAACGATAAATTATAAGTAGGTATTTGTAACACTTGAAATAATGTCATTATTCCAGTAAAATATTATTACATAGTCGTATTTATGAAGGCATTCTAATTAATGTTGGATTTATATTTTCTTACTAGGGTTGCTGTTACATGTAATGAGACAGAATTTTAAAAAAATATAATGCATTTTGCTTCATCCGCATAACCGATAATCGCATTTGTAACCCGAATCCTAAATATCTAGTTTTAACATATTTGTTTGAAATTTACGAGGTCAATAAATTTTAAGTCAAGACAATATTCTTTGACAACTAATTTTTAACCAAAAATTATTTGTAGGTGTATATGTGACACTTGAAATAATGTAATTTTTCATTTAAAATATGACTACAGAGTCGTATTTACGATGGAATTCTAATTAATTTTGCATTTATATTTTCTTACTAAGGATGCTGTTATACGTGATGAGACAGAATTTAAGAAAATTAAGATGGATTTTTAATTTTTCGATTAAATAAGAATCACATTTGTAATTCGAATACATGTCTACTTTTGACATATTTGTTTGAAACTTTCGGGGACAATAAATTTTAAGTCAAGTCGTTATTGTTTAAAAACTAATTTTTCACCAAGAATTATTTATAGGTGTATATGTGACACTATAAATAAATTAATTTTTCATTAAAATATGACTACAGAGTCGTATTTACGACGGTATTCTAATTAATGTTGTATTTATATTTTCTTATTAAGGATGCTCTTATACGTGATATGACAGAATTTAACAAAATTATGATGGATTTTGCATTTTCCGCATAAAGGAGAACCACACTTGTAATTCGAATATATTTCTACTTTTAACATATTTGTTTGGAAATTTCGAGCTCAATAAATTTTAAGTCAAGTTTATATTGTTTGACAACAAATTTTTACCCATGAATTATTAGTAGGTGTATCTGTAACACTCGAAATAATGTCATTATTCATGTAAAATATTATTACAGAGTCGTATTTACGAAGGCAATCTAATTAATGTTGGATTTATATTTTCTTCATAAAGGTGCCGTTATACGTGATGAGACAGAATTTAACACAATTATGATGAATTTTGCATTACCTCCATAAGAGAATCGTTTCTGAATTTTGAATTCATACCTATTTTTAAAATATTTTTCCCTTTTTTTGTATAACAGAGTCAAACATATAATTGGTCTATTGTATTTTATTATATTTTCTGCGATTTTAAAAATAAAATGCTTATTTTTATTTTTTGATGTTTAAGATCTAACTAAATCCCACAAATTTCATAAGGGAGCCGTTATACGTGGTAAAGATTAAATTTAACAAAATTAGAATGCATTTTGCATTACCTCCATAAGAGAATCGTTTTTGCATTTGGAATTCATAGCTGCTTTTAAAATATTTTCCCTTTTGTCTGTATAACAGAGTCAAACATATAATTACGCTATAGTATTTTATTATATTTTTGCGATTTTAAAAATAAAATGCTTATCTCTTATTTTTCTGATATTTAAGATATAACTAAATCTTATAAATAAATTGAATGGTCATTTGCAATTTATGAAAAATTTGATAAAAAATATAGTCAGAAATAAGTAAAAGATACATATGAAAAATGTAGTCATTATCAAAATCATATTTCAGTATAATGTTTCAATTTCATTTATTGATTATAAATAGTATTCAACAATTTAAAACGCCATCTTACTCCTTCGATGTTACCTCATCTAGTAGGTAAACAGAATATTCCCATTTCTTCCTCAGATCATGAAGTTGAAACCACCTCAACTTCTTTCCTTTTTTTGCTTTGATGAAGTTATTTTTATTTTTCATTAGGCATTATGAGAGCATTAGTGTAACTCTACCACATAATGCTAACTTAATACCAGATTTCTTTCAATAAAACTTTTGATTTTTCTAAATTTATCCTGTATAAATTTAGAAAAATGCGCCCTGAATGAGGATTATCAGAGATCCCAATTTTTGTTTTTGAAATGTTGAAACCAATGCTTCATTCTATTTTGGAGAATATACTTTCAAGAATTGTTGTGTATATATTGCGTGTTGCTTAGCTCGCTTGTGACCCGAACGGTATTCACGAAACAATTTTTGCTCTTAAAATTAAGTATTTCCTTTTTTTTACTATCTAAAACCGAGTTACCATCTGAATAGAAGTTCGAACACCACGATTTTATATAAGCTAGTAGAAATATTCAAAAAGTTTTAAAAAGTGGAGGGTTCTCATATTCCAACCAAATGTTTTTTAAAATATATTGGTTTAAGCTAGTTTGTCTACAATTAAAATAAACTACGTGATGTAGTATTATTTCTACTTTCTTTAAGGTCTTTACCACGACCTAGGTTTCGTCGTATTACAACATCTTCAAGTGGGCTATTAGCAAAAATATTGTAACACAACGAAGCCTATATCGTGGTAAAGAACTTAAAGAGAGTAGAAATAATACCACATGACGTAGTTTCATTTAATTGTGAATAATGAATTTTTATAAAATTAACACCAAATATATTCAATACTAGATTGTTTAAGCAAATATTTTTTAAAAATTAATAACAGTGTATTCACACAAAATAACTTCTTCAATTTTCTTTAAATACCACTCGACCTTTACGCTCGATACTCTCATATTCTGCAATAATTGCAAACGGCATCACAGACGCGGTGCGCACCAAACAATGGCAGATTAATGAAGGCGGGCGCCGCGGCGCAGCTGGCACGGCCCACTAATGAACGCGCCCCACATCGCTGCGCCGTTTCTTGCATATCGAATTTAATTATCACCCACATTCATTTGTCAAGTCCAAATGTATTGCGGTCTTATTTAAAAAGGAAATATAATACTCGTGAGGCTCTTATAGGTATTTTAAGAAAATATTGTTTAGGGGCCAACCCTTGTGCATATCTAACTATGACAGGGTTTTCTCTGTTACATAGTTAAAGAGGTAATCGACAAGTCGTGTATTGCATTAGGCTCGTATACGATAAATAAAGTCCTTCCATCTGGTTGCATTTTTGGATTTATTCTGAACGTCATGTTTATCTCGTTATATTAAAACATGCATATTTTTTTATTTTCTAGATGAGTTCATCTTAAGTTGTCTCATATTTTCTGTTCTGAAGAACTCTTCTGAAGAAGATAAGTGTATTTTCATGCCTGAAGGAATACAAATAATTTTTTAAAGAAACGATAAGGAAAGTTATATTTCCTGTTTTTAATTAAAGGATTTTCACATCAAGATTGTCTCATAGATAAATTCCATCATCCGTTCATATGGATGATGGAAATTATCATAATGGATTCTTCTGTATAGATAATAAATCTTTAGCAGTAATTCGGTCTTGAAGTGATCTATATGAGGGCACGCTTATACGAGACGGAATTGATTTGATCTACTAGTAAAAATACGTAAAAATTTAATTTTTTTAAAAAAATCAGTTTTTTTTTTGTTGTATTTTTCGTTGTCTAATTATTATATTTCTTTAATATGTTATGTTTTGTTTACATGTATAAGAAACGAAAAAAATGTGCGTGTTTGTGTGTGTAATTATGTACGCTCGTTAGAAGTTATATTTCTTCGACATAATACAAAAATAGCTTTATTTAACATGCGAATAATAATTTATGGAAATAAAGTAATAAAAAGAACGTGAATGAAATAATGAAAATTTAAAATAATTTAAAATTTAGAATGCAAATAAATAAATACCGAAACTTAACTTCACTTAGCGAAATATACTTAAAATATATTTTGAAAAGCTTATAAGCGCTATTTATATCTCGAATATTCACAATAAATCATTTTTTTTTGATTATATGGACCACTATTAAATTTCAATTACTAAAAATATTATTAAGAAACACAGACGTAACTCAAATTTGTATGAATATAAAACACATGTTGTGTATTTAAAAATATCTCATTAACTATCATGAATATAGTATCAGTCACTACATGCATGTGAATATATATTTAGTGTAGAACTTCATCCTGTTGATTTTTGTTACATCGTATGCGCGCACCATAAAATATCAGTCATATTTTTTTTCATAATGCGCTTAAGGAAGTATAACTTTCAAAATTAATAATAATCAAGAAACGTTTTCTTGTTTTCTTAAGAGTAAAAAGTGTAAGATACAAGTTTTCTCTTAAATTTATCATTCAGTGTACGTAACGTATATTTTATTAGATTTTCAAAAGGAGTAGAAGTTGCATGTGGTTTTAGCAAAGCTATGTGGGTATGCATATTCGTTTGAAAGAGAGAAAGAGAGACAGATACGTCAGCTTGGTGCGATTTCTCAAGTTTCTAACAGTGGAAGTATTATGCAAATTTATTTATGTTCGGAAATAATTTTGTTATACAAAAGTTCAAACTACGTAATTCGTTTGTTCGTTATTTTATATATTTCAGTGCAGTAGTTATTGGATTTCTTTTGAAAAATATTACTTCGTTTCCAAATGTTGTAATGAATATTGTAAAATTGTGTACTAATTAACGCTCAGGTTTCTGCAGTTAAAAATAGCAATTCTATTAACCAAAAAACGCCGCACGTAATATTTTTTTCTTTTAACTGTATAATTTTAAAATTGTTTAACGCTTGAAATAGAATTTGGGATATATATTAATTTCGGAGTTGACAAAAATACCAGATTAGTAATTGGTGCTTTTTCGCAAAATTTTATCCATTTCGAGAATAAATATTTTTTTTTACTATTTCAAGGGGCTTTTTAAACCATGCAATTTTTTGCTATAAAATATGTAATTCTTATTAAGTAATTACTTTTTGCTGTTAAACCGCTAACGTCAACAACAATCACTTGATGCTTAGACCTGTTTTCGTTTTTAGGGTTCCGTACCTCAAAATATCTCAAAGTAAGGTGGAAATCCTATAAAACCATTCACGTATGGTGCATACCTCGCAGTTTCTTTTTTCATTGTAGAAACCAAACAATGTAAAAATGTGAAATCCCATTTAGTAATAAAGCATATGACCCTATACATGTATATAAATATTTTACACTCAATGCCTTTATGCGGAAATTTGCGAGGTTGCATTCGAAGTGTTTTTTTCTTTTCAATTTGGTTCATCGTGTGTACCTCGTAGAGAAAAGTAATATAAAAAAGGATTCCAAAACTGTTCTAGAGATATTATGGAAAATTTTCACAAAATCATGTCAACCCAACTCCGGAAATACCAATTGTTATGATCACATAAGCAGCCGCATTGAAAATTTACCTAAAGTTTGACAGAAACCTACGGCTGAAATATACAGTTAACTGTATATTTCATAACTTTCGATAAGTTCAGGATATTTATAACCCTGTGAAATATATACTAGGCTATAATTGACATGGTGTTAAATAATTTCGGCGGTGTAAATTAAATTGGCGGTGTTTGTAAATAATTTAATATAATAATGTTTACCCTTAAGTGATTGTATGAGCGGAAGGAGCTAAGTATATTCAGAACTCGTGTTCTTTTTGACATATAAGTATATTTCTTCTTCTCAGAATAAGATTGCTTTCTTTTCAAAATAGGCTGCCTTCTTATCATCTCATATAATGGTATTAAATAATTTCGGCTGTATAATATAATATCAAAGTTCGTAAATAATGTAATAGAAATACTGTGTACCCTTACATGTTTATATGAGCGGAAGTGGCTTTGTATGTTCGGAACTCGTGTTCTTTTTGACATATGAGTACATTTGTTCTTCCCAGAATCGGGTTGTCTTCTTCTCATAATATGCTGCCTTCTTGTCAGCTCATATAATATTATTAAATGATTTCGGCAGTGTAAAATAATATCAAATTTTTTAAATAAATTAACAGAAATACTGTGTATCCTTAAATGTTTTTATAAGCGGAAGGAGCTAAGTATGTTCGAAATTCGTGTTCTTTTTGACATATGAGTATATTTCTTCTTCTCAGAATCAGGTTACCTTTTTCCCAAAATATGCTGCCTTCTTATAAACTCATACGATGGTGTTAAATGATAATGCTTTATATTTATTTACCTTAAAATAAACTTACACATAATAACTTTAGATCATAATTCTTTTGTAAGTATAATTTCCATGACGTTTAAAATTAAACATAAAAGGAACGCTGTGAAAAAGGCACATTTTTGAGGATAAAACTACTTTAGGGCTTTCCGTATTATTTTCTTTAAAAACAGAGAGTGCAATTTAAAGAAAACTAAAACAAAACATTTGTAACATACTTCAAATATAAAATTCAACATACGACTTTAATAAATATTAGTAAGGGTTGCTACTTGTGGTAAAATCAAAATTAATCTCATGGATACCAGAAACTTTTAATTAACTACTGTATATGTCTAATATTATACTGTATCTTCGTATAATAGTAGAAAGTTTCAGAAGAAATTCAATAATTAATTTGCTTAAAACTTTAATGTATGCAAAATAAATTGTCCCATTTAAGTGGCGAAATTACCTGTATTGGAGTTCCTACCATTCTTTCACAACCATGTGTATATTTGGAAAGATTGATGGTGTGACAATCTGTAATATTTGGTCCAGATTTTTATATAAATAAAAGTAATTAGGAAAACAAGGCATAAGTACTAAATATTTCTGTACATAATGGAAGACAAAAAAAAATTGGTGGAAAGTAGTGAGGAAAATTGTGATGAACAATAGGTTAAAGAATCTAAATACTAAAAATCTAATAACTCTTTATTAGATCATGAAGGAAAAAAATGTGCCACAAAATATGAAACAAACTGGTCACATAATATTGGTAGATTGGCATCAGTGCAATAATATCGATTTCCTTTTTGAATGAGTAAAAAGAAAATAATAGGGTTTTCAAAAATACAATAAAAAAGTCATCTTCGTTTGATGTGTTGATAGTGATGACCCAATTAAAGAAATATTCACAAAGTATACAAATCAAAGAGCTAATTTGACACAATACAAGTTCATTTTACTAGTATCCAGTAACACAGTATCAAAGACATTAATGAACATTTGTCCCAGTAATTAAAAACTAATATAGATATTAGTTATACATATCAGTAACTCAAAAATTATTAAAGAATAATTGATTTAAAAATGAAACAAAATTTAAGCATGCGTTAATATTAAGCTAATAATTAGTAACTTCGAGGAATATGTTTCTACCTCATGTATTACATTTTCGCTTATAGCATCGGTGTAATGGTTGTGGTGTCGTTGCGGTTTAATGTAATCAGAGTAGTAGCCGCGCTCTCACAGCGAGCAGACGGAGGTTGCTCTGCGGTCAATAGTATTGTAGGTACACGGTGGTAAATGATATATCATCTGACAAAGTTAATTATGCAACTTTAGTTCTATTTTGAGAGTAACTTTAACAAAAAAATGACCACATATTTCGACTAAAATGAAATTTCTAACTTGTATGGTGAAGATGTCCTTCTTATAGTGAAACAGAAGAAATTTCCGAAATTATAATAACTTTTCTGACGCTTAAATTGATCCATTAGATTGTGATACGTAAAGTAAAATGAGAGAGATTGATGTAGAAAAGAGAAAAAAGGTAAAAGAGAAAAGAAAACTTAAAAAGTGAGATTACTTTTTTATAATTAAATGAGACTACGTGATGTAGTATTATTTCTACTTTCTTTAAGTTCTTTACCACGACCTAGGTTTCGTTGTATTACAACATCTTCAGGTGGACTATTAGCAAAGATTTTTCAGTTAAAACCCATCAAGCGCTCATAAACTTTTCCAAATTCTGGAACGAGATGACAAAAGATATGACTTTGGTAGTAATTATGAAAACACATTCTATAAATTGGGACGTGGTCTTTTTTTATCTAAGATTCATTGATATTTACCTACAAAGTAAAGGCGAGTGAAAGAAAATAAGTTATGATAGTAAAACATAATCAATCTTTCATTATCTATGGACATATTCAAGTACAATCATGAAAATGTTCGTTTCGTAAAGACTACTTATGGAATATAAAAAGAACTGCACAGATTTTCTTTCGTGTCATCCGTGCTAATGATCATTGACTTAGGGTTTTGTGTTAATAGGAACATTTAGTTGACTTTCACTACAAATGTGACGAAAAGCAAAATATACATATTAAGAATATGTATATTGACTTTTGTCTTTATTCATACAGCACAAAGTAGTGAAACATTCTGATAACATTTTTATCAATATCTAAAAGACCATCTTAAAACCAAAAACATAACTCTAAATCTCAAGAGATTTAAAGCGATCCAGGTTTAGAACTATTGTTTAATGTGCAAGCAAAGAAATTAAAAATTTATCGCTCTAATATATGTAGTAGGTAGTAAAGTAGCAAAAGCATTGGATAAGTAAGCAAAAGTATCTTGCAAAGCAAATTATTTACAAATATTTCCTGACCGCTTGAGAAATTTGTTTTTATTACACCTACACTATAAAAAAGAGCAGATTCCCTTGTAAAAAGTATATTTATTATTTTTAAAATAAAATTAAAAAAGAAATATTATTAGTTTTTGCTTGCAGCACGAAATAGTTCTTTATAAGTGAGATAATTAAGAGTTGATAAACATTTTTCTGAGGAAATTTATTTTCGCATCATAATCAACTTTTTGTGGTCGCCTTTAAACATAATATTTCACTTTTTCAATGTATTTACCTGAACAATCAGTTGATCTTTAAAAGCTGTCTGTAGATATGAATAACTAAGTATCTTAGGATGCATAAGTATTTAATATATTCTTATTAATATATAGTACAATATCATAATAACCACGTAACTCACTTCGTCATCGGACTTATTTAACTAATTATTTAATTAAAATATTTGAAAGTTTAGAAGAATTTTATTAAGGTAAGTTATTAAAGCAAAATAACAAAAAAAATATTTCAGAAGAAATGAACTTTAATTTTAATTCATTGAAACTTTATTTGTATGAAATATATTTCATATATTTCTTCTCACAAGTCACAATCGACCCTTATTAATAAACACTAACAACGTTAACAAAATGAAACTCAAAAAAGCCTCATCAAAGAAAAACTTGAACGATTGCTGTTTATATATTGTTTCTATTTTTGAATGATTACTTGCAAATGGTTCGACAAAGTGCACAAAGAAAGCAATAATAACGAATGAAAGCCAATTTTGCTAAATGGCAAGTAAATGAAAGGTTTCATTTTCGGTATTCAAAACGTTAAATCGATATTTTAACATTTTAAGACAGCTTATTCATTCCGGTCCAACCATTGTGCTTTTAACGTAAACACTTCTCCAAAAACACGAATCATACTTCAAAGCCAGACCAAGTTCGGAGCGCTTGTTTATTCCTTTAACGAATTTAAATGCGTAATCGCCCGCTTCAGATTAATTTAAATTCTGAAAACCTCACCTCATGCAGCCATCTATTTTCCGGTGGGAACGTTGGAAAAATTTTAATTGGGTCAACTTTTAACGCCGTTTTTCCCGGTGCACCATTTATTTCGGTTTCAATTATTTCACTTCCATAGTACGCGATTTGGTCAGTATTTAAATATTTGTTTAGTTTGAGTCAAACCATCAGTTACTTTTCTGATCACGTGATTGAGTAGTTAATCTAAAGATAATTTGGATGGATGCATAACGAAATAGTCATGTCGACAATACAAAGTATGATTAATTATCGCTTACGGAGAGAAACAACAATTCAAAATTGTCTAAGTTTCTTATTATAGACACAGTAAAATTAAAATTTGTGTATGCACTCTAGTTTTAAACTATTTTTAAGTAAAACAAGCGATCATTTATCTGGTGTAAGATAGCTTATTAGTGGAAAAATAAATTTCTGTCTGTGATGATTTATTGATCATCGTAAAACGTCCGAGATGTTAAAATGCATGAGGTTAAACTTAATAATAAACTATGTATTTCCCATATCATAATACGTTAAAAAGAACCCGCGGATTATTGTCAATGATACATTATTTCCTTTCTCCAATAGATTAAAATGGATAGGTGTACTTAAATTCTAGAAAATCAATAACTTAATAATGAATTATGTGTTTCCCATATGACAACGAAATATATTAAAAATAACTTGCACAATGTTCTCAATGCTCCTTTATTTATTTTGTCCAATAGATATAAACGAAGTAATGAAATATGTATATTTAATAATGAGCTATGTGTTTCCCGCATAATAAAAATGTGTGAAAAAGAACTTACAGACTTTTCTCTACGCTATATATTTTCATTGTCTAATAGATATAAACGGAATACCGTTATGCCTTTGAATAAAAATATTGCATCATAATAGATAGATTTATTTCAATAAAACTAAAAAATTGGGAAATAGCCGTCGAAATTTTCTTTCTCCATTTAACTTAAAAAATGTTATTCTTTCCAAATATTATTATAATTTGTAGAATTAATTTTTAAAGTTAACGTAATTGTAAAAATATTACCAAAGTTAAAGGGGAAAATTACGCAATGAATTGGTTAAAAATAAACGTGATCACGTTTTCATAAATTTTTTTTTCATTTTTCTTTCCTGAATTATTATTTTGAAAAGTGTAAAGTATTATGCAACTCAATTGTATACCTTACAGCATGTATGTACAAGAGCATTAAATTTTAACGTTTCGATGTATTGTTCAGTCGATCACTTATTTTATTAATCAATTCTCATATAAGCGCTTTAAAACATATGTATATCTTAATATGTGTAATGTGTGACAAGTTATGAACCAGCCGTAGAAGCATTCACAAAGAGACTTTGTAATCAGTGTGAAATTTTAAAAGCGTAATGTTTAAGTTTTCAATGTTTCTTCGTTGATTGTTACACCACTTGTTAGATATTATTGTAAATATCCCCATATAGAGAGAAATAGTCGATAGTAGCGGGTCAATTAAATACACACAATATCGACAATGTTTATCGATATTATCACAGTAAAGACAATTATAATTTAAAGTACATGTGACTAGTGCGTTAGCTAATCAAAAACGAATACGATTCTCTAGTTCCCTTCAAATTTTAACACTCTTTGTTACACAATGAATTTGTTTAATTACTCGTATAATAGTTATTAAACCCATGGTTAAAACCAAGTCAAGTTGGAACCGTTGCATGTCTTTATGGTTTAAATTTATTATTTATATTTAATATCTGTATCGAAAAATATTTTTAATGAGAGGTACATTCACCGAGTACGAGTTATATTGTACCGTAAATACGAGTTATATTGTACTTTTTACTTTATGGAAATGTCAGTAATATAAATACAATAACAAAAAATCGTTTGAGCCGTTTTTGAAAACTAGGTTATTCTTTTGTTGTATATGGAGCACTTAAAATTTTATTTTAGAAAAACAAATAAAAAATTGTGGGCTTCCTATAAGAATCGACACGATACTTTTATAAATTAAGCGGTAAATCCCTTCTGTCACATGTTGCGTTTACTAATATACGTAGAACCAATATATTTTCATTCTTATACGATACTGAATAAATTGTTGTGGCGATATTTTGACTGGTTACCTGAGTATTATTTATAGTTCCTTGAATGTTTTTATTATTATTTATTGATACATGATAACACTGTTGGAACAAAGCATCATTGTAGCCCCTATTTTGCTGAAACACAAATTCTTCCCTCATTTAGTCACACTGTTTCGCAACTTGAATGCCATATGTCACTCGTATGCTACACGTCTCACCACTCGCGAGCTACAAGTCACATGAAATAAGCGAATTCACGCCCCGTATGTTACTGCGTTTCTTTCGAAATCGCTACAGAAATTTCACTTAAAAATGCTCTCGAACAATTTATTGAATATTTCTGAATCATCAAATTTCATTCCAATCGATTAGCTACATATGGATATATATATATATATATATACATTTATATATATGTATATATATATATATATACATATATATATATATACATATATATATATATATATATATATATATATATATATTTATGTATATATATATAAAACTAATTATTGTCGTGTTTTGAATACCCTATTACTATTTCAGAATTTGTTTCCATCAAAAGCTTGATTAAGATATTTTATATTATTATAATGCTTTCTGCACTGTTATTCAAAATAAAAAAGAAATATTCACTACGTTTAGTCAACTAAACATAAGAAACTGTTACCAAAAAATTCAAACAAAATGAAGAAAATATTTGAAATACCAATAATTTATATTTTAAAATTGTTTATGAAGGGTATCTAGGTGTTTACCTATGATTAAAGAAAAATTACGACCACGTTCGTTAAATGAGTTCCCCATGACAGCTTCAAAGACTGCCATCAAAAGGATATATCTAACGGTTTCATTAGAACTGGTCTACTAGCTTCATCCAGTTGATTAGCCCCATATAGAGATATGCTATCAAACTAACTTAAGTCTTGATATATATGGTGATATATTGATATATAAAGTGGAACTTTGTTCTATGTCTGTGTATTACAAGTAACATTTTATTCTTTTCCCCATAATTTTAAAGTCTGATTCGCGTATTGAAAGAAATTACTTGTTCAAAAGTTTTAAAAAAATGTACTTTATATATATTTTGACAATTATAAACATGACAGACAATTTACATACGTATATATTCGTCGTAGCGGAATAATATACGAACGTTTTTACTAATATATTGAAAGTGAAAATTTGTTTCTATATTTATTTGTCTTATTTTGACTTTTAAATCGTTTAAAGTATTTCGATGAAGTTTTTCATGTAGATAAGATCTACGGAAAGAAAACACCTAGCTCATATTAATATTCTAGTCTCTTTATACTTTTGTTTTGCACCTCTGCATACTTAACAGGTCCCTACTAATATCCTAGTCGTTTTCTGCTTTGTGTATACGTGTACATACTTACCTACTTACCTTCCTTCCAATATCTTAGTTGCTTCATGCCTTTGTAAATATCTGAACAAATTTAATTACCTACCTACCTATCAATATATTAATTATTTCAAGACTTTTGTTCACCTGAATGTACTTATTTACCAATTTAATTTTTTCCCTCGGGTTAAAAATAGATTCAACATGATTTCACTACCTTTTATTGACTGAAATAAAGCATTGAACATAAATGCTAAAAAATTATGACCGCGCGAAAAATTTAATGCGGTGCTATTAGTTTAATTTTTAAAAGTAGTGGAATATATTATATTTAAGATGCCAAGTCACCAATTAATTATTACACGACATTTTAATCCAAGCTACAATCGAATAACTCACGCGGCGTGCCACACTCTCTCACAACAAGCGTTAAAATCAAGTTTGGCAAATTTTGTTGAAAATAATACTCGCCTAGTAAATATGTAAGTGGTTTGTTTGAAATATATATCCATTTATTAAAAAAAATTATATCTTTATAATACCACGAATCACGGACAAGAGCTAGTATTACTTTAAAACTGGCATTTAAACATTAAAAAGGACATTTTTATAGAATCAATGTGTTTCAAATTTCTCGTCCAAAATTTTTTTTTATCGTTTATAACTTAGCCGATATTAATATACTACCGACTATCTTTTTAACCGTCAAATCTATGGTCACCCCACTGTAGTTATGGACTAGTATCTGTCACTGAACTCATAACTTTGTATATTAGTATTGATATTAAAACAATTGCTCTTGAATTATGTCTCTTTTTAAGACAGTTAATATATTATAAAACGTAACGTCGTATGAAAATAATAAATGAATTATTCTGTATTTCTAGATGCATGCAATTGCTGAAGGGCCTCTAACATTAACTTTAATAAATCATGTGAACTTTCAATATTGTTATTAAGATAATGTCAACATAGGAATGAAAGGCTCCTTTTCATTGATTGCTGAGAGGAAATAAAAACTTTTGTTCGAGAAAAACTTTGCGCGAGACTGGGTAGTTTTTTCCAACCTATTTTCAGTAAGGGGCAAAGTTATATCAAGCGGCATGGGTCGTCATATACCAGCGTTTATTTACCGTTGCCATAACCGGAGTATCTCAGTTGCTGAATATGGACAATTTCTTATTGGGACAGTGATATTACGTTCATGTCTTAGTACAGAGAAGGTTATCGTCTCTTTTCTAAATTTATTGTTAATTTTGGGTATATAGTTTGCGTGCATTAACAAAAACTTAATTATTATGCTTGATTAGATATCTTGACACATTAGATGTTAGAAATTGAATAATATTACATAAGTTGTATTTTAGCCAAATAAAAAATATATTTATATGTGTATATTTGTGTATGCGTGTGCGTATGTGTATGCATGTGCGTGCGTGCGTGCGCGCCAGTGCGCGTGCGTGTGAGCGCATGCATGCGCGTTCGCTAGCGGGTGCGCGTCGTTCGTGAGTGCGTGCGTGCGTGCGCGAGTGCATGCATTCGTACATGCGTGCGTGCAGGCGTGCGTGCGTGCAGGTGTGCGTAAGTGCGCGTGTGCATATGTGTGTGTGCATGCGTGCATATCTGCGTGCGTGCGTGCGTGTGTGTGTGTGAGTGTGTGTATGCATGTATATATTAGAGACTGGCTGTACTAGATTTTCATGGCGAGTGTATCTATAAAAAATGATAGTAAGCTAACTGTAACCTTATTAAATGTAAACCATCTATTATAATAATTATAAAAATAAACTTGGCTTAAGTAAGAAAACTTAAAACTTTATGTTCAAACGCCAAATTGCCATATCTTCTTTCTAGTCAGTCACTAGCGATAAAATATAGCCTATTTGTTATCCCAAACCTAATAAAGGCCACAAGTAAACATTTCGTCGAAATATATATTTCAGTTCTTGTGTGATGGACGAACAAATAAAGGGACAAACATAGAAAATATAATACTTTTGTGTTCCATTATTTTCTTAAACCACCTTGAGTGTATCTACATCAACTCTATAATCTTATTATATGTATAGACAATATGTTACAATCAAATTTATATAGGTGGATACTAAATTTATCTAAGTAATTATACTATTAGTACCGGTAAGAGATGAGCATTTTAAACAAATTGAGGAAACATAGTAAGCTTATAACCAATACACACAATATCAGAAAACGTTATGTGTGTGAGACGACTTCCCTCTACGTTTGTCCGCATTCAGATTGCTTGGCTAGCCAAGCCCATTTTGTCAACGCATATCCGGGTGAAAAATTTCATAACATGTCTTAAAATGTAGATACACTATACATTTAATAACTACACGTCGAGTAGCTAAAAACTTCCTTGTTGCTGTTGTACAATGCAATGAAAATGAATTTTTGAATATATTCAAATCGGATATCTTTGGAAGGATTATAACGATTTCATTAAATTATAAAAAAATCAAACCATCATGGGACGTCTGACAGATGTGAAACAGCATTTTTACTATCACTTTTACTATCACCGTAACTCATTTTTCAAATTAAAAAATGCTTTTGAAATGCGTAGTTGGCCGAATTTGGTCGGAAAGAGCCGCCAAGATGCAAAGCTAATCGAAGATCAAAACGCGATGTGCCATTAGAACGTTTTAACTCCTATCCAAACGCGCCATTACATGTTTCACTTCAAAAATTAATGTTACCTTAAGTCAACCACTATCTTCTCTCAGAAAACTTCATCTTAATAGGCTCAGTTGTTTTTTACGTGATGCGTTTTCAAACAGACAAAAATTCGAAAAACTATATATTTGTGTTCTGTTACTTTTGTTATGTTCCTCTAAATAATTTTTTTTCTGAATGACTTTAATGTGTATACATGTAAATCTTACAGTTTTGCTATATGAATAGATTCATATTCATACTTGCGTTCCTCATATTCTAAACAAAAATACAAATACGAAGAGTAAATACCCCAATTGGCAGATAAAAGATGTTTTCATTAAAAACATTCTAGTAAAAAAAATTATTTACAATTTATTACAAAATTATATCATAGCTAATAACTTTTTTGTTCTATTCGAATATATATCTGTAGGAAGATATTTATCCTCATGTGTAATTATTTTTTTTCTATAAACCCGATTGAAAATTTATTATTTTAAAGTTTAATATTTGACAAGCAGGGGTTAAACATAAATCTAAAACTGTAGAAAGTGTGAGACTATAAAAGATGGACAATGGACGGTTGTTAGAAATTTTTTGAAATCCCCTGTTTTACGGAAATTTATTCGAAAACATTTTATTTTAGCCTTCTAAAAATTATCCATTTTTCTTAAATTTTCATACAAGAATATCATTATATATACTCTAGTACATAAATTTAAGAAACGTGCATAATTTATAAAAGCATACTGGCCTATTCCGAAATACTCTCTTTATTCCTATTTAATAGGTTTATATTAAAAGCATGTTATTAAAATAGATACATAACTATTTTCTACCTACGAGTTCGTTCGCGTGTAATTAGGAAGTTTGTTGTTTTCTTTTTCTTATATGTTGCTCCCCAGGGAGCAGCATATTATACTATTACCATACCAAATTTCCATAAAATCCATCAAGTAGATTTTGTGTGATACCTGCTCAAATTAACGTACATAGAGAAAGCCAAAAATTGTAAAAAAATCAATGAATCACTTTTTTTAAATGTACCGAATTCACTCTATTACAATTCCTTTATATGTATGTATAGTTTAAAAATCCTAAGGAAATTTATATATATATTTTTTAAACTCCAGTTTATACCGGAGAAGACCCGTGAATAAAATAATATAATAGATTTATCCTTAACTTAAAATATATTATTGCTGAAAATTTATTTGAATAGATTTTATAATATAAACATATTATGATATCGTAAGGAAGCCATTAAACTTTTACTCCAGGAGAACCTTCCGAGCCTTTGGTTTATTAAACAGAGAAAAAATAAGGGAAGAAAAGTAATGAAATGCTAGCTATATCCTTCTTTGGTAAGTTTCTACTTGAAAAATTATTTCAGTATTTAATTCCGACAAATATTCCTTTCTTTTAACAATGCATTCATCTCTGTTGAGACAAGCCAACATTTTTAGGATTTCTTTTCTAGAGCTCTACAGCTCCCTAGAATTCTAAAGCTCTCCTCTGCGTATCATTATTTCCCTGATTTGTTAGAATGAATATTTAAGTTAATGGAATAACTGTGCACCTTTAAATTTTTGTCATTGCCTGCTAATCTCCCGTAATTCAAGTTCTATCCGTATTTGACAGGTTTTTTAATAACATTACGTATTATGTCTTCAAAGTTGTGAATGTATTTAACGAAAAGAAAATATGTATTTACAAAAAAACCTACTGTCTTTTCCTAATAGGCCTTTCTCATAGTCAGAGAATTAATATTTTCAATTTTACTGAACGATGAGACCGCCTATGAAACAGTTAATACGTAGTAACAGTCAGTCAATAGCCATCGCCAAAATATATGTGACAAACTTAAATTTAAAATTTTTGCAATAATATTATTAAACTAATTATAGTATTCTTGAGTAAGAAAAAAATTATTCCAGCCTTTTAAAGTAAGTAAAACATAAACAGACGTCAGTTAGAGTATAAATTGAAAAATAAAATTCGAATGCCATTAATCGAAAACTGCTCTTACAACTATGAAATCATTAGAAAAGATAGCATTTAAAACATTTTCTGTCAATATTTATCCTCAACGCCCACTATAACCCAAATGTCACGTCATTGCCTTTGCGATTTGTCTGTTAGGCCAAAAGACATTAAATATCCATTAAAATTTCTTGCTGTCAACAATTATAAACAATAAATATAGTATCACTCAAATCTTCGGAAATTGCGAGCAATATCGGCTTGTCTTAATTGAGATTATTTGCTAATAGTCCACTTGAAGACGTTGTAATATGACGAAACCTGGGTCGTGGTAAAGAACTTAAAGAAAGTAGAAATAATACTACATCACGTGATTTCGTTTAATTGTAAATAATGTGTAAGTTTTAATTAAATCATTTGATATTTCCAAGTGTGAAAGTGAGGGTTTTAGTTCGGTCAATTTATCTTAATTTTAACCACATCATTGCCCCTGCGACTTGTCTATTACGCCAAAAGACATTAAATATCCATTAAAGATTCTTGCTGTTAATAATTACAAGCATCAAATATAGTATCACCCATAGACCTATTGTCTTCGGGAATCGCGAGCAATATCGGTTTGTCTTAACTGAGAAATAATTCGTAAGTTTTAATTAAGTCATTTGATATTTCCAAGCGCAAAAGTGAGGGTTTTAGTTCGGTCAACTTTAATCTTAATTTTAACCACATTATTACCCCTGTGACTTGTCTATTACGCCAAAAAACATTAAATATCCATTAAAGTTTCTTGCTGTTAATAATTACAAGCAACAAACGTAGTACCACCCATAGACCTATTATCTTCGTGAATTGCGAGCAATATCTGTTTGTCTTAACTGAGAAATAATTTGTAAATTTTAATTAAGTCATTTGATATTTCCAAGCGCGACAGTGTGAGTTTTGGTTTCGTCAACTTTAACCTTAATTTTAACCTAATTATTAAAAACAGAAACTCCATTTTCATAAGGGACCATGTTTTCGTATCCTCAATGTTTTAATTCACATAAATCCCTAATAAGTGGAATTTATTAGGGATTTATGCATCGTTAATATATAAGTATTATCCTGGTTGGTCTACTGAACCCATTATTCTACACTACATGTAACTTTACAAGATATTAGACAAACAATATGGTATAAAAATATGCATTATAAACTAATCGTCTAATCTCAAATATAATTATTATTCAACAACAGATACCACTTTTTGTAAGTACATAACTGTGATAATTAACGCTTACATGTTTAGGCATTAATTTATAATATTGTGTTTAGTTTTTATTAATATTATATTGCTAATATTATTTCCTCTGAGTTTAGATCGATATTCTCATAATAATACGATATTCTCATAATAAATATGTTTATATTAGAAAGGTATAATCGTCTCTTTCACACTCGGGGCATATCGCACTATTTCAGTATTTTAGTGATGCTGCTATTTTGTAAACAGGTATGTTTAGTATTTACCCATATGGATTTAATGAATTTTTTACTTAGAAATGACGTCACGTCTGATGAAGTGATAATGATGAAATATTTTCCGAAAAAATTTTAATAAAGAAATAACAATTTACTAGTAACGGTAAACAATCCATACCGCAATAAAATCGTTTATAAGCATCTAAACTTATTTAATGTGAAGGAGCTAGTCCAATGCTACTTAGACCTGACAAAATATTATATGAAACTTCATTTTATTGTCAAATTTAAGGAAATTTACGGTACTCGTGGTATCATTTTATTTAATTCAAATGAACATTTATTTATAGTTAATAACATAAATTATTTATCTGAAAATTTGTTACGGATGCAATATTCTCACATTTTTGACGCAAAGAAGGTATTATTTATTAAAATACTGAACTATTATTGGAAGTATTAACTAATATTAATAAATATTAATTGGATAACTTTAGGAATTTTGTATTTATTACCCCAAAACACTAATCGAAATATAATTTAATGTTCTATTTTTTTCAGAAATAGTTTGGGTACAATTGAAGGTTTAAATTTTGGCTACGAACCAGATTCTTTCACACATTTTTTGTTTATCTTTTCTTTTATTTGTTTATTAAATTTTTATCGTCAAAATCACTGAACGTAAATATATAATTCTCCTTAATTTTATCTTAAAATTAATTATATTATGCGAATATTTATCATTTTAACACATCAATGGGAGACTAAACAAAATGTTTTCGCTGTGTAAAATTATTTGAAAATTTTACGTATCTATTAAAATCAAAGCTTTCTCTATTTTCTGCTCATTCGTGATTTAGAACTCTAAAAAATATCTCAAATATTTAACATTATTTTGTTAATTTCAGGAAAGAACAGTTAGTCTAAGTAGGTCCTATATTCGTTATTTACGATAACGGTCAAGACAAAAAAAAACGATCTAACACACTAAACGGCTCAGTCATCGGGAGCTTTCATAGAAGATAAGAAATTATCGTAACAATTAGTAAAATATAGGGAAAATTGACTATAATATATTTCTATGTAAAAAATATATTATATTATTATAAAATTAACAAGATATAAAATATATGAATCTAACGTAAAATTTGTATTCTAGAAAACGAGAGTTATCATTCAAATTTGATAATTCTCGTTTTGTAATATACAAATTTTCCGTTATGGTTATACGTTTGATATCTCGTCAATATTTTAAATATATACGACGACAAAAAGTTTTTTTTCTTAAAAGACTTTGGCACACCAAATAATTCAAATAAATCTGGGAAAAACACATGATTTAAAAACATAGCTGAAGCAATTTCCAACCACATTAGTAGTTCTGGTACATACGTCAACGC
Source organism: Druceiella hillmani (assembly GCA_039881145.1). Classification (NCBI taxonomy): domain Eukaryota; kingdom Metazoa; phylum Arthropoda; class Insecta; order Lepidoptera; family Hepialidae; genus Druceiella; species Druceiella hillmani. The sequence goes on from JAYKKI010000001.1 coordinate 17,409,262, forward strand.
AAATATGCGCTATAAAAGTGAAAATCAGTCAATCTCGCATTTATTGTCAATCTCGCCGGGAGCTCAACTCGATTCCCCTTGCCAAATACGTTTCGCGTAAGATTATGATTTTTGTGTGCTAACAGGATATGACAAACGTGTTTTGTGTCAACCCAAAAGTTTACTTTCATATATATTTTCACCAATTGCCTGTTAAGATTACTTTGATGTTGCATTTGCGCAAGAGTAGTTTGCGGGCAGACATTTAATGCCTTTGTTGTATGCCGTACGTATCTTTGGGTTAGAGTAACGTGTATAACAGATATTTGCATCTGTTTAAAATATTTCACAGTTTATAAAACAATTATTTGCTTCTTAATAATAAATATATTTTTTGACAAGAAACTCATATTTAATATGCAAGCGGTATTAGATTATTTTAAAACTGCCCGTAAATATTCAACGTATTAATTATGTGTAGCTATACCTTATACCACAATAACTTTCTAAAAATTACACCCATTTTGTTACCAATTAAAATAGCTTCAACGAACACTTATTTACAATAAAAAATTTTCATATAAATAATAGTAAATTTCAGTAACATACACGATTGGTTCCATAAACAGGCGCCTTCAAATACCATCTGAAAAATTATATTTTTCATTAGTTTTTATTACATTTATCCTTTTCTTAGTTTCATTTCCTTAACCTCATATCTTCGAAGGTTTTCATATTCGTGTGTCCTTCCATTCGTCCATCCATTTAAACAAGTTTTATAGTTTCTACAGTTTAGAACTATATCTATAAAATTTTGCAAGTAAATATTTTATATACTAATTTAAATTAATATATACCGTAATATTTACAAAAATAAACATTACCCAACCTCTTCATATATCTAAAGAAGAGTCGAACATTTTTTTTCTAAATTTACTAGATCACTGGTATTTTATTTACGTTGTTTCTTTTTACTGACATCGAGCCAAGTAACACGAGTCTAACATTGACGAATTTACGCCTCACCACTTGGGAGTTCTTGTTATCACCTTTTGTCCGTCACTCGATCCTGGTAACCATTTGTTACTAAAGGAGTCGTTGGAAAATTATAACAAGCTCAATTTCAACGAACCTACTCAACATTGCGGAATTCCTTTTAATATTTTTTTGGCTACATCATATGCTCCTAAAAATAGTGGTGATCAAAGGAAACATCAAGATAAGGCAGGAAAATCGCATGCCGGTGAATCTACTTCTCATCACTGAGTATTTTCTTACCTTTCGATTCCATCATAAGGCTCTGCGCATTACTTGTGATCAAAGAATTAGTCCAAATACCCCAAGTAAACCCACACATGTTGAATCACAACGTTTAGGCTGCATTATATAACCCTAGCCACCGAATATTACCAAAGGACTCGCCTAGACAAAAATACATAAACCCAAACTCAATAAATCTATTCATCATTAAGGAATTCTGATACTAGCTTCCGATTTCGTCACCGGACCTGATCACTATTTGCGACTAAAGTCAAATTTCTCAAAATACCTAATATTATCATATGTTGAGATATCTCTCAGGATACCTCCAAATTGCGTTAACACATCTTGACCATATTTATATTAGAACCATCTGAAAGCATTAAAACAAAAAATATAAAATCCTCATTGGTGAAGAACAGATACCTCCATTTACGCATATAATTTGTTTGTTCCTTGATAACAATTAGTGGCCAAAGCCTAATGTTTCAACTGGTAGAGGAGAAACTCTTTAATCATAGAAATTTGATTCATCGATACAAATAATTTGGATTACAAATAATTGCCAGGGTCAGATGATGGAATCAAATGGTAATAACACGAACTCCTCAATAAATAGGACTAGGTTGATTTAATTTTTTTTGATAATGGAATAACAATGTGGTGGTAGGAGCTCTTCTGTGTTAAAGGGTAAATTCTTCGAATTTATATTTGCATAACTTGTCTTGGTGCAACAACGTACTGACAAATGGGAGAAAGTAGAGTTCCCGACTCTAAGAATAAGTAAGAGATTAACTAATAATCAGATTTATGGCACATATTTATGCTCACATATTTACCGAACAACCAGCGCTGTTGGAAATACTTTAGTTGCGTACTTAACTCACACATTTGTCAGGTTTATTTATATTATTTGACGGAAAAATATTTTAAAAAAATGTTAATGGTTCCTCTTGAAACAGAAGTGTTGAGTGGCTTTTATGAGACAAAGGTTTAGTAACAAAATAAACAAGAAAATAAAGAAACAAGTAACGAGATTCTGTTGAAATTACTTGTAGTCTTTAATACAACATTAAATCTCGTACATTTTTTTCTGTGATTTGAAATAACAACTAAGTAAAAATAATTTTGTTAGCCTTTTAACTCTTTCGAATACTTTATTTCCAATAATAACTCATAAAATATTTTTCGCACCAAAATATCCCAAAATATTCAAATTATGACAATTAGTAGGAAAAAAGTAATTTCTATGAACAAATCTTCATTTAAATAGTCTTAGATTTGGCCTTAATAGAGAGTTTCGTATATTCATTGTTAAGTTAACCCTCAAACTTATTTTACTAGGTTTGACCTAGCGTTGGATTCTCGCTTTTTCATATTAGTTAAGCTAATATATAATTTCTTATTAAAATATATTAATACCGTATTTTTTTGCTATTTTTTTGCTCTTATGTATTTTTCATAAATTCATCTTCATATATAAAAATGCAATGTTTATTTTATTTTTTATTGTAATTTTCTGAGAAAATTCTCGGTCATAATCATATATCAGATGTGACGTCATTTTTAAGTAAAAAAATAATTAAATATATATAGATATATGTAACATGGTGCTTACATCGACTGTTAATAAAATATCATCAAAGATAAGAAATTGAAAAGCTACAATATGCCCTGAGTGTAACAGAAACATTTATACTTTTCTAACATAATAATCTTAGAGAAGATCCATGTAAAAAACAAGTACACAGTACTAATGATATAGAAGTTACAATATTAATAATATAGTATTAAAAATATGTTATCATATCAGCATTAATTAATGCTTACATCAGTAAGTATTAATTTATATTGTCATATTGTAAGTGCAGAATTTATTTAAGAGGCTAAAAGTTTAGGTTTGAAAATGCACATTTTTTTGTATTTCAGTTACCTATTGCAAAACTGTATGGAGTAGGGAATAATGGATTCAGTACGTCAAACCAGAATGAAGCCTCAATACATGAGGCGCATTTATCCTTAATATATTTCACTTATCTTACATTAAAAATGTTTTCTGCACTTCTCCTTAATAACGATTTTATTATACCATTGATTGGTAGGTTTTTTAGGGAAACTAGGATATTACGAATGGAGAAATAAAACCTTGAAGATCTGAATATAACTGAGGTAATGTTTACTTGTCCAATATTTGAATAATTGACTTAAATTCTAAAATGGAATATTTATATCGCCCTAGTTGTTTACCAAACGATAAAATATTTTTTTTTATATTTGTTAGTTTTAGTTTTTTCAGTCATTCAAACTTGTTTAAATAGTAGAATGACACGTATTGGGTAGAATGACAAGTAGTTATAGGAAATTTGCTACGTCGTGTAATTGTTTCTATGAGTAAAATCGATTTTTAGTTTTTCTCAACGATTAAATCTATTTATGAAATATTGATTATGCAATGAGTGTCCTAGTCGATTTTTATTGCAAAATATTAAAATTAAAATTGAAAAATAAACTTAGGAGGCTGTTATGAAAAAAACTAAGTACTAAAATAGGCATTATTTAATATAATTTTAAACAACATTTATCTTCAATGCCCGTCCTAACCAAGACTATTCACAAATACAATGTCATTACATTGTCTTCTTAACTTGTCCGATTACACCAAAATACATTAAATATCCATTAGCGTTTCCTGCTGTTAATAAGTTTAAGCAACAACGATAGCATCACCCGTCCAGAAACCTATTTCCTTCCGGGATTGCGTGCAACTTTGGTTTGTCTTAACTATGAAATTATTTGTAAGCTTTAATTAAGGTGTTTTATATTTCAATACGACAGGGTAACTTATAGTCATGCCAACGTTAACCTTAATTTTAACTAAATTGATTGAGAAGAGGACACCACTAAAATTTTTTTCTTATCCATTTTAACAAGTACTTGTATATGTTTATGATATGGTAACAAATGTGATTTTCGATAGTGGCATTACGTGGTTGAATTTTGTCTTTTGTAATGTGTTTTTGCATTTAATTTTGTGTTACGTTACATTTTAATTAATGGAAATTCTTTATTAGCACGTTACTAAAATAGATATGTAAATTATTTTCTATTAATAAACCGTTAGGAAGTTTATTATTATTTTAAGGGTTTGGTGTACTGGAGGAAAACACGTTATACAATACTAGCTATGTCCAAGCAAAGTTATACAATACTAGCTATGTCCTCCTACAGCGAGCTCATAAATGAAAAATTATTTTAACTATCTAGTTCTTATAAATTATATATCTCTTATAATAATACATTTAATTTTGTTGGGGTAGGCCTAATTTTCATGAGTTCTTAGATTCTACGTCCTGAGTCTTTCACTCTTATGTCTGGTCATTATGTCTTCATAAACGAGTATAATTTTTATCTCTTATGGAGGTAGTAGCGGTGAAATTAAATTTAGTCTTCAAAAATGTACAAATTACATGAAATATTTTTACCTAGACAGATAAAAGTAAAAATATCTGAAACGTGAATATTATTTTATGTTTGATATAGGAAGTATCGATAAAAAATCGATAAGTGTCGATAAAAAATCACTCCATTAGTTGCAAATTCTTTTTCCATTTAAACAGCTTAACTTCAAATTAATTGTCACTTTGAAAGAGAAAAAATCTACCTAATATTAATGTTGAAAATCATCTTTATTAGCAGGAGTCGTATATCTAAATCATATAATGTTTAAATATTTAAAAAGTTTCTTTAATGAAATTGGTTAAAATTTGGGTTAAAATTGACGCAACCAAAAGTTATCCTGCCGTACTTGAAAATATAAAATAAATTAATGAAACTTAGAAACTCAGTTAAGACAAATCAAAATTGCATGCAATCTTAGAAGGAAATACGTTTCTAGGAGATACTAGCTTCGTTTCTCGAAATTATTAACAGCCGGAAATGTTAATGGATATTTAATGTGTTTTAGCACATTCACAAAAGTTGCGGGGCAATGCCGTGACATTTTATTTGTGACCGGATGGATTTGGTAGCAGTGGGTGTTGGCGATAAAAATTGCTGAATAGTATTATAGTGCTTACATCAAAGTGAGGATACTTTCCACATTTAAAAGCAAGTAAAAATATGAACAGATATAGCCTAATGCAAATTGACAAAAAGGTTATTTTTCTACCATATGTGAATTACAATATGTGTCTCTTTATGTTCCACTTACTTTTAAGGGTGAAACCATTGTTTTTTACTATTTATTACTGTTTATTACTAATGAAAAACAAATTATAATAGAGGTATTAATAACAATATTACAAACAAAAAAAATTAACGTTTTTTACTTATATTTGGACAATAGCAACCGACTCGTACTCGTATTGACTAATTATCAATGATTAATGGTATTTTATCGTACAGAAAACTATAACTATTAGAAAAGACTCCAAGAAAGCAACGGAGGATTTTTTGAGAGTGCTTACTATTTTTGCGTAAATTAAATCAATAACTTTCAACATCTGGCGGATAGCTTTATATAAAAATGTTTAAGTGATGAAAATAAGAAAGCGTATCAAAAAATAAATTTTGTTTTTTAAAATCAGTTATTGAAATATTGAATAAGTGGGTATTATCTTAATTGTTTCTGTACCTTAGACATTTACAACTTATATATTTCTTATTTATACCATTATTCAAATTGATTTATAAAAACCAATGAATGTATTTTATTAAAACACTGTTTTTATAAATTTCTGTAATATATGAAATATTAGCCATGTCAATATGTCAATGGATGGAAAAATTACTTTCATAGAATAGTTATCAGGTGTCGAATAAAATAGAGAACAACTGTATACACCATTAGATATAATTCCATAACATATCTGAAACATTCAAAATGAAATTTTAAATTTCGGTAAAATTTAAATACGAAATCGTAAATCTTTATATTCATATATATATATATATATATATATATATATATATATATATATATATATATATATACCTGAAATTCGAAGGATTGAAAATAAATTTATAAAACTATCGAGATAAAAAAGAAATAAACTTAACGTAGAACATTGCTGTGAAAAACCGAATGACTTTATTGCCTTTTCAAATCCGTTCCAAGCGAGTAGATAGAGACTTATGCCTACAAACAGGATAATGCAAATGTATTTTTCTCAAATCTGAAAGCTTATTTTCACCTGTATTTCGACAACTTCCTGTCAAGGTGTCTTCGAAGTCAGACGTAGTTTCCAGACAAATATTTTATTCTTTTTTTGTATGCTACTATTTTTATAAATATTTTCGGGTCATAACAGCTTATGTTCAAGTATGTGTTTAAAATATGGCATAATTTATTAAAAATACTTTTTTTGACAAAAAAACGTTATATTATTACTGATACTCATGCTAAGTGACACTACATGTTTTCGACCACTCAAAAAAAGAAAACACTTTTCTTGTTTAACTTTAAACAAAAAAGTATTGCCGAATCCCGGAAATAATTTAAACGAAATTTTATTTTCGTATCTTGGCAGTTAAAAAAATAGACAGACGGACGGATAGAGGACATAGCATTAGGTTTCCGACCAAACTTAGGTTCGAAATATTAAATATTATCGATACATCTTTGTCAAGCTGTATCTTGATACCATAAAGTAATTTCAACATTGAGCATCATGTGTTACCATAATGTAATCTTTCAATCAAGAAAATAATTACATAACGAGATATGTAATCTATACAAATGGAGGCAAAAATAAACTTTTAATTGTGATTATGACTGGCACTACCAACATTCTGTACATATTTAGATTTTTACATATTTATGATTTGTACATATTTAGGATGATATTTTTAAACGTACACATTTCCCTAAATGTTACAACTTTCACAACATTTCTATAAAAGTACTTACGGGTATTAATAGTATTATTATCCTATAAATATATTTCCTAGTATATAAAGGGGCCCATTTGAAGTGGTCGATAATTTTTTAGGTAGGGGATATCGTAAAATGTCATTTGAAAGAAACAATATTTCCGCTGAAATTATTAGTTTAGAGGTTATGACTTTCCTCGCACTTTTTTTAAAAATCTTTACTTCAGTCACATAAATTACTTTTGTTCGAAAAGTGTTCCACTAGATCACATGCAATTTTATATGGAAGTAGAATAGTCATGTCATAGAAATAGAATAACAAGCATGCAATGAGCGACTTTTGTGTTTATTTTGTGTTTTTTGTGTTTTTTAGCTTCTGCTATTGTTTGCAACTTTATATCAATTTTTCTATTTTCAAAATAAAAGCGTGCATTTAACTAAAAAATGGCTGTAATAAAATCTGTACAACCAAAGATTTGATAATAATCTTAAAAACTACCTGAGATTATGGTGATGATTTAGACAAAAAATCGTAATGATATAACTATAGCAACATCTTCACAAAATAACATCATATCACTAAGTCACAAAATGTGTTCAGGCAAAATTAATCTACTGGACAGAAAGCTTTTATGTTGTGTACGTATAGAAAGAAAGAGAGTGAGAGAATTTTGGATTATGGTAAATGGGCCAGCCTGTATATCGAAATAGGTGTAAAATTATCTAACATTTGTTTAAGATTACAAGACCTGCTATCGGCGCTATAGTTTACCAGTAAATTTGAGTGACGAATTGTGATGACCCGCCCCTCAACACGATCAGCCTCTCACAACACCTATCGCATTGAGTCGCACTCGTTCTCGGACCATGTGCTAACGCAACGTCACCACGTGGAGTTTATTACTCTTATCGTTTCCGTTAGCGTTACCGCTGTCTCTAATGCTATCATTCTCGCTATCGCTATTATTATCATTATGATTATCGTTATCTTTATCATTATCATTGTCGACATCGTTATCGGTATCTCTATCGTCATCGCTATGGCAATCGCCATGGTTGTCATTTTTCTGAACGTGATCATTATCATCGTTATTGATATTGTTATTATCATTATACTGTAGGTAAATTAATATTTACTTCATTGAGAATCACCAAACTAAACTATGTGGTCAGTTACGCAGACATGTATATCTTCATTTACTTTTGTTATGAGACCCTTTCTCGTAAAGATCAAGATTGCAGGTTAACGGGAAGCAGACGCCAGGTTTTTATAATCAACTCAGTGAGTCTGTATAAAAAACGTGATATTTGAAAGGCCTTATTGTATTTTTTGCCACTAAGCTTAAGTTACAATTTTTAAAAGACTATGCTTCCTTAGACCTCAATATTTAAATATCAAATATCATCTTATTTAGATACTTTTCCTTGTTCCTGAGAGATTGACTGACAAAATGTTGCGGTAATTTTTTTTTCTCATTCCGAGGTTATTTAAAAATAAAAAAAGGCCAAAATCTTTAGAAACGAAAAATAATTTTAAAATACGTCGTTATTGAAACTGTTGCAAAATATTAAACATAATATGAATGTTACACTGGAAACGATGCCCAAAGGTGAAGATAATAAATTCAATTTTTTTTTTAATATTTTTTGGCCATGTCAAAAGAAAATTTTATAAGAAGACACTTTAGGTTAAAGACATTTTTTTTTCTATTGTTGCTTTGTTGACTTTTTTAAAAGTCTATAGATTTTAACTTGTCTTAGATATCAAAACTGATGTGTATAGAAATCCTGTGAATCCACATAAAAGAGATGCGGAAAAATCAAGACAAGTTATTTCAATCGTTCACTCTATTAGCAATAGTACAAATTTGGAACTAGCTTTCTATTTATTAACGAATTGTAAAATTCTACATTTTTCATAAAAAATATTAATCAAATTTCCAAAGGTACTTACCCTACTCCAGCCTAATATATATATTTATCGATCTATTATACCCCTGACTTTTGAGCCATTATGCTTATGCAGCATCGCTCCGAAGCATATAATATTAACATGATAACATCATCCGGTCCTCAGCGTTTTAACATTCTGAGATAAAGTAATGTTCACAGAAGCCTCAGCGAATAATATTCCTAGATGCACCAGCATTTCTAATCTTTATGTACCCTAGGTACACACGTCTTTCTAAGTTCCACTTCAGTCTTAATTATATTTAACACATACGAAAGTATTTGTAATAATCATATTTAAGAGTATTTATAACTCTAAACCAAGTTGTAAAAAATAAAATGGCAATCATAGAACTGTTTTTGTAATGTGTTCCACGAATTCATTATAACAGATCGCTTCTATAATAGTATTGTCACACACGCGTCGAAAACATCCATATTCATTAAAGTTTGTCAGTAAAAGTGCTTTATTGCACAAGAATATAAGTTAAGAAGAAGAATAATTAAAATTGTTTAACAAAAATTTTGAACAAACTTTATATAACCACCGAAAGGAACCTGAATGAAAAGTATAAATTATGAAAATACAAGTCAAAGTTCAATAGTGGCGTTACCTGCTTGAATTTTGTCTTTTCTAATGTGACGAATTTAATTTTGAGTTATATCTTATTTTAATAGAACCAATTACAGTCCAACATTTCTTCGTACTCAATAGATATTCTTTATCAGAACGTTATTTAAATAGATAGGTAAAGTACATTATGGTCTTGGTAAATACATTATTATTTTGTGGGTATTCGGTGTACTAGCGGAAAACACGTTCATTGATATGTGAAAATATATTTATTATTCGCTATGCTCGCAGTTTTATTTTAATATAGTACTACTGTGCATAAGATGAATAGATTTTAAAAATAGATAGTATGTAATAGGTAAGTTAGTAGTCTTAAGGAGTTTTTAGGTTTGTTCTCAAATTAAAATTCATTAGATTGTCAAAATATATTTTTAATATATAATTCTGACAAATTATATCTCTTTTATAACAACACATGTACCTTCGTCGGGACAGGCCTAATTTTCATGAGTTCCCAGGCTGTCCTCTCCGAATCTCTTGTTTGGTCGTTATATCTCAATATACGAATGCAATTTGCTTCTTTGAAAAGGCAATAACGGTGAAATTAAATTTAGCCTTAAAAATGTACAAATTATATGAAATACCTTTATCTAAACCGAGGAAGGTATGAATATCTCAAACTTGAATATAATTTTTTTATATATGTCTGATAAACAAGTGTCGCTAAAAAACTCATTCAAATTAGTTGCAAATTTCTTTTCTATTAAAACGTAGCGTAACTTAAAATTAATTGCGTCACTGTAAATGAGAAAAAATCTATCATATTTTACTATTGAAAATCAACTTTATTAGCAGCAATTGTATATATAAAACACATACTGTTTAAATTGGTAAAAAGTTCTTATAATGAAATTGATTAAAAGTAAGGTTAAAGTTGACGCAAAGAAAAGTTATCCCGCTATACTTGAAAATATAAAATAAATTAATGAAACTTACAAACTTACTTAAGACAAACCAAATTGCGTGCAACCTCGGAAGGAAATACGTTTTTGCGAGATACAATCTTTGCTGCTCGAAATTATTAACAGCCGGCAGTATTAATGGATATTATATGTGTTTTTGGCATATTCGCACAAGTTCCAGGGGCAATGACGTAATATATTATTTGTGACTGAATTTACTTGTAGTGGGCGTTGGCGACAAATATTACAGAAAATAATATTAAATACCGCCATTTATAGTACTTTAAGTATAGTGAGAATATTATGTTACACTAGCTTTTATGGTGGAAAATCACCATAAAAGCTAGTGTAACATAAGCACATAACATAAACATTGTAATGCAAGTTAAGAAGTATGTTATTTTTCTGTGCATTAAAATAAATATCTGTTTATGTTTCACTTGCTTATAAGGGTGGAACCATTTTGTTACTAAAGATTTGTTACTAAAGAAACATAAATTATAATTGAACTTTTAATAACAATATTACGAACATTTAAAATTAAAGTTGCTTGCTTTAAGAACGCAATAAATTTTTGTCAGAATTTAAATTTACAGTTTTTCACTTGTCAAAGTTTAAAATTACAGTTTTTCACTTACGTTTTGGCGAAGGAAACTGAATAGGACTCTTATTGCCTAACCTAACCTAACCTAACCATGAATGCCTAAAGGTATTTTCTCGTACAGAACAAAATAAAGGCATCAATTCGGTGATTATGAGAAAAGACGCCAAGGAAAAAACAGAAAGATTTTCTGAAAGTATATATTACTCTTGCGTAAATTAAATCAATAACTTTGTACATCTGGCGGATAACTTTATGTAAAAATGTTTAAACGATTAAAATAAGAAACGCATATCAAATAATTTAATTTTATTAGTCAATTATTTAAATATTGCATAAGTGAACATTATTTTAATTATTTACGTAATTTCTATATTTTAATTCTCAGTTACTAACGTATAAATATCTCATTTATTTCTTTCTTAAACTTGACCTTTAAAAGCCATTGAATATATGTCATTAAAAGACAGTTTTTAGAAATTGCTGTAACATGAAATATTAGTTATTTCAATATATAAATAAATGATTTAGCAAATATATTTTCGATTTTGAAAAATTACTTTTACTGAAATAGTGAATAGAATAAATAGAAAGTTTTATTCACAATTCTAGAAAATATCTGAAATATTCACAATGAAATTTTAAGTTTCGGCAAGAAATCAGAGTAGAAGCCACGTTTTACATGCGTTAATGTAAATTTTGACCACATAAAGAAAAGTGCGATTTAACACGAGCTTTCAAAAGCTTTCGAGATATTATTATAAAACCACAAAGTATTTTATTTTCCAAACTTAAAACTTGCGTCAAACAATTTTTCAACAAACATTCGACATTTGCAAAAAGTTTCTGAAACAGATTTATATATTAATATACACACACACACACACACATATATATATATATATATATATATATATATATATATATATATGTATATATATATATATATCAAACATGTATTACACATATTCGAAATACATTCACGGTCAAAAGTTTGAAAATATATTTATAAAACTATCGTGATAACAAAGAAATAAATTTAACGTAGACTTTACCTGTTACAAAACGATCGAGTTTAGTTACTTTGTAAAATATTCTGCAAGTAGATAGAGTCTTTTTCTTACAAACAAGATAGGACGAATGTATTTGGCTCAAATCTGAAAGCTTTTTTACCTTTATCAGACGTAGTTTCCAGGCAGTTATTTTATTTTTTTCTTCTATGCTGTAAATATTTTCGCGTCATAAAAGCTTATGTTCAACTAAAATTTGAAATATCGCATAATTTATTAAATATCCATTTTTGAAAAAAATAATATTATTTTATTTGTATTTTCAACTCATGTTAAATACACATTTGACACTCATATTAAATACACATCTGACACTATCCTCCAAAAAGAGCGAAGTTAAAATGTTGCCAAGTTCTAGAAATGAAATTGTATTTTTGAATCTTGTAAAAGAAATAGATTGACAGACGGACGGATGAACAGACGACGTCTCCCCAGCAGTAGGGCTCCGAACAAAATTGCGGAACGCTAATAATTGTCAATACATCTTTGCCAAGCCGTGTGCCGATACCATAAAGTTATTAAAACTAACAAAATAATCTAGTTTCATACGTCGTATTTACTTGGTAATATAAATAGAGGCAAAAATAAACTTTTAGATTTGATTATAACTGGCACCACCAAGATTCCGTATATATTTGGGATCATATACTTCTTGAGTTTTCCGCATCTGTTCGCGCAAGATATCAAACGTACATATTTTCCTAAATATTTAAATTTTCACAGTATTTCTATAAAACTATTTACGAATGTCAATTTTATTTTTCTTCATATAAAGCTATTTCCAAGTATATATTTAACAGACGTAAAACTATCAAACATTTGTATACAACTATATCATATCGGCGCTAAGTTTACCGGTAAATTCGAGTGTGGAATTGACATGACCCGCCCCTCTCCGCGGCCAGCTTCTCGTGACACGTGCCCGTATTGAGTCGGCTCGTTCTCCACTCGTGCGCTAATGCGACATCACCTCACTAGGTGATGTTTATTACCCTTATCGTTTCCGTGACCGTTACCGCTATTGCTACCGCTGTCTCGGTCGCTATCACGATGAAATTTTAAGTTTCGGTAAGATAAATTGTTCTCGCTAACACTATCGTTATAGTAATGGTTGTCGTTACCGGTAACACTGTCGTTACTGTTATCGCTATAGCTATCGCTATCGTTACCATTGTTGTAGACGTAACCGTTATCGTCATTGTTGTTGGTATTATCAACATTTTGTTATCAATACTGTTGACAAATTGTTAGTTATTTTATTCAGGATCATAAGTGGCAAACTTAACTATATAGTTAGTTATACAGACATATATATCTTCCTTTACTCGTGGTAAGAGGTCCTTCCTTGTGAAGGTCAAGATTCTAGTTCAACACGACAGGTTTTTTTTATAAGCAAGCAAGACTGTCAATGAAAAAAAATGTCACCAGGCTTAAGTTAACATTTTTTAAAAGACTATTCGTCCATAGATCTTAATATTTGATACTAATTTCAATATCAAATATCCTCCGATTTAGATACCTCTGGCAATTTCTGAGAGATTGACTTACAAAATGGTGCAGTAAAAGTTTTACTTTTCTCATTCTGAGATAATTTAAAAACAAAGAAAAAGCAAAAAAGCTTTAGAAACGAAAAAGAATTTTAAACTACCTCGACATTTAATTTATTGCAAAATATTAAAAGTAAATATTAAATTTAATATGAATGTTAAACTGAAAACAATGCCCAAAGATAAAGTTAATAAATTCAATTCAATTTGAAACATCGCTTTTTTGGCAATTTTGAAGGAAAGTTAACTATTATGAGAAGACAATTTAGGGTAAAAACAATTTTTTTTCTATCTTCACTTTTGTTTACATTTTTAAAAGGCCATAGATCTTAACTTGTCTCAGTTATCTGATGTGTAATAGAAATCTCATGAATCCACATAAAACAGATGCGGAAAAATCACCAGAATAATGACCGGTTATTTTAACCATTCACTCTATTAGAAAAAGTATAAATTTGGAACTAATTTTCTATTCATTAACAAATTCCGGTATTTTACATTTTTTATGAAAAATATTGATAACATTCCGTGCGGTACTTAGCCTAATCCAGCCTGGTCCAAATAATTATTGATCTGTTATACCCTGACTTGCGAGCCATTATGCTTATGCAGCATAGCTCTGCAGCATATAATATTAACATGATAACACCATCCGATCCCCAGCGTTTCAACATCCTGAGATAAAATAGTGTTCATAGAAGCCCAGATGCACCAGCATTTCTAATCTTTATATACACTATATACAAGCTTCCAGTTCACATCAGTCGTTGTTCATATTAGTCTTAATTATATTTAACTCATAAGAAAATATTTATAATAATAATATTTAAAAGTATTTGTATTTATAAATCAAAATGAAAATAATTAAAATATCAATCATAAAATTGTTTAACAAAAATATTGAATAGACTTTAAATAATCACCGAATAAGACTGAAAGGTATAAAATGATGAAAATACGAGTAATTACCTGGGACTTTTGAGGTAAAATATACTTTCCGAACATAAATAAATTTGGAAGATACTGTTACTGCTAAAGATTTTTGGAATTGACGCCAAGTCAGTACTTTTTCATTCTTTCATCTCTTTACCACTAAACCTTGATTTTCGTAAAAAGCGGATTTACCTATATCGCCCTTAATCGTGTCAAAATTTTGGAGAAAGTTTTATTAGATTCCCATTTATTATTATTACATTTATCATCATATCATTATACCGGTATCATTTAAACATAAATCTGCGATTTTTCCGCACTGTCCCTTCTCGTAATAAGAAAATTAATGTAATTTTTAATTCCTCTGAACAATAAAACCCCTTTATAAAATATTGATTATGCAGTAAGAGTTTGAGTCAGTTACCTTCGCCAAAAAATAATTAGCAAGAGTCAATTTGAAATGTTTAAAATAAAATTATTAATGTCCAAGATACATGATGTTATTTTTGAGTTAAAAAAAAGATTTCCTCTTTTAAAAACGCTCAATATAAGGGTAAGTAGATACATAAATATAATTGTGTTACATAGTGAATTATAAAATAAACCTCGAATGTTATTAATGGGAATGTACCCTCATAAATACGTAAGCGTTATAAACAACAATATTTAACGTTATTTCTACCAATATTTATCCCCAATGCCCACTACAAATAAAGTGTCACGTCGCATCATTGCACCCATAACTTCTTGGATTACGCCAAAATACATTAAATATCCATTAACGTTTCCGGCTGTTAATAATTTCAAGCAATAAAGATTGCATCATCCGCACAGACTTATTTCCTTCCGGGATTGTGCCCAACTTCAACTTGTCTTAACTGAGAAATAATTTGAAAGTTTTAATTAAGTTATTTTATATTTCCATGTGCGACAGGGTAACGTTTAGTCACGCTGACGTTAACCTGTCTTTTAGCTAACTTTATTGAGAGACGGATTCCACTGAATACCTTGATTCGATGAATTTTAAAAAGTATATAATTATTGAACATAATTACTGCTAACAAATGAGGCTTTCAATAGAGGTTTCGATTTTTTTGTGTTATGCTATATTTTAATGAGAAAAAAATAGTTTTATTTGTGTTTAATAGATTTATTTTGTTAGCATGTTATTAAAATATGGGTAAATAATTTTCTATAGGTAAACCTTATGAAATTGACTATAATTTTTTTAGGATCTATGGTATACTGGAGGAAGGCACATTTATAAATACGAAGGTATTCTAAAAAGTTATTCACCGTTCTGTTTGCAATTTTAATTTTAATATAATATCAAGGTACATTAGATGAATAGACTTTATAATAAGTAGGTAGTGTAAGATATTAAAGACCCATTAGACTTTTATTCCAATTAAAAAGGCACTTTGGTGTAAAAAAATACAGCATGGAAAGTTATGCAATACTAGTTATATCTTCCCTTAATGTGCTTAAAACTGATAAATATTTTCACTATTCAGATCTTAAATTATTTCTCTTGTATAACAATTCATGTATCTTTGTTTGTGCAAGCCTAAATTTCAACAACCTCATACCACAGTTAAAAGCCATATTTGTTAGCAGTAATTGTATTCTAAAAACCTGTATTGGTCAAACTGAGGAAAACCTCTTTCAATGAAATTGGTTAAAAGTAAGGTTAAAATTGAAATAGCTAAAAGTTATCCGGTTGTATTTGGAAACATAAAATAAAGTGTTTAAGTTACAAATAATTTCTCACTTAACATAAGTCGAAGTTACTTGCAATCCGGGAAGAAAGTACATTTCCGGAAAATAATATCTTTGTTGCTTGAAATTATTGGATAAAAATATTAATGGAAATTTAATACATTTTGGCATTATCGGTTAAGTTGTGAGAGCAATGACACGACAGTCAATTTGTAACAGAATTTGTTTGCAGTGGACGTTGGTAATAAATATTGCTGAATTAATTCTGTACCTATGGAAAAGTACTGCAACAAAGTTAAAGCAAATATACTCTAAATATTTATTATTCTTCCGTTAATTTAATTATCGACTTTCAACATGAGTAAAGTACGAAAAAAACCTGTAAAGCACGAGAAGAACCTACACTACGAGGGTTCTATACGTATTTAGGTACTTATAAACATTTGAGAATACAAAATATTTCTAGTATTTAAATTACAAATATTAATTTTTAACAACGTAAATATATTACCTACCATAACTGTCACATCCCTAAAACATGGTGCATATTAAAAAAATATAGTATCTAGGAAAATCGTGATAGTTTTATAATGTTTCACGTAGGTTTTGTCGCCATTGTGTTATATATATATATATATATATATATATATATATATATATATACCCCACACAAAAAAGGGGGAATGCCTTATTTTACATAATTTTGAAAAAATTTGTAAAATATGTAATTGAAAGTTATGAAAAAATACATACTTTATCCTCCATTACCAGTTGCTTTGAATGATACCCCATGAACTATAGAAAATAACAAAGAAATTGAAACTCTCATGTAACAATCTTTAATTCTTACAAGATTTTTTTAAAAATTCGCTGGTTCAAAATCAAATGGGCCAATAAGATATATTACATTGCCAAATTTTAAGTTTCTTCGTCCTATGGTTTTGGAGGAAATATGCTGTGAATGCGGAAAGATAAATAAATATATTGTCTACAATATCTTTCGTAGGCATAAAAACTGCAACATATTTTTTCATACTAATTGGTAGTGTTGTTTTTACACATTTTTTAGCATATCTTTTTCATATTTTTTAGCATATTTCTAAAAATGTAATACATGAAATTATGAAAAAATTTTTTTAGATCCTGTCTCTTTCTCTTCCTCCTCCTCATATTATACATGGAATTAAAAAAACAATTTCGATTTTTTTATTCGCATCCCTTTAAGAGTGTATTGAGATTTATGCAGGTTAATATGTTTTATTATTATACTAAATTTTCAGTTTCTATGTCTAGTTGTTTTTGAGAAAAATGGCTCTGACCTACGAAGGAACAAACATGTAACTAATTTAAAGTTTGGTACTCGAAAAAAGTTTAACTGATTAAAATAATAAATACATATAAAAACATTAGGATTTCTTTATTTCACAAGCAACAATGGTGATGCAATCCATCGGTCGATTCTAAAAATAAAAAAGGTTTTTTTTTTATTTAACTCAATTATTCAAGTAAAGGATAAAATAAATAATCTCAATTGTTTTCTTATGTCTGATATTTTGTATATCTGTTACATGTTTATTTATCTTCTTGCTTATTTTATTGTTAAATTTGTCTCACAAAAATCTTTGAACGTACTTTAATAAACCTCAGTATTTTTTTCGATTTAATTTTAACATGAAATATTCATCATTTCAAGACGTAGATAAAAGACTAAACGAAAAAATTACATTCAACAAAATGATGCAGTTGGTATCAAATAAAATAGATCTTCTCCCACTATGTATCGGATAACACATTAGATACGTTTTATATGCTTTATCGTAAATTTCCCCCATGTAAAAAAACGTAATTTAATACAATTTTCAATCATTTTCGAGACATTTCACAAAAAATTAGAAGTTTATTTTTAAAAACCAGAATACATGTTGTCTCATAAAATCCGTAAAACATTCCGACATACGATTCATAAAATATATGTAAAATTGTAAAATACATTCCTATCCAAAAGGTTGAAAATGTGTTTCAAAAATTATTGACATAAAAAATGAATTTAATCTGAACTTTGACCAATGGGGATTATTCAAATTTACAGTTCAGATTAAATTCATTTTAATTGACATAAAAAATGAATTTAATCTGAACTTTGACCAATGGGGATCATTAAAATTTACAGTTCAGATTAAATTCATTTTAATTGACATAAAAAATTAATTTAAGCTGAACTTTGACCAATGGGGATCATTCAAATTTACAACAATATACATTCTTTTTCAAAAGAGTTTGTCACACTAAATAATTCAAATAAACGTGATAAATACATATGAGTTATTTACACAACTAAAGCAATTTTCAACCGCACTGGTGGTTCGGGAAAACGTGGGCCACAGGATGTAAGAATCAGTAAATCTCGCTTTTACTCCAAGAGCTACGAGTCTGACTCTATTCTCCTCGACAAATAAATTCCACGCATGTAGATTGAGACTTGCCTGTAAATAGGATATGATAAACAAATTTTGCTCAGATATGAAAGCTTACTTTTGACCTATATTTAGACAACTGCCTGTCAAGATGTTTTTGAAGTTACACACGCCCAGACACAGTTTGCAAACACATAATTAATATTTTTGTACTATATTTTTGACTGTGTTCACTTATCTGTTTAAAATATTGCGTAATTTAATAAATAAATCTTTAGTTTTTCAATTAATTATTTTTTATTTGGTACTTAATTTAAACACACAAGCAGCATTAGATTTTATTGAATAGTTTATAAACTTGCAATATATTAAATATGTGAAGCTCCTAAATCCAAGAAAGTCAAATACCACTTTAAATCCTATAAGTGCAATTTATTTTGAATCTTTACAAAGAGATGAATAGACGGAAGGTTAGATAGAAAACGTTGCCACAAAAGTAGGGTTTTTACAGAAACTTTTGGGTACGTTTTGGTACCACTAAAAATACCTTTTGGTACCACTAAAAATTGTCGATGTAATCGCTAAGCGTTTTTTGATATAATGAAAACTTTTTAAAATTACAAAACATATACCTTTTATTTCTTGTACGCTATGTCTTCCCGATTAGTTTTGTTTCGATTTGCTTTGTTTATCTTTTATTTGCCCATAAGCGTCGTATATTCGTAAAATGTAATTGTTCAATCAAGAATATAATTCTATAGCGATGAACTATGTAGGTACTATTAGAAATAAATATAATGTGTTAAGTATTTGTGTATCTCTCACTACCTGTGTTTGAAACATCAATATGTATTGATAATTATAATTATTATAAGTCTTAATATAAAATTTTTGTAACTCTCACTATCTGTGTTTGAAACTTAAATATGTATTGATAATTATAATTATTATAAGTTTTAATGTAATTTTTTGTAACTCTCACTACCCGTGTTTGATATATAAATATGTATTGATAATTATAATTATTATAAGTTTTAATGTAAAATTTTTGTTACTCTCACTACCTGTGTTTGATACATAAATATGTATTATTAATTATAATTATTATAAGTTTTAATGTAAAAGTAATATTAACGTGATAAAACTGAAATTATTATTATAACATCTGTGATGTAATACGTAAACAAATAAACACGTAAAATATCATTCCATTCTTAATAATTCCTTGCAACTTAGTCACAATTCCGTAACGAACTTGTAATCGCACTATTTATCCATAAATAATAAAAATGACACGTAATATAAACCGCTAAGCAATAACGACGTAATTCGCCATACGAAAATAGGAAAATGCGGTGTGAAATAACTTAGGATGTAAAATTTCTTATTAGCTTACGTCAGATTTTTTGCGTCTCCGCGATGTAGTCGGTGTGATAAAAACTGGATCAAATGGGGGTTCTCGCAAGGTGAGCGAGAGGCTTATGAATACAAAATAGTTTTAGTTGACGTAATGGAACGCGCGGAAACAATGTGAAACGGCTTAACTTCCTTTTTAAAGTATAACGTAAGTGGTGAGGGAAAATGTGAAAAAAAATGTATACGCTAAAGTATTACATAGTTACAAAAGAGCTTAGTCGTTCTGTCAGTAATGTTCAATGAAAATAAAATTATTGGATGATCTAAACAGATTTTTTTTGTTTTTAAAACTTTTTCCGAATTTCTGCCTTCGGTCAAATCACATAGATTTTTTTTGAAATTCATCATAAGAATCAATCATCATAAAAATAAAAAAGATAAAATCATAAGAATTGATCATTATAAGAAACAAAAAAAGAAAAAATCATCATAGGAATTATATCATTATAAAAATCGCCAAAATATACGAAGTATTATTTTTATAAAAACTGTATTTTCTTTCTGATTGCGAAAATTTCTTTCCGTTTTCGATTGCGAAAATTTCTTTGCGAAGTTTCCGATTGCGAAAATTGCGAAGTTTCCGATTGCAAAAATTCCGATTTCTTTGCGAAGTTTCCGATTGCGAAAATTGCGAAGTTTCCGATCGCGAAAATTTCTTTCCGTTTTTCGATATCTTTAAGTTTGAAAAGCCTATTAGGGAATTATTTGTGTTCATTGTGATAAAAATGATAAAATATTACATAAAATTTATAAATATTTTTACCATATTATGAAGTAAACATGAAACTAAAATTAATAATAAACTATTTTATTTTCAAATGATCCTCTTCACAGAGTACATTTCAGAAATAAATATTTTTGAGAACAAAAACTTTTGAAAAGTATTATAAAAAAATAAGGTTTTACGAATTCTATGTTAAGTCCATTAAATATAATAAGTGTGAAATCGATCTAGGGGATATTTATCTTTGAAGATCGATTAATACTGGGCCTAGATGTTATTAGAGGTTATTTAGGAAGCATGAAATTATCTTAAAAAATAGGTTTCTAATTTCCACTATAAACAATTTGCCCGTGAATTATAAATAAAATCGTCGCCTTGCATAGCGTACCTTATAAAATAGAAACCTTAGAATATACAAACTTTTAACTATAAATTTAAATTGCCATAAATAACACAAGACTTTAATCAGACTTGCAAAAAGTTTTGAATTTCAAAACGGAAATAACTTACCATCATTCTCCGACACGAAATTAAATTGCGACTATAAATTTGTACCACTATATATTCTGAAAAATTCTAACGCTTCTACGCGCGTCTCTCGAATATTTATATGCTCACGGGTTTCAAATCAATAAATTATACAAACTCAAACGATGAACTTTTCAACTGATAATACTGTCAACTGATGGCGCTAAGAAAACTTGAGGCTTGATACTTAATTTCGAAGAAAAGTTTAGTATTTTTGATTACCATCCTTTTTGTCTACAAACAAATAATTAAATTTATATCAGAACTAGCTTTTTATTACAGCTTTTCACGCATTTAACAGACCAATAATTGAATAATTGAATTTACTTTTACTTTCTAAATAATAATATCTAAATAATAATATCTCGATATTGAAGAAATTATTGACAAATCTTAAAAACTTGACGATTATGAACAACAGTAACAAAATAATTTTGAAAATATCTCCTTTATAATCGTTAGCAATTACTACTTAGTAACAAACATACATGAACGAGACGAACACGTGACAGAAGAGTAAGCATTTAAAAGAATAAAAGTGACGTGTAATTTCATGTAATTCAACTCTCAAAAATTATTGTACACAAATATTAGGGGTGCAAGTTAAATAATTGTTTTTTTTTCTAAATTCACTAATCGCGTGGAGTAGCAATTGAAAGGGTAAGTTATAAGCATTGCAAAATATTGTTTTTAGAATTGTGTATAAAACTAGCAATGACAAAGACTTCGTTCGCGGGTAATTAGAAAAAAAATTTCTCTCACACAAGCATGTAGCTCCTGGGTCTATACTATTACCAAAATATACTAATAACAAATTTCATTCAAATCTGTCCAGTAGATATCCGTACAAATAACATACAGACAACCAGACAAAAATTAAAAAAGTTTTTCTTGCTTCCATTATCATTCTGTAAGCTAAATCCATCCCATTTTCAAAATATTTTCAATGTACAGAATTCACCCTATACAATTTTGTTACATCTATATAAGTCAAAAATATTGTTGAAAGTATCCACACAATATCAAATCCCTCCTCTCTCTCCCTAAAATTGCTGCAGTCAAATTTATAAAAAAAATAACTTTACTAGGTACAATTTTTTTGGGGAAAATATTATGATGCTTCTAAATCTCATAGATTTACATTAATAATGTAAATCTAGTATTAGAAACTATATTTAATTGTTAAATGTAATAACCATAATTGTAAATATTAACACTAGTTATCCTTAAACATTTATATGTTTGTGCGTTTCTATTCCATTCTGCAAGAAAATGTTTGTAAAAAAAGCAGGTTCACGTATTATAAACCTTTTGCTCGCATTCGCATTATTAATACGCTAAGTAAATATAAAAATATTTTTTACTGGTAATTGGTTTTAATTTTTTAAGCACAATGAATGATAAATCATTTTCAATTAGAATAAATAGAATTTATTAATATTTAAACATCCTGCCCAAAATTGAACCCATTGCTTTTTAGATAAGAGCTAGCATCTTAGCCTCCATTCTACGGGCCAGTATGTATAACGTCCAAGTGTGTATAAATAATGATAAACATTAATATAAAAATATTTCTAATGTTATCTTTTTCTAAATAAATATATCTTACATTAAAAATAATTATAGAAAATATAATAACAAAAGTTGAGTTGTTATAAAAAAATGCACTGCCATACTGTTTGCTTAAAATATGTGTTCTACGCTAGGATGAAGAAACTAGTAATGGACAAGACCCCAATGATGGACACTTTATGCTTTTTTCAAAGAAAACAGGTATTGTATAATAAACTTTTTGTTGTGGCAACACTTAAACATAGACAACAGACTTCCTGTTAGCTTTACAAAATATGTCACTGTGATAGGCCATATTGTTACAAAATGGCGAGGTAAACATTAGACCAAGTTTGTGCTCGTGCAGAAAAATCAATTTATTATCAAAATCGTTAAGAAGATAAGTCTATATTTTTCTCAGTTACTTGTTTATTATGTATTATACCTGTATTCAAATTAAATTTCCAGTTTTGCGTTGAAGTAACGGAAGTAATTTGTAATCCATTCGGCTGATCAACATGTTTTAACTAAGGTTATAGACGGTGTCATTAGTTATGATTAGACTTTCTCCAGTAATCGATATGTGTCCATAATTATTTTCTTAGAAACTTTTTGGGTTGGTACACGGTTTTAGCGCTTTGTTCCATGGTCTTTAAATGTAAATTTAATTTAACAATAAAGAACAAAGTCGATCACTGAATCCAATGAGTATCCTTAACTGGTTTTCATATTTTATTTCAGATGGCACCGAGAAAAATCTATACGCCCAAATAGATGGGCAATCGTAAATATTAGCAATGGAGCGATGATTGTTGTTGCTGCTAAATCATTTGGGGTGCCCCGAGTAACTATCTACTGCCTAGTAGTAGGAAAGGTTCCAACAAAATGCACTACGGGACTTGGTACGTTTTTCGTACCGTACGTCGTTTCATAAGAGTAAGAAGATAGTTTGATCAGATGGATCTTAGCATTGAGTGGAAAACACTTTCCCATATAAAAATAATGGCTACTTGACAGTATGCAAAAAACCATAGTGGAACAAAATTTATCGAATCTATTCATAAACAACAGACAAGGATAAGAATGGTACTTGTTATTCTTAAAAAGACATTCAGTTTTAACTGAAAAAATTACCGGAAGACTTAGCAAGATTTAGGGATAATGTATTTGAAAAATGTATAAAAAACTGGTTTCAGGAAATAGATGTAGTAGTCAAAGACCAAAACCGAGTGTACAATGCTAATGAGAGTGTTTTTTTCTAATCGCCACCAGGGCGTATTTTAGCAAGAAAATAAGAGAAACACTTTTACTCTGTAAGTAACAACTAACGATGAAAAAGATAATTTACCAGTTATATTCATCGGAAAGGTAGTTGGACAGTTACGAACAAATCCCCTCATACATCGCGGCCAGCGTGCCTTAACATTGGGCAATAGGGAAATCAGAAAGTGGGTAGATGTGTAGCAACATATTTTATGAATAAATGACAAATGTCTTCAACCCGTGGCTTGAACGGAAAAAATTGACAAACGGATTATGTTTTTTTAGATGATCACAAATCGCACCTTACCTCTCAAAATTTTGTGCACAAAATTGCATTGAAATAATAGCTTTATACATTAATTCGACACATATTTTGCCACTAAAGGACTTGGTAGTAACCAAATTTCTGAAAGTAGGAAGAAATCTGTTAATGCATGGAAAAATAGAGAAACTTGGATAAAATATAAAAAAAAACATAATTTTGCTCTAGTTTTACGAGGGGTGGTCATAAAATGAACTACAGATTGCATCAAAAACGGATTCAAACAGATGGATCATGTCCAGATGGACTTGAATACATTGATATGATCAAAACTTAAATAGAGAGATAAGGAAGATCCTTTCAAATTATATCCTCAATTGACAGCATTCGTCAGATATTTAAAAAGTGAGTTCGTTAAATTTTTTTAAGTAGAAAAGCTAAATTTTTTCCACGAACTGTTCTACAAAAACAGAAACAGTACTTCACTTAGACGTATTATAAAGTAGCAATATGTTTGAGTAGGATACATTAAGTAGTTTTCTGAAATATTTTATACCTTGGAGTTTTGTGTGATAGCAAGAGTTTTCCGTGTTCCTTCCCTTAATTTTATAATTCCTATTAGTCAAATAATGGTGTAATATTGACATCTATTACATTATTCATCGTGATAGTTTATCAATTTAATGTTGTGATTATTGTATAACGTTTAATGACATTATGTCTATAATGCTACGAATTTTGTAATTGCCGTTATTATTATATTAAATTAGGTTCTAGAAACAAGGTAACATTTTGTTGTCAAGACGATACCTACTAGTATATTACTAAGAAGTGAATGTTTATTTAATTAATTGTGTAATATTCTAAGCATGTATTTGAATACATACTGTTATAATGCGAAAGTGCGAACAACATAAAGGAACGTGTCAAATATTAGCCTGCAAACTACTCCTGGGCACATGCAACTTTAAAGGTATCTTTACAAGGAATTATCTAAATACAAGTGGAAAAAGCTTTCGGGATTGAACAGAATATATCTGTCATATTCTGTTTGCAGGTAATAGCCCTAATCTACGTTCGTGGAACGTATTTGATAAATGGAATAAAGTCCAGCTCCTTTCAAAATCATTAACATTGCGTTTATTCCAAAACCTAGGAAGGTTTCGGAACAAATCAATATTAACTGATTTTCAAATACTATTGTGCACGTTTGCGCTAATGTATTTGCCCAAATCACCAGTGCAGTTA
Organism: Druceiella hillmani; assembly: GCA_039881145.1. Lineage (NCBI taxonomy): Eukaryota > Metazoa > Arthropoda > Insecta > Lepidoptera > Hepialidae > Druceiella > Druceiella hillmani. The sequence continues at coordinate 17,435,134 of JAYKKI010000001.1, forward strand.
GAAGTTGCTGTAGTTTTGCATTAAACATATATATATATATATATATATATATATATATATATATATATGTTAGGTTCATTTGCATTAATAGGGGTGAAATTATTCTGAAAGGAGTGTTTATCTTTGTAAATTTGAATGACGTTTTGTTTAGAAAGTTTTGCATTAAGTTCATTGATTTTTTATCTCGAAGCAATTATAAATTTATTTTACCCTTCAGATAAGATAAAATTTTACGAACTTCATGAGATAAAGAAATATTTGACAATGATTTTAAATTTTTGGAAATTAATTTCGTACTAGTTTTATATGTAAGGTCTTGAAGAATGAAGCCTCGTGTTAGATTCTCTTTTTCTTAATTGCTTTTTTACAATAATGCTTAAAAAACCTGTCTATATTATGTGAACTCACTCTAAAATACAAAGTTTCATGATGAGTATTTCAGGTATATCACTGGAACTTATTACTGTACGATCAGTGATTTTTTTATCAAAATTGTTTAATAACCAAGTAAAGAAGGAAATGAATGAACAAGTATTATGATACTTTTGAAATTACAAGAAGCATATGAAAGACTTCGAACTCTAATCAACAAATACAAGACATCAACAAGTGAAAAGGGGAAATTAAAAAAAAAACATTCTTTTACCATATAATACTTTTTAATTTTTTATACTAATTTAGTATTAAAATAAATAAAATTAAATAAATTATTTTCCGTTAAAAATTTCAGAACATTGAAACTAAAACAAATTTTTGAAGAAAAATTATTAGTAAAAGTGATATTATTAGAATAAATAAACGTTAATGTCTGTAATATTGTCATCGTAAAAAACCTAAACTATCTTAATTTTTATCGTAATTCAGTGTTTCATTTAATTATTATAAAGATGATCAAGGTGAAGGATCTTTATTTTAATAAGTTCAATTTGTGTTAAACTAGCCTCTTCACATTGGGTAAATTTGTTACTACGTATTCTTTATCGAAACATAAGCACACGTTAGGCGTGACGTCATTTCTAAGTAATTAAAGAAATTAAATCTATATACGTAAATAACATGCGAGCCTGTTTAAAAAATGCCATGGACACAATCGAAAATATTCAATAGGCCCCGAGTGTAGCAGAGACCAATATATTTATCTAACATAATAATCTTAAAGAACGTTGGTCTAACTAGGATGTAGCAATAGTAACACGTAATAATAAACTTAATTGACATCAGTAAGTACACTTTGAAGTTAAAAGGTTAGGTTTATTAAATCATAGTCTTCTGTTTCAGTTGCCTATTAACATGTAAAACTGTATAAATAATGCTTTCATAAGCCAAAGAGAATGAGACTGAATGCGTGAGATGCAAATATTCTTTATATATACCACTTATTTTAAATGAAGAATTTTTTTACCCTCTTCACGATTTTATAATGCCCTTAGTTGGCATAATATTCTAACTCTGACCTATTAAAATTGAGAAAAAAAATATGGAAGATACAAATATAATTGGAATAATGTTCGAAGGTCCAATACTGAATAAATGTCGTCCGACAAAAATAGAAATATAATTTTTTGTCATGCTCTTGTTTTATTTTAATTAGTCAATTCCTTTTTTTTTAATAATATCATATGCCACATGTTAACATTTATTCATGTAATCCATTGAAGTATAACAAGCCTTTTGTATTGAATCTGCTATTTCTTTCACGCTGTCTTTTTTGGTAATCGGAGAATTAATTTTTTTTTAATTTCTCAGTAAGTGTCTGAGTGAATCATAAGTTATTTTTGCCGAGTTATAAAAAACTACTTCACTCCTTAAAATTAATGAGTACTTAATGGTGGGTTAAAATAATAAATAAAAACAAAGAGTAATATATAACAAAGGAAAATTTTGAAAATTTTTTAAAATTTGAAAAATATGTTTTGAAGGCTACTAATCTGATGTACTCTAGAAAATATACGAACACTACAAAGGATAGTATTTAACAAAATTTCTGCCTATATATATTTCTAACGCCCACTACATCCTGTCACAAATAAAATGTCATGTTACTGCACCCGAAGCATGTCTGATTACGTCAAAAGACATTAAATATCCATTAACGTTTCCCGTTGTTAATAATTTCAAGCAACAAAGATAGTATCACCCGCCTAGAGACCTATTTCCTTCACAGATTGCGCCCAACTTTGGCTTGTCTTCACTGAGAAATAATTTCTAAGTTTTATTTAAATTATTTTATATTTCGAAACGCGATATGGTAACTTTTGATTGCGTCAATTTTGACCTTGTTTTAGTCGACTTTATTGAAAAAATGATTATATTGAACTTTTTTCTCAATTTAATATGTCTTTTTGGAATGCAATTATAGCTAACAAATATAGTCTTCAACAGTGACATCAGGTAGCAGATTTTTTTCTTTTCTAAAGTGATACAGTTAATTTTGAATAACTCTTAGAACTTAAAAAAAAATTTGGCGTGCAGTAATAAATATGAAAACATTTTTATAAAAATGAAAAAGAAATTCAGAACTGATATTTTCCAGGTAGAAACTCCCCTAAGAAGGATATAACATTTCATCCATTCATCAATATACTTGTTTTATATTTTATACGTCATAAACTAATGACTCATTACTTAGAATAAAACTCTAATGGCTTATTAAGGTATGTATGTATATATATATATATATATATATATATATATATATATATATATATATATATATACATATATATATATATATATATATATATATTTAATATGTATTGTTTAAACATAATATATAAGAAATATTAGAGCCGAATAACATTTTCGTAAAAAATGATATTTTGAAGCTGAACCTGGTAACAAAATGGGTCTAAAAATGGAAAATTTCCTGACAGATTGTCGTTTTTAAACGAAAAGAAATAAAAGTATGTTTCGTGTTCTATTCACTTTATAAGAATACCTCACACACCAATGCGAATTTTTTTTATAACCTTCCTTTATGTGCACGAGACGGAACAAGTCGAAATATAATTTTATCCTTGAAATATAATTTTAAGTTAGCCCATATCATGTGTGAATTTCAAATTCCCATCTAATTTGGTTTAAAAGTTAAATGTCTGACAGATTAAAGTAAGGACGGATAAATAAAAGTTATTGCCACTGTAATTGTTCCGACCGAACGTTTTGTATATAGAACATCTAATATAGTTAATGCAAATATACCGAGTCATCTGTTCATGTTATAAAAATTTATTAAAAAATATAAATTCACTTTCTTCGACGTATGATATACATTTCTAATGACTTCGTAATTTCATATTGCTTTTTTGTCTTTTATATACACGCGAGTACCGTATATTTTAATATACATTTCTAATGACTTCGACGTATGATATACATTTCTAATGACTTCGTAATTTCATATTGCTTTTTTGTCTTTTATATACACGCGAGTACCGTATATTTTAATATACATTTCTAATGACTTCGACGTATGATATACATTTCTAATGACTTCGTAATTTCATATTGCTTTTTTGTCTTTTATATACACGCGAGTACCGTATGTTGTGAATGTATTTGGCGTTAATATTGTAGAAATTCATTACCAGTATTGTAAAAATGCATTATTAGTGCTAAGACCATACTATTTACAATAAAGACAAACATATAAATATGAGTAGACTCGCACCACGAGGTCTACGTATAAATGTCATGGTAAAGTTTAAATATCTAAGGATACGCAGTACTGCTATAAAACTATTTTGGAGGATTAATATAATTTTTTTACTACGTAAACATATTGTCTAAAACACAACAAGCTAAACTATCAAAACTTTTTCAAAAAATGTAAGATCTAGTATCCGTGCTATATTACCCTATGGATACTATCAACAATTTCACAATTACTTTGTAAGGTTCACAATTTATAAACTTAATTATGTAGTTTGTTACGTAGACTCTGCATGAAAAAATCAATGAGCGAAATATGAAAAATTAAAGTTGATCAGATGATAATTCTACATATATTTAGACATTCAAATTTTTTGCATTTTCTTCTTTACTTGCGCCATAAGACTTTGCTCCAAGATTTTAGGTATACGGGAAATATCCTGCCGTTTCTATGGATGCATAACATTTATTTACTGTTTACTTAATCGTAGAGTGGTTGATTTTAATATTCGATATTAGTTTCAACTTAATACCTCTAGCCTTTCCTAAGAAAATGAGTCTTTACAGAGATATAGATCGATTAAACTGAGCTATAGGGATCATTACATTTTTTCCTTCTATGGTAGAGAACCTTAAAACGGAAAGAAAATGAACGAAAAAGCTTTAGAAACGTAAACAAAGTTATAGTAAGTAGTAAAGTAAGTCCTTGAAGTTAAATAATAAATAATAATAAAGATAAAACTTACAATTAAAGTAAATATTACACTACAAATAATGCCGGCTAATTTCCTAAAGAAGTATGCGGATGTTTAAGCAAAGTTATTGACATTGATAGGAAGAGAATTTACACTATAAAAGTAATCAATACCAGGGTACGTAAAAATATAAAAAGGCGACATGAAAAATAAACTTCGAAGTAATATATTACAAGGCGACATGACAAATAAACTTCGAAGTAATATATTACAAGGCGACATGAAAAATAAACTTCGAAGGCTATTAACAGGAAACGATCTCAGAAATACGTAAGCATTATAATATTTATCACCCTTTCTACTAATATTTATCCCCGACGCCCTCTACAACCAAGTCCGGTCACAAATAAAGTGTCACGTCGCGTCATTGCCCCCACAACTTGTCTGATTACGCCAAAACACATTAAATATCCATTAACGTTTTCTGCTGTTAATAATTTCAAGCAAAAATATACACTCTCTTATTCCCTATAATTCTAGAGACCTACTTCCTTCCGGGATTGAGCGCAACTTCGGCTTGTCTTAAGTGAGAAATAATTTGTAAGTTTTAATGAAGTTAATTTCTAAATTCAAGCGCGACAGGGTAAAGTTTAGTTGCGCCAACATGAACCTTGTCTGTAACCAAACTCATTGAAAGAGAGACTCCGTTAGAAGTGATGTTTCTCAATTAAATAAATCTTTAAATTTGGATTATCATGACAGCTTACAAAAGTAACTATCTATACTAGTAAATTCAGGTAGTCGATTTTTTCTTTCTGAAGTCATGTAATTAGTTTTGAGTTACGCTATATTTTATTGGACAAAAAGTTTTCCAACTAAGTTGGAGATATTTTTATCAACACAAGTTATATTTCAAACGTGTATAGAAAAGAAAAAAATTATATTTATGTTTCAAAAACATTTCTCTTTTTTCCCATTCGGGTAAAAATGTTTCGTGTAAATTGTAAATTTAAAATGCCTAATTTACATGGAATTTGGAAAAACCTTAATCTGCTATACTATCTTACAGCCGCAGAAGAAAATTACACTAATTATTGATCTCAAAGTCGTATTTCGATCTTACAAACCAACTAAATAATAATACAGACGTAATTGTTCTAAAATTCATAACAATTTAGGCTTGTCTTGGAAGAGAAGGATATGCCTAGCGTTGCATCACTTTGCTTGTTTATTGTTTTTTGTAATAAACTGATGACTTATTACTTGGGATAAAAGTCTAAATTCTCCTTAAGACCTAAAACCTTTTCTAAAGTATATTTAACTAAACGTACAATGATACTATATGTTACAATCAAGACTGCAAACAAAGCGATGATTAAACCTATTAGATTAATTTATTTATGAATTCTTTCCGGTACACGGCGGAATCTTTAAAATTAAAATGAATTTTCTAAAGATATGTTAATGGAAAATAATCTACTCATATATTTTAATGACTAACTAAACCTTTTAAATACATTACGCGTACTTAATTTTGCAAATCGTATACACTTTTTACTATTTTCTCTTATACTTCTTCTTTTTAATCTTCTCCTTATGATGAGCGTCGTATTCACTTGGAGTTGTCGACTTGCAGGATTTTGTTATTCATTTCCATTGGTACCATAATTTGGCATGTCATAGTCGTTGAAAGACATGCCGCATAGCTCTCGTATCTGGTCGGACTGTCTAGTTACTGCTTTGCTGCTTTGTTTTTCTAGATTACCTTCTGCGCGTCGAGCTTCGTGGCAAAATTATGCGAGTATTCTTAGTAAGTAGACTCTAGTTAGAGTTCCTTAACTAGACAAGGAAAGTTAAAATTTCGTCATGTCCGTGCCTTTGCAACACTTCGTAGTTTTGTAGAGTTTTGGACCCACATACATAAACTATTACAAGTAGACCCTTCAGATTTTCAGATTTGTTTCATTTACTTGTACTTAAAACTTTCCTTCTTGAAAGTGAAAATTTTAGACCAAGAGTATTGGGTAGGTTTTTACGTGTAAGTGTGTCAGAGAGTCAAAACACAAACACATGATACTAAAATGCCTTTTTATTGCATACCATTTGGGTTACAATTTTTGTAAGACCGTGAAACATTAATATTTGATGTTAATTTCAACTTAACATCTCCAATCGTTTCTGAGAAATGTACTGATAGAGAGACAGACTGACAATAAAGTGATCCTGAAAGTTTTCCTATTTTATTCTTAGGTACGTAACTCTGAAAAATAAACAAAAATCAAAAAAAGATTTAGGAATGCAAAAAAATTTTGAACAACCTTGTCATTGAAATTACTGTAAATATTACTAATATTGCACTTGTATTGTAATATGGCACTTGATATGAAAATAGTACTACAGACGATGCTAAAAGCAGTACGAGAAAGATTTAATGTTTTTAAAAATAGTATTGCCGACGTTTGTTGTTGTTCGGAGGAGGTAGTCTAGATTTATAAGACAAAAATTTAAGGTAAAAACAAGTTTTTTTTCAAGCAAGTGCTACAAACGTTAACTTCTCTCAATTATCGATAACTGCGTCCAGTATACAGATACGTGCCGATAAAACGCTTTTTAAAACTTCCAGTTTCTACGTCTAATGCTTGTTGAAAAAAGTCTGAGATAGACAGTTAGACGAAAGGTCACATAAATGTGTTTGCAAGGTTCGAGATTTTTCTCCCACCATGGAATTCCCCAAAAATCGACCTGTTAAAAAATATCTCTTAAGCCACCAAATTTAAATGGCTGTAATATCAGCTATTTAATTAAAAACAAACATAAAAATTATTACTACTACTTTTTTCGAAATGACTTTTAAGGTGACATTCCACAAACCAGTACAGAGCATATATTTATTTACATTGTTTTGCCTTCTATTCTATGGCCTCTAGAAAGATACATTAGACCCCTCCAAGTAAACATTGGTATTTCGTAAATTTCATATCTAAATCTTATTGTATTCACAAAGTTTCCATCCCACAGATATAGAGCATATTTAATTAGATTCAGTTTGTACCGTTTGCGTAAGTTAAAGGACCATTAACAAGATACGCAATATAATTATCAGAACAAAAATATAATTTAATAAATTAGATTTTAAGCTATAATTTTACTTACACTGAGTTTTAATGTAATACTTCAGCAAATATAATTGAAATGATTCATAGATTATTTAATAAAATCTGTACTATAATACGAGTATAGATACCTAGACAAATAAACACATACGATTTCCTTTAAATTTTTTAACACTCCTTTATCACTTAGTTGCAACGAGACAAGGAATATAAACTGTGAAGGCACATAAGGCGTGTAAGTCGCTATCTGAAAACAGGAAACTGCTTATCTACGGTGCGAAATAACTTAGGGCGTACAAATTCTTATAAGCTTATATTAAATTTTTCACGTCTCTACGATGTAGTTGGTGAGATAAAAAGTGGAACAAATGGGGGTTCTGGTGAGGTAAGCGAGTGGCTTATGCATACAAAATAGTTTCAGTTGACGTAATGGAACGCACGGAAACAATGCGAAACGGCTTAACCTTGTTTTCAAAGTATAATGTAGGTGACAGGGAAAAAAAATGGTAACAAAATTTTGTAAATGACTAAAATGCTACTTTCTTACAAAAGAAGTTCAGTTAGTTATTGTGAGAGAAAAAAATAAAATATGATTCTTATCAGAAACAATTGTTATTAAAAAGGATGAACTTACAAAAATAAATTATAATCATAGATATTATTTGACATAAGATTTTCACGTAAAAATAATATAATATTGAATATATTTGGCGTTAATTTTGTAGAAATTCATTGTTTAAAATTAAATGAAACTACGCGATGTAGTATTGTTTCGAGTTTTAGACTTTAATTTCTTTACCACGACCTAGGTTTCGTTGTATTACAATATTTTCGGGTGGGCTCTTAGCAAAGATTAACTCTTAGAAACTTCCAACAGCATTTATATAATACAAAAACAATAGCGAAAGTCGGGTTTGTGCGGGTTTTCCCACTGCTTATGTTAGTGAGTTTATTACAGTGGAGCGGTGTAGTTTTTATTATACTTTCGAAAGTTATACAATATACAAAAATTTAGTGTAAAAAAATTAAGTTGTTGTTATTCTATGACGTTATACAATGCAAATGTTCCGGTGTATGTAATAAAATTAAATTGATATCATTCTCAGTAATATATTTATGCAATTGCAAGGGTATCTGATAGAACAATGTTATACCACTAATTATACAATGTTATACACTAATCATACTTCCCGTTTTACTTATTTATTTATTATTTTTTATTTATTTTTTTGTATTAAATATGTTTTTTTTATTTTTTCAACATTTTTTTCTATTTTTATTCTATTTAATTTTACTTTTTTTATTTAGATGTGTAGCCGGCTGAAAAGATTTGAAGTGTACTTCAGTATCAATGTTGTCTAACTATATTATATCTACAAAATATTAAGTATGGGTGATGATATTATATTTAGGTGTTCGTTTAATATATTAACATTGGTGTCTTTTTTATGTCTGTTTATTTTTAATGTTTCTAGAATATTAAGTTTATTGCATTTTGTATTTATTTGCATATATATGTAGAGAGCATTATCGGTATGAGGGTTATATCTATTTTCAATGAGGTGTTTTGCAAAGTGAGATTGTCTGGTTTGTTATTTCGCCTGCTGGCAATGTGTTCTTTGTATGTGGTAGTACTCTATAACTTTTAAAATGACACCGATCTTTAATAAGGGTTATATCTTGAAAGAATATTAAATTATTTCAACTATAGCACAACATAAGTATAAAAAAATATCTGCTTCATGCAGCATGCTTCATAAAATAGGAAATTATTTCAATAGATGTACTATTAATTAAAAATTGATATTGCCATAAATAGAATCTAACTTTAATTAAAAATAGTGAAAGATCTGCTCGTATATAAGAAGTTGAAGAGACGTTGACGTATAAGACGTTGAAGCCTTTTAAGTTATTTTGTACGTTATATGTTATTGATTTGAGCTAAGTTATTAAAGCAGAATTAAATAAAAAGATTAAACAATGTTTACAGTAATTAAGAATTTTTATAATGTTAGATCCTTTTTCACTACTAATAAAATAAATCTATTTTGTGTCGTTTGCTGTATGGTATTATCACTGAATTCAGAATTTCCGCTTTCGTCAATATTTTTAAATCACAATACGCTCCATTAACTTTAATTAACTGAAACAAGTAGCAAAATATTTAGTGGTATAAAATTGAGTTTATAAATAATAACCATAACATTCTTATACGTAAACAAAACACCAAGAGGTGACAAAATTATAATTTAATAAAAGTTCGACATTTTTTTTATTTTGAAAGAAAATATCACTCTTACTTTTAAATTATAAGTAATGTTTGAATCTTTAAAGAAAATTGCAAATTTTGTCGTTTTTCTACATTTTTATATTTACATTCTTTAGATATAATCTTGAAATAAAGTCTTGGTAAAATCAAGTGTGCACAGCAGAAATTTTCCTTAAATAAACAATTGTATGAAAAATAATAGGGTAAAAAGATATCCACATGAAGCGAACACCGAGGAGAGTCACTGACCAGGAAAATTGAGACCGAACCAGAGAGCCGGTGTGATTAGACGAACCTCTTAATATATACCAGAAATCTATACCGCTTCTGCGACCTCGAATGTCGATTCATTGTTAAGAAATACTAATTAAAATATTCAGGATAAGCGTTAACCTCACCCGAATATCTAACCCCATCGTGCATTATAATTAAAGAAAGGTGTCTATCTGAACGCTTGCATCTTAGATTAGTCCAAAATATTTTCAAGTTAGACTCAATGCTGGCTTCCATATTTCGTACAAATGCCCTATGTAGGGCTATTGTGTTATATTCAACTTGTGTGTGCCGAGAACTAAACATTTGACGATCACAGCTAAAATAGAATATGTTTTTATAATATTTACAACTTAATAAGCTCATCGTTAACCAAGACAAATAAAGATACCGCTGGTTTATGCCGGTTATCATTATCAGATTTGGTTTAATCACCTTTTAATAGGAACAAAATATTGTTAATTGTACTATACAAAACATTAAGAAACAAATCGATCAAAATATTGTTAACTGAACTATACAAAACAATAAAAGTTCCATCAGGATCAATAATTCTATAAAGTTTATCCTGCGATAAAGCGTTCAGTTTTTGAGGAACACAAAAACGCTTCAAGTATCTGCCTGCAAACTACGTTTGAGCACGTTGATGTACAAAGGCATATCGACAAACAGTTATCAAAATACAGATGAAAATAAGCTTTCGGGTTTGAATAAGATACGTTTGTCATATTCTGTTTGCAGGCATAAGTCCCAATCTACTTACGCGTAACGTGTTTGACAAGTGGAATAAAGTCGAGCTCCCGGCTTTCGGAATAAAGGCGAGATTGATTGATTTTCACATTCTATGGAGCATGTTTGTACTGATGTATTGGCCTGAACTACCAGAGCGGTTGACAGCTGCTTTAGTAGTGTGCCTAAACGATATTTATTTGTCAGGTTTATTTGCATTATTTGGCGTAAAAAAGTGTTGTGAAAATACTATTTGTCGATAGGAATTTGAATGACGTCTACCATATTTTCTGTTTGTAACAGGAAAACTTAAGTTTATGTTTATGTTTTATACCTTGATAATTTTATAAAAAATTATATGATATTATATATATTTTATGAATTGTGTTTCAGAAACATGGAAATTCGTCAGATAAAAACAAATTCGATCAAATGGTTTAGGCCTGTGAAAATTCATTACTTTCTAGTTTTATTTGAAACGTCTTAGAAAATTTTAAAAGCTTATGTTATAACGCGTTTTTCTCTGCGTAGTGAAGTTTTACAATAACACATATAAAACGCACTTAGGCGGCTATTTTACTAAAACTTTTAGTTAAATCATTGTTATTTGTTATCTAAAGACCAAGAGTACTTGTTTACAAAATGACGTGGATACTAAGAGGTTTAAATAATGCAATATGACACGAATATGAGAGAGAAGAATATATATTTCTAATAACAGTAAAAGATAAGTGAAAACTTGAATTTTAAAATTTAAGAATGTTGTTAATACCGTACTTACCAGTCATTTTTAGTGAGTTATATAAAAAGGGATTCTACCGTTGAAACTACTTAATAAAAACATAAACAAAGCCTAAACATTTCAGTGCAAATGGAAAAATAATTCCCGAAGCTATTAACTGGAAAGTACCCTAATAAATGTATAATCATTATAAATAGTTTAATAATAGCATTTAACACCCTTTTTATCATTCATCCTCAACACCCACTACAACCAAATCCGGTCGTCGGATTACGTCAAAAGACAGTAAATATCTGTTAACGTTTCCTGTTGTTAATCATTTCAAGCAACACAAATAGCATTGTATTGAAAGCTATTTCTTTACCGAATTGCACGAAATTACGGATTGTCTCAAGTGAGAAATAATTTATAATTTCTAATTATTTTATACTTCCAATTGCGACAGTGTAATTTTCAGTTAATTTTACATTTAACTGATTTTAATGAAAGAGGTGTTGCTCAATTAACAAGTATGTGTATATGAAATATAATTACTGCTAACCAAAGTGGTATTGAAGAATGGCAACAGGTAATCCTTGGTAATTGTATTCTCTTCTAAATTAATTTTGAGACACTTTCATAGACACAACTTAAATGCCAAATGCACACACATACACACAAATGTATGTATATTTTAATTTCGTATTTCTCTCTTACTCTCTCCGCAACAAAAGGAATTTACACTCAATATGAAGGCCATAACATGCACAAGGCCAAAATACAGAGGAGAGTCTAAAAACCTATAAAATCTAGGCTTGTTCTTTATTATTTTTGAAATACGGAACTCTGAAAACTGTAAACGAATATACATCCACGTATCACATAATAATGATCTTCAAGATTTCGTAATTCATATTGCTTTTTTCTGTACGCTTCTGAGCAATACATGTTTGTGAATTCAATTTCATTCATTGATCTATCCGAAGTAAAATTAAAAAAGAAAACTCGCGTTAAGATGGTTTCGTACATATTAAGATACATACGAACGTTAAAACATTTAAGAATAAGTAGTATTTTTGTGAAACTATTTACAAGTGTTAATGTTATTTTTATCACGTAAGCCCCAAGCTTTTATGATGTTTCGCCCTCGCTTCGGCCGGTCTCGCACGACCTCTACCGTATAGCGCAGTGCTCGTTGTCCACCAACACTCTAACACGCCTTCCTTTTATTTTTAATATTATATTATCAATACAATCGACAATTTAACAATTATTTTGTTCAGGTTCACATTTTATAACCTTAATTACGTAGTTGGTTATATAGATACTGCATGGAAAATTACCGAAATAACAAAAAAATAAGTTTAACACGTTCCAATGCAACGTATAGTTTGCAATGAATGATTTTCTGAGTTATTCTATTATTTGTTATGAGACTTTTCTCCGTGAACAATTGTCAAAAAACTTTGACTTCAAAGCCTTTCTTTCTTAAATTTCAAGACTTTAAAACGATATTAAACAAAGTAGAATAAAAGGTAAATTTTTCTTATGGTTTTGCCTTTTAATATCTCCTGATATATTTCGATTGATTCCTTTAAATATTTCTGGATTTTTAAATTTTGACAAATTTAATATACATGTTTTATATATTTCATATATAGGTTTCATTTTACAAGTCCGCATCAAAGAGATAGAAAACAGATTTGATTTCAGTTTTCATCCTTTATTTACGTACGGTTTGATCATTTATACTAAGTTGGATTTTAATGCAATAATTTTATTTGTTGAAAGTTTTATTGTTATTATTGATATCAGCGTTATTAAACTAAAGTTCTTATTACATTAATAGGTAAAGTATGTATTGCTGACATGATTCGATACTTGCATGCATACCTATATTCTTATTTCAAAAGTAAAAAAATAAAATTTCTGAACATAACCATAATTTTGTAAAGTAAATCACTTATAATTTCACTATTTACCCACAATAATCATAATTTCGTATATTAATTCAAATATAATTTTACTATTCGTCCATAAATGATATAGTGGTACCCGGAATATAAATTTCGAAGCCACAACGGCGAAATTCGTCAGCCGAAAATAGAAAAATGCGTGTATTCGATGCGAAATAACTAAGAATAACCGAATTCTTAATAGCGTCTCCACGATGTAATCGGTATGATAAAAAGTGGAACGAATGTGGAAAGAGTCATGCATAGATTAGAAGTTATTTATTATTTTCATAGTGTCCTGATTTTTTATACCATAACTAACATCCATTGATACTGAGATGAGATCTTTCAACACATGGCTATAAAATTAGATTAAAGTATAGTTTAAATTATTAACGTAGTTCTGAATTGTGTTGAAAACTGTGGAGAAGTTTTGATATTTTAATAATGTTGAATATGTATTAAAAAAAAATATTGTTCCAGTTTCCCAAACTCACCGGCTAAAAAAGGCCAAAAATATGGTATGCAATTTACATACCATCATACCGTATTTACATACCAACATAGTTTTCAGAATTATGATTAATGATAGAGAAAATAAGAAATTTTTAAATACGTGGAGAAATTTAAAAAAATATTATGACTTCTTTTTTTTAGTTTGGCCCTTTACCGTAGTCTCAGTGAAATAAAATAGTTTATAATTTATGTTAGAGAAATTAAATGAGAAACCAATAATTACATTCCTCAATTTATATGTTTCTGTGGTAACTCAAATTTTATTTCTGAAAATATTACTATAATAGCAAATAATATTAATAATAAGATTATTTCAATGTACTGAGTATGTGAACGAAAAAACAATAACAGTAAATAACAAAAACTTCATTTAAGACAAAAAGTGTTAATATGTATGTGTTTTGGAGAAAACTCTTATACTAAGTGTTTTGGAGAAAACTCTTAAACTTACTAAAGTGATGAAGGGCCTAATTTTTTTAATTTTCCTAACGTTCCTTTGTTCCGTTAAATTTTTTGCTTTTCGTTCTTACTATCAGAAGTTTTTTGCTATAAATACGACTTTGTACCGTAAGGATTTTAACTTCGGTGACTGGACCAGTTTTGTGCTTCTGATTTGCATTGGCGTTTTAGAATAAAGTATTCGAAAAGCGGAATAGCAGGGATTGGATTTTCTTACCTTTAAATATTAACTGAAAGAAATGAACAAATACTAGCTGAAATTTAAAATGATCCAATAGTAAATATAAGTAAATTTAAAGGACGTTCCGGCATACCACGCTCTATTGTTTATCATTTACCACTCAGGGCAAATTTGCATCCATATCGTATTCAATGGATGCAATCAGCACGCAATTACAAGATTTTGCAAATGGAATATAATTTTGTCTAGACATGTCGAGAAAATATGTGAAAGATCCGATCTTTTTTGTCAACGTAATGTGGAGTAGTGAATCAAAATTCATGAGGTTGGGAATATTTATCATGCGTAATAACCACCTGTTTATACTCACACTTTGCATCGTTTCATCCGCTGTACAATTTTAACCCAGGATCGATTAATATGTGTAATTTAGAAATTATTAAAATAATAAATTAACTCTGAAATATGGACTTTCGCATAATCTTGTTTTGCTTTAGATCGATTGATTATATGGTTCTATGTCCATAAATTTCGATTGAACCATTGACTCACAGACACCTTGTATTAAAAGATAATATCAAACTTTCTGCGAAAACGCTCGATTTTAATCATGTCATGTGTGATGTCATTTCTAAGTAAAAGAGTAATTAAAATCAAGCGTGCCTGTTTATAAATTGTGATAAAAATGTACAATATGCGCCGAATGTGAAAGAGATGAACATATTTATCTAACATATCTTAGACAAGGTCGCTCTAAAGTACATTTTATAAATATTATTAATAATATATAATTATAATAGTATTAATTAATGCTTACACCAACATGTATGTTTTGAGGTTGAAAAGTTAGGTTTACTGAGGCATGTTATTTTTATATCCCAGTTGCCTTATGACATACAAAATTATATGGAGTATAGAATAATAATTTCAGTACGTCAAACCATAATTAAAGTTGAAATTGTGAGACGGACATATCCTTAATATAATCTATTTACTTCACGTTGAGAAATGTTTTTCCTCAATCACAATTTTATGATACTATTGTTTGTTTATTCCAAATTAAGGAATAAAATTTCGAAGATACAAATATAATTGAGACAATGTTCACTAATCCACTGATGAATAATTGGCTTAATCAGGAAAACTTAATTTTTTTTGTTTTCAAAAACATATGCAAATTTTATCGACCATGTAATTTGCGAAAAAATTGTAATCCTAATTTTTGAAAAGGCTTTCGTCATTTTAATCGGTTAAATTTTTTTTAATCGTGTTGAACTTCATTGTTCTTAATAGTGTTGAAAGTCATTGCTCGTAATTTACAAAGAAAAACAAGTGTATATAGTAAATATCTTTTCTGATAATCCGAGAATCAATTTGGTTTTTAATTTCTCTGAACGAAAAATTTCGTTTTTATAATGCCGATTATGCAATAAGGGTCTGAGTTGGTTGTCATCACCAAAAGATAAATGACAAGGTCAAATTTTAAATGCTTAAAATAAAAATATTATTGTCTTAATTACAAGTTATTTTTTTTTATTATATAAAAGTAATTTTTCCCCAAAAGTACTCAATAGCAGGGTACTTAAAAACATAAAAAGACATATATTGTAATGCGAATTGAAAAATAAACTTCGAATGCTATTAATGGGAAACGATCTCGGAAATACGCAGGTATTATAATATTTATCATCCTTTCTACCAATATTTATCCCCGACGCCCGCCCTGTACAACCAAGTTCGGTCACAAATAAAATGTCACGTCATTGCCCCCACAACTTGTCTGATTATGCCTAAACACATTAAATATCCATTAACGTTTCGTGCTGTTAATAATTTCAAGCAAAAATATGTACACTCTTATTCCCTATAATTCTAGAGACCTACTTCCTTCCGGGATTGAGCGCAACTTTGACTTGTCTTAAGTGAGAAATAATTTGTAAGTTTTAATGAAGTTATTTTAATTTCAAGTGCGACAGGGTAACTTATAGTTGCGCCAACTTGAACCTCATCTGTAACCAAATTCATTGACAGAGGGACTCCGTTAGAAGTGATGTCTCTCAATTTAAAAATATTTAAATTTGGAGTACAATAATAGCTAACAAAAGTAATTTTCTATCCTGTTAATTCCAGCTAGTCGTTTTTTCTCTCTTCTGAAGTGATGCAATTAATTTTGGGTTACGCTACGCTACATTTTATTGAACAAACATTTTTCCAATTAACTTAGAGGGATTTTATTGGCATAACTTATATATAAAACCTATATAAACAAGGAAAATATTCATATATTGAATATATTTGGCGTTAATTTTGTTGAAATTCCTTATTCACAATTAAGTGAAACTACGTGACGTAGTATTATTTCTACTTTATTTAAATTCTTTACCACGACTTAGGTTTCGTTGTATTACAACACCTTCAGGTGGGCAATTGGCAAATATATTTGCTACTTATATAATGACAAACTAAACCTGTAATACATTATGCATATTTAGTTTTATTAATCGTACACACTTTTTACTATCTTCTTTTATTCTTCTTCTTTTTAATTGTATTAATTTGGAGTTGTCAACTTGCAGGATTTTCTTATTCATTTCCATCGGTACCGTAATTTGGCATATAATATGAAGTCGTTGAAGAAAACGCCGCATAGCTCTCGTACCTGGTCCGATTACCTGGTCACGTACCTGTTTTTCTAGATTATCTTCATCGCATCGAGTTTCGTGGCCAAATTATTCGAGTATTCTTAGTAGGTAGTCTCTTGTTAGGGTTCGTTAAACAGGAAAGGAACAAATACAATTTCGTTATGTCCGTGTCTTTATCACACTTCATAGTTTTGTAGAGATTTGGAACCACAGACATGAAATGTTACAAGCAGACACTTCAGATTTTCAGATTTGTCTTCTTTACTTGTATTAGAAACTTACCGTCCTGAAAGTGAGAATTTTAGATCAAGAGGAAGCAATGGGTAGGTTTTTGCGTGTAAGTGTGTCAGCGAGTCAAAATACAAACACATGATATTTGAAATGGCTTTTTATTGCATACCATTTAGGTTACAATTTTTGTAAGACTGTGAAATATTAATATTTGATGTTAATTTTAACTTGATAGCTCCAGTCGTTTCTGAGAAGAAAGGTATTCATAGAGACAGACTGACAACAAAGTGCAAATTTAAATTGGTATATTATTAGCTATTTAATTAAAAATAAAAAAAAATTATTACTTTTTCACTTTTTGACTTTAACAATGACATTCCCCAAACCAATATATTGCATGTAGTAAATTCATTGTTTTACCTTGTGTTCTACGGCCTCTAGAAAGTTACATTGTACCCCTTCAAGTAATTATTGGTTTTTCATAAACTTCATATCTAAATATTATTTTATTCATAATGTTTGCATGGTAAAAATATACTGCGCATTTAATTGGATTCAGTTTTTACCCTTTGCATAAGTTAAATTACCGTTGTATTAAATTAGATTTTACACTATAATTTTAATTACACTAAGTTTTAATGTCATACTTAATTCAGTACAATACAACTGAAATAATTCGTAGATTACATAATAATTTATGTATAATAATACGTATATAGATACATAGACAAATAAACACATAAGATTTCCTTTCCATTTCTTAACACCACTTAGTTGCAATTTCTTAACTAATTTAATTGCAATTCCATTATTTATCCAGGAATAATAAGACGAGACACGGAATATAAACTGTAAAGCCACAGCGGCGTGTAAGTCGCTATCCAAAAACAGGAAACTGCTTGTCTACGGTGCGAAATAATTTAGGGCGTACAAATTCTTATAAGCTTATATTAGATTTTTCACGTATCTACGATATAGTTGGTGCGATAAAAAGTGGAAAAATGGGGATTTTCGTGAGGTGAGTGAGAGGCTTATGCATACAAAATAGTTTTAGTTGACGTAACGGAAATCACGGAAACGATGTGAAACGGCTTAACTTTGTTTTCGAAGTATAATGTAGTTGAGAGGGAAAAAATATGGTAACAAAGTTTTGTAGATGACGAAATAGTAAGACATCAAAAAAAAAATAAGACATCATTCTTATCAAAAATAATTAACATTCAAAAGTGTGAACTTACAAAAAATAATATTATAATATATGCCTATTTAATCATAGCACCAAGGTCCTACCTCGAATAGCTATCGATATTATTTTGACATTAGATTTTTACGTTCAAAACAATATATTTCAATCAACCCATCTTTAGGAACCAAAATGAGGTAATTTTGTGCCATAGCGGCTTTACTGAATATCTCTGACAAATATCTTTGTTAAAATACGTTTCAAAAAGTATTTAAATGAAAATAATCCTTTTTCGAATGCATTTCCGAAATTGAAGGAAACATTTTTTTTTGGAAATTGTAAAGTTATGCTAAGTATCATAAACCAATCAATTCATTATCGAAAAAATCTGTATCTGTATTTATCCTTTGGGTATTAAGATGTTTCAGCCTTATTATAAGAAAAACTCCAGATAGGCTGAGCAAGGCAAATTACTGGGAAACGAGACGAGACCTCATGGTTGAAGGCCGGCTTGATAGGCTAATCAAATTACAAGGGCCCTACAAATAATCATTCATGAGATCATAAGATTAACGTAAGGTCGCAAAAAATGGCGGCCTGAAATTAACTCCAAAACGGTATCTACAGTTGTGGGTCAAGATTATCTGGAATAGGTGAACGATTGAAGAAAAAGAAGAAAGATTAGTGAAACGTTATGTTCATTCTGGGATTCACAATATTTCTGCGATATTAGGGAAAAAAATCTAAAGAATTTAAAACAAAATATTTTCAAGTATACTATGATGCGTTTTAAAGAGGATATTTTAACACCATTGCATTGGACCCCTTCAAGTAAACATCATGAGAAAATAAGTATTTTATAAAATGTTATGAAAATAATATAGCAATATAAATCTTAAAATTAAGCTGATTAAAAATAATAAGCACGAAATAGTTTCAGATATATTTTTCGGTACATGATTAATTATCATCAGGCCTTGAGGTTACTAGAGGTCATTCTAGATAATATGAAGTATTGTGTTGGTAAGAAAGCCAAGTTCTAATTTCCGTTTTATTCATATTATTCTGGAAATTTATAAATGTATAGATACTCGATAACTTTCAAATTACATCGATCTTTAATATCGACTAAATCTTGAAAGAATATTCATTTTTTACAACGATAACACAATATAATTATTATAAAGTCTCTGCTTCATACAGCGTGTTTAATGAAATAGAAAATTATTTAAATGGAAATTAATTCGACATTGTTGAAAATGTCCGTAATTTAAGGACATTAAAGAAAATAATCAAAGTTATGAAAAAATGAAGTGCTAAAAATTAATTAAAAGTTTACTGGGAAGCTTTAATGATGCTTCTAAGTTTTTGAGAAATTCACCAAATTTATAAGCCTCTAAAATATCCAATATATTCATGTGATGAAAATTAATGTTAGTATTTTTAAATGTTAATGCTTAAATGTCTATAAGTACGGATAGGTACACAAGTAGTGAATGATCTGCAAATCATTCTGCATTGTTTGTTGTATGGTATTATCACTGAATTAAGCTTTTTAATTTCATCAATAGTTTTTTCCCAATATGCTCTATTTTTAATTACTCTACATAGGAAAATATTTAGTGGTATAAAATTGAGGTTATTTATAATAGCCATGGGATTCTTATATGTAAATAAAACTTCAAAGAGGTGGCAAAATGATTATTTAATAAAAATTTGAATATTTGTTTATTTTCAAAGAAAATATCATTCCAATTTTTAAATTGTAAGTTATTTTTGACTCTTTAAATAAAACTAAAAATTTTGTCATTTTTTCCCATTTCCATTCCTAGTTTCTTCAATTCTAATCCTGAAATAGAATCTTGGTAAAACCAAAAGTGCGCAGCCTACATTTTCCTTAAATAAAAAATTGTATGAAAAATATTAGGGATAAGAAGATATCCACACGAAATGGACACCGAGGATAGTCACTAATCAGGAAAATTGAGGCCGGACCAGAGGGCCGGTGTGATTAGACGACCCTCATGATATATACCAGTCATCTGTACCGCTTCTGCCAGCTCAAAACCGATTAAAATATTCAGGAAAAGCGTTAACTTCTCCCAAGTATGTAATCCCATCGTGAATTATAACCAAAAAAGGTGTCTGTCTGAGCGCTTGCATCTTACGTTAGTCCAATATATTTTCAAGTAAGACCCAATGCTGGCTTCAATATTTCGATCATATGCCCTATATAGGACTATCTTGTCGTGTTTAACCTGTGCGTACCAAAAACCAAACATTTGACGATCACAGCTTAAACCAAATTTGTTCTATAATGTTTATAACTTAACAAGCTGAGCGTTAAATATGTGAAATAACGATATCGCTAATTTGCGCCGGTTAACGTCATCAAATTTGGTTATCATCATTTTATTGGAACAAAATATTGTTAATTGTACTATAAGAAACATTAATAAATAAATCGATCAAAATATTGTTAATTGAACTATATGAAACATTAAGAGTTCCATAAGGATCAATAATCCTATAAAATTTATCTTACCATAAAACGTTCAATTTTTGCGGAACACAAAAACGCTTCAAGTATCTGCCTGCAAAGTACGTTTGAGCACGTTTATATTCAAAGGTGTATTGACAAGCAGTTATCTAAATATAGATGAAAATAAGCTTTCGGGTTTGAATAAGATACATTCGTCATATTCTGTTTGCAGGCATAAGTCCCAATCTACTTGCGCGTAACATGTTTGACAAGTGGAATAAAGTCGAGCTCCCGGTTTTCGGAATAAAGGCGAGATTGATTGATTTTCACATACTATGGCACATGTTTGCATTGATGTATTGGCCTGAACCACCAGAGTGGTTGACAACTGCTTCAGTAGTGTGCGTAAACGATATGTATTTGTCAGGTTTATTTGCATTATTTGGCGTAAAAAAGTGTTGTGAAAATACTATTTGTCGATAGGAATTTGAATGATCTCTACCATATTTTCGGTTTGTAACAGGAAATGTTACCTTAAGTTTATGTTTATTTTTTATACCTTAATAATTTTATAATAAATTATATGATATTATATATATTTTATGAATTGTGTTTCATAAACATGGAAATTCGTCAGATAAAAACATATTCGATCAAATGGTTTAGGCTCGTGAAAATTCATTACTTTCTAGTTTTATTTGA
This sequence comes from Druceiella hillmani, assembly GCA_039881145.1. Classification (NCBI taxonomy): domain Eukaryota; kingdom Metazoa; phylum Arthropoda; class Insecta; order Lepidoptera; family Hepialidae; genus Druceiella; species Druceiella hillmani. Next base: position 17,456,936 of record JAYKKI010000001.1, read on the forward strand.
AACGTCTTAGAAAATTTTGAAAGGTTATGTTAAAACGCGTTTTTCTCTGCGTAGTGAAGATTTACAATAACACATATAAAACGCACTTAGGCCGCTATTTTACTAAAACTTTTAGTTAAATCATTGTTATTTCAATTATTTTTTGGAATTTTAACATTAACGAGTATGTAACGTAATTCTTTCAAATAATTTTGCATAACGAAAACCTTTACTTAGTATAGAATTGCCATACAAAAGTGCTGAATATTTTAAATATTACAAAAAATTCTATTAAAATTAGCTTAGTGGTCTTCATGACATAATAACCAACTAAATGAAAAGATAAATATTCCGATGAATTTGTTTGACCAGTAGCCTTTATACGACCTTTAATTCCAACTAAACTATATGTAAAAAACTCAAAGCATTAAATTACACTTCGTTTCTTATTTTGAAATAATAAAATAATAATAATAAATGACGTATATAAGGCGTAATGACGTAAATGTATAGGGTAGGAAGTAAATAACAAATAAGATAAATTGATTTTTCCTATCGCAAGTAATTTAAACTGCCCTAAATTTGAATAATGTTTTGTATAATAGTTAAAAAAGAAATTTTTTAAATAATTTATACGAAGGGAAGAGTCATTATTTTAAGAGGTTCAATTAACTTTAGACTAACTATTTTGTATTAGCAAAGTTTAGCTGTTAATTAATGACTGTTTATTGCAGTATTTATTCTCTATTTTTAGATAAATACATGGTATGATTTATAGATGAATATTTATAAATAAAAAAAATTATTTTTTTTGCTTCGTGATTAAAATTTGCTGGGAAAACGTTCGGTCATAGTTAAGTAGCAGACGTGGCACCATTTCTGAGGAAACAAAATGATTAAATCAATACATCTAAAGACCAAGAGTATCTGTTTACAAAATGACGTGGATACTAAGAGGTTGAAATAATGCAATATGACCCGAATGTGAGAGAGAAGAATATATATTTCTGATAACAGTAAAAGATAAGTGAAAACTTAAATTTTCAAATTTAAGAAGAATGTTGTTAATACCATAGTAGCAAGTAATTTTTGTTGATTTATTTCAAAAGGGATTCTACCGTGGAAACTACTTAATAGAAACATAAATAAAACCTAATAAATATTTCAGTGCAAATGGAAAAATAATTCCTAAAGCTATTAACTGGAAAGTACCCTAATAAATGTATAATCATTATAAATAGTTTAATAATAGTATTTAACACCCTTTCTATCATTTATCCTCAACACCCACTACAACCAAATCCGGTTGTCGGATTACATCAAAAGACACTAAAAATCTGTTAACGTTTCCTGTTGTTAATCATTTCAAGCAACACAAATAGCATTGTATTGAAATCTTTACCGAATTGCACGAAATTACTGATTGTCTCAAGTGAGTAATAATTTATATCTTATTATTTTATACTTCCAATTGCGACTTTGTAATTTTCAAGTAATTTTACATTTAACTGATTTTAATGAAAGAGGTGTTGCTCAATTACCAAGTATGTGTATATGAAATATAATTACTGCTAACCAAAGTGGTATTGAAGAATAACAACAGGTAATCCTTGGTAATTGTATTATCTTCTAAATTAATTTTGACACATTTTCATAGACACAACTTAATGCCAAATGCACACACATACACACAAATGTATGTATATTTTAATTTCGTATTTCTCTCTTACTTTCTGCGCAATAAAAGGAAATTTACACTCAATGCGAAGGCCATAACCTGCACAAGGCCAAAATACAGACTAGAGTCTAAAAAACTGTAAAATTTAGGCTTGTCTTGCAAAGATGAATGCATTGTTACAAGAGGGGAATAATTTGTCAAATGAAAAGTGAAAATATTTTTCCGGTAATTTTGGAGATAATTTCATTTCATATTTTTCGACATCTCTCTGAAGATATATTACTTTAAAATTATTAAAAATGTGTTTTCATTACATATGGGATTTAAAATTATTTTCTAATATTGGCCTCTGAATCCCTAAAATGTTCATCAAAATATTTTTGAGCGTAAGGTATTAAGATATGTTCAAGATGTTATGATTTATGACCATGCCAATTTTTAAGTTTCTATTTCAAAAGGTTTTTTGGGGAAAATGGCTGTTGGTTTTTATTCTTTTTGAAATACGGAACTCTGAAAACTGTAAACGAATCTACATCCACGTATCACATAATAACTATCTTCAAGATTTCGTAATTCACATTGCTTTTCTCCGTATGCTTCTAAGCAATACATGTTTGTGAAATGCAATTTTTCATTCATTAATCTATCAGAAGTAAAATTAAAAAAGAAAACTCGCGTTAAGATGGTTTCGTACATATTAAGATACATACGAACACAATTAAATGAGACCACGTGATGTAGTATTATTTCTACTTTCTTTAATTTCTTTAACCACGACCTAGGTTTCGTTGTATTACAACATCTTCAGGTGGGATATTGGCAAAGATTTATAGCCTAATTTTATAGCCATGTATTGAAAGATCTCATCTCAGGGTCAATGGATGTGAGTTATGGTATAAAAAATCTGGACACTATGAAAATAATAAATAACATCTAAACTATGCATGACTCTCTTCACATTAGTTCCACTTTTTATCATACCGTTTTTATCGTACTTTTTACCATACCATATCTTTGCCAATATCCCACCTGAAGATGTTGTAATACAACGAAACCTAGGTCGTGGTTAAAGAAATTAAAGAAAGTAGAAATAATACTACATCACATAGTCTCATTTAATTGTGAATAATGAATTTCTACAAAATTAACGTCAAATATATTCAATACATACGAACGTTAAAACATTTAAGAATAAGTAGTATTTTTGTGAAACTATTTACAAGTGTTAATGTTATTTTTATCACGTAAGCCCCAAGCTTTTGCGATTTTTCGCCCTCGCTTCGGCCGGTTTCGCACGACCTCTACCGTATAGCGCAGTGCTCGTTGTCCACCAACACTCTAACACGCCTTCCTTTTATTATTAATATTATATTATCAATACAATCGACAATTTAACAATTATTTTGTTGAGGTTCACATTTTATAAACTTAATGACGTAGTTAGTTATATAAACACTGCATGAAAAATTATCGAAATAACAAAACAATAAGTTTAACACGTAACAATTAAACGTATAGTTTGCAATTAATGACTTTCTGAGTTATTCCATTATTTGTTATGAGACTTTTCTCCGTGAACAAATGTCAAAAAGCTTTTACTTCAAAGCTTCACTTTCTTAACTTTTTAAGACTTTAAAACGATATTAAACAAAGCTGAATAAAATGTAAATTTTTCCTATGGTTTTGACTTTTAATGTCACCTGATAAATTATGATTGATTCCTTTAAATATTTCTGGATTTTTGAATTTTGACAAATTGAATATACATGTTTTGTAAATTTCGTATATAGATCTCATTTTACAAGTCCGCATCAAAGAGATAGAAGACAGATTTGAGTTCAGTTTTCATCCTTTATTTACGTAAGGTTTGATCATTTATACTAAATCGGATTTTAATGCACTAAATTTATTTGTTGAAAGTTGTAGTGTTATTATTGATATCAGCGTTATTAAACTAAAGTTCTTATTACATTAATAGGTAAATTAAAAATTGCTGACATGATTCGATAGATGCATGCATACCTATATTCTTATGTCGAAAGTAAAAAAGTAAGATTTTTGAACATAACCGTAATTTTGGAAAGTAAATCACTTATAATTTCACTATTTATCCATAATAATCATAATTTCGTAAATTAATTCAAATATAATTTTATTATTCGTTCATAAATGATAAAATGGTACCCGGAATATAAATTGCGAAGCCACAACAGCGAAATTCGTCAGCCGAAAATAGGAAAATGCGTGTGTTCGATGCGAAATAACTAAGAATGACCGAATTGTTATTAGCGTCTCCACGATGTAGTCGGTATGATAAAAAGTGGAACGAATGCGGAGAGAGTCATGCATAGTTTAGATATTATTTATTATTTTCATAGTGTCCAGATTTTTTTATACCATAACTCACATCGATTGACCCTGAGATGAGATGTTTCAATACATGGCTATAAAATTAGATTAAAGTATAGTTTAAATTATTAATGTAGCTGTAAAACAAAGTTCTGATTTGTGTTGAAAACTGTGGAAAAGTTTTGAAATTTTAATAATGTTGAATATGTAATTAAGAAAAATATTGTTCCAGTTTCCCAAACTCACCGGCTAAAAAAGGTCAAAAATATGGTATGCAATTTAAATACCATCATACCGTATTTACATACCAACATAATTTTCAGAATTATGATTAATGATATTGGAAATAAGAAATTGTTAAATACGTGGAGAAATAAAATAAAATATTATGACTTCTTTTTTTTAGTTTGGGCCTTTACCGTAGTCTCAGTGAAATAAAATAGTTTACATTTTATATTAGAGAAATTAAATGAGAAACCAATATTTAATTTTGTCAATTTATATGTTTCTGTGATAACTCAAACTTTGTTCCTGAAAATATTACTATAATAGCAAATAATAATAATAATAAGATTATTTCTATGGACTGAGTATGTGAACGAAATAACAATAACTGTAATTAACAAAAACTTAATTTAAGATAAAAAGTTTAAGCATGTATATGTTTTAGAGAAAACTTATTTAAAGTGATGAAAGGCATAATTGTTTTAATTTTCCTAACATTCCTTTGTTCCGTTCAATTTTTTGCTTTTCGTTCTTACTATCAGAAGCTATAAATACGACTTTGTACCGTAAGGATTTTAACTTCTGTGACTGGACCAGTTTTGTGTTTCTGATTTGCATTGGCGTTTTAGAATAAAGTATTCAAAAACCGGAATAGCAGGTATTGGATTTTCTTACCTTCAAATATTAACTGAAAGAAAAAAACAAATACTGGCTGAAATTTAAAATGATCTAACATTAAATATAAGTAAATTTAAAGGACGTGCCGACATACCACGCTCTAATGTTTATCATTTACCACTCAGGAAAAATTTGCATCCATATCGTATTCAATGGATGCAATCAGCACGCAGTTACAAGATTTTGCAAATGGAATATAATTTTATCGAGACATGTCGAGAAGATATGTGAAAGATCCGATCTTTTTGTCAACGTAATGTGGAGTAGTGAATCAAAATTTATGAGGTTGGGAATATTTACCATGCGTATTAATCATCTGTTTATAGTCACCCTTTGCATCGTTCCATCCGCTGCATAATTTTAACCCAGGATCGTTTAATGTGCGTAATTTAGAAATGTTTAAAATAATAAATTAACTCTGAAATATGGACTTTCGCATAATCTTGTTTTGCTTCAGATCGATTGATTATATGGTTCTATGCCCATAAATTTCAGTTGAACCATTGGCTCACAGACATCTTGTATCAAAAGATAATATCAAACTTTCTGTGAAAACGCTCGATTTTAATCATGTCATTTATAAGTAAAAAAGTAATTAAAATCAAGCGTGCCTGTTTAGAAATTGGGATAAAAAAGTACAATATGCACCGAATGAGATAGAGATGAACATATTTATCTAACATATCTTAGGCAAGATCGCTCTGAAATACATTTTATAAATAATATTTAATTATAATAGTATTAATTAATGCTTACACCAACATATATGTTTTGAGGTTGGAAAGTTAGGTTTAATAAGGCATGTTATTTTTATATCCCAGTTGCCTTATGACATGCAAAATTGTATGGAGTATAAAATAATGGCTTCAGTACGATAAACCATAATTAAAGTTGAAATTGTGAGACGGATATATCCTTAATATAATCCATTTACTCCACGTTGAGAAATGTTTTTCCTCAATCAGAATTGTATGACACTATTGTTTGTTTATTCCAAATTAAGAAATAAAATTTCGAAGATACAAATATAACTGAGACAAGGTTCACTAATCCACTGATGAATAATTGACTTAATCACGAAAACTTAATTTTTTTTGTTTTCAAAAACATATGCAAATTTTATCGACCATGTAATTTGCGAAAAAATTGTAATCCTAATTTTTGAAAAGGCTTTCGTCATTTTAATCGGTTAAATTTTTTTTAATCGTGTTGAACTTCATTGTTCTTAATAGTGTTGAAAGTCATTGCTCGTAATTTACAAAGAAAAACAAGTGTATATAGTAAATATCTTTTCCGATAATCCGAGAATCAATTTGGTTTTTAATTTCTCTGAACGAAAAAATTCGTTTTTATCATGCCGATTATGCAATAAGAGTCTGAGTTGGTTGTCATCACCAAAAGATAAATGACAAGGTCAAATTTTAAATGCTTAAAATAAAAATATTATTGTCTTAATTACAAGTTATTTTTTTTATTATATAAAATTAATTTTTCCTCAAAAGTACTCAATAGCAGGGTACTTAAAAACATAAAAAGACATATATTGTAATGCGAGTTGAAAAATAAATTTCGAATGCTATTAATGGGAAACGATCTCGGAAATACGCAGGTATTATAATATTTATTATCCTTTCTACCAATATTTATCCCCGACGCGCTGTACAACCAAGTTGGGTCACAAATAAAATGTCACGTCATTGCCCCCACAACTTGTCTGATTATGCCAAAGCACATTAAATATCCATTAACGTTTCGTGCTGTTAATAATTTCAAGCAAAAATTTGTACTCTATTATACCCTATAATTCTAGAGACCTACTTCCTTCCGGGATTGAGCGCAACTTCGGCTTGTCTTAAGTGAGAAATAATTTGTAAGTTTTAATGAAGTTATTTTAATTTCAAGTGCGAGAGGGTAACTTTTAGTTGCGCCAACTTGAACCTTATCTGTAACCAAGTTCATTAAAAGAGGGACTCCATTAGAAGTGATGTCTCTCAATTTAAAAATATTTAAATTTGGAGTACAATAATAGCTAACAAAAGTAATTTTTATATCCTGGTAATTCCAGCTAGTCGTTTTTTTTCTCTTCTGAAGTGATGCAATTAAGTTGGGTTACGCTACGCCACATTTTATTGAACAAACATTTTTCCAATTAACTTAGAGGGATTTTATCGGCACAACTTATATATCAAACCTATATAGACAAGAAAAATATTCATATTTTGAATATATTTTGCGTTAATTTTGTTGAAATTCCTTATTCACAATTAAGTGAAACTACGTGACGTAGTATTATTTCTACTTTATTTAAATTCTTTACCACGACTTAGGTTTCGTTGTATTACAACGTCGTTAGGTGGGCAATTGGCAAATATATTTGCTACTTATATAATGAGAAACTAAATCTGTTAAATACATCATGCATACTTAGTTTCATTAATCGTACACACTTTATACTATTTTCTTTTATTCTTCTTCTTTTTAATCGTCGTATTAATTTGGAGTTGTCAACTTGCAGGATTTTCTTATTCATTTCCATCGGTACCGTAATTCGGCATATAATATGGAGGCGTTGAAGAAAACGTCGCATAGCTCTCGTACCAGGTCCGATTACCTGGTCTCGTACCTGTTTTTCTAGATTACCTTCATCGCATCGAGTTTCGTGGCCAAATTATTCGAGTATTCTTAGTCTCTTGTTAGGGTTCCTTAAACAGGAAAGGAACAAATACAATTTCGTTATGTCCGTGTCTTTATCACATTACATAGTTTTGAAGAGTTTTGGACCTACAGACATGAAATGTTACAAGTAGACGCTTCAGATTTTCAGATTTGTCTTCTTTACTTGTATTAGAAACTTCCCGTCCTGAAAGTGAAAATTTTAGATCAAGAGGAAGCAATGGGTAGGTTTTTACGTCTAAGTGTGTCAGCAAGACAAAATAGAAACACATGATATTTAAAATGCCTTTTTATTGCATACCATTTAGGTTACAATTTTTGTAAGACTATGAAATATTAATATTTGATGTTAATTTTAACTTGATAGCTCCAGTCGTTTCTGAGAAGAAGGGTATTCATAGAAACAGACTGACAACAAAGTGCTTCTACAAATTTTCCCTTTTTGTTATTTATTAACTCTAAAAATAAACAAAAAGGCAAAAAAACATTATGAAACGCAAAGGAAAATTTTGAACAACCTTGTCATTGCAATTATTGTAAATATTACTAATATTGCACTTCTATTGTAATATTGCACTTGATATGAAAATAATCATGCCAAAAGTTGTATAAGATTTAATTTTTTTTTAAATATCATTGCCGACGTTTGAGTTTGTTCAAAGGAGGTAGTCTATGTTTAAAAAAAGATAATTTAAGGTAAAAACAAGTTTTTTTTTCGGTACTTTTATTTCTATTTTTTAATAGCTACTGACGTTAACATCTTTCATTTATCGATAATTGCGTCCAGTATACAGACACGAGCCGATTAAAATGCATTATATAACTTTCAGTTTCTACGTCGAATGCTTGTTGGAAAAAAGTCTGAGATACAAGCTTTGCAAGCTTCGGGTTTTTTCTTCCCCCTGAAATTTTCTAAAAATCGACCTATTGAAAAATAACTCTGAAGCCAGTAAATTTAAATTGGTATATTAATAGCTATTTAATTAAAAATAAACAAAAAATGATTACTTTTTCACTTTTCGACTTTAACAATGACATTCCATAAACCAATATATTGCATGTTGTTAAATCCATTGTTTTACCTTGTGTTCTACGGCATCTAGAAAGTTACATTGTACTCCTTCAAGTAATTATTGGTTTTTCATAAACTTCATATCTAAATATTATTTTATTCATAATGTTTGCATCGTACAAATATACTTCGCATTTAATTGGATTCAGTTTTTACCGTTTGCATAAATTAAATTACCATTGTATTAAATTAGATTTTACACTATAATTTTAATTACACTAAGTTTTAATGTCATACTTACTTCGGTACAATACAACTGAAATAATTCGTAGATTACATAATAAAATCTGTATAATAATACGTATATAGATACATAGACAAATAAACACATAAGATTTACTTTCCATTTCTTAACACTCCTTTACCACTTAGTTGCAATTTCTTAAGTAATGAAATAGCAATTCCATTATTTATCCAGGAATAATAAGACGAGACACGGAATATAAACTGTGAAGCCACAGAGGCGTATAAGTCGCTATCCAAAAACAGGAAACTGCTTGTCTACGGTGCGAAATAACTTAGGGCGTACAAATTCTTATAAGCTTATATTAGATTTCTCACGTCTCTGCGATATAGTTGGTGAGATAAAAAGTGGAACGAATGGGGGTTCTTGTGAGGTGAGCGAGAGGCTTGTACATACAAAACAGTTTTGGTTGACGAAATGGAATGCGCGGAAAAGATGTAAAACGGCTTAACCTTGTTTTCAAAGTATAATGTAGATGAGAGGGGAAAAAAATGGTAACAAAACTTTCTAGATAACAGAAATACTATTTTCTTACAAAAGAAGTTCATTTAGTTATTTTGAGAAAAGAATAATACATGATTCTTTTCAGAAACAATTTTTATTGAAAAGTGTTAACTTACATAAAATAATATTATAATATATTTATGTTTCATTATAGCACCAAGGTGCAACCTCTAATAACCATCGATATTATTTGTTATAAGATTTTTATGTAAAAAATAATATAATATTTCAATCAACCCTTCTTTAGGAACAAAAATGAGGTAATTTATGTGTCTATTGAATATCTCTGATAAATATTTTAGTTAAAATACATTTTAAAAAGTATTTAAATGGAAAAGCAAACGCACACCGAGGACAGTCACTGATCAAGAAAATTGAGGCCGGACCAGAGGACCAGTGTGATCAGATGATCCTCATGATATATACCGGTCATCTGTACCGCTTCTACAAGCTCGAAACTTATTAAAAATATTCAGGAAAAGCGTTAACCTCACCCAAGTATGTAATTCCATCGTGACTTAAAATAAAAAAAGGTGTCTGTTTGAACGCTTACATCTTACGTTGGCCCAAAATATTTCAAAGTCAGACTCAAAACTGGCTTCCATATTTCGTACATATTCTCTATCGTGTTACATTTAACCCGTGTGTGCTAAAAACTAATCATTTGACGATTTACAGCTTAAACCAAATTTGTTTCATAATGTTTTCAACTTTATAAGCTCAGCATTAAACAAGACAAATAATGACAATACTAGTTTGCGCCAGTTATCATTATCTGATTTGGTTTAATCACCTTTTAATAGGAACAAAATATTGTTATTTGGACTATACGAAACATTAATAGTCCCATTAGGATCAATAATCCTATAATGTATCCTTTGACAAAGCGTTTAATTTTTGTGGAACACAAAAATCGCTTTAAGTATCTGGCTGCAAACTACATTTTACCACTTTGATGTTCAAAGGCATATTGACAAGCAGTTATCAAAATACAGATGAAAATAAGCTTTCCGGTTTGAATAAAATATGTTTGTCATATTCTGTTTGCAGGCATAAGTTCCAATCTACTTACGCGTAACGTGTTTGACAAGTGGAATAAAGTCGAGCTCCCGGCTCTCGGAATAAAGGCGAGATTGATTGATTTTCACTTTCTGTGCCGTATGTTTGCACTGATGTATTTGCTTAAACCACCAGAGCGGTTGGGAACTGCTTTAGTTGTGTGCCTAAATGATATGTATTTGTGAAGTTTATTTGCATTATTTGGCGTAAAAAAGTGTTTTGAAAATACTGTTTGTTGCTGCGAATTTGAATAATGTCTACCATATTTTTAATTTTGTAACAGGAAACTTTGCCTTAAGTTCATATGTATATATTATATAATATTATAAATATTTTATGATTGTGTTTCAGTAATTTTGAAATTCGTCAGATAAAAACATATTTGATTAAAATTTAGGCTTGTGAAAATTCATTACGTCTCAGAAAATTTTGAAAGCTTATGTTAAAACGCATTTTTGTCATCGTGGTGAAAATTTACAATAACACTTATCAAATGCACTTAGGCGGCTATTTTACTAAAATTGTTGTTTAATCATTGGTGTTTCAGTTATTTTTTGGAACTTTAAATCATTAAGGAGTACTTAACAGAGATGGTTCTGTTTTATTAAATACCTACTGCGCCATTTTGGTGAACGCAATTTTTTCAAATTATTTTGTATAACGAAAACATTTACTTAGTAGAGAAACTCCATACAGAAGTGCGGAATATTTTAAATATTACAAAAAAATCTAAGAAAAGTCACTGTGGTCCATTAAAACTGGCTCAGTGGTTGTTATGACAGGAGTTTAATAACCAACTAAATGAGAAGATAAATAAACAGATAATTTTTTTTGACCAGTAAACTTTTTATGAACTTTAATTCTAACTAAACTAACTTTGAAAAAAGTGAGGCAATAAATTATAGTTCGTTTGTCATTTGGAAATAATAATAATAATGACGTAAATAAGGCGTAATGACGTAAATGTCTAGGATAGGAAGTAAATAATAAATAAGATAAACTGATTTTTTCTGTAGTAACTAATTTAAACTGCCATAAATTTGAACGCAATGCAATTTTTCGTATAATAGTTAAAAAGGAGATCGAAGCGGATTTTTTAAATAATTTATACGAAGAGAAGAGTCATTATTTTACGAGGTTCTATTAACTATAGACTAGCTACTTCATATTAGAAAAATTTAGTTGTTAAGTTATGCCTGTTTATTGTAGTATGGATTCTCTATTTCTAAATAAAGGCAGGGCGTTATTTGTAGATAAATATTTATAAATAAAAAAATTAATTTTTTACTTCTTGTTTAAAATTTGTTACGAAAACGCTCGGTCATAGTCACATATCAGCTGTTACATCATTTCTAAGGAAACATAGTAATTAAATCAATACGTGTAAAGACCAAGGGTGTCTGTTTACAAAATGAGGTGGATACTAAGAGGTTGAAATAATGCAATGTGATACGAGTGTGAGAGAGAAGAATATATATTTCAAAATAATAATCTCAGAGAAATCTACCTAAACTATGGGTATATTATATTAATTAGTATTATTTAAAATTTAAGGAGAATATTGTCAATACCGTAATTACCAATCATTTCTGTTGAATTAAAAAATAGTGATTCTACCGTTGAAAGAAATTTTAATTTTTTCAAATTTCTTAAAAATAATTTCCGAAAGCTATTGACATAAAAGTACTCTCATAAATGTATAATCATTATAAATAGCTTAATAATAGTATTTAAAATCCTTTCTATCATTCATCCTCAATCCCCACTACAACCAAATCCGGTCGTAAATAAAATATCAGTTCATTGCCCCTCGCAACTTGTCGGATTAGGCCAAAATACATTAAATATACTGTTAACGTTTTCTGTTGTTAATAATTTCAAGCAACAAAAATAGCATTGTCTAGAAAGTTATTTCTTTACCGGATTGTACGCAATTACGAACAATTATCTTAACTGAAAAATAATTTATAAATTTTATTTATTTTGCACTTCCAAATGCAACAGCATAAATTCAGTTAACTTTACTTGTAACTTATTTCATTGAATTCAATGAAATAGATGTTTCTCAATTTAACGAGTATATATCTATGAAATATAATTACAGCTAACCAAAGTGGTATTGAAGAATGGTATTAGATAGTTGAATTTTAGTCTCTTCTAAAATACGCCACGAGTATTTTCATCGACACAACTTATATGGTCAAATATATATATATATATATATATATATATATATATATATATATATATATATTTGTGTGTGTGTGTGTCTGTGTGTATGAAAGAAAGATCAATTTAATTTAATATCTCACCCTTACTCTCTTCGCAACAAAAGGAATTTACTCTCAATACTCAGGTTACAACCTGCCCAAGGCCAAAACGCAGAGGACAGTCTAAAAACGCATAAAATTTAGGCTTGTCTTGGAAAGATGAATACATTGTTTTAAGAGGGAAATAACTTGTCAAATGAATAGTGAAAATATTTTTCCTTAAAGTGCATAAGTAATTTAATCGCTTTGCTATTATTATTTTGTTCTGTCTTAAACTTATGATTTATTACTTAATTTAAGATATACTATCAATACACTGAATATAAAAAAAAAATATTACATTAAATCGACACTAATAATTGAAAATAATTCACTTATCTATCTTAATAGCGTGCTAACAAAATAAGCCCGTTAAGGACGAATAAAACACGCATTATAAGTGTTCCGTGTGCACTTAGTTTTCGTCTTCTGATGTTTTACTATTTTATGTGTAGTTCTTTTTAATATTTGTCGTTTAAATATATGACGTAAGAAATATTAGAGCTAAATTATAACTTCCTATATAACGACGATTTGAAAATAACAAAATGGGTTCAAAAAACGACAACATTAACCAAATTTTAATTTTGTTTTGTGAAAAAATATTAAAATTATACTTATACTCTACCCAAAAAGCCATTTTCACGAATACTCCAAATGCCAATGCAGAAAAGTTTTCCAGCCTTCATTTATATATATGGGAGACATCTAGAAATACAATTTCAAGTCATTTTAAAATGGTGTATATATTATATGTTAATTTCTAATTCCAGTCTTATTTCAACGAATATACGGACGGATTATTTAGTTTACAAGTTAAAAGCCTCTTAGAGAGAGACAGACAGTAAATATACAGACGGATACACATACTCTTAATTCAAGAAATAAAAATAAAATTCATAACCTGAAATTTAGATTACAATTTACTAATAAGTCTTTCCTGGGTAATGGCGTCCGCTTTATTTAATAAAATATCTGAGAATATAATAAACCTTGACATAGCAAAATTTTAAACTAATATTAAACATGTGCTTATTTAATGTGCTTATTATAACATCTCACCACAAAAATTCATTTTCAACATCGTTTTCTTTCATCTTTCAACATCATTATGTCCAAGTTGAAGATGTGTGGAGGTGATTACAGTGTACAGTATATACTAAAATACACATTCTGACCTCATTAAAAGGAACTAATTAATTATTTGTAGATATACGTACAAGACAGACAATAAGGATATTTATTGATAATAATTGAATGTTAAATCGTGACATGTCAAAAGACTTTAATAGTCCTACTTGAAAGAAAATAAAAATAAACAAACAATTGACAGACAACATCGCCATAGCAATAGGCTTTCTACCTAATATGTTCTCTAAGCCGTATCTGCATATCATAGTTATTGAAACCGACCGTTTGAAGTGAAATTACTTTATTTATCAGGAGTTATCACTAATATGACTTTTCTAGCGCAATAAATATATTAACTAAGGGAATATAACAAAGTAAATGAAACTCATAAATTATTGTAAATATCTGAAAAACTATAATATGTCATCGCTATGTATATATATATATATATATATATATATATATATATATATATATATATATATATATGTATATATATAAGATGGTTTTGTACATATTAAGATGGTTTCGTACATATTAAGATACATACGGACGTTAAAACATTTAAGAATATGTAGTATTTTTGTAACACTATTTACAAGTATTAATGTTATTTTTATCACGTAAGCCCCAAGCTTTTGCGATGCTCTGCCCTCGTCCCGGCCGGTCCCGCAGTATCGCGCAGTGCTCGTTGTCCACCCGCACTCTAATACGCCTTCCTATTATTGTTAATATTATATTATCAATACTATCGACAATTTAACAAAACTTTGTTAGCGTTCACATTTTACAAACTTACTTATATAATTAGTCACATAGAGACTGCATGGAAAATGACAGAAATAACAGAAAAAATTATTTAACACGTAACAATTCAACGTAGAGTTTGCAATTAATGATTTCTTAATTATTATTTTATTAATTATTAGATTTTTCTCTGTGAACTAGTGTTAAACAACTTTGAGTTCCGAGCTTCGCTTTCTTAACTTTTCAAGACTTTTAAATGATATTAAACAAAGCTTGATAAAATGAATATTTTTTCTATGGTTTGGCCTTTTGATATCTCCTGATAAATTATGATGGCTTTATTTAGACAAATATTAGAATAAAATATTCCTGGATTTTTAAATTTTAGCAAATCGTATATACATGTTTCGTAAATTTTATATGTTAATCTCATTTTAGAAAGTTCGCGTCAAAGAAATAGAAAACAGATTTGAGTTCAGTTTTCATCCTTTATGTACGTACGGTTTGATGACTTGTACTTAATTGCATTTTAATGCAATAATTTGATTTATTGATAGTTTTAATGTTATTATTGATTTAAGTGTTATTAAACTAAAGTTATTTTTACATTAATAAGTAAAGTATGTACTGCTGGAATGATTCGATAGATGCATATTCACGCATATATATAAATAGGAAAATGCGTGTGTTCGATACAAAATAATAACTAAAAATGGACGAATTCTCATTAGCGTCTCCACGATGTAGTCGATATGATAAAAAGTGTAACAAATGTGGAGAGAGTCATGCAAATGTGTATAGTTTACATGTTATTCATTATTTGCATAGTATCCAGATTTTTTATATTGTAAATCTCGTCAATTGACTCTGAGTTGAGATCTTGCAATACATAGCTATAAAATTGGACTAAAACACAGTTTAAATGATTAACGTAGCTGTAAACTGTGGAGAAGATTTTGAAATTTTAACGTTGTGAAATATGTAATTATAAAAAATATTGTTCAAGTTTTGCAGACTCACCGGGTAAAATAAGTTCAAAAATGTATATACCATCATACCATATTTGCATACCATATTTGCATGCCATCTTATTAGCGTCTCCACGATGTAGTCGGAATGATAAAAAGTGGAACGAATGTGGAAAGAGTCATGCATAGATTAGAAGTTATTTATTATTTTCATAGTGTCCGGATTTTTTATACCATAACTCACATCCATTGATCTTGAGATGAGATCTTTCAACACATGGCTATAAAATTAGATTAAAGTATAGTTTAAATTATTAACGTAGTTCTGATTTGTGTTGAAAACTGTGGAGAAGTTTTGAAATTTTAATAATATTGAATATGTATTTAAAAACAATATGGTTCCAGTTTCCCAAACTCACCGGCTAAAAAAGGCCAAATGTATGGTATGCAATTTACATACCATCATACCGTATTTACATACCAGCATAGGTTTCAAAATTATGATTAAAGATATGGAAAATAAGAAATTTTTAAATAAGTGGAGAAATTAAAAAAATATTACGAATTCTTTTTTTTAGTTTTGCCATTTACCGTAGTCTCAGTGAAATAAAATAGTTTATATTTTATATTAGAGAAATTAAATGAAAAACCAATAATTACATTCCTCAATTTATATGTTTCTGTGGTAACTCAAATTTTGTTTCTGAAAATATTACTATAAGAGCAAATAATAATAACAATAAGATTATTTCAATGTACTGAGTATGTGAACGAAAAAAACAATAACAGTAATTAACAAAAATTTGTTTAAGATAAAAAGTTTTAACATGTATGTGTTTTGGAGAAAACTCTTAAACTAAGTGTTTTGGAGAAAACTCTTAAACTTACTTAAAGTGATGAAGGGCATAATTGTTTTAATTTTCCTAACATTCCTTTGTTCCGTTAAATTTTTTGCTTTTCTTTCTTACTATCAGAAGCTATAAATATGACTTTGTACCGTAAGGATTTTAACTTCGGTGACTGGACCAGTTTTGTGTTTCTGATTTGCATTGGCGTTTTAGAATAAAGTATTCGAAAACCGGAATAGAAGGGATTGGATTTTCTTACCTTTAAATATTAACTGAAAGAAAGGAACAAATACTGGCAAAATTTAAAATGATCCAATAGTAAATATAAGTAAATTTAAAGGACGTGCCGGCATACCACGCTCTATTGTTTATCATTTACCACTCAGGGAAAATTTGCATCTATATCGTATTCAATGGATGCAATCAGCATGCAGTTACAAGATTTTGCAAATGGAATATAATTTTATCGAGACATGTCGAGAAGATATGTGAAAGATCCGATCTTTTTGTCAACGTAATGTGGAGTAGTGAATCAAAATTTATGAGGTTGGGAATATTTACCATGCGTATTAATCATCTGTTTATAGTCACCCTTTGCATCGTTCCATCCGCTGCATAATTTTAACCCAGGATCGTTTAATGTGCGTCAAGACATGAACAATTTAGAAATTTTTAAAATAATAAATTATCTCTGAAATATGGACTTTCGCATAATCTTGTTTTGCTTCAGATCAACTGATTATATGGTTCTATGCCCATAAATTTCGGTTGAATCATTAACGCTCAGACATCTTGTATCAAAAGATAATATCAAACTTTCTGCGAAAACGCTCGATTTTAATCATGTCATGTGTGATATCATTTCTAAGTAAAAAAGTAATTAAAATCAAGCGTGCCTGTTTATAAATTGTGATAAAAAAGTACAATATGCGCCGAATGTGATAGAGATGAACATATTTATCTAACATACCTTAGACAAGGTCGCTCTAAAGGACATTTTATAAATATTATTAATAATTTATAATTATAGTAGTATTAATTAATGCTTACACCAACAAGTATGTTTTGAGGTTGAAAAGTTAGGTTTACTGAGGCATGTTATTTTTATATCCCAGTTGCCTTATGAAATGCAAAATTGTATGGAGTATAGAATAATGGTTTCAGTACGTCAAACGTGAGACGTTGTGAGACGGATATATCCTTAATATAATCCATTTACTTCACGTTGAGAAGTGTTTTTCCTTAATCACAATTTTATGATACTATTGTTTGTTTATTCCAAATTAAGAAATAACATTTCGAAGATACAAATATAATTGAGACAAGGTTCACTAATCCACTGATGAATAATTGACTTAAGCAGGAAAAGTTAATTTTTTTTGTTTTCGAAAACATATGCAAATTTTATTGACCATGTAATTTGTGAAAAATTGCAATCCTATTTTTCGAAAAGGCTTTTGTTATTTTAATCTGTTAAATTTTGCTTTTAATCGTGTTGAAAGTCATTGTTTTTAATCGTGTTGAAAGTTATTGCTCGTAATTTACAAAGAAAAACAAGTGTATATAGTAAATATCTTTTCTGATAATCCGAGAATCAATTTGGTTTTTAATTTCTCTGAACGAAAAAATTCGTTTTTATATTGCCGATTATGCAATAATAGTCTGAGTTGGTTGTCATTACCAAAAGAAAAATGACAAGGTCAAATTTTAAATGCTTAAAATAAAAATATTATTGTCTCAATTACAAATTATTTTTATTATATAAAAGTAATTTTTCCCCAAAAGTACTCAATAGCAGGGTACTTAAAAACATAAAAAGACATGTATTGTAATGAGAGTTGAAAAATAAATTTCGAATGCTATTAATGGGAATCGATCTCGGAAATACGCAGGTATTATAATATTTATCATCCTTTCTACCAATATTTATCCCCGACGCCCTGTACAACCAAGTTCGGTCACAAATAAAATGTCACGTCATTGCCCCCACAACTTGTCTGATTATGCCAAAACACATTAAATATCCATTAACGTTTCGTGCTGTTAATAATTTCAAGCAAAAATTTGTACTCTATTATTCCCTATAATTCTAGAGACCTACTTCCTTCCGGGATTGAGCGCAACTTCGGCTTGTCTTAAATGAGAAATAATTTGTAAGTTTTAATGAAGTTATTTTAATTTCAAGTGCGACAGGGTAACTTTTAGTTGTGCCAACTTGAACCTCATCTGTAACCAAATTCATTGACAGAGGGACTCCGTTAGAAGTGATGTCTCTCAATTTAAAAATATTTAAATTTGGAGTATAATAATAGCTAACAAAAGTAATTTTCTATCCTGGTAATTCCAGCTAGTCGATTTTTTTCTCTTCTGAAGTGATGCAATTAATTTTGGGTTAAGCTACGCTACATTTTATTGAACAAACATTTTTCCAATTAACTTAGACGGATTTTATATAGACTTATTTATATATCAAACCTATATAGACAAGCCAATTAACGTAGAGGGATTTTATCGGCACAACTTATATATCAAACCTATATAGACAAGAAAAATATTCATATATTGAATAAATTTGGCGTTAATTTTGTTGAAATTCCTTATTCACAATTAAGTGAAACTACGTGACATAGTATTGTTTCTACTTTATTTAAATTCTTTACCCCGACTTAGGTTTCGTTGTATTGCAACACCTTCAGGTGGGTAATTGGAAAGGTATTTGCTACTTATATAATGACTATCTAAACCTGTTTAATACATCATGCATACTTAGTTTTATTAATCGTACACACTTTATACTATTTTCTTTTATTCTTCTTCTTTTTAATCGTCGTATTAATTTGGAGTTGTCAACTTGCAGGATTTTCTTATTCATTTCCATCGGTACCGTAATTCGGCATATAATATGGAGGCGTTGAAGAAAACGCCGCACAACTCTCGTACCAGGTCCGATTACCTGGTCTCGTACCTGTTTTTCTGGATTATCTTCATCGCATCGAGTTTCGTGGCCAAATTATTCGAGTATTAAGAAACTTCCCGTCCTGAAAGTGAGAATTTTAGATCAAGAAGAAGCAATGGGTAGGTTTTTACGTGTATGTATGGCAACGAGTCGAAATACAAACACATGATATTTAAAATGTCTTTTTATTGCACACCATTTAGGTTACAATTTTTGTAAGACTGTGAAATATTAATATTTGATGTTAATTTTAACTTGATAGCTCCAGTCGTTTCTGAAACGGGGAAGAAGAAGGGTATAGAAAGTATGTCTCATAGAGAGACAGACTGACAACAAAGTGCTCCTACAAATTTTCCCTTTTTATTATTTATTAACTCTAAAAAACAAACAAAAAGGCAAACATTATGAAACTAAAAGGAAAATTTTGAACAACCTTGTCATTGCAATTATTGTAAATATTACTAATATTGCACTTCTATTGTAATATTGCACTTGATATGAAAATAATCATGCCAAAAGTTGTATAAGATTTAATTTTTTTTTAAATATCATTGCCGATGTTTGAGTTTGTTCAAAGGAGGTAGTCTATGTTTAAAAAAAGATAATTTAAGGTAAAAACAAGTTTTTTTTTCGGTACTTTTATTTCTATTTTTTAAGGGCTACTGATGTTAACATATTTCATTTATCGATAATTGCATCCAGTATACAGACACGAGCCGATTAAAACGCATTATATAACTTTCAGTTTCTACGTCGAATGGTTGTTGGAAAAAAGTCTGAGATACAAGCTTTGCAAGCTTCGGGTTTTTTCTGCACCCCTGGAATTTTCTAAAAATCGACCTATTGAAAAATAACTCTGAAGTCAGCAAATTTAAATTGGTATGTTATTAGCTATTTAATTAAAAATAAACAAAAAATGATTACTTTTTCACTTTTTGACTTTAACAATGACATTCCCCAAGCCAATATATTGCATGTAGTAAATTCATTGTTTTACCTTGTGTTCTACGGCCTCTAGAAAGTTACATTGTACCCCTTCAAGTAATTATTGGTTTTTCATAAACTTCATACCTAAATATTATTTTATTCATAATGTTTGCATCGTACAAATATACTGCGTATTTAATTGGATTCAGTTTTTACTGTTTGCATAAATTAAATTACCGTTGTATTAAATTAGGTTTTACACTATAATTTTAATTACATTAAGTTTTAATGTCATACTTACTTCAATTCACAACAACTGAAATAATTCGTAGATTACATAATAATATCTGTATAATAATACGTATATAGATACATAGACAAATAAACACATAAGATTTCCTTTCCATTTCTTGACACTCCTTTACCACTTACTTAAGAAATTGCAACAATTTCTTAAGTAATGAAATTGCAATTCTATTATTTATCCAGGAATAATAAGACGAGACACGGAATATAAACTGTGAAGCCACAGAGGCGTGTAAGTCGCTATCCAAAAACAGGAAACTGCTTGTCTACGGTGCGAAATAACTTAGGGCGTACAAATTCTTATAAGCTTATATTAGATTTCTCACGTCTCTGCGATATAGTTGGTGAGATAAAAAGTGGAACGAATGGGGGTTCTTGTGAGGTGAGCGAGAGGCTTATGCATACAAAACAGTTTTGGGTGACGTAATGGAATGCGCGGAAAAGATGTAAAACGGATTAACCTTGTTTTCAAAGTATAATGTAGATGAGAGGGGAAAAAAATGGTAACAAAACTTTCCAGATGGCAGAAACACTATTTTCTTACAAAAGAAGTTCAGTTAGTTATTTTGAGAAGAATAAGACATGATTCGTTTCAGAAACAATTTTTATTAAAAAGTGTTAACTTACATAAAATAATATTATAATATATTTCTGTTTCATTATAACACCAAGGTGCTACCTCGAATAACTATCGATATTATTTGATATAATATTTTTATGTAAAAAATAATATAATATTTCAATCAACCCTTCTTTAGGAACAAAAATGAGGTAATTTATGTTTCTATTGAATATCTCTGGTAAATATTTTAGTTAAAATACGTTTTAAAAAGTATTTAAATGGAAAATGGAGCGGACATCGATGACAGTCACTGATCAGGAAAATTGAGGCCGGACCAGAGGACCAGTGTGATCAGATGATCCTCATTATATATACCGGTCATCTGTACCGCTTCTACGAGCTCGAAACTTATTAAAAATATTCAGGAAAAGCGTTAACCTCATCCATGTATGTAATTCCATTGTGACTTAAAATAAAAAAAAGTGTCTGTTTGAACGCTTACATCTTACGTTGACCCAAAATATTTCAAAGTCGGACTCAAAGCTGGCTTCCATATTTCGTACATATTCTCTATCGTGTCACATTTAACCCGTGTGTGCTAAAAACTAATCATTTGACGATTTACAGCTTAAACCAATTTTTTTTTATAATGTTTTCAACTTAATAAGCTCAGCATTAAACAAGACAAATAACGATAATACTAGTTTGCGCCAGTCATCATTACCTGATTTAGTTTAATCACCTTTTAATAGGAACAAAATATTGTTATTTGAACTATACGAAACATTAGTAGTCCCATTAGGATCAATAATCCTATAGTTTATCCTTTGACAAAGCGTTTAATTTTTGTGGAACACAAAAATCGCTTCAAGTATCTGGCTGCAAACTACATTTTAGCACGTTGATGTTCAAAGACATATTGACAAGCAGTTAACAAAATACAGATGAAAATAAGCTTTCCGGTTTGAATAAAATATGTTTGTCATATTCTGTTTGCAGGCATAAGTTCCAATCTACTTACGCGTAACGTGTTTGACAAGTGGAATAAAGTCGAGCTCCCGGCTCTCGGAATAAAGGCGAGATTGATTGATTTTCACTTTCTGTGCCGTATGTTTGCACTGATGTATTTGCTTAAACCACCAGAGCGGTTGGGAACTGCTTTAGTTGTGTGCCTAAATGATAAGTATTTGTGATGTTTATTTGGCGTTAGGAAGTGTTATGAAAATACTTATTTGTTGCTGTGAATTTGAATAATGTCTACCATATTTTTATTTTGTGACAGGAAATTTTGCCTTAAGTTCATATGTTTTAAAATTTGGTAGTTTTATATTTTTAATTTTCCGAGTATAAATAAATTAAATAATATTTTAAATATTTTATGATTGTGTTTCAAAAATTTTGAAATCCATCAAATAAAAACATATTTGATTAAAAGTTTAGGCTTGTGAAAATTCACTACGTCTCAGAAAATTTTGAAAGCTTATGTTAAAACGCATTTTTCTCTTTGTGGTGAAGATTTACAACAACACTTATAAAATTCTCTTAGGCGGCTATTTTACTAAAACGTGTAGTTCAATCATTGGTATTTCAATTATTTTCTGGAATTTTAAATCATTAACGAGTACGTAACAGGGATGGTTCTGTTTTATTAAATACGTAGTGCGCCATTGCAACGTAATTTTTTCCAATTATTTTGCATAACGAAAACATTTACATAGTTTGGAATCTCCATACAGAAGTGCTGAATATTTTAAATATTACAAAAAATTCTAAGAAAAGTCACTGTGGCCTATTAAAATTGGCTCAGCGGTTATCAGGACACGAGTTTAATAACCAACTAAATGAGAAGATAAATAAACAGATAATTTTGTTTGACCAGTAAACTTTTTATGAACTTTAATTCTAACTAAACTATCTTTGAAAAAAGTAAGGCAATAAATTATATTTCGTTTGTCATTAGGGAATAATAATAATAATGTCGTAAATAAGGCGTAATGACGTAAATGTCTAGGATAGGAAGTAAATAATAAATAAGATAAACTGATTTTTTCTGTAGTAACTAATTTAAACTGCCATAAATTTGAACGCAATGCAATTTTTCGTATAATAGTTAAAAAGGAGATCGAAGCGGATTTTTTAAATAATTTATACGAAGAGAAGAGTCATTATTTTACGAGGTTCTATTAACTATAGACTAGCTACTTCATATTAGAAAGGTTTAGATGTTAATTAATGCCTGTTTATTGCAGTATGGATTCTCTATTTCTAGATAAAGGCAGGGCGTTATTTGTAGATAAATATTTATAAACAAAAAATTAATTTTTTACTTCTTGTTTAAAATTTGTTGCGAAAACGCTCGGTCATAGTCACATATCAGATGTGACCTCATTTCTAAGGAAACATAGTAATTAAATCAATACATGTAAAGACCAAGGGTGTCTGTTTACAAAATGACGCGGATACTAAGAGGTTGAAATAATGCAATGTGATACGAATGTGAGAGAGAAGAATATATATTTCAAAATAATAATCTCAGAGAAATCGACCTAAACTATGGGTATATAGTATTAATAATATAGAAGTAGTTATAGTTGAAGATAAGTGGAAACTTCAATTTTCAAATTTAAGAAGAATATTGTTAATACCGTAGTTACCAGTCATTTCTGTTGAATTATAAAAAAGTGATTCTATCTCCATTTCAGTGCAAACTGAAAAATAATTTCCCAAAGCTATTAACTGAAAAGTGCCCTCATAAATATATAATCATTATAAATAGCATTATAACAGTATTTAACACCCTTTCTATCATTCATCCTCAACACCCACCACAATCAAATCCGGTCGTAAATAAAATATCAAGTCATTGCCTCTTGCAACTTGTCGGATTACGCCAAAATAAATTAAATATCTGTTAACATTTCCTCAATACCCACCACAAGCAAATCCGGTCGTAAATAAAATGTCACGTCATTGCCTCTCGCAACTTGTCGGATTAGGACAAAATACATTAAATATACTGTTAACGTTTTCTGTTGTTAACAATTTCAAGCAACAAAAATTTTCAAAAATCATTGTCTAGAAAGTTATTTCCTTACCGGATTGCACACAATTATGGATTGTTATAACTGAGAAATAATTTATAAGTTCTAATTATTTTATATTTTGAAATGCAACAGCATAAATTCAGTTAACTTTACGTGTAACTTATTTCACTGAATTCAATGAAAGAGATGTTTCTCAATTTAACGAGCATATATCTATGAAATATAATTACAGCTAACCAAAGTGGTATTGAAGAATGGCATTAGATAGTTGAATTTTAGTCTCTTCTAAAATACGCCACGAGTATTTTCATCGACACAACTTATATGGTCAAATATATATATATATATATATATATATATATATATATATATATGTGTGTGTGTGTGTGTGTGTGTGTGTGTGTGTGTCTGTGTGTATGAAAGAAAGATCAATTTAATTTAATATCACACCCTTACTCTCTTCGCAACAAAAGGAATTTACCCTCAATACTCAAGTTACAACCTGCCCCAGACCAAAACGCAGAGGAGAGTCTAAAAACGCATAAAATTTAGGCTTGTCTTGCAAGGATGAATGCATTGTTATAAGAGGGAAATAACTTGTCAAATGAATAGTGAAAATATTTTTCCTTAAAGTGCATAAGTAATTTAATCGCTTTGCTTTCATTATTTTGTTCTGTCTTAAACTTATGATTTATTAATTGATTTAAGATATACTATCAATACACTGAATATAAAAAAAAAATTACGTTAAATCGACAGTAATAATTGAAAATAATTCACTTATCTATCTTAATAGCGTGCTAACAAAATAAGCCCGTTAAGAACCAATAAAACACTTGTTATAAGGGTTCCGTGTGCCTTAGTTTTCATCTCCTGATGTTTTACTATTTTATATATAGTTCTTTTTAATATTTGTCGTTTATATATATGACGTAAGAAATACTAGAGCTAAATTATAACTTCCTATATAACGACGATTTGAAAATAACAAAATGGGTTCAAAAAACGACAACATTCCTGGTTCACCAAATTTTAATTTTTTTTGGGAAAAATATTAAAATTATACTTATACTCTACCCAAAAAGCCATTTTCACGAATACTCCAAATGCCAATGCAGAAAAGTTTTCCAGCCTTCATTTATATATATGGGAGACATCTACAAATACAATTTCAAGTCATTTTAAAATGGTTTATATATTATATGTCAATTCCAGCCTTATTTCAACGAATAAACGGACGGATGACTTATTTAGTTTACAAGTTAAAAGCCTCTTAGAGAGAGACAGACAATAAATATACAGGCGGATATACATACTCTTAATTCAAGAAATAAAAATAAAAACATGAAATTTAGATTACAATTTACAAATAAGTCTTTCCTGGGTAATGGCGTCCGCTTTTTTAATAAAATATCTGAGAATATAATAAACCTTGACATAGCAAAATTTTAAACTAATATTAAACATGTGCTTATTTAATGTGCTTATTATAACATCTCACTACAAAAATTCATCTTCAACATCGTTTTCTTTCATCTTTCAACATCATTATGTTCAAGTTGAAGATATGTGAAGGTGATTATAGTGTATAGTATATACTAAAATACACATTCTGACCTCATTAAGAGGAACTAATTGATTATTTGTAGATATACGTACAAAATATAATAAGGCTATTTATTGATAATAATTAAATGTTAAATCGTGACATGTCAAAAGAAACTTTAATAGTCCTACTTGAAAGAAAATAAAAATAAACAAACAATTGACAGACAACATCGCCATAACTTTCTACCTAATACTTTGAGTTCTCTAAGCCGTATCTGCATATCATAGTTATTGAAACGATAGTTTGAAGTGAAATTACTTTATTTATCAGGAGTTATCACTAACATGATCTTTCTAGCACAATAAATATATTAAGTATGGGAATATAACAAAGTAAATGAAACTCCTAAGTTATTGCAAATATCTGAAAAACAATAATATGTCATCGCTATATGTATATATATATATATATATATATACATATATATATATATGTATATATAAATATATATATATATATATATGTATATATGTATATATAAATATATATATATATATATATATATATATATGTATATATAAATATATATATATATATATATATGTATATATGTATATATAAATATATATATATATATATATATATATATATATATATATATATATATATATATTTTCGTAGACTTCTAAAAATCTAATTTTTTTCATAATTTTAGATTTGGTAATTTCTTCTTAAATTTTTTAGTGTTATCAATCGAGATATTATGATTAATGACCATGCTAATTTATAAATTTTTACTTCGAAAAGTTCACAGTTTCAGTTCGAAAAAATCAGTTTTTTTCTTGTTGAGATACGGAACTCTGAAAACTGTAAACGAATCTACATCCACATATCTCATAATAACTATTTTCATAATTTCGTAATTCACATTGCTTCATAATTCAGTTACTAGATAATTTCACAATGATTTTTAATCTTCCGTATGCTCCTCAACATCGTATGTTTGGAAAATGCAATTTTTCAATCATTATTCTCTCAGGAAGTAATTTTAAGAAAGATGATTAACATTAAGATGGTTTCGTACAAATTAAGATACATACGGACGTTAAAACATTTAAGAATATGTAGTATTTTTGTAATACTATTTACAAGTATTAATGTTATTTTTATCACGTAAGCCCTAAGCTTTTGCGATGCTCTGTCCTCGTCCCGGCCGGTCCCGCAGTATCGCGCAGTGCTCGTTGTCCACCCGCACTCTAATACGCCTTCCTATTATTGTTAATATTATATTATCAATACTATCGACAATTTAACAAAACTTTGTTAGCGTTCACATTTTACAAACTTACTTATATAATTAGTCACATAGAGACTGCATGGAAAATGACAGAAATAACAGAAAAAATTATTTAACACGTAACAATTCAACGTAGAGTTTGCAATTAATGATTTCTTAATTATTATTTTATTAATTATTAGATTTTTCTCTGTGAACTAGTGTTAAACAACTTTGAGTTCCGAGCTTCGCTTTCTTAACTTTTCAAGACTTTTAAATGATATTAAACAAAGCTTGATAAAATGAATATTTTTTCTATGGTTTGGCCTTTTGATATCTCCTGATAAATTATGATGGCTTTATTTAGACAAATATTAGAATAAAATATTCCTGGATTTTTAAATTTTAGCAAATCGTATATACATGTTTCGTAAATTTTATATGTTTATCTCATTTTAGAAAGTTCACGTCAAAGAAATAGAAAACAGATTTGAGTTCAGTTTTCATCTTTTATGCACGTACGGTTTGATGACTTGTACTTAATTGAATTTTAATGCAATAATTTGATTTATTGATAGTTTTAATGTTATTATTGATTTAAGTGTTATTAAACTAAAGTTATTTTTACATTAATAAGTAAAGTATGTACTGCTGGAATGATTCGATAGATGCATATTCACGCATATATATAAATAGGAAAATGCGTGTGTTCGATACAAAATAATAACTAAAAATGGACGAATTCTCATTAGCGTCTCCACGATGTAGTCGATATGATAAAAAGTGTAACAAATGTGGAGAGAGTCATGCAAATGTGTATAGTTTACATGTTATTCATTATTTGCATAATATCCAGATTTTTTATATTGTAAATCTCGTCAATTGACTCTGAGTTGAGATCTTGCAATACATAGCTATAAAATTGGACTAAAACATAGTTTAAATGATTAACGTAGCTGTAAACTGTGGAGAAGATTTTGAAATTTTAACGTTGTGAAATATGTAATTATAAAAAATATTGTTCAAGTTTTGCAGACTCACCGGGTAAAATAAGTTCAAAAATGTATATACCATCATACCATATTTGCATACCATATTTGCATGCCATCTTATTAGCGTCTCCACGATGTAGTCGGAATGATAAAAAGTGGAACGAATGTGGAAAGAGTCATGCATAGATTAGAAGTTATTTATTATTTTCATAGTGTCCGAATTTTTTATACCATAACTCACATCCATTGATCTTGAGATGAGATCTTTCAACACATGGCTATAAAATTAGATTAAAGTATAGTTTAAATTATTAACGTAGTTCTGATTTGTGTTGAAAACTGTGGAGAAGTTTTGAAATTTTAATAATATTGAATAGGTATTTAAAAACAATATGGTTCCAGTTTCCCAAACTCACCGGCTAAAAAAGGCCAAATGTATGGTATGCAATTTACATACCATCATACCGTATTTACATACCAGCATAGGTTTCAAAATTATGATTAAAGATATGGAAAATAAGAAATTTTTAAATAAGTGGAGAAATTAAAAAAATATTACGAATTCTTTTTTTTAGTTTTGCCATTTACCGTAGTCTCAGTGAAATAAAATAGTTTATATTTTATATTAGAGAAATTAAATGAAAAACCAATAATTACATTCCTCAATTTATATGTTTCTGTGGTAACTCAAATTTTGTTTCTGAAAATATTACTATAAGAGCAAATAATAATAACAATAAGATTATTTCAATGTACTGAGTATGTGAACGAAAAAACAATAACAGTAATTAACAAAAATTTGTTTAAGATAAAAAGTTTTAACATGTATGTGTTTTGGAGAAAACTCTTAAACTAAGTGTTTTGGAGAAAACTCTTAAACTTACTTAAAGTGACGAAGGGCATAATTGTTTTAATTTTCCTAACATTCCTTTGTTCCGTTAAATTTTTTGCTTTTCTTTCTTACTATCAGAAGCTATAAATATGACTTTGTACCGTAAGGATTTTAACTTCGGTGACTGGACCAGTTTTGTGCTTCTGATTTGCATTGGCGTTTTAGAATAAAGTATTCAAAAGCCGGAATAGCAGGGATTGGATTTTCTCACCTTTAAATATTAACTGAAAGAAAGGAACAAATACTGGCGAAATTTAAAATGATCCAATAGTAAATATAAGTAAATTGAAAGGACGTGCCGGCATACCACGCTCTATTATTTATCATTTAGCACTCAGGGAAAATTTGCATCTATATCGTATTCAATGGATGCAATCAGCACGCAGTTACAAGATTTTGCAAATGGAATTTAATTTTATCGAGACATGTCGAGAAGATATGTGAAAGATCCGATCTTTTTGTCAACGTAATGTGGAGTAGTGAATCAAAATTCATGAGGTTGGGAATATTTACCATGCGTATTAATCATCTGTTTATAGTCACCCTTTGCATCGTTCCATCCGCTGCATAATTTTAACCCAGGATCGTTTAATATGCGTCAAGACATGAACAATTTAGAAATTTTTAAAATAATAAATTATCTCTGAAATATGGACTTTCGCATAATCTTGTTTTGCTTCAGATCAACTGATTATATGGTTCTATGCCCATAAATTTCGGTTGAATCATTAACGCTCAGACATCTTGTATCAAAAGATAATATCAAACTTTCTGCGAAAACTCTCGATTTTAATCATGTCATGTGTGATATCATTTCTAAGTAAAAAAGTAATTAAAATCAAGCGTGCCTGTTTATAAATTGTGATAAAAAAGTACAATATGCGCCGAATGTGATAGAGATGAACATATTTATCTAACATACCTTAGACAAGGTCGCTCTAAAGTACATTTTATAAATATTATTAATAATTTATAATTATAGTAGTATTAATTAATGCTTACACCAACAAGTATGTTTTGAGGTTTAAAAGTTAGGTTTACTGAGGCATGTTATTTTTATATCCCAGTTGCCTTATGAAATGCAAAATTGTATGGAGTATAGAATAATGGTTTCAGTACGTCAAGCGTGAGACGTTGTGAGACGGATATATCCTTAATATAATCCATTTACTTCACTTTGAGAAGTGTTTTTCCTCAATCACAATTGTATGACACTATTGTTTGTTTATTCCAAATTAAGAAATAACATTTCGAAGATACAAATATAATTGAGACAAGGTTCACTAATCCACTGATGAATAATTGACTTAAGCAGGAAAAGTTAATTTTTTTTGTTTTCGAAAACATATGCAAATTTTATTGACCATGTAATTTGTGAAAAATTGCAATCCTATTTTTCGAAAAGGCTTTTGTTATTTTAATCGGTTAAATTTTGCTTTTAATCGTGTTGAAAGTCACTGTTTTTAATCGTGTTGAAAGTTATTGCTCGTAATTTACAAAGAAAAACAAGTGTATATAGTAAATATCTTTTCTGATAATCCGAGAATCAATTTGGTTTTTAATTTCTCTGAACGAAAAAATTCGTTTTTATAATGCCGATTATGCAATAATAGTCTGAGTTGGTTGTCATTACCAAAAGAAAAATGACAAGGTCAAATTTTAAATGCTTAAAATAAAAATATTATTGTCTCAATTACAAATTATTTTTATTATATAAAAGTAATTTTTCCCCAAAAGTACTCAATAGCAGGGTACTTAAAAACATAAAAAGACATATATTGTAATGCGAGTTGAAAAATAAATTTCGAATGCTATTAATGGGAAACGATCTCGGAAATACGCAGGTATTATAATATTTATTATCCTTTCTACCAATATTTATCCCCGACGCGCTGTACAACCAAGTTGGGTCACAAATAAAATGTCACGTCATTGCTCCCACAACTTGTCTGATTATGCCAAAACACATTAAATATCCATTAACGTTTCGTGCTATTAATAATTTCAAGCAAAAATTTGTACTCTATTATTCCCTATAATTCTAGAGACATACTTCCTTCCGGGATTGAGCGCAACTTCGGCTTGTCTTAAGTGAGAAATAATTTGTAAGTTTTAATGAAGTTATTTTAATTTCAAGTGCGAGAGGGTAACTTTTAGTTGCGCCAACTTGAACCTTATCTGTAACCAAGTTCATTGAAAGAGGGACTTCATTAGAAGTGATGTCTCTCAATTTAAAAATATTTAAATTTGGAGTATAATAATAGCTAACAAAAGTAATTTTCTATCCTGGTAATTCCAGCTAGTCGATTTTTTTCTCTTCCGAAGTGATGCAGTTAATTTTGGGTTAAGCTACGCTACATTTTATTGAACATTTTTCCAATTAACTTAGAGGGATTTTATCGGCACAACTTATATATCAAACATATATAGACAAGAAAAATATTCATATATTGAATATATTTTGCGTTAATTTTGTTGAAATTCCTTATTCACAATTAAGTGAAACTACGTGACGTAGTATTATTTCTACTTTATTTAAATTCTTTATCACGACTTAGGTTTCGTTGTATTACAACATCTTCATGTGGGCAATTGGCAAAGATATTTGCTACTTATATAATGACAAACTAAACCTGTTAAATACATTATGCATACTTAGTTTTATTAATCGTACACAATTTTACTATTTAATTTTATTCTTCTTCTTTTTAATCGTCGTATTAATTTGGAGTTGTCAACTTGCAGGAATTTCTTATTCATTTCCATCGGTACCGTAATATGGAGTCGTTGAAGAAAACGCCGCATAGCTCTCGTACCTGGTCCGATTACCTGGTCACGTACCTGTTTTTCTAGATTATCTTCGTCGCATCAAGTTTCGTGGCCAAATTATTCCAGTATTCTTAATAGGTAGTCTCTTGTTAGGGTTCGTTAAACAGGAAAGGAACAAATACAATTTCGTTATGTCTGTGTCTT
Source organism: Druceiella hillmani (assembly GCA_039881145.1). NCBI lineage: Eukaryota > Metazoa > Arthropoda > Insecta > Lepidoptera > Hepialidae > Druceiella > Druceiella hillmani. Next base: position 17,488,877 of record JAYKKI010000001.1, read on the forward strand.
TATCACACTTCATAGTATTGTAGAATTTTGGACCCACAGACATGAAATGTTACAAGTAGACGCTTCAGATTTTCAGATTTGTCTTCTTTACGTGTATTTGAAACTTCCCGTCCTGAAAGTGAGAATTTTAGATCAAGAGGAAGCAATGGGTAGGTTTTTTACTTGTATGTGTGGCAGCGAGTCGAAATACAAACACATGATATTTAAAATGCTATTTTATTGCATACCATTTAGGTTACAATTTTTGTAAGACTATGAAATATTCATATTTGATGTTAATTTTAACTTGATAGCTCCAGTCGTTTCTGAGAAGAAGGGTATTCATGCACAGACAGACAACAAAGTGCTCCTACAAATTTTCCCTTTTTATTATTTATTAAGTCTAAAAAACGAACAAAAAGGCAAAAAAACATTATGAAACGCAAAGGAAAATTTTGAACAACCTTGTCATTGCAATTATTGTAAATATTACTAATATTGCACTTTTATTGTAATATTGCACTTGATATAAAAATAATATTAGAGATCATGCTAAAAGTTGCATAAGAAATATTTAATTTTTTTTTAATTATCTTTGCCGAAGTTTGAGTTTGTTCAAAGGAGGTTTGAAAAATAAGATAATTTAAGGTAAAAACAAGGTTTTTTTTCGGTACTTTTATTTCTATTTTGTAAGGGCTACTGACGTTAAAATCTTTCATTTATCGATAATTGCGTCCAGTATACAGACACGAATGGATTAAAATGCATTATATAACTTCCAGTTTCTACGTCGAATGCTTGTTGGAAAAAAGTCTGAGATACAAGCTTTGCAAGCTTCAGGTTTTTTCTGCCCCCCTGGAATTTTCTAAAAATCGACCTATTGAAAAATATCTCTGAAGTCAGCAAATTTAAATTGGTATGTTATTAGCTATTTAATTAAAAATAAACAAAAAATGATTACTTTTTCACTTTTCGACTTTAACAATGACATTCCACAAACCAATATATTGCATGTAGTTAAATCCATTGTTTTACCTTGTGTTCTACGGCCTCTAGAAAGTTACATTGTACCCCTTCAAGTAATTATTGGTTTTTCATAAACTTCATATCTAAATATTATTTTATTCATAATGTTTGCATCGTACAAATATACTGCGCATTTAATTGGATTCAGTTTTTACCGTTTGCATAAATTAAATTACCGTTGTATTAAATTAGATTTTACAATATAATTTTAATTACACTAAGTTTTAATTTCATACTTACTGTAGTACAATACAACTGAAATAATTCGTATATTACATAATAAAATCTGTATAATAATACGTATATAGATACATAGACAAATAAACACATAAGATTTCCTTTCCATTTCTCAACACTCCTTTACCACTTAGTTGCAATTTCTTAAGTAATGAAATTGCAATTCCATTATTTATCCAGGAATAATAAGACGAGACACGGAATATAAACTGTGAAGCCACAGAGGCGTGTAAGTCGCTATCCAAAAACAGGAAACTGCTTGTCTACGGTGCGAAATAACTTAGGGCGTACAAATTCTTATAAGCTTATATTAGATTTCTCACGTCTCTGCGATATAGTTGGTGAGATAAAAAGTGGAACGAATGGGGGTTCTTGTGAGGTGAGCGAGAGGCTTGTGCATACAAAACAGTTTTGGTTGACGAAATGGAATGCGCGGAAAAGATGTAAAACGGCTTAACCTTGTTTTCAAAGTATAATGTAGATGAGAGGGGAAAAAAATGGTAACAAAACTTTCCAGATGGCAGAAACACTATTTTCTTACAAAAGAAGTTCAGTTAGTTATTTTGAGAAGAATAAGACATGATTCGTTTCAGAAACAATTTTTATTAAAAAGTGTTAACTTACATAAAATAATATTATAATATATTTCTGTTTCATTATAACACCAAGGTGCTACCTCGAATAACTATCGATATTATTTGATATAAGATTTTTATGTAAAAAATAATATAATATTTCAATCAACCCTTCTTTAGGAACAAAAATGAGGTAATTTATGTTTCTATTGAATATCTCTGATAAATATTTTAGTTAAAATACGTTTTAAAAAGTATTTAAATGGAAAATGGAGCGGACATCGATGACAGTCACTGATCAGGAAAATTGAGGCCGGACCAGAGGACCAGTGTGATCAGATGATCCTCATTATATATACCGGTCATCTGTACCGTTTCTGCGAGCTCGAAACTTATTAAAAATATTCAGGAAAAGCGTTAACCTCACCCAAGTATGTAATTCCATCGTGAATTATAATCAAAAAAGGTGTCTGAGCACTTGCATCTTGCGTTAGCCCAAAATATTTCAAAATCAGACACAATGCTGGCTTCCATATTTCGTACATATGCCCTGTCGTGTCACGTTTAACCCGTGTGTGCCAAAAATTGACGATTTACAGCTTAAACCAAATTTTTTTTATAATGTTTTCAACTTAATAACGATTAACATGATAATAACGATTATGTATAACGAGTATGTTAATCGTTATATATGTATAATATAACGATTATTATAATGTTTTCAACTTAATAACGATTAACATCATAATAACGATTAACTCAGCGTTAAACAAGAAAAATAACGATAATACTAATTTACGCCAGTTATCATTATCTGATTTGGTTTAATCACCTTTTAATAGGAACAAAATATTCTTATTTGAACTATACGAAACATTAAGAGTCCCATTAGGATCAATGATCCTATAGTTTATCCTTTGATAAAGTGTTTAGTTTTTGTGGAACACAAAAATCGCTTCAGGTATCTGCATGCAAACTATATTTTCGCACGTTGTTGTTCAAAGGCATGTTAACAAGCAGTTATCAAAATACAGATGAAAATAAGTTTTCCGGTTTGAATAAAATATGTTTGTCATATTCTGTTTGCAGGCATAAGTTCCAATCTACTTACGCGTAACGTGTTTGACAAGTGGAATAAAGTCGAGCTCCCGGCTCTCGGAATAAAGGCGAGATTGATTGATTTTCACTTTCTGTGCCGTATGTTTGCACTGATGTATTTGCTTAAACCACCAGAGCGGTTGGGAACTGCTTTAGCTGTGTGCCTAAATGATATGTATTTGTGACGTTTATTTGGCGTAAAAAAGTGTTATGAAAATACTGTTTGTTGCTGCGAATTTGAATAATGTCTACCATATTTTTATTTTGTGACAGGAAATATTGCCTTAAGTTCATATGTTTTAAACCTTGGTAGTTTTATATTTTTAATTTTCCGAGTATAAATAAATTAAATAATATTTTATATATTTTATGATTGTGTTTCAGAAATTTTGAAATTCATCAGATAAAAACATATTTGATTAAAAGTTTAGGCTTGTGAAAATTCATTACGTCTCAGAAAATTTTAAAAGCTTATGTTAAAACGCATTTTTCTCTTTGTGGTGAAGATTTACAGCAACACTTATAAAATGCTCTTAGGAGGCTATTTTACTAAAACGTGTAGTTTAATCATTGGTATTTCAGTTATTTTTTGGAATTTTAAATCATTAACGAGTACGTAACAAGAATGGTTCTGTTTTATTAAATACCTAGTGCGCCATTTTGGTGAACGTAATTTTTTCAAATTATTTTGCATAACGAAAATATTTACATAGTTTGGAATCTCCATACAAAAGTGCTGAATATTTTAAATATTACAAAAAATTCTAAGAAAAGTCACTGTGGTCTATTAAAATTGACTCAGCAGTTATCAGGAAACGAGTTTAATATCCAACTAAATGAGAAGATATATAAACAGATAATTTTGTTTGACCAGTAAACTTTTTATGAACTTTAATTCTAACTAAACTATCTTTGAAAAAAATAAAGTAATAAATTATATTTCGTTTGTCATTTGGAAATAATAATAATAATGACGTATATAAGGCCTAATGACGTAAATGTACAGGATAGGAAGTAAATAATAAATAAGATAAATTGTTTTTTTCTGCAATAACTAATTTAAACTGCACTAAATTTGAACGCAATGCAATTTTTCGTATAATAGTTAAAAAGGAGATCGAAGCGGATTTTTCAAATAATTTATACGAAGAGAAGAGTCATTATTTTACGAGGTTCTATTAACTATAGACTAGCTACTTCGTATTAGAAAAGTTTAGATGTTAACTAATGCCTGTTTATTGCAGTATGGATTCTCTATTTCTAGATAAAGGCAGGACGTTATTTGTAGATAAATATTTGTAAATAAAGAAATTAATTTTTTACTTCTTGTTTAAAATTTGTTGCGAAAACGCTCGGTCATAGTCACATAACAAATGTTACATCATTTCTAAGGAAACATAGTAATTAAATCAATACATGTAAAGGCCAAGGGTGTCTGTTTACCAAATGACGCCGATACTAAGGGGTTGAAATAATGCAATGTGATACGAGTGTGAGAGAGAAGAATATATATTTCAAAATAATAATCTCAGAGAAATCGATCTAAACTATGGGTATATAGTATTAATAATATAGAAATAGTTATAGTTGAAGATAAGTGGACACTTCAATTTTTAAATTTAAGAAGAATATTGTTAATACCGTAGTTACCAGTCATTTCTGTTGAATTATAAAAAAGTGATTCTACCGTTGAAAGTACTCAATAAAAAAATAAATAAAGCATATCCATTTCAGTGCAAACTGAAAAATAATTTCCCAAAGCTATTAACTGAAAAGTGCCCTCATAAATGTATAACCATTATAAATAGTTTAATAATAGTATTTAACACCCTTTCTATCATTCATCCTCAACACCCACCACAACCAAATCCGGTCGTAAATAAAATGTCACGTCATTGCCTCTCGCACCTTGTCGGATTAGGACAAAATACATTAAATATACTGTAAACGTTTTTTGTTGTTAATAATTTCAAGCAACAAAAATTTTCAAAAATCATTGTCTAGAAAGTTATTTCCTTACCGGATTGCACACAATTACGGATTGTTATAACTGAGAAATAATTTATAAGTTCTAATTATTTTATATTTTCAAATGCAACAGCATAATTTCAGTTAACTTTACGTGTAACTGATTTCATTGAATTCAATGAAATAGATGTTTCTCAATTTAACGAGTATATATCTATGAAATATAATTACAGCTAACCAAAGTGGTATTGAAGTATGGCATTAGATAGTTGAATTGTATTCTCTTCTGATATATGCTAGGAGTATTTTCATCGACACAACTTATATGGTCAAATATATATGTATATATATATATATATATATATGTGTGTGTGTGTGTGTGTATACTCTCTTGGCAACAAAAAGAATTTACACTAAATATGAAAGCCATAACCTGCCCAAAGCCAAAACGCAGAGGAGAGTCTAAAAACGCATAAAATTTCCAATTGAATAGTGGAAATATTTTTCCTTTAAACGGAAAACTGCATAAGTAATGTAATCGCTTTGATTTCATTATTTTGTTCTGTCTTAAACTAATGATTTACTAATTGGGATGAAAGCGTAATGGCTTTCTTAAGATATTATACTATCAATGCACTGAATATAAAAAAAATATTAGTAAAGTGGACAGTAATAATTGAAAATAATTTACCTATCTATCTCAATAGCATGCTAACAAAATAAACCCGTTAAGAACGAATAAGACATGCATTATAAGGGTTCCTTGTGTACTTAATTTTTGTCTCCTGACGTTTTATTATTTTATGTGTAGTTATTTTTAATATTTGTGGTTTAAATATATGACGTTAGAAATACTAGAGCCAAATTATAACTTTCCACATAAAGACGATTTCAAAATAACAAAATGGGTTCAAAAAACGACAAAATTCTTGGTTCACCAAATTTTAATTTCTTTTTGAGAAAAAATATTAAAATTATATTTATGCTCTATTTAAAAAGCCCTTTTTATCAATACCTACATACCAATGCAATGCAGAAACATTTTCCAGCTTTCCTTTATATATGTAACAGCCATCTAGAAATACAATTTCAAGTCATTTTAAAATGTTTTATATATTATATGTCAATTTCTATTTCCTGTGTTATTTGAATGGATGTACAGAAGAATGACTTATTTAGTTTATAGTTTACAATTTATAAGCCTCTTAGAGAGACAGACAATGAATATACAGACGGATATACTATAGATATGATAGACTTAATACAAGAAATAAAAATAAAATTCATAACCTTAAATTTAGATTATAAATTACTAATAAGTCTTTCCGGGGTAATGGTGTCCGCTTTTTTAATAAAATATCTGAGGATATAATAAACCTTCACACACTAAAGTTTCAAACTCATATTAAATACGTACTTATTTAATATGCTTATTATAACATCACACCACAAAAATTCATCTTCAACATCGGGATTATGTTGAAGATGAAGATATGTGGAGGTCATTATACTGTACAGTATAGTATAAAATGCACATTCTGACCAACATTAAGAGGAACTAATTGATTAATTTTAAATATACGTGTTAACAATATGAATATTTATTTGTAGTAATTGGATGTTAAATCGTGATATGTTAAAAGAGACTTTAATATTCCTACTTGAAAGAAAAAAAATAGCAATAAGCTTTATATTTTGAGTACTCTAAATTTTCACCTAGCCGTAACTGCATATCATAAAGAGTTAATAAAACCGACCAGGTGCGAGTCTAGTTTACGGATCGAAGTTTCCGAACCACGTTTGAAGTGAAATTACTTCATTTATCATGAGATATTACTAATGTGAAGTTTCTAGCGCTATAAAAATATTTAGTAGGGAAATAAAACAAAGTAGAAGAAACACATAAATTATCGTGAATATCTCAGAAACTATATTTACTCTAGGATCATCGTTATAGTCTTCCTACAACCTTTTCGTAGACTTCTAAAAACCTTATTTTTTTGTTACAATTTTAGATTCTGTAATTTCAGAGATAATTTTATTTTATATTTTTTAGGGTTTATCTGCAGATATGTTACGCAAAATTATGAAAAATATGTTTTCATCACATATGGGATTTAAAATTATTTTTGAGTGTTTAATTTGCCCCCAACCCCCAAAATTTGCACCAAAATATTTTTTAAAGTTAGTTGTTGACAAGTCAAATATTATCATATATATTTATATATATATATATATATATATATATATATATATATATATATATATATATATATATATGAAAAAATTAATATCAAATTTTTGAAGGCTGATGGTAAATCGAAAATTGGAAATATTTTAAAATAAATGCTTTAATTCTGTTATATATTTTTCTATATAAAAATATTAACATATTTAGTGCTCACTGCTGTACTGCACAGTCATTCTACAATTAAACAATTAAAAAAATAATTAAACTAAAACGTAATTTAAACAATGCACATTGAACTTTCCACGTAGTCAATTTAACTTAACTTGTATAGACATACACAGCATTAATGTCGCAAAACACGCGCTCTTATAGCTGCAGATATACTGCTATTACAGCGCATGCGTGTGTCTGTGTGTGTGTATGTATATTTTCACTGCTGACCAAGTGCAACACGTCACACTAAAAGTTACCATAGCTACAGATATACTGTTAACAATAGTTTGTCGGTGATGCGAATCCATATTTTTCCCTACCAAAATTTACACTTTTTGAGAAAGTTTTACATGAACTTATTTTTAAAATTTGCGTCCAGATGTATAAGAAATGAATATTATTGAATATTTATCCGAAAGATATTTAAGAAACATTTCACAGAAGAATCAAGTGGAACTGATGGGCAATCGTGGATTACACAGTGGTTTACGGATGATTAGTTATTATTCTCTTGTGGTATAGTAAACGGATAGTTTAAGTTAACGGCTGTTTATGTATCTCTGTGCAGCATTTACTATGGTTTAATCATTTATTCAATAAAAAAAATTGAGGTACAAATCACCGCTTCATTCGTAAAAACTTTATTGCTCAAAAGCGTTCAGTTTGAAAAGAGCACCGAAAATAAGCTTTGCGAAATTTCTAATACTTCCTATAAAAATATAGATTCTCCGGATACTTTGATGCTTGTATCTCCCACAATTATCTATAGTGAATTCAAATCTAAATATATACCCCTTTTAAACAATAAAAACTCTACCAGGAAATTGCTGGTGAACGATGACTGATTTCAGACTAAATATTAATACAGTCTAAAGATTTTGTGCATCCGTATAAATATTGCAAACACACTATGAATGAAACAAATACTTCGTTTCGGTTGTCTGAATTATTTTTCCTAGCTAAGATATTTAAAGAAAACACTATAAAAATGTGGATTTACCAGGGGAAATAGTAAAAGACATTGAAAAACAAAACAAGTCTTGCGTGAAGAAAATGAAAACTTAGAATGAATGTGTAAACTTTGAGTTACGCTAGGAATAAGTTCAAATTAACAATTTCTAGAATAATTTGTTGGAGTTTTTAATGTTAGGACAGAATCTTCTTAAACATAATTAGTTCAATTCAGAGATCTAAACAATGATTGTTCTGTTTAAGAATGCAATTCCATGATGGCAGTTTCCGTTGTCATTGTAATAAAGCAGCAGTTTTATTTCTGTTTGATAAACAAATACTACATGATGGAAGATTAAGCAATCGGCCTTCCACTTAGTAAGCTCTCGTAGGAAGTAAATATTGACCTAAAACACTATTTAAATGTAGCGATCGGAGCGAATGGGAATTATAAAATTCGGTAAATAATTAGAATCAGCTTCAAAAAAAATTTTAAGCAGAATTAAAAACCTATGTGAAAATGTTAGAGTTTTGGTAAATATTGTCAGACTTAAAAGCGAAAATTAATTTACCGTGTTGAAATTAATATTCTATTCATAGATTTTTGTGCCTTAATTGGACAGACATTCATTTATATTGCGATAAACTTATTTAATTGAATTAAATTACTACTTTATTTTAGCTCCTTCCCTTTTCTAATGACAAAAATGAATATATTTCAAATTAGAGAATATCAAATAACAATGGATGCTTCAATTATATCTAACAATGAAATACTTCCCAATTAATTCATATATACGAAAATCCTAGCAACGATTCTAATGTCAATTGTTAAAGATCACCATCCACCATAAAACGAATTAAGGTTTTTTTATGAATATTGAAGAGCTTCACAAAATAATACAATACAAATTGAAAAGATTCAACAACTCTCTTCTATTTATTTATTTCTTCATTAATTTAAACTTTGGTCAATATATAGGGTAAATGAAATATTTTGGTAATATGAAATAGCATTGGAAAATATTACAAAAAAGTCAATACCATAATCAAGTGAACAAATACTCTATTAGGGAAGTATTATAATTGAACACCCAAAAATTCTACAATCGTCTTTTTAAGGCTGTTAGTTGAGATCTCTCAATTCGAAAATATTTGACCTGCCTTGTTTTGGAAACTGGGAAGCATTATAGAATTTTATAATGGGATTGGGGTGAATGAAACGAGAATGCCAAAATACTAATTGATAGTGAACATGAAACAAATACAAGATTTAGGAGTTTAACACAAAACTAATTCAAATACCTAGACCAATCCCTAATCTCCAAATATTTTAGAGCTTATTTTTATTATACTTAAGTATAAGGCCAAGAGAAACTTTTGTTTGCAAAGGATCATAGCCGACTATTACTGAAATAAAATTAGAAGTGACTGATAAGGATAATGACTGTATTTTTTGTTTTCTCTAACACATACGTTAAAGTTTCTTCATATGTATTTTAAAAAAGACCGTTTAAGTAAATGTTTGTAGAGTCAGTACGTGTCAACTCCCTAGAATGATGAATAAACATACCAGTATTTTTCTTTTAGAAATTTACATAATATGATCGTAACGTCAATCTAAATAGCAAATATCTATATGTAACGAGAAAATGTGTAGTGTGAGTGAATCATTAGATCCACGAGTGGATTTCTCGTCGAAATTTATTAATTTAAAATGCGATTTATTGATCAGACTTCATCGATGAAGGGACCTGATATCATCGTGAAATAGTACATTGCCGTGAATAATATCCATTTACGAAGGGTTTTAGATTATGGCGATATTTAATGGCGAAAATTTGATTCACCTTAATTTTTTGGTGAGTCGATGGCTTTAGTCATAACCGAATTCTAATTTAAGGTTTTTGCCTCCTTTCAAATTTTTTCTTGAAAACATAACATGAAATCACTGAAGTCTCGTCGAAGTATAATTAGCAGTTCTTCGCGTCATTAAATAACAAATCAATAAATAAACAATCAAATGATAATTCAGAAAACTAATCTGCTTGGCTAAAATATTTTCAGCCTAGTCCTAAAAATTAAATCTCGTTAGTAAATTTGTGAATTAATAAAATTTTCAGTGTAGAGATTTCTTTTTAAAATTTAATCATATGATACTAAGAGACAAAGATTGAAATTCATTCATTCCCGCTCTATTTTTTACTGAAAAACTACCATTTTTTATTATATACGGGAAAATGGATGTATGAAAAATGTACAAAAAAAGCAAAGAATATTCGCAAAATCAAGCCAGGTTTCTTCTGGCAGGATTCCAAATATATTATATATTTTCTTCACGTTTCTTTAAATCTATGAAAATGACACGTGATTCGTCAAGATCTACATGGTTTATGACGTGAGTAGAAAGATTTGAATAAGTGACGTAGTCTCGCGTTAAGATAACACCATAACATGACAGGTGAAAAATACGTTCCTATTTAAAATTCGTAAGTAATATGTTGCTGAATATTTTGTTGCAGAATATAATTGTTGTCGTCAGTTATATACTTAATGTATGAAGAGAAATATCTAAAGAAATAAGGTATTTTGTATACGAAAATAAAAACAGAAACATAGCCTAATGCAATTTAGTAGTTAGATTCAATATTTACCTATACTAAATATCTGTGTGGAAAACATATTGTCCCTTTTTCTATTTGTCCTATTATTCGATTACTAGGCAAAAGCTGCTAGACCTTTATGAAACTTTTACTGAAGTAATAATTCTTTGGATGTAAGTTGAAAATTAGTTTCATTTTTGTACCCTTGAAATAATTCGTAAAGGACGTTTGTCTATTATTTTAGACATCGCGTAAAACTATTGAACGTATTTCAAAAAACATTTCGATAAAAAAAATGCTTAATATTAAAGTTATTTTTTGGTTGAATTTTTAAAATGTATTATTATAATTTAAGCAGTAAAACCAACCCCGCGTCCTTAAAACTAACGAACAGAAATTGTGAAAATATTATAATATTATAATTCGGATTAGTGCTCAAACTGAGATATACGATATTCTTATCTAGGTTGAGGACACGTTTAAAATGTAAGTTTTATTGAAGCTAAGATATAAGTCATTTTGGATTGTGTTTAGAAAGATGCCACTTGAGTTCAGGAGTGAAGCAGTGGAAGCAGTCACTTTCCACCACTTACAGGACCACTTTCACCCAAGAATATGCATAGATTTCACAAACAATTTTTTTGATTTATTGAGACCGAAGGGAAGTGGCAGCAACAGAGTGAGGATAGCTGAGAAGTACAACTGTTCAATAATTTCATCATAAAATCTCTTATTTAAATAAAATAACAATTGAATTAGTTTCAGTTAGTTTGAATTAAGCTGGATTAGCTAAATGGCACTTTTTCCAAACATTCTACACTGTAAATCATTTGTATCCAAAAATAATTTTTTTGTTATTAAAGGATAATTTTCCCGCAACGTCTTTTATTCCAGTCTTCATTTTCTCAAAATATTCATCATTAAAATACTTCTTATCAGCAACCCTACAAAATGACTTTGCTTAAATTTTGTTTCACTTCGTCTTGCAAATTTTTGATGTAAAATTTAAAATACGATACATTATTGCCCAGTAACACAATTTTTCAACTAATAGAGTTTTAGTATCCGTAAGTTAAGTCAGGTTATATGAGGTCAGGTTAGGTTGGGTTAGATTATGTTAGGTTAGGTTTCTCAGCTATTTTCACCCTGTTACTTCCACTTCCCATACGATCCCAATAGGGTATTGACCATTATCAGTCAGCGTAATGTAAAAAAAATCATTCGCAAAAACTATGCATTTTCTTGAACGAAAGTAAGGACCACTTTCATTTCAGGAAGTTAAAATAACCTACCTTGCTCCCACTGTTCCGCTCCTGAATTCAAGTACTATCTTTCTAGTGACTTATACCTTAGCTTCAATGAGGTATACATTTGAAACATGTCCTCAAACTAAATAAGAACATCAAATATAATCCAATTTAACAAACCTCACCAAATATAATTGAACCTAGCACGTTCTAACCCAACCCAAACTAAATTAACTAATCGAATTTAACCAAACGCAATCTAACCTAAGCTAACCTAAACTAATCCAACATAATTCAGCCTAAATTAAAATAATCTAACTTAACCCAACCTAAATCGACATAATCCATCCCAAGCTTCCTAAAAAAGAGCCTGTCTCCTTTAGCGTTTACTGGAATCAAGAAATAGAAAGAACGATCAATTGTTGCCGCAAAAAAAATTGTTATCAGGCATAGTTTTTTTGTCAAGTGCAATATGAATATTTAAAATAAATCTCCGCGAGACGAAAGGCAGGATCAAAGGACAGAATTCCTCCTCATCCTTCTTTTCTCGTCACTCCGCAACTCAACTCAGGCATATTTTGAAATGTTATTGTCTATTTTAACTCGAATGCAGGGTACCTTTGAAATAAAAGCATTATTTTTGTTTATCTCGTACAAAAAGCCCCATATACTTATCCCACACAACCTGCTTTGAAATGGAATAAACATCGGTGAGAGAATAGCGCATTGTAAATTTGGTTGTATTAGCAATGTGATTTCTTTTAAGAAAAATAAGCTTTAATGATTACTGTAACTTATACAAATTAAATTGTAAAGCTATCAAGAGAACATGCTCGGTGTCTGGTCGCGTATTTTGAGATTATGGAAGAGTTTTTGTCTAATGATTTCGTTTCATATATACTCTGTAGGAAAATTTTTCACTTTGGACATCTTTCAATAATATAGAGTAACAACAAATTTATCTTTGCCAGGCCTAAAATTCCAAACACGGCGTTTCATCTTATAATTATAAAATAAAGTATTAAAAGTAAAACGTCCGTACACGAGAAATCATAAAACAAATTCCTAAGACTGTAAGTAGATTATTAAAAACATTAATAACCTACTTACTAAAATTATTTTTGGAACGTCTCTAAATTTGTACATGCATATGTTTATCTGTATTTGATACATTTGAAGGGATCTGATGATAGGTTCAGACAGTTGAGTGAAATTAAATGTAAAAGAACAAAAAGAGATCAAGTCATTCATTTAATTTTTTCCATCAAATGAAATAAATTAAATAAATTGAAGTAGTTGTTTGATTAGACTTCTTGACAGAGATTTAGAGTGTCTACTTTGATGTTCTAAAATAAAACTGACTTTCATCAGTGAAGATACTGATATTTACATTTCGCCCGAGGCTTTCATACATAATAATAATTCATTTAACGTGTACTATAATTGGTAAACACATTTATTATAGATGTATATATATATATATATACATATATATATATATATATATATATATATATATATATATATATATATATGCAGCCAGTTAACATCTGTCAAATTGGCATTTATTTCAAGCAGATGCTGTCTTTATTTTTATTTTTAAACTAGCTGGGGTACTCGGCTTCACTCAGGAAGTTGATATGAGATGGTGTAGTACATTTTTTTTTTATTTCCTACTCGAGAGTAAGCTATGTATAGTTGCCGTGAGAAAAGCAGGATTCTTTGAGGTTGATAACGCAAAGTTTGTCCTTGCGCTTTGTTAAACTATAGGTTTATTAATACTACTGCTACTATTATTAATAAACGTTGGCATGCTTTTCCGTACGTCTAGCATAGATAACCGTCAACAATCTTGAGATCTACAAAACTTATTGGTCCCCGTATTTCGTGTAGCAACATCCGGAGATATAAAGATTCGGCGTTGTTCAGATGTACAGTATATACTCGGCCTAGTGCATTAGTTTTCAAGATTCCTGGATGAACCTCTACTGGAGTTCCTTATTTCTGTCCCTGAAAGATTTTTCTTGTTGTGTTCCACGTATAATAGATCGGGAGGTCGGCATATAGTAATGTTTTCGTGAATGGATCCGTTTGGCACTGGAAAAAATCTGTTAATGTTGTGTTCTTAGATGGTTCCCTTGCATTTTTTCTGGCGGTTGCTTTTGTGAAGTAAACTCTAGCCATTCTCCAAGTATACTGCTAAATAGTTGGATCGTGTTCGTGGTTGAGAAAACTGAAAATCCGCCACGCTGCTTCCTTACTGTTGATATTTCTTCCCATTTGGAACATGAGAATCTCGTCGTTTCCGTTTTGTTGTTCGCTGTCTTTGGCTATTTGAAATACTGTCGTGTCACTGTCTTTGTTCACACACCTACGGACATATTTAATTAATTTCACCGAATTGCAGTACTATACGTTTACGTGTGTTTGAAACAGTTTGGAAAGTAGTGGATTATATGGTACCACTCATTTATTATCTATTTCCAGTTCGTTTCTGCCTTGTATTCGAATTTTTGTCATGAGGCCATCTTTTTTAGATGATGTCTTCTGTATTTGGTATCGCGGTCATCTCCGGTTTGCGTGTCGTCCAAGTATGCTTTTGGATATTTTTTCGTACATTTTTCATCTCTCATACATGACGAATTGGGGTTTAATTGCCCACATGGTTTTTCACAACTATGTCGTACAGGTCCGGATCTTCTTGTGGATTGGGAAATTCAGCTTGAATGAATTTGTCGATATCTGTGGAATGAATTTTGTGATATATCCACATGACATTGTGTGAGTGAGACAATGGCCGTTTTTGCCATTTTATTGTGTACATTCAGCATCTAACAATTCCAAAGATGTGATCTTTTGCGATGACTTCAATAAATCTCATTTGGTTTTGTCGGAAAACTCGGGCTATTATGTCGTGTCGATCCATGTGTGCTTGTCCATATCTTTTAGTTGTTCTTTGATTTCCAGCCATGATGAGTTGAACACAAATGTCTTGAAAAGGTCAGGTCGTCTATATTTTCTTATGTAGGTCATGGCACCTCAAGTGTATTCGTGCATGTATCTTGAAATTCCTATGTAACATGAGGGTAAGATTACCATTGTTTCCATGTCGTCAATTTTTTCGTCATTGATGATGATCATTTTAAAAAGTATTTAAATGGAAAATGGAGCGGACACCGAGGACAGTCACTGATCAGGAAAATTGAGGCCGGACCAGAGGGCCAGTGTGATTAGACGATCCTCATGATATATACCAGTCATCTGTACCGCTTCTGCGAGCTCGACACTTATTAAAAATATTCAGGAAAAGCGTTAACCTCAGCCAAGTATGTAATTCCATCGTGAATTATAATCAAAAAAGGTGTCTGAGCACTTGCATCTTACGTTAGCCCAAAATATTTTAGTCACACTCAAAGCTGGCTCCCATATTTCGTACATATACCCTATTGTGTCACATTTAACCTATGTGGACTAAAAATTGACGATTTACAGCTTAAACCAAATTTTTTGCATAATGTTTTCAACTTAATAAGCTGAGTGTTAAACAAGACAAATAACGATAATACTAGTTTACGCTAGTTATCATTATCAGATTTGGTTTAATTACCTTTTAATAGAAACTAAATATTGTTATTTTAACTATACGAAACATTAATAGTCCCATTAGGATCAATAATTCTATAGTTTATCCTTTGACAAAGCGTTTAATTTTTGTGGAACACAAAAATTGCTTTAAGTATCTGGCTGCAAACTACATTTTAGCACGTTGATGTTCAAAGGCATATTGACAAGCAGTTATCAAAATACAGATGAAAATAAGTTTTCCGGTTTGAATAAAATATGTTTGTCATATTCTGTTTGCAGGCATAAGTTCCAATCTACTTATGCGTAACATGTTTGACAAGTGGAATAAAGTCGAGCTCCCGGCTTTCGGAGTAAAGGCGAGATTGATTGATTTTCACTTTCTGTGCCGTATGTTTGCACTGATGTATTTGCTTGAACCACCAGAGCGGTTGGGAACTGCTTTAGTTGTGTGCCTAAATGATATGTATTTGTGAGGTTTATTTGCATTATTTGGCGTAAAAAAGTGTTTTGAAAATACTGTTTGTTGCTGCGAATTTGAATAATGTCTACCATATTTTTATTTTGTAACAGGAAACTTTGCCTAAGTTCATATGTTTTACACCTTGGTAGTTTTATATTTAAATTTTCCGAGCATCAATAAATTATATAATAATATAATTATTTTATGATTGTGTTTCAGAAATTTTGAAATTCATCAGATAAAAACATATTCGATTAAAAGTTTAGGCTTGTGAAAATTCATTAAGTCTCAGAAAATTTTGAAAGCTTATGTTAAAACGCATTTTTCTCTTTGTGGTGAAGATTTACAACACCACTTATAAAATGCTCTTAGGCGGCTATTTTACTAAAACGTGTAGTTTAAGCATTGGTATTTCAATTATTTTCTGTAATTTTAAATCATTAACGAGTACGTAACAGGGATGGTTCTGTTTTATTAAATACGTACTACGCCATTCCGGTGAACGTAATTTTTTCAAATTATTTTGAATAACGAAAACATTTACATAGTATGGAATCTCCATACAGAAGTGCGGAATATTTTAAATGTTACAAAAAAATCTAAGAAAAGTCACTGTGGTCCATTAAAATTGGCTCAGTGTTTGTTATGCCAGGAGTTTAATAACCAACTAAATGAGAAGATAAATAAACAGATAATGTTGTTTGACAAGTAAACTTTTTATGAACTTTAATTCTAACTAAACTAACTTTGAAAAAAGTGAGGCAAGAAATTATATTTCGTTTGTCATTTTGAAATAATAATAATAATGACGTAAATATGGCGTAATGACGTAAATGTACAGGATAGGAAGTAATTAATAAATAAGGTAAATTGATTTTTTCTGTAGTAACTAATTTAAACTGCACTAAATTTGAACGCAATGCAATTTTTCGTATAATAGGTAAAAAGGAGATCGAAGCGGATTTTTTAAATAATTTATACGAAGAGAAGAGTCATTGTTTTAAGAGGTTCTATAAACTATAGACTAGCTACTTCATATTAGAAAGGTTTAGATGTTAACTAATCCCTGTTTATTGTAGTATGGATTCTCTATTTCTAGATAAAGGCAGGGAGTTATTTGTAGATAAATATTTATAAATAAAAAAATTAATTTTTTGCTTCTTGTTTAAAATTTATTGCGAAAACGCTCGGTCATAGTCACATAACAAATGTTACATCATTTCTAAGGAAACATAGTAATTAAATCAATACATGTAAAGGCCAAGGGTGTCTGTTTACCAAATGACGCCGATACTAAGGGGTTGAAATAATGCAATGTGATACGAGTATGAGAGAGAAGAATATATATTTCAAAATAATAATCTCAGAGAAATCGATCTAAACTATGGGTCTTTAGTATTAATAATATAGAAATAGTTATAGTTGAAGATAAGTGGAAACTTCAATTTTTAAATTTAAGAAGAATATTGTTAATACCGTAGTTACCAGTCATTTCTGTTGAATTATAAAAAAGTGATTCTACCGTTGAAAGTACTCAATAAAAAAATAAATAAAGCATATCCATTTCAGTGCAAACTGAAAAATAATTTCCCAAAGCTATTAACTGAAAAGTGCCCTCATAAATGTATAACCATTATAAATAGTTTAATAATAGTATTTAACACCCTTTCTATCATTCATCCTCAACACCCACCACAACCAAATCCGGTCGTAAATAAAATGTCACGTCATTGCCTCTCGCACCTTGTCGGATTAGGACAAAATACATTAAATATACTGTAAACGTTTTTTGTTGTTAATAATTTCAAGCAACAAAAATTTTCAAAAATCATTGTCTAGAAAGTTATTTCCTTACCGGATTGCACACAATTACGGATTGTTATAACTGAGAAATAATTTATAAGTTCTAATTATTTTATATTTTCAAATGCAACAGCATAATTTCAGTTAACTTTACGTGTAACTGATTTCATTGAATTCAATGAAATAGATGTTTCTCAATTTAACGAGTATATATCTATGAAATATAATTACAGCTAACCAAAGTGGTATTGAAGTATGGCATTAGATAGTTGAATTGTATTCTCTTCTGATATATGCTAGGAGTATTTTCATCGACACAACTTATATGGTCAAATATATATGTATATATATATATATATATATGTATATGTGTGTGTGTGTGTGTGTGTGTGTGTGTATACTCTCTTGGCAACAAAAAGAATTTACACTAAATATGAAAGCCATAACCTGCCCAAAGCCAAAACGCAGAGGAGAGTCTAAGAACGCATAAAATTTTCAATTGAATAGTGGAAATATTTTTCCTTTAAACGGAAAACTGCATAAGTAATTTAATCGCTTTGATTTCATTATTTTGTTCTGTCTTAAACTAATGATTTACTAATTGGGATGAAAGCGTAATGGCTTTCTTAAGATATTATACTATCAATGCACTGAATATAAAAAAAATATTAGTAAAGTGGACAGTAATAATTGAAAATAATTTACCTATCTATCTCAATAGCATGCTAACAAAATAAACCCGTTAAGAACGAATAAGACATGCATTATAAGGGTTCCTTGTGTACTTAATTTTTGTCTCCTGACGTTTTATTATTTTATGTGTAGTTATTTTTAATATCTGTGGTTTAAATATATAACGTAAGAAATACTAGAGCCAAATTATAACTTCCCACATAACGACGATTTCCAAATAACAAAATGGGTTCAAAAAACGACAACATTCTTGGTTCACCAAATTTTAATTTTTTTTTGTGAAAAAATATTAAAATGATATTAATGCTCTATTTAAAAAGCCCTTTTTATCAATACCTACATACCAATGCAATGCAGAAACATTTTCCAGCTTTCCTTTATATATGTAAGAGCCATCTAGAAATACAATTTCAAGTCATTTTAAAATGTTTTATATATTATATGTCAATTTCTATTTCCTGTGTTATTTGAATGGATGTACAGAAGAATGACTTATTTAGTTTATAGTTTACAATTTATAAGCCTCTTAGAGAGACAGACAATGAATATACAGACGGATATACTATAGATATGATAGACTTAATACAAGAAATAAAAATAAAATTCATAACCTTAAATTTAGATTATAAATTACTAATAAGTCTTTCCTGGGTAATGGTGTCCGCTTTTTTAATAAAATATCTGAGGATATAATAAACCTTCACACACTAAAGTTTCAAACTCATATTAAATACGTACTTATTTAATATGCTTATTATAACATCACACCACAAAAATTCATCTTCAACATCGGGATTATGTTGAAGATGAAGATATGTGGAGGTCATTATACTGTACAGTATAGTATAAAATGCACATTCTGACCAACATTAAGAGGAACTAATTGATTAATTTTAAATATACGTGTTAACAATATGAATATTTATTTGTAGTAATTGGATGTTAAATCGTGATATGTTAAAAGAGACTTTAATATTCCTACTTGAAAGAAAAAAAATAGCAATAAGCTTTATATTTTGAGTACTCTAAATTTTCACCAAGCCGTAACTGCATATCATAAAGAGTTAATAAAACCGATCTAGTTTACGGATCGAAGTTTCCGAACCACTTTTGAAGTGAAATTACTTCATTTATCATGAGATATTACTAATGTGAAGTTTCTAGCGCTATAAAAATATTTAGTAGGGAAATACAACAAAGTAGAAGAAACACATAAATTATCGTGAATATCTCAGAAACTATATTTACTCTAGGATCATCGTTATAGTCTTCCTACAACCTTTTCGTAGACTTCTAAAAACCTTATTTTTTTGTTACAATTTTAGATTCTGTAATTTCAGAGATAATTTTATTTTATATTTTTTAGGGTTTATCTGCAGATATGTTACGCAAAATTATGAAAAATATGTTTTCATCACATATGGGATTTAAAATTATTTTTGAATGTTTAATTTGCCCCCAACCCCTCAAAATTTGCACCAAAATATTTTTTAAGGTATGTTTGAGATATTACAATTACTGATCATTCCAACTTTTAAGTTTCTACATCGAAAAATTTTTGGGAAAAATGGCCGTGAGTTTTTTTTTTCTTTTTGAAATACGGTACTCTGAAAACTGTAAACGAATCTACATCCACGCATCACATAATTTCGTAATTCACATTGCTTCATAATTTAGTTACCTGACAATTCCACAATAATTTATAATTTTCCGTATGTTTGAGTCACACATGTTTGTAAAATGCAATTTTTCATTCAGTAATCAATCAGAAGTAATATTAACAAAAAGAACTCGCGTTAAGATAGTTTTGTACGTATTTAGATACATACGAACGTTAAAACATTTAAGAATCAGTAGAATTTTTGTAAAACTATTTACAAATATTAATGTTATTTTTATCTGCTCCGCCCTTGTCCCCGCCGGTCCCGACGAGGTTTGGCCGGTCCCGTTGTGGCTTTTCATTATGTCAACTGAAAAGCCACAATGGCAAAATTCGTTAGCTGAAAATAGAAAAATGTGTGTGATCGATTTGAAATAACTGAGAAGGAACGAATTCTTATTACGTCACCTGCATCTCCACAATGCGGGTGACGTAATGGAATGCGCCGAAACGATGCGAAATGGCCTAACCTCGTTTGCATAGTGTTACTTGGTTGATAGAGGAGAAATATGAATAAAGGAAGCTTTGTGGATGCTAAGAAATACCACGAACTTGAAGACAAGGGCAACTACTTTTAATGGCAACAAACTACGGTATGATTCTGAAGAGAAAGTGACTAATGACTATTACTCATTTTCTCTTCTAAAATAAATGACTATTCTTCTATATATATATTATATCCTAGTAGCAATGTCCTTTTGATATATTTATATAAATATATATACATATATATATATATATATATATATATATATATATATATATATATATATTTAATTATATCATATTACAATTTTATGTCAAAAGCGATAAAATTTCTCAATCAATCTTTATGTGGGAGCAATCCAATCAGGTGATTTATGTATGATATTAGATAGGGTCTTGTTTCCGATAAACGTCTTAATGAAAATAATATTTAAAAACTATTCAAGTAAAATTATTCAGTGTGATTACAAAAATGGTTTTGCTACATTTTATTTCGCATTTCAAGCATATTTAAGTGATAATCCTTAAACTGATAACGTTACACTAAGTGTTACATTTATAAACATATATACTTTTTTTCGATTTAGAAAATTGTTAGTATTATTTTAAATATGAAAAGCCCAGTGAAAATATGAAAATATGAAAAAGTATGAAAAGTCTTTATTTCTATCGTACGTATTTTTCATGATTGGCTAGCCGTAAATCATGAAAAAATTATACAGATATTAGATACGATTTACAAACACTATACTCAATATTTCTGTGATATTATTAGTATACAATTATTACGTGATATGAAAAACAACATAGGCAGTCATGGGAACTGCCGACAAAACGCAAAACTTAGGACTATCAAATAAAAGTGGTTTTATAAAATTTTATATAATTTTAAATATGTATATATATATATATATATCTGTGTATATATATATATATATATATATATATATATATATATATATATATATATTTATATATACATGAAAAAATAAATATCAAATTTTTGAAGGCTGATGGGAAATCGAATATTGGAAATATTTTAAAATAAATGCTTTAATTCTCTTATATATTTTTCTGTATAAAAATATTAACATATTTAGTGCTCACTGCTGTACTGCAGTCATTCTACAATTAAAAAAATTATTAAACTAAAACGCAATTTAAACAATGCACATTGAACTTTCCACGTAGTCAATTTAACTTAACTTGTATAGACATACACAGCATTAATGTCGCACAACACGCTTTTATAGCTGCAGATATACTGCTATTACAGCGCATGCGTGTGTCTATGTGTGTGTGTATATTTTCACTGCTGACCAAGCGCAATACGTCACACTAATAGTTACCATAGCTACAGATATACTGTTAACAATAGTATGTCGGTGATGCGAATCCATAATATTTTTCCCTACCAAAAGATGCTCAATGCGCCTAAAGTTTGTTTTACTAAAAAATCGGTCACGTGAATGTCGAGACACGCGTAATGTAAAGTTCCGCAGTTATCCGTATCTCCTTGAATTATTGACGTTAGTTAACCGAAATTATTTTATTCAGAAAGTTACAAACAATTGATAGTATCTTATTATTCTTACATTTTGTCAAACTTACGGTTATAAGGGGGAGAAAGGGGTACATTTCACGTCGTAAGTGAAACTTCAGTTTTATTTAACAAAAAAATATCTTATGATACCCGACTCAATGATGTAGGCAAATAACTATTTTTCACTTCTATAACATTAAATATCTTTTTATGTTTTGCTACATACTGTTACTTGTGTGTATTTTACATTTTTAAACATTTTTTAAATATATTTTGTTACTCAAATCTTGCAAGTATATAAGACCTCTGCATAAATTATTACCTTCTAAAATTCATTTTCGTATGTCTAAAACTATAGAAATTTTGAAGCTTGACATACAGGGACAAAAAGATAGACGAACGGACATAAACAAATGCCAAAGATTTCGTTTTTGCCATATGGCTATGGAAACCCAAGAAGGTATAATATTATTTAAAAATGATTATGCCTTTAAGAAATGTAATGGTTTAAGGCAAAATTTACACTTTTTTAGAAAGTTTTAAATGGACTTATTTTTAAAATTTGCGTCCAGATATATAAGAAATTAATATTATTGAATATATGTCCGGAAGATATTTAAGAAACATTTCACAGAAGAATCAAGTGGAACTGAGGGGAAATCGTGGATTACACAGTGGTTTACGGATGATTAGTTATTATTCTGTTGTGGTATCGTAAACGGATAGTTTAATTTAACAGGTGTTTATGTATCTCTGTGCAGCATTTACTATGGTTTAATCATTTATTCACTAAAAAAAATTGAGGTGCAAATCACCGCTTCATTCGTAAAAACTTTATTGCTTAAAAGCGTTCAGTTTGAAAAGAGCACCGAAAATAAGCTTTGCGAAATTTCTAATACTTCCTATAAAAATATAGATTCTCCGGATGTTTTGATCCTTGTATCTTTCACATTTGTCTATAGTGAGTTCAAATCTAAAGATATACTCCTTTTAAACAATAAAAACTCTGCCAGGAAATTGCTGGTGCACGATGACTGATTTCAGACTAAATATTAATACCGTCTAAAGATTTTATGCATCCGTATAAATATAGCAAACACACTATGAATGGAACAAATACTTCGTTTCGGTTGTCTGAATTATTTTTCCTAGTTAAGATATTTAAATAAAACACTATAAAAATGTGGATTTACCAGGGGAAATAGTAAAAGACATTGAAAAACAAAACAAGTCTTGCGTGAAGAAAATGAAAACTTAGAATGAATATTTAAACTTTGAGTTACGCTAGGAATAAGTTCAAATTAACAATTTCTAGAAAAATTTGTTGAAGCTTTTAATGTCAGGACAGAATCTTCTTAAAACATAATAGAAATTTAGTTCAATTCAGAGATCTAAACAATGAATGTTCTGTTTAAGAATGCAATTCCATGATGGCAATTTTCGTTGTCATTGTAATAAAGCAGTTTTATTTCTGTTTGATAAAAAAATACTACATGATGGAAGATTAAGCAATCGGCCTTCCACTTAGTAAGCTCTCATAGGAAGTAAACATTGACCTAAAACGCTATTTAAATGTAGCGATCGCCACGTCAAAGGGAATTATAAAATTCGGTAAATAATTAGAATCAGAAAAAATCCCTAATCTCTAAATATTTTAGAGCTTATTTGTATTATACTCGTACTTAAGTATAAGGCCAAGAGAAACTTTTGTTTACAAAGTCGACTATTTCTGAAATTAAATTAGAAGTGACTGATAAGGATAATGACTGTATTTTTTGTTTTCTCTAACACATACGTTAAAGTTTCTTCATATGTATTTTAAAAAAGACCGTTTAAGTAAATGTTTGTAGAGTCAGTATGTGTCAACTACCTAGAATGATGAATAAGCATACCAAGATTTTTCCTTTGCAAATTTACATAATATAATCGCAACGTCAATCTAAATAGCAAATATCTATGTATAGCGAGAAAATGTATAGTGTGAGTGAATCATCAGATCCACGAGTGGATTTCTCGTGGAAATTTATTAATTTAAAATGCTATTTATTAATCAGACTTCATCGATGAAGGAATCTGACATCATCGTGAATAATATCATAGTGAATAATTGCCGTGAATAATATCCATTTACGAAGGGTTTTTGATTATGGCGATATTTAATGGCGAAAATTTGATTCTCCTTCATTTTTTGGTGAGTCGATGGCTTTAGTCATAACCGAGATATAATTTAAGGTTTTTGCCTCCTTTAAAATTTTTTCTTGAAAACATAACATGAAATCACTGAAGTCTCGTCGAAGTGTAATTAGCAGTTCTTCGCGTCATTAAATAATAAATCAATAAATAAACAATCAAGTGATAATTCAGAAAACCAATCGGCTTGGCTAAAATATTTTCAGCCTAGTCCTAAAAATTAAATCTCGTTAGTAAATTTGTGAATTAATAAAATTTTCAGTGTAGAGATTTCTTTTTAAAATTTAATCATATGATACTAAGAGACAAAGATTTACATTCATGTCATTCCCGCTCTACTTTTTACTGAAAAACTACCATTTTTTATTATATAAGGGAAAATGGATGTATGAAAAATGTATAAAAAAAGCAATGAATATTCGCAAAATCAAGCCAGGTTTCTTCTGGCAGGATTCCAAATATATTATATATTTTCTTCACGTTTCTTTAAATCTATGAAAATGACACGTGATTCGTCAAGATCTACACGGTTTATGACGTGAGTAGAAAGATTTAAATAAGTGACGTAGTCTCGCGTTAAGATAACACCATAATATGACAGGTGAAAAACATGTTACTATTTAAAATTCGTAAGTAATATGTTGCTGAACATTTTGTTGCAGAACATAATGTATGAAGAGAAATATCTAAAGAAATAAGGTATTTTGTATACGAAAATAAAAATAGAAATATAGCTTAATGCAATTTAGCAGTTAGATTCAATATTTACCTATACTAAATATCTGTGTGGAAAACATATTGCACCTTTTCCTATTTGTCCTAATATTCCATTACTAGGCAAAAGCTGCTAGACCTTTTTACTAACTGAACCGTTTACTGAAGTAATAATTCTTTGGATGTAAGTTGAAAATTAGTTTCATTTTTGTACCCTTGAAATAATTCGTAAAGGACATTTGTCTATTATTTTAGACATCGCGTAAAACTATTGAACGTATTTCAAAAAACATTTCGATAAAAAAAATGCTTAAGGTTGAATTTTTAAAATGTATTATTATAATTTAAGCAGTAAAACCAACCCCGCGTCCTGAAAACTAACGAACAGAAATTGTGAAAATATTATAATATTATAATTCGGATTAGTGCTCAAACTGAGATATAAGATATTTTTTTCTAGGTTGAGGACACGTTTAAAATGTAAGTTTTATTGAAGCTAAGATATGTCATTTTGGATTGTAATTAGAAAGATGCCACTTGAGTTCAGGAGTGAAGCAGTGGAAGCAGTCACTTTCCACCACTTTCACCCAAGAATATGCATAGATTTCACAAAAACAAATTTTTTGCACTGCATTGGCTATTAATGCTCAGTACCCTATTGAGACCGAAGGGAAGTGGAAGCAACAGACTGATAGCTGAGAAGTACAACTGTTCAATAATTTCATCATAAAATTTCTTATTTAAATAAAATAACAATTGAATTAGTTTCAGTTAGTTTGAATTAAGCTGGATTAGCTAAATGGCACTTTTTCCATGCATTCTACACTGTAAATCATTTGTATCCAAAAATAATTTTTTTGTCATTAAAGGATAATTTTCCCTCAACGTCTTTTATTCCAGTCTTCATTTTCTCAAAATATTCATCATTAAAATACTTCTTATCAGCAACCCTGCAAAATGACTTTGCTTAAATTTTGTTTCACTTCGTCTTGCAAATTTTTGATGTAAAATTTAAAATATGATACATTCTTGCCCAGTAACACAATTTTTCATCTAATAGAATTTTAGTATCCGTAAGTTAAGTCAGGTTATATGAGGTCAGGTTAGGTTGGGTTAGATTATGTTAGGTTAGGTTTCTCAGCTATCTTCACCCTGTTACTTCCACTTCCCATACGATCCCAATAGGGTATTGACCATTATCAGTCAGCGTAATGTAAAAAAATTCATTCGCAAAAACTATGCATTTTCTTGAACGAAAGTACCACGCAAGGACCACTTTCATTTCAGGAAGTTAAAATAACACCCTACCTTGCTCCCACTGTTCCGCTCTTGAATTCAAGTAGTATCTTTCTAGATACAATTCAGTGACTTATACCTTAGCTTCAATGAGGTATACATTTTAAACATGTCCTCAAACTAAATAAGAACATCAAATATAATCCAATTTAATAAACCTCACCAAATATAATTGAACCTAGCACGTTCTAACCCAACCCAAATTAAATTAACTAATCGAATTTAACCAAACGCAATCTAACCTAAGCTAACCTAAACTAATCCAACATAATTCAGTCTAAATTAAACTAATCTAACTTAACCCAACCTAAATCGACATAATCCATCCCAAGCTTCCTAAAAAGAGCCTGTCTCCTTTAGCGTTTACTGGAATCAAGACATAAAAATAGAAAGAACGATCAATTGTTGCCGAAAAAAAATTGTTATCGGGCATAGTTTTTTTGTCGAGTGCAATATGAATATTTAAAATAAATCTCCGCGAGACGAAAGGCAGGATCAAAGGACGGAATTCCTCCTCATCCTTCTTTTCTCGTCACTCCGCCACTCAACTCAGACACATTTTTAAATTTTATTATCTATTTTAATTCGAATTCAGGGTACCTTTGAAATAAAGGCATTATTTTCGTTTATCTCGTACAAAAAGCCCCATATACTTTTCCCACACAACCTGCTTTGAAATGGAATAAACATCGAGATTATGGAAGAGTTTTTGTCTAATGATTTCGTTTCATATATACTCTGTAGGAAATTTTTTTGGACATCTTGGACATCTTTCAATAATATAGAGTAACAAAAAATTTATCTTTGTCAGGCCTAAAATACCAAACACGGCGTTTTATCTTATAATTATAAAATAAAGTATTAAAAGTAAAACGTCCGTACACGAGAAATCGTAAAACAAATTCCTAAGACTGAAAGTAGATTATTAAAAACATAGAATTATTTTTGGAACGTCTCTAAATTGGTACATGTACATGTTTATCTGTATTTGATACGTTAGAAGGGGTCTGATGATAGGTTCAGACAGTTGAGTGAAATTACGTGTAAAAGAACAAAAAAAGATCAAGTCATTCATTTAATTTTTTCCATGAAATGAAATAAATTAAATTAATTGAAGTAGTTGTTTGATTAGACTTCTTGACAGAAATTTAGAGTGTCTGCTTTGATGTTCTAAAATAAAACTGACTTTCATCAGTGAAGATACTGCTATTTATATTTCCCCGAGGCTTTCATACATAATAATAATTAATGTACTATAATTGGTGAACATATTTATTATAGATGCGCATATATATATATATATATATATATATGCAGCCAGTTAACATCTGTCAAGTTGGCATTTATTTCAAGCAGATGCTGTCTTTATTTTTATTTTTAAACTAGTTGGGGTACTCCGCTTCACTCAGGAAGTTGATATGAGATGGTGTAGTAGTTGGAATAAAATATACATATTCTAACTATTTACGATTCTTGTTTATACACAACATTTTTTCTTTTGTTATCCGGGGTATATAAGTACAAATTTTTTTTTTTTAATTTCCTACTCGAGAGCTAGCTATGTATAGTTGCCGTGAGAAAAGCAGGATTCTTTGAGGTTGATAACGCAATGTTTGTCCTTGCGCTTTGTTAAACTATAGGTTTATTAATACCACTGCTACTATTCTTAATAAACGTTGGCATGCTTTTCCGCACCTCTAGCATAGATAACCGTCAATAATCTTGAGATCTATAAAACTTATTGGTCCCCGTATTTCGTGTAGCAACATCCGGAAATAGAAAGATTCGGCGTTGTTCAGTACATCTGTTGTTCAGATGTACAGTTTATACTCGGCCTAGTGCATTAGTTTTGAACATTCCTGGATGAACCTCTACTGGAGTTCCTTATTTCTGTCATTGAAAGATTTTTCTTGTTGTGTTCCACGTATAATAGATCGGGACGTCGGCATATAGTAATTTTTTCGTCAATGAATCCCTTTGGCACAGTTGGAAAAAAGCTGTTATTGTTGTGTTCTTAGATGGTTCGCTTGCAATTTTTCTGGCGGTTTCTTTTGTGAAGTAAACTCTACCCATCCTCCAAATATACTGCTAAATATTTCACAGTTAGATCGTGTTCGTGGGTGAGAAAACTAAAAATCCGCCAGGTTGTTTCCTTACTGTTGATGTTTCTTCCCATTTGGAACATGAGAATCTCGTCGTTTCCGTTTTGTTGTTCGCTGTCTTTGGCTATTTGAAATATTGTCGTGTCACTGTCTTTGTTCACACACCTACGGACATATTTAATGAATTTCACTGTATTGCAGTATTATACGTTTACGTGTGTTTAGAGTAGTTTGGAAAGTAGTGGATTATATGGTACTACTCATTGATTATCTATTTCCAGTTCGTTTCTGCCTTGTATTCGTATTTTTGTCATGAGGCCATCTTTTTTAGGTGATTGTCTTCTGTATTTGGTATAGCGGTCATCTCCGTGTCATCCCTTTGCGTGTCATCCAAGTATGCTTTTGGGTATTTTTTGTACATTTTTTATTTCTCATACATGGCGAATTGGGGTTTAATTGCCCACGTGGTCCGTTAATCATGTTTTTTAAAACTATGTCGTACAGCTCCGGATCTTCTTGTGGATTGGGAAATTCAGCTTGAATGAGTTTGTCGATATCTGTGGAATAAATTTTGTGGTATATCCACATGACATTGTATGAGTGAGACAATGGCCGTTTTTGCCATTCCATTGTGTACATTCAGCATCTAACGGTTCCAAAGATGTGATCTTTTGTGATGACTTCAATAAATCTCATTTGGTTTTGTCGGAAAACTCGGGCAATTATATCGTGTCGATCCATCGGCCACGAAGAGTTGTATATGAATGTCTTGAAAAGGTCAGGTCGTCCATATTTTCTTACGTAAGTCAGGGCATCTTGAGTGTATTCATGCATGTATCTTGAACTTCCTATGTAATATGAAGGTAAGATTACCATTGTTTCAATGTCGTTAATTTTTTCGTCACCAATGATCGCGTCTCGAAGGTGGATGTAATCTTCCATGCGTAGTTTCTTCTGATTCAGTTTTAGGAAAAGCATCCGTTCCGCTTTTATTTTTGCGTACATATCTATCAGGAATTGTTGAAATAAATAGCGAGTGTTGTGAATATGATTGTATGTTTCATTGTCTCTGATCATTAAGCGCTAAGCATAGAAATCCTGTGAAGTGACTTATTTTGTTTGTTTCTGCGCTTGTTTGAGATTGGATTTGTTTCACAATAAAATGATATCCGTCTTCCCCGCGCATAAATAATAATGGATATTGGAGGGCATTTTATGAATGATGTGCTGTGATGTGTTTTAGTCTTTCTCTTCTTCGTTGCACAATTATTTCCCGGCTTGTGTTTTCATTGCCCACAATTACGATGGTGACTTTGTGTATATGATGTATATTAAATCAACGTTCGTGTTCTACAGGTGGTCTCTCGTCGACTCGAACTTTAATTTTGTAATCATCAGACATCACTCGGTCTAGTGCTATTTTGAAAATGTGAATAAGTTGATTGTATTTGTCTAAGATCCGCTGCACACCTTGGATTATTTCTCGTCACTGACGTTTGTGCATCGTTGATCAATTTTTATTTATTTATTTCCGATGAAATATACTTGCAGAAATATATAGTCTTTGTTGGTTAATGGTAGTAATGATCCTATTTTGTGATAAATTTTTCGTTGAATGGAAAGAACATAATCGATTTCTTCTCTGTTAGTGTTGATCGAAGTGACAACAAAAGAAATCATTTGGAAGCAGACGTTGTACGCTTTTATACTTTTTGAAGAAAGCGTTTTGATTCCGAAGTTTTTCCGGTCATGTAATGTAGAAATTCCTGCAAAGGTGCTTTCAGTAATGGTAATTTAATTTTTCCATTCAAACAACAGATTCTTGGTGTTTCTCTACTAAATTTTTTCGCATCGTGAAATTGGGGGATTTTATCCATTTTTCTGATTATGACGTGTTTTCGTATATTATAACCTTTTCTTGGGTCGTAGTGGAATACTTCATTTGTTAGGTTATACTGTTTACTTGTGCTCGTCCGCGCTTCTAGTAAAACGATATTTTTATGGGTGGCTTGCGTTCTCAGTCTTTTATTAAAAGATTGTGTCGCAATTATTGATTCTTCAATCCGTTCATTTCGTTGTTCTTCGGTTTCTCTGCTCCTTACGGGGCTCATTCTCGTTGGGAACGTAAACGTGCTTTGCACTCTTTGACTGTTTCGTTTTTTCGTCTTTTTTTTTTGTTTTCCCCATTTTGCTTCAGAACTGGCAAGATCTCTTTCTCTTTAAAGTTTGGCCATTGTGTAAGATATAAATCGAATCAACTTTTTATTAAG
This sequence comes from Druceiella hillmani, assembly GCA_039881145.1. Lineage (NCBI taxonomy): Eukaryota > Metazoa > Arthropoda > Insecta > Lepidoptera > Hepialidae > Druceiella > Druceiella hillmani. The sequence goes on from JAYKKI010000001.1 coordinate 17,519,767, forward strand.
AAATACACTAAGTACACTTTTAAACAATTTTCACACTTTATTTTCGATTTATATTCAGTCACTATATTATTTTGATTACCTCCACTTCACTGTTTGTTTTTATTCATTCAATGCGCTTCATTGAACCCACGACGGATCATGCTTTATTTATATAGGCTACCCATTGGTATAAGGTACCCATACAAAAAAGGCTTCGAATGGTCCGCTATGTCCCAGAATATTCTATAACATTTGAATGTGTTCTGGAATGTTCCACAATGATCTGGGATGTTTCAGGATATTCCTGAACGTTCCAGTCTTTTTCCAAACATTCCACAGAATGTTCCGGGATGTTCTGGAATGTTTTGAAATGCTCTCGAATACTCTGGCTGGAAGTTTCACCTTGTAGAAATTTCTAGAGGGCGAAACTTCCAGCCCTTAAGCACGCCCTTCAGGTAAAAACGGGAACTTTCTTCATGGATGGGAGATAGAGGGCTACCACAACATATCACTCCTTTAGTCGTACCGGGACTCGTTTCTGAGTTTTAGTGGCACGCACATTTATACTTACTTTTATAATATATATTGATTACAAACTTATTATCATAGAGAATTTTGTATGAGTTTACTTAAAAAAAATTAATTTATAAAAATGAAGATACTTTAATAAATTATTTGTACATATTGACGAATGTCAAATGTTTGATTTTTCAACTTTACTGTTCTAACACACAAATATCTTCGATCTCTATTTCACTCTTACGCACTGTTCGTGTGAAGTTCGTTGAAACAATTATCACAGCGTAGAATAAAATTTCAAATAATTATCCCCCTATTAAAAAACCGTCACTACTTATCACGAATAATTATGCCCCTGTTGAAAAACTGTCACTAATAAATTACTTCGTTATTTGATATATTCGTTAAATAAATAAACTTTGATATATTCGTTGAAGGCTCGTGTACCGAACATTGATTAGCGATAATGAGTGGTCAGTATATCAAAATAAATTTTCAAAGAAAAAAAAAATCGGATGGTGAAATCATTTTATCAAACAAGTTTGAATAATTAAAATTTAAAAAAATGTCGTACATTTTTGTAACGACTTGTTTACCATTATTTACAGCTGAATTTTCAATTAATTCAAATATTTGGTGTAAACCATAATAGTTGGAAAAATAATGGAACTAACTGATTAATTTCATATATGAAATTTTCCACAGTTGTTATTTAATGATATTATTTTTGAGTTAATTGCTTCCATATGGTGAATATTTATTTTTTTGCAAATAAATGTGTCATTATTTTTTTATTCACACAATTGTATTACTAACTTATTATTAAATAACTGCACGAATTCAAACATATTAGTGTATTTGTAACATATACTCGTATATGTACTAACATACGTGAAACAGTCAGCGTAATCAACTTGCCTATTGTGGTTTATTACCATTTTTATTTTTATTTTATCCATGAAACAAATTATAAATGTGTTTTATTGGAAATACAAGGTTAATCATTGGATCAAGAATTTGTAATGTTTTCGTTACTTGAAAAACATAATCGTGATTTTGGGAATGCAAATTAAATCAGTAAGTTGTTTATACGTACCTTTAATTAGGTTACTATACCTGGTATTAAATGCATTTATTATCCGACTACGACAAGCTAAAAAATAAAGGTCGTGATTTTATATGTGCATGTATGTGGATATAGATGGTCCATCCTAGGGACCAACTTACTGTAGTGATTTCAATAAATGTTATCACAGAATTCACCCTAATATGTTAATATTAGGGCAAATTCAGTAATAGCCTACATAAAAATATAATATGGCATACCGCAAAAATATAATATGGCACGGGCCGCTATATTATATAAAAATTGTGTTTAAATGATACCAAAATATGTATCAAATTCAAGGTTTGAGGAAAAAACGTATAGCGATATTAATGCATTTCCTGGAAATTGTTATTCACCAATAAATTACAAAAGTAGCAAAAACAAATATTATATAAAACCATGTATTACATACGCGTATGCTTTTCATGGGTAAGCTGTTATATGTTTTAATTCTTAAGCTTTTCGTATGCATATGCCTTTGTGAGTAAGCTTTTCGTTTGCATTTTGTATGCATATGCTTTTGTGAGTAAGTTTTTCGTATGCGTAGGTTTTTCGTGAGCGATTGAAGAAAAACATCGTTATTATTTTTTTCCACTGTTTGTCTCCGACAAATTGAAAAGAAGATTAATATTATATATAATATAAAATTATACTTCTTTCGGATTCGTCGTCGTTATATAATAACTTTAGCACGTCAAACATAATAAACTAGCTAAACCCGGCGACGTTACGCTATGGCTCAGTCTGATATGAAATGAATGGGAAAGTAAATAAAAGTATTGTAGCGAGCATAGATTCACTGAGAATGCACATCGTCCAATTCAATATGCTACCTTGGGATTCAGTGGCTATGTCGAATGAAAGAAAAGGAAGAAAAATAATGTTTCTTATAGAAAATATTTTTTTTATTGCAAAGCTAGTGGATTGACTACATTTCTTGTTATTCCTTTTTCTGCATAAATATAAAGATCAGACAGTTTACCGACTCTGGATCATGCAACGTATAATTTTGCCCATGAAAGAAGAAAGAAAAAAGAATGTTTCTTATAGAAAATATTTTTTTTATTGCAAAGCTAGTGGATTGACTACATTTCTTGTTTTTCCTTTTTCTGCTTAAATATAAAGATCAGACAGTTTACCGACTCTGGATCATGCGACGTATAATTTTGCCCATGAGAGAAGGAAGAAAAAAGAATGTTTCTTACAGAAAATATTTTTTTTATTGCAAAGCTAGTGGATTGACTACATTTCTTGTTTTTCCTTTTTCTGCATAAATATAAAGATCAGACAATTTACCAACTCTGGATCATGCGACGTATAATTTTGCCCATGAGAGAAGCTTTCTAATAGAATAACAAGCAAGCAATAGTTTTTTAAGTTCAAACTGCACACTAGTAAAGATTGGCCTTGCGTTTTATGGGTAATGCCAGAAAACGCAAAGCGCATTGAAAATTGAAATCATTTGAAGTTGAACGCTATATTGATCGGAATGAGGGGTATTCGTGGAAGTAGTACGTATATACCTTTATCGTCCCACATCCCCAGTATTGACTCAATCATAATTGCTCCAATTAAATTGTTTATCAATTTGTTAATTATTTATCGTGTGCCATTGCATAACTTTGGCTGATAAATGTTCCGGAATAATATAATTGGCACTCTCATTATCAAATTCAAAATATTTGACGGTAATCCTTTTTGGTTCATCACGGGGTCAATGGATTTACATGGCACTATTTCAACTGCGATTCTGTTTAGAATAATAGTGTTTATATCGCGTACGTCGCCATTTTTAGGCGCTAGACTGGTTCTTTCGCTCAACCATGGTGATTTCCATAATTGCTCCAATTAAATTGTTTATCAATTTGTTAATTATTTATCGTGTGCCATTGCATAACTTTGGCTGATAAATGTTCCGGAATAATATAATTGGCACTCTCATTATCAAATTCAAAATATTTGACGGTAATCCTTTTTGGTTCATCACGGGGTCAATGGATTTACATGGCACTATTTCAACTGCGATTCTGTTTAGAATAATAGTGTTTATATCGCGTACGTCGCCATTTTTAGGCGCTAGACTGGTTCTTTCGCTCAACCATGGTGATTTCCATAATTTGTTTTGATATTTTGGAAAACCTTGTCTACTAATTCTTCTTTCGAATTCACGATGTTGCAGAAATTAGATGAGAAGGTATGTGGTTAATAATAAAAACAAAAAATAATTATCAAAATTTATTTTAATTTAATTTTTTTTTAAACACGTATGTATTTGAGTATAATGTTGTGTCAAAATTTCTAACAAATCGACCGACTATTTTTGAGTTTTTAGAGCACAAACGCAGGAAATATTTTAATTGTAAAGCTCAAAAAGGAATTTGTAATAGGTATTATCTATTATTATCAAAAAAATATCCGAAGAATTTAAAATTAAAAACGAGGAAATGGAAAGTAGTTATCAAAATAATGTTTCTTTCCGTAGTCATATGCCCGATTTCCTTGCATCATTTATAATAAAAATAGTCTACGATTATGAAAATAATTAGCATTTTCATATTTCAACATTTATAATAAAAATAGCCTTCGACTAAGAAAATAAAATAGAATTATTATGAATCATTTTTCTATTTTATTCTTTTCAAAATTCAAAAATAAGTACCTTGTGCGCAAAATCTCGGAGTTTGTGTTGTATTTTTTTAATCAGATTTTAATCTTTCAAACTTTCCGTTTGTTAAAATATGCGACTACAATTAAAAAAGAAGGTATCACATTCATTTTATTATTCATATTTTTGGAATTTATGAAATTTAAAAAGGTTGAAACACAAATTTAAAATGTTAGAAGCAGATGACATATAACGTTACCAAAGGGCGAAATCCAATTATCACTACATTTTTCTTAGATCGTTAACCAAATGCAGAATTAATGAAAATTGGCATGGCTCTCTTATAAAAGGACATTCATGAAATTTTTCGGATACTTTTTGCTGAGAATAGATAGTTCCCAATCAATATATCTATCTGTCGTTTTGTAACTTATTTAAATTTTTTCAACACAACTAAAGGCCGAATATTCCATATAACATAATGTTAAATTGCAAGCAAAATCACAAAATCAATAATTTTCTTTTTATTGTATTCACATATTTTTAAACGACAAACAGTAAACGACAAACGTTTCCCTTATGGGATAAAACAGTAAATCCAAAATACAGTTGCTACTCGGGAATATATTAACAAATAGAAGTTTTAAACCTGAAATGTTTAAAGACAATATATATTTCACTATAAATTATGAGAAAATTTTAAAACTGAAATAATCAGGATCATATGTTATATACGCTTGTAATTTAATGCCTGACAATTTTCTGTGTAAAAGGCTATTGCATTTGTAGGCATTATACTTAACTGTTTTTATAGAAAATCTTTAAATAAATCATTTGCTTAACTAAATGTTCAAATTACAAATAAAACATTAAAATTCAAAGAAGTTGACAATTCAGATTGTTAATATAGCGTTTATATCATACAAAAAATGAAGGTATGGTGACAGTTTCGAGTTAAGAAAACATATGAAAGAAATTCCATCTCGCTTGAACTATTGCAAGTAATAACGAAAAGAAAGTAATGAAAGTATGCGAGTTATTATTATTTTCACTAGGTATTGTGCATTTTTTTATATGTAATCACCTACTTAATATTTTAAATCTGTGGGTTGAAATTGCAGAGCATATAAAGTAATTAGAGTTGGTAAGTGGGCGTGGCACGCCCGCCACTGTTATGATCCGCGTATCATATATTTTTTCTCTGTAGGATGACCTATACTAAATTTCTAAAAAATTACTGCCTTCGGACCCAAATTAGTTGCAAGAAAACTAAAGTCAATGAAATTTTTTGTATAAAAAGGTAATTTCATTTTGTTTTATTTCTTGTATTTTCTAAAGTAATCGGTTAGGAATGAATGGAAGCCGCGAAAACATCTACTGATGATGTTCACTGCTTACCTTTTCTCTTTCCTTTTTTTATGACATACGTCATATTTTTGTGATTTAAGAACGTTATTTTTCAAAACAATTCACTTACATGGAAACATTTTAAATCATAATATTTTGTAATTGCTGCTAAGAAATTAATATTTGGTATTTAAAATTGTATTGCTACGCTTTCCTTAAATAACCACAGCTTAAACGTGTAGACATAATACTCAGCTATGCATAAAGACAATGCTTGAATAAATTATGTAACGTTAGAAGCCAATTGTCTCGAAAAGTATTAGTCGTAGATTAGTCGTAGATCGAATGCCATAAGTAATTGAGCCCCGTCATTCATTACCAATTAGACTTTAAATCGTTTTATATCCACAGATATATTTGACTGCATTGCTTGCCGTCAATATGGTAACTGATTCAATGGAAGCCGTAGTTGAGAATTATATTAATGTTCGTTTATATTACTTAACAAAACATCTTAACAAAAATTGACGGAATGTTAAATATTTTACAACAAATATTTTAAAATTTTAACAAAAGAAACGAGAAATCCTAATCGGTTCATTAATTAGTAAAGTACACTTAAGACATTTTACATTTTTAGAAATAAACATCCCTTTCGGGACAAAAAAAATATTTTGTCTTAATTATTATCTGTCAATATTCAATCTTTATTCTTAATGTACTCTCATTCTTAGATTTTTCAATTTATTTTTTATTTTCACGCTTTAACAACTATTTGGTATGCCTGATAAGCAACTAAAATTAAAATAATTTTGATCAATATGAACAATAACTTGTATTAATTATCTGGTTTCCTTTGGTAACTAAGAAGCCTATGATATTCAATTTAATTAAAACCTGTTTTTTTATTTAATCTTTACTCCTCCATCTGCTATTATTTATTTAAATTTTTAAAATTATAACCATGTGTATATATGATTATTTTCATGTGTTAAACGCAAATAATAAATATTCCTGCACCCGTAAACATCACAACTTCATAGAATTTAATTTTTTTAATAAACTTTAAAGATATTCCCTAACCTATTATGTTGCTTAAGCTCGATATCATGGTGAATGGTTGCTAAATGTACAGGCTACAGTATACCTCTGTAAAAAACTTGAGTGAAGGTGGAATTGTGCAATGCAATGTTATTATAGCGCTTTCAAAAATAAGAGTTCGAAATTGGTGACATGGTTACGGCATACAGGTTCATGAACCATTCTTTTGTCTTATTTTATACTGACACAACATAATTTTTTTTTAAGTTTTCTTCATAGAGTTTTTATTTATACTTTATAATTTCAATAATTGAAATCAAGGAGATATTAACAACGAAATATAATAGAATACTTTTCAATAAAAGGCATTTATTTATTAAAAAGATTAATAAACTTTTGTATGTATGTCTATCATTTATACACAATATCTAAAAGCAATGTAAAATTTTATGTATATAATTAATTATAATTTAGGAAAAGATCAGATTTCAAGAAAAGAGGTTTGTTAAAACTTATATGTATCTTAATATCGTACGGAATAGATAGTTGACAGTTGTTGTAATTTAAATTATGGTAATAAATTTAATTTTGGTTTAAACTTTAGACATTAAAATTATCATAATACTATTTGTTTTTTTAACACTTGATCACTTTATTAAATTATTTTATTAAACTGTTATTTTATTTATTTTTACCTTTGTATCTATATCGTCAACGTGATGCATGCGGCCTTTGACTGCGAGGCGCACAACGGGGACCCGGGTTGATTCCCGGCCACTCGTCGAGCGGAGCTGGACTGGTGTTCTGGTTAGCTGTAAGAGATTTCTGTTGTAGCAATAAGTTCGCCATATGTATCAATTATATACATTAAACTATAGAAATAAATAAATAAATATATTCACCCATTGGATCATACGGGAAGTATCTCTGCCATTTTATTAAATTCAATGGCTTAATTGTGTACAAGGATAATCACATGTTTTATCGTCTAATTCCAATTCAAAAAATAATTTCGATATCAGTCGTACAATATGGTAACGCATACCCAAAATTAATAAATAGAGCAAACAGTTTTCTAAATAAAATAGCTAAAGTTTTAATTATAATGCTTACAACTGTCGGAACCCTATTAGAATACCCTATTTGAACTCGATTCGTTGTATTGTATGTAGATAATAAATTTAAAAAAATATTTTAATACGTACGTAAATATTACAGTTTTGTTAAAAAAATATTAAGATGTGTCGGTTTATTTTTACTGCTACTTTATTTTGATATCGTGGTAAGCGATCGATACATGTGTAAACAACACTAAAATTTTAAAATGATTTTAAACTGTGGAATCTTTATTGCTAGCGAAATATATGTGACTCAAGCATGGGGAAATGGGAAAGGTTTTCATGATTTTGAATGGAGAGGGAGGCGCGCCCTGATATATGATTGATTTGTTTAAAGTTAATTTGTTTTAACTGGCGACATGTATTTTCACACATTTCAATAAATATGGCACTTTTATTTTATTTTTTGTTCTATGGTTTGAAATCATGCATCGTATTATATTAAAATTGAGTCAGTATTTCTGGAGAATTTGGAAACAAAAATACGCCATTTCTATATTGATGAATAAAAGTATAGCAAAATCCTCGTATTTTACATTAGAGATATGTACAACTCATATAAATGTTTCATGTCATTCGCCCCATATGCGTTTTCCAATACGTTCGTGGCTATGAATGTACATAGAAGATAGAGTATGTGTTTCAGATTAATGAAACATTGATTTTCTTGTCGCATGTACCCGTTTGCAGGCATGTACACAATCTATTCTCGTGCTTGTTTATTGTATATAATCTGATATACAGCCTTCTGAAATAGAAGCAGCGGCGTTTTGTGTTGATTTCCATTAAAATTTTAAAATAAATACATATGAATTGTTTCAGTAAATGCCACCATTATAACCATCTTTATCCAGATATTTTTCCATATAATTCATTTCCAAATTAACAAAAACGTAATGTATAAATGATGCAGAAATAAACAGACAAAGTTTACCTTAAATTAATAATTTTAGAAACCTGTCTAATGCTACAAAAATTAACAAAAAACTGATAAGAATCTAAAATTTGTTAAAATATTTATTTAAAACAGAAACAAAACTTTATCTTTGTTCGATCTCGACCGATGTCCAAACAGATGCTGTTCTATAGAGCCTACTCTTAAAACCTAAAAAAGAAATAAGACAATAAAACTAAGATTTAATAGTATGAATTATAAAAAATATTATAACTTAGTTATATTTAATATTATAACTTAGTTAGTATTCCAAACAGATGCTGCTCTATAGTGCCTACTCATAAAACCTAAAAAGAAATAAGACAATAAAACTAAGATTTAATAGTTTGAAATATAAAAAATATTATAACTTAATTACTATAAGAAGACAAAAATATTGCACATTAAATATTGTATTAATTTCAATGTAACCTAGCGGAAGTCCCACTAATTATACCGAGATGTCCATGTTGTAGCGATAAAAATAGAAGGATAAAAGAGAAAACGATAGAAATTAATTAAATTTATTTCATAGGGGCTTGAAATCAATATCATCTTAAAATTATTTATAAACATTCGATAAGATAGCACGCCTCCTAATTTTTTTTTATTTAAAATCATCTTTATCTTACGTACGTGATGAAGAAAACTATATAAATACTGAATATTTTATTGAGTTTCCTTTGGTTTACTCGCTAGTTTTGTTAGTTTCTCGTCTGCAGTAAAGGCTTTTACGAAATAAATTGCTCGAAAACAGTTATAGCTTATGAGCTTAAGACTTAAATAATACGTTGATTCTTGAATATATTCAATTCAAGTGTATTTAAATACAATAAATTGGGATATAGTGAGATTGTATATAGTGTTGCTGTTACAAATGGGTTATAAATACAGAGAATTTATTTTAATCATTGTTTCCAAAGTAAGTTATTCTACATAGACATTTTGATTTACGTATTGATATTGCTGGAAGATAAGTGTTTTTGTCCTTTTGTAAAAGGTTGAAAAGAAAAGTATTGCTTTGCATCGCACATATTTCAAATTCAAATTCAAGACCGCGTTTAAGAAAACTTTATTGATATATATGACTAAAACTTAGAAATCATTACTAAACACTAAGCATATTAAATTTGATACTGTAAATTATAATATTGTACTAGACTTTCTTTTAAATAAAATTAAATGTTTCTGCCTAAATAAGTTGGGTGGTCTCTTATGTATAAAATACATAATTAGCTCTGTTTTTTCTACTCTATCTTTGTTGTAAGTAAGCTCTCTATCTTGTTTATAGAGAAACGGTGAAAGGCAAAAATGACTAAAGGTCATTGATTGAATGAAAAACGAATTTATTCTATCGTGGCAAAAGAATTAGTTATAGCAGCAAAACGAATTTATATTATCATAGCAAAACAGTTTACATTACCGTGGTGGAAAGAATTCATACTACTCTGGCAAAAGAATCTACATTACTGTGGCGAGACGAATTTACACTGCCACCCCACTGTGATCCTTCTGGGGCAGCCATTCACAGTGGTTTAAAAAAATAATAATGCCTCTTAATGAGTCTATTGTAGAATAGTCATAGCGGTCAGAGTCATAGCCAGTATGCAATTCACACACGTGGTGACATGTGTGTGAATTGGATCCTGGATATATAGAGGTGTACTTATCTGGACTAATTTTTGCCTACATTTATTTATATTTAGAATGGGCGATGAAAACCAATTTGAATTACCTTGTTTGCTTTGGGCTATCTACGAAATTCTTGATGGAAAATATTGCTGTATTTTTGCACAGTTAAGCAAAAATGCCTTGGGTGTAGTGATGATTTAAATGCAATTGGTGCTCCCAAGATTTTAATATAATTCTTGCATACTATCCTAATCAGTTTAAATATATATAGAGGATCTGTTCTGTCTCTGAATTTATGGAAGTGATTTATTTCTAGCATATAATAAGGATGCACTCAGAATCTATTTTTCAATTCCAAGATCATAACAGTTTACGTAAATCCATCTTTCAGTAAAGTGAGAATTAGACCTAATACTCATAGTGCTATGCGTTTCTATAAAGTGCATCATTGGCTCAAAGCTTTTAGTGGATCTTAATATCTATTATTTTTTTATAAAAAATGAAATAGCAGTCAAATATGTTTTGCTACGAAATTGCGAAATATTTTAAGGTGGCAGTATAAATTTGTTTCATCCCAGTAGTGTATACTCGTTTGCCAACGAAGTATAAAATCGTTTCAATACGGTAGTGTAAATTGTTTTGCATCTATGGTGTAATTTCGTTTTGTCGGTGTAGTCTAGATTATTTAGCCACGGCAGTATAAATTATTATGTTAAGACATGAGAGCGAAAACAAAATGAACCTAACTTCTAAAGAACGGCATGGCGGAACAGGATGTATACATCGCGAGCCACAAGTCATTATCAGATGGCTGTACTTTCTGAAAATCTTTTCACCGCCGAAATAAAAATATGATATAATTAGACTAATATATAATCTTTGTATCCTCCTAACAGGATTTTAAAAGGGCTGAATAAACTTAAGGAAAAGCAATTTCGGTTGAAAATGAATGTTTATACCGACGGAGTTGTGGGTAACAGTTAGTAGTGACGTGACAAATATGTATGTATACAAATATTTCAATGTAATTTTAGTTATGTTATAAAAATGTTATTAAAAGACAGTTTATTCGTATGTTACATACTCACAGTTAAAGCGCGTAGCAAACGCAATCGATAAGCACTTTGCATTTGCTTATAAGTTTGTAAAAGTTATATAACTTGGCGTTTGCTTCTAAGTTTGTAAAAGTTATATAACTTTGCATTTACCTATAAGTTTGTAAAAGTTATATAACTTTCTGTTTTCTTATAAGTTTATAAAAGTCATATAACTTTAGGTTTGCCTATAAGTTTTTAATAAGTTTTAGTTGTTTTAATAATATCAAAATTTTATAATTTTATAGTTCGATAAAGAAAATTCATCGCGTGAGGTTCGTTAGGTAATAGTTTAACTTTTCTATTTCGTAGTGTCTTAAATTGAGGATTATTATCCCAAACATTACCAATTAAATTAATTAAAGACCTGTTGTCAATGCCAATATACTGAAATAAATAAGAATAAAAGTCTCCGTGTTTCTCACTATATTATTTACTAGACAAGGCGATGTGGTTTTTCTGGACCTATACGTCCAATCACGGACCTATGCGTTGCAAGCACCAATATATTTCTTTGACAGACAGAAGCCTAGCGGGAAAACACTGAATGAATACGGGGAATGAAAACATTACAATATCCTGTCGTAAATACAGGCAACGAATGTTCTTTCATTTAAACTCCCTAGATGTCGCTTTACATTGAGTAGATGCTGAAGTTTCTTATGTTTATTTATAGATGTCGCTATGATTTTTCTATTTTCGTTCCATTATATTAACACGAAATTTCACTTTTACATGAAAAGTTTATGAAATGTTTATTAAAATCATGCAGTTATTTTGTTACAACGAAATACGTAGAAGATATCAGATTTATTTTTATAAATTTCCTTTTTATTATTGGTGCCCCATAAGTGACCTTTTAGTTTATCTTGTTTGCGTAAAATATATAACTAAATAGAATAAAATATATTAGAATATACAGCAAAAATATATGTTTGGGATAAATATTGTTTTTATTGTAGTAATTTTTAAATTATTGTATTTTAATTTTGTAATTGTCAAACCAAACAAATTGTACTTCGCATTTGTTTTCTTCTTTGTCTTTGAAACTTTTCGGTAAAACCGAACTTTTTGACATTATGTACATGCAGTTCCGTACCGCAGAAATAAACGTTAGCTGTATGTAGAAATTTTAATTAGAGTTCTTGTTATAATTTCACCTTTTAGGTTATTACCATTACCATTATGGACGTATATACAATATTTTATATTTTTCACTAAAGGTAAAGGCATTGTTTGAAACAAAGGTTATTTAAATATTTTATATTGTCGGAACGATAAAATACTTTTTTGAATTTTCATTTAACCTAGAATTAAACCTTGTAACTACCTCTACATATGCGTAGGATACGAGGCACATTTCATCACTGAACATGATTACATGAAGTAAATAATAGGTGACGCACATTTTAGGAATGTATGAAATTTATTTTTGAATGCTGGGATTTATTACCATCTTTTAAGATTTCATTTAAAAAAGAATTGCACTTTGCAACTACCGCCATCTATACTTAAGAAACAACAAGCGTGTAAATTAGTGCATACAAAAGTATCTTTTCGGGTTAAGATTGCATTAAATAAACAAAATATGGCGCCTTATTACAAAAGTGTCGTCATTTATAAAACTTTTCTATGAATTTATTATGGAAAGTATAATATTATAACAGACATAAATTTATGAAACTTGAAGAGAAACCAATTTTCATAATTAACTTTTTTCGTCACATGAGTATAATTATGAAATGTGCTCATTTCATTTACCGATTTGGTGTCATAATTTAAAAACTGGAAAAAACTACAACAAGTAAATATCTGTCTATTGTATGTTTTTTATTGTTGAGAACTTTTAATGTATTGTTTCACAAACTATTTTAGCGTAACTTCGAATTTAAAATGATGTCTATGGTATGAATTAAAAAAAAGAAATGGTCAAATAGATGAGGAAACGGAGGTCATTTGTCCATTTCTTTTTTCGGGCATTTAAGAAGTTTTATATATTATTTTGTTGTAAAAATTAAAAAATAATTGTATGTAATAATAAACAAAAATTATTTGTAATAACAAACAAAATATTACATAATTTCGGAATTGCATCGGCAATACAAAATGCTGCAACCTAATTTAATGAGAAATAAAAAAAATTCATTTCATTTTCATCTGATCTTTTTTATTTTCCACTTTATAAAAATTTAAATAAAATAAAAATTTATCGTAAATTTTACATTTATGTCCCTAGGACAACAGTTAATGCGGAAAACGAAATCTTCAGGGACATATATTCCAGGCGATTATTTCTATCGCCTCACATCCCTTAAGCTTTTGAGGTATATGAAAAAGCTCTCAAAGAAACAATATGCGATTTGAGTACACTTTTTAAAACCTTTGGGTTAGATTTGTGTGAAATTATCTTTGTTGTCGTATTGTTAGTATACACGTCTGCATATCCAGGAACGCCAATTTGTCTCTTTTTCTTCAAAGGTTTCAGATTTTCTTTTCATAGAGTAATTCAAGATAGTATATATATATATATATATATATATATATATATAGTTTATTAAAAAAAAAAGTTTCATAACTACCAAAAACATACTGAAAATTTTACTCGTCAATTTATATTTGAGATTTATGGCCTGGCAAAAATATATACGTAATAATTTAAATTAACACTAAACTTCTTCAAAATCATTTTACATCCAATCAAAAAGATGTAATAATTGTTAAGAATCGTGGGTTTGCTTTCATTTTCGTGAATATATTCAAATGTATCTCTTACTCTTGGTAAATGGGATATAAAATAAAACTACTTTTAGAAATAAAAAAAACTTCCTAATGATGCATTACGGAGTGCATAAAAATATACCTCTCCTTTTATATTAATGGGGAGGTACATTACATTTTGACGTGAATACGTGTTTAAATTTGCTACTATACGGGGTCAATTAAAAAAATCTAATGATAACAAAATCGGGGAATAGAGTTTGGCGTCACTGTTTCGAATATATCCTCTACATCAAAAATTAAATTATATCACTGGATAGCTAAAGGATCAAAGAATTCATTACGATAAGCGAGAATAGTGACGCATCGCGCGCGGCGGAGGGGGAAGCGCCCCCATTTTGAGGTTATTTAGCTGCGTATCGAGAATTGCAATTAGTATAACTTTTGATTCGGAAAACCTACGATGTTTGTATAAGTTTTAATCGTCAACTGTCGTCAAAGTCTATCGATTGTATATAAAATATTAGTTTAAAATAGTGACAGTGAATATAATAAGGTGTTAGAATAAGTAAATATTATCAAAAATATATAATGTCGGCCTATACGCATCGAAAAATCTATGGTGCCAGTAAATATGCAGCTGGGGCGGTTGAAATTATGCGTTACATAGACGTTATTCACGTACAAGACACGGCCGTGACAATGACACAGCCACACCCCATTTTTAAAAATATTTGTCTACATATTTTCTGATACCGTTATCTGAAGCAACTATTTGTTAAATGCTTATGAAAGACGGATGATCTGATAAAGGGAAGTTTCAAGGGTTTCTTATATCATTAACGAACATTGAAAACATAAATTAGTATCATATTTTTTGTATACATTTGAATATATTCTTGAAAATTGAAAACAAAATCAGAATTCTCAAATAATAAGTACAAATTCATATAATAATTTCATATTTTTTCACAATTAAATGAAACTACGTGATGTACTATTATTTCTATGTTATTTAAATTCTTTACCACGCCCTAGGTTTCGTTGTATGACAACATCTTCAGGTGGGCAATTAGCAAAGATACATCTTGTCATACAACGAAAACGATCTAAAGATGTTGTCATACAACGAAACCTAAGTCGTGGTTAAGAATTTAAATAAAGTAGAAATAATACTACATCACGTAGTTTCATTTAATTGTGAATAATGAATTTCTACAAACATAACGTCAAATATATTAAATATTCATATTTTTTATTGCTTCTCGCATGATATTAAAATTATTTCTCGAAGGAAATATAATGCAATAGTCGTTAAAATTATGACTAATAAAACTGTAATTGCATATTAGTTTTTCGTTTCGGTGGAATTCATAAATTAATTGTTTACACGAAAATTGGTAATCTCCTATATATTGATCTGAAGTTAATATATCACAATTAGTGATGCATATAAACTTGGAAAATGTTACTAGGAAAAGAGAAAGAATTAAAACAATGTGAGACAATTAATTCCTAATTATGTTATTATGCTTTCTCGTGTGAAATATTATTTTTGAAGTAAAAACTTCTTTAGCATCGTTGTGATTTAAAACTCGATGAAACGAAAAAGCGACAGTAAAAAGAGACAGACACATAAATTCATAAGATTTAACGTGGGAGAAAATGAGATAAGAAGCATTATACAGTGTTTCTTATGTTCGTGGTTCTCTTTGTGCTCTGCTTCGTACCCCTCCACTCGTGTTTACCAAGACGTAGCGAGAGTTCGCTTGGGTCTCAGCGTTGTACGTGTGTTAACACGTATTTATGCGCGCAATTGCAAATGATATTGTGAATAATGATTGTGAGTACTTGTATGCAAATTTTCATAAACTTTAAATTTGTGTGTATTCGATCATTTTCGGAATTAAAAAAAACATACATGTGCAAAAAAAATTAAATAAGAGATTAATTTAATTTAATTATAAAATTAGACGAAATTTATCAATTTTATTTACCTATTATTAATTATAAAAACTTTTCTAATTCTTTCAGTTTTTTTATTTTTCTTTATTTAGTTATTAATAAAGTACAGTGTAATTGTCTAAAATCGATTTCTATCTAAAAATAGATTGTGGATCAATCGGTGTTTCTTTCTGTCATACAGTTATGTAAACGAAAATAAAGACATGAAAATTATTAAAGATCATTCAAGCTGTGGTGAGAAAAATATATTTAAATGACCGTGTCACATAAGTTAATTTTAAATAAAATTATTTATCGTCATCTTAGATTCGATTAAATTAGTTCTTACAACAGTATTACATCTTTCTCTGTATTAAATACATACTCCGTTTGTAAATTTTATACACGAACAGATTTCGATACGTATGGCGCCACCTATTAGGGACAATCGGGAGTTAAATTGCAATGTTTATACACCAACACTTAATATTATTTTGAAATAATTTATGCATGCCCAGCTAAGAATGGCATTAAGAATTAATTTAAATATATCATGCTAGTGTGAAAAAAAATTAAAATATGGTTATGTCGAAAAGTAATTGCAATACGACAAAAATAATAAAAATAATTTTTTTGTAATAATTTAAAATGTTTAAATTTTTTCTACTAAATGAATTTTCCCAGTTATAATTTTTTTTAAACTACATCAAAACAATGTGTATTTTATTTAATTTTTAGAACGGTTTACCTCGGAAGGAAAAAAAGAACTTTTATAAAATCTCTCAACTGTCCGTCTTTCGATCCATTTGTCCTAGTGGCTTTTCTTATAAAACGTTTGACGTAAAACTTGTACTTATGCGTATTTATCTCAACAAATGGCACTCAAAATATTTGTACGGTTTATAGGGAGTAAATAAAGTGTTAAAAAAATTAAAATTTTTTTAAAGATACATAACAAATTGCCTCAGTAGTCCTTTTGGTGTAAAAATTTAAAATTTTTGCATAGTCATAAATCACATCAACTTAAAATATATTTTATTAACATTTAAAAACATTCATTAGGAAATTTTTGAAAGTGCAAATATAAGTTGTCCAATTTTTTTTCCACATATTGTGTGGAGCATCATCAAGAATTATGAGGATACCTAATTATTTTTTAGAATGTTTTTTAAGATAGATGTAGAAATATTGTTGAAAATGGACAAAAATATGTTAACCACACCTCCCTCTCCCGCCGCCCTGCTTGCTATAAAACTGCTAAAATTTATTTGTTTGTTTAAACTGCTAAAACTGCTAAGTCTGTTGCTAGAAATTTGTCGGAAACTTTTAGCAATAATTTTAAATTTTATCGTTTTTGGATCACGATATTTTTACGGCTGCGAAATATATACCGAGCAATAAATTTATATAACAAGATTAATAGTAGGTAACCAATATTAATATTAAATATAATGGTTGAAATTCGACCAAATGCGTCCGTAAAATGAAGAATTTCAATTTGTTTTTTACACAATTAACATAAATTTACTTTCTAGTAAAATTTTAATTTTAATTTAAAAAGGAAGCATAATATTCTTTAGAATGAAATAAATAAACGATTAAACAGCAGAATAATATAAAAAATAAGAAAGATAGAGGAAGAAAGAGAAACAACGCTATGTATTTGTTTCCACAACTTTTTTTTCAAATATTCTCCAGTGCAGGGATGGTAAATAGGTCTAAGCTCATACAGCCATGAACGTGAACAAAATGTTTTCATTTAATTGGTTAAAGTGTTTTGTGTGGAGAAATCATGTGTGTACGTTTACTTTATTTCATCTGCCTTATCGGCAACATGCGCACTTGATTTTTTTTATCCACATCTATGGCATAGTGTCTTTCATATGATATAAGTTAATTAATGATTTAAGTCATTTCAGTCCCTTTATAACGAATACTAAAAAAAGTACGAATATTTTACGTTCAAATAATTTAACACGGGTATGTGTAATTAATTTAGTAAGTAATTTATTAGAAACATTATGTGATTTTAAATGTTTCTATTAGTGACGTTCCATAAACAAATAATATACAAATTAGATGCTCAGATAATCGATTATAAAATTTTTAATGGAATTATCCTAAAATCAAATTTATTAGAGCAATTCTTAAGATTAATTCCAAGTTAAAATCAAGTGCTATTTATTTAATTAAACTATATTAATTAAGTAATTAATTAAATAGTTTAATATTTGATTCCGAGCCGTAAAGTGAAACTTATGCGCATGTAGAAGAAAATAAAATAGTATTTATTTTTAAATGTGACTTAATTCATTATGACGGTAACATGTAATATATAAATGATGGAATACATAAAATGTTCAGTAACATTCATTAGTTCATGTTTGCAACTTTTTAATTAATAATTTCTAATTATTGTTATTAAGATATTTCGATATATTTTTACAGTTGGTATTTTCATAATTAGTATTATTTTTAATTACCTACCGCTAGTATGTATGTGCCTAAGTGTGTAGTGCCCTAACCGTCGTAGTGCCCTTGTACTTGACACATTTATTATATTAAGAAACTATATTACGTTAAAACTTTTCATTTTTAATTAAATATATTGCGCAGTGTAAAATAAAGCATAAAATAAATAAACACAAAATATGCAAACATTTTGAGGTTTCATAATGTCGAGGAGTCCAACAAAATCCGTCTAGTATATTTGGATTTTGCGTGTACCAAGGATATAAAAATTTAAAAAAAAACTGATTTCTCCTCTATAATTAATTACAGATCTCTAAATTCATTTTTAAAAATATCTTTAAGGATTTTTTATACTATTGAATATAATTTTATGTATTTGGCGTTAGTTTTGTAGAATTTCATTATTCACAGTTATATGAAACTACGTGATGTAGTATTATTCTACTTTTCTTGTAATACAACAAAGCCTAAGTTGTGGTAAAGAACTTAAAGAAAGTAGAAATAATACTACATTACGTAGTTTCATTTAATTGTGAATTTGCCCCAAGGTGTAATAAAAAACACGATTATTTTTATACAGGTTTACCCATTAATATTATTAGTTTCCAGGTTTTAAGATATCATCGTTTTTGGGATATTTTTTATCTTAATAATTTTTGGGATTCTTTTTATCTTATTATTTTTTTTTCCAGGTCGTTAATTTTTTTTCCAGGTCATCATTAAAATAGATATAATACTACATCACGTAGTTTCATTTAGTTGTGAATAAAAATTAAGTTGTAATTATTTTTTTACACTTTAACTTTATTAAAATTTATTATATGAAACTGTAATATTATTATGCATGAAACTACATCATTTACAATTACGTTTAAATAAACTTGTAAAGGATCGATCTTTTGGAAGTAGACCGTTTGCTAGCCACAGATTTCGAAGTTTTGAGGAGTTACTAAGTCGTCATTATAAGTTACTTGTATTAATAAAATATGGAAATAAGTTTTTCTTTAAATTACAAACATTGGTTTACAATTTGCTGATGTATATGCACAAATAAGAAAAACTTCCTAAAATGAAACCTGGAAACTTTTAAAAATTTTCTGACAGATATTCTGACAAATTAAGAGTTTCTCAGAATCATTCGATGGTATCACGTCATCTAATATAGTTTGCGGGAAAAAATAAATTTTGGAGAAAAACTATTTGACACATTCGTTTTTCCATCTTTAATTTGGAGCCTTTACAACTTTCATCCTTAAAATCATAAAGGCGAGGTTGGATTAATTCAGGGCCATCTTTAAATTCTTAATATAATTTTTTTACACTTAACAGAAAAAATAAAGAGTATACATTGTATAGTATTGATGCATAATATTTTTAGTCCATGTATTATGCAGTACGTGTCATATGCGGACCATGTTCACTTTGCAATAACTTGACAAATAATATAAACAAAAAAAAGAAAAACTAGAGGAACTTTTTTCTTCTCTTTTCTAGAAATTCAAACAAATTTTATACTTTTGATTTTAATTAATATATTAGCTATAAATTAGACTAATTATATTATCTATAAAGCAAAAAGTGCATCAGGAATTTGTATACTGACCACAAATTTCCCAGCTGTCAGGGACAGCCGTGTCTAAAGAAATTTAGAATTTTTTTGAGAAAAATATGCCTTTGAAAGTCATATTAAATAAAATTCCATTTTCATAAGCTTTTAACACGTAACTTGACAATGTTTAACATGTCGCCTGATCTCTAACACCTCAAAAATGTCCCCAAAATAAAGACCGTAATTTAAAATATATACTTAAACTCAAACCCAACTTCATGAGTGCAAATTAATATGATGAAAGAAGGTGGCTAGTTAATATATTGTCTTAAACTTAGTACATTAATATATTTACCCGTCGTTCTGATCTTGTTGTTAGAAAAAAAATATTTTATGATACTTTAATTTGATTAGTGTGGAACTATACCATATGATATAACGAAGTTTTTATTGTTTGTAAAAGTTATATACAAATCGGGACACTGTAAAAATTTGACATTAAATTAAACTAAAAAAATACGAGGATCTAGTCAAATATCTTCGTTATGAAAATGAAATACCTTTACATGAGGAAATAACTTTAATTTGTCTGCAAGTGTAACATCAGTTTGAAGAACCCATTCAAATGTAAAAAAAATAAAAATTGTTTATTTGTTAGAAAATAGCGATTTAAGTTAAAATAGAGTTATAAAGTAATTAAGATGGGAGGAGTTAAAACTTTCATCGCCTATGTAACTTTTTACATTGACTTTTAAAATAGTTTTAAAAAGCTACCTATTATCTTGATTTATGTGTTTAAATTGTAGCTCCTATAGTTACTTGCAAATCTGTATTATTTTTCTATTTGATGCAAGCAAATACTCGACAGTTTTATACGTATATTATATTTTCGATATACTATCTATCATTCACCTTACATAAGATTATTATATCGATTCTAGCTTTTGATATCGAGGAACGATAAACGGTATTGATTACATTTTGATATCGAATTGTCGTTGAATATATCTCAATATTAACATTTTGAGACCCATCCATCATATTTCTTTTTTCAGACGTGGGGCTATTTGTATTCATCGTGTAAGATATATAGATCGATTTTAAGGACTTTGTAGCCAAATCCCATAAACCGGACCCTCATAATTTCATCCTGTCCGTCTATCTGTCTGTCTGTACGTCACAGTCATTTTACTCGGATACTATTGATATTATATAGATGAATTTTGGATGGTAAGCGTCTTCTAGGAACCTCTATACAATGAAATAGTGGAATTATGAAAAAAAAATAGTATTAGGGGTGGCAATCCCTAAATTTATCTAAGGCGTATAGGCTATCGTTAGATATGTTATATATAGGGGTTCTTTATACATATATATGCCCTTCTTTAGTCTTGAAAAATGGGTCACCCCTCTAACTTTTCAAATAACGTGTGTTAAAAAGTTTGCTAAGATTAGATATATATTGCTAAGATATATATTTCTAAAATATGTACTTCAAAGATGTGCGGTTCTAAAATTTGATAAGATATGTACTTTTAAAGACGTCGTCCCCCAACTGCTCTAACTATCAAACTATAACTACAATAGTTAAAATCGCTTATCAAATACGAAATAAATTTACTATTGTTTGGTGCGACGAAGTATTTGGCGCGCGACTCCGTCTCGCACTCGACCGGTTTTCTTTCAAACTAGATAAGTTCGAGGGGCATGCAATAAAAATTAATTGGGTATTCTTTCAAATTTATTCGTCGAATTGTTTCCGCCAAAAAACGGGTATGACATACAGACAGGCGGATGCAAACGTGGGCGATCTCCTTAGGGTTCCTTTTTATTTTTCCTTTTAAGGCATGAAACCCTAAAAATATTAACAAACGGTTAATACAATTCACTCTTACTATTCGTTCGTTTGCGGATTCGTTATTCGTAGTTAAAATTTCAAAGGCCAACTCTCTCATTATTTGCGGGGAGAAATCCAGTATTCGCGATATGACAAATGTACCCGCAGTGACTTACTCGTCGAGAGAAACACTGGCATTTGCACGGAGTGTTTGTCAATTTTGCACAGTTTTATAACTTCATTTATTTGATATTGAGCGGTTTAAATGAGAAGTTCTGCATTTATAATTTTTTTTTTAGAAATGTTAAATTATATATTCCAAAATGTACAAGAGGTAAATTAATGAAATATTTAAATAAGAAAGTACATAATGTCTCAAGCATCTTAAACTGTAAAAAGGACGGCCGTAGAAAAAAATTAAAGAAGCATTGAATTTATGTATCGAAGAGGGAATATGAAATCCAATAATATTTATGAATCGAAGAGGGAATATAAAATGAGAGGTCCAATAATATATAAAAAAAGCTTCAAGCTACTGGCGGTTTGTTTATTAGATATAAAACACGACCTTCATTAAATGAGATGTCCTATTACATTTTCTTACAGTTTCTATGTTAAAAGGATTTTTCTAATTAAAATATATTTTATTTTAACAAAAACATTTTTTATACCTCTGGAATCATTGTACTGAATCTCTTTGCTATTCTCAAATCGGGTACTACCATCACATGTTAAGAACGTAATAAGGAAATTGGATTCTAATTTATTAGCTAAGTATTGGGAAATTCTTAATTATCTATAGTAGAATCTAATTAGCGTTGTATGACTTACCATATTTCGTAGGATGACCCGTATTTTTAACCATATTTTAAGTGTCCTACAGGGATAACAATTATCCTTTATTCCTGGAATTTGTAGAGGATAAGACCGTACGCATACAAACAGCCGGTAGCCTTCGCCTGCAGTGATAAATTAACGAAGGCGGCCAGTAAGCTTCGCGATTAGCGTTGTTCTAGCTTTTCTCTCGAGCTTTCCCGAGAAAAACGCAATGTTAATAAAAAATATTCACACTAATTATGTATAATGTAAAATATATTAAGTAACACGGACAAATTATCATTTAAATTTAAAACCATTTTTTCTTTTCTTCATGTCTGGTATTAAATTATGAAATCTTTTATTTATTTCGCTATTTATCTCCCTTAGAGCGGAGAAAATATCTGTCAACCTAATACTCATAAAAAGAAATATTGAAATAATAGTCATTAAATTAATTCTAAAATTTTAGTAAATAATATAAGTAAAGGTATAAATAGTGTCATCTTACTTAAATGCTATTTATTACGTTGTTAATTCCTAAATAGGATTCATTGAATATTTGTTTATAATTTCGTATAAAGTTAGAAATACGTTGAGACATATTTATATTATTTTTATTCGTAATACAGATTTTGACGTTTGTCCAGAAATTTAGCAGAGACAATTTAAATATGCTGACTTATAAAATTTAAACATATTTATGAAACTTATTTATTTAGATGCTTTTCTTATTATTTTGTAATTAATTCATATATTGAATTAAATTACCAGTAATATTGTATATTTATGATCATGTGAAAGAGTATCTACATCGTAAATATCAACACCATCTATCGAGACAACTTTTTTTTCATTACTTCAACGTAATTAAGAAATATAAGCGTAATATATTTTTCAAAAATCTGAAGCTGATTATACGCTTTCCAAATTTTCTTTGCATTGCTGACCGACTTTTCAGAATTTTAAAATATTATATCTGAATTAAAGTTTCTGAATCTATAAAAAATAAGAATATTTCTAAACGAAACGTAAAAATGTTTGTTTAAAACGTGTCGAAGTTATTCAAACCCTAGTGATTGATAAGGAGGAGGGCGGGAGCGGCGGTTGCCGGGCAGGCCGTGTAATTTCCGGGGAGAATCGACAATATCGTCAAAGAAAATTTGATAAGACAACCGGAAACGGCACAAATGTGGTAACTTTTACTGCAACGAAAATAAATTGATTTTGTCACAAAGAGTTTCTAGCTGACAGCCGCCGATGGAGGCTTATACAGACCGCGTCCAACGGCCGCCTTAATTTTATTATAAAATGAGCAAACCGTGTGATTTAGTTCTTGTTTGGAAGGTGTTCTCGGAGTTGTATGCAACAGTAGCAAGTTTTAAACATGATCTAGAATATACTGTATCGTTAATTCTTAATTAATTCAACTGGAGAAAATTATATTAAGCTCGTGCTCTACTCGTGTAGAACTCGCACGTCGAACGTTACGTACATATTTAGGTGCTTATAAACATTTAAGGGTACATAACATTTTATTAAACTAGTTACAAATGTTAATTTTTCTCAAAGAAAATATATTGTCTACTATATTTTTACAAGCGTAAAAACAATTAAATAAAACTACGTGATGTAGTATTATTTCTAATTTCTTTAAGTTCTTTACCACGACCTAGGTTTAGTTGTATTACAACATCTTCAGGTCTTTGCTAATAGCCTACCTGAAGATGTTGCAATTCAACGAATCCTAGGTCATGGTAAAGAAGTTAAAGAAAGTAGAAATAATACTATATCACGTAGTTTCATTTAATTGTGAATAATGAATTTCTACAAAACTAATGCCAAATATATTCAATAGGCGTGAAAACATTATGCGTGTTTTAAAAATGATAAGATCTAGGTTAACCGTTTTACTTTTTTTTTCAATCTTGTTATAAAATTTTACTAGTCCTGTTTTTTATTTATTTTGGTTTAGTAGTTCGGAAATTAGGAGCTGGTGCTCTATTTCCATATATATTTTTAGAATATCTTTTTAAATATGCGATTTAAAATTATGAAACATACAAAAATAATAACGCTTTTGTATTTCCTGTAACAAGTCCTTTCCAGCTTCGATTACTTTATTTTAATATTTTATAATTATCTCTTTAATTCTTAGAGAAATATTTTTAAAATGTAAGGTAACGAAAGAAAGGATGAATAAGATGTCTAACTATTGAATATAATTGGCTTTAATTTTGTAGAAATTCGTGAATAATGAATTTCTACAAAATTAATTCGTTAAATGAAACTACGTGATGTAGTATTATTTCTACTTTCTTTAAGTTCTCTACCGCAACCTAGGTTTCGTTGTATTACAACATATTCAGATGGGCTATTAGCAAAGATTTTCAATTGCAATCTTTGCTAATAGCCTACCTAAAGATGTGGTAATTCAATGAAACCTAGGTCGCGTTAAAGAATTTAAAGAAAGTAGAAATAATACTACATCACGTAATTTAATTTAATTGTAAATGTCTAACTATGCCAAATTTCAGGTTTCTACGTTACATAGTTTCTGAGAAAATCGACTATTACTTACGGACAGACAAATAAACACGTAGGTGATCTTATAAGCGTTCGAGTTTTTTTTGAGGTAAGGAATCCTAATTACAAATTCGAATGGTATTTAGGTACTAAATATTTTATTAGTTCTCGCAGTTCACAAAAAGGCATTTCGTATTGTTTCATATAATCTTTCTTTACCCTCGCTTTTATTTAATTCAATCTTATTATGATGAAGTTAAATGCATTTATAAAAAATATTTGAATGGTACGTAATCAGTAAAACCCAACCTTATAAAAATCAATTCAGAAGAATCTAGATTTTGATCTAGTTGAACTCAAATAAAATATTGAAAGCCCGTTCGTTACGTCTAGCCTCGTGTTTTTATAAAACACGAGGCTAGACGTAACTATGTTTTTTTCTAGATAAATAAAATTTTCATTAGAAAATATAAATCTTAACTGTATCGTGTCATTGTGAATTCGCAATTTTGTTGACTTCTGTGTAGTTATTTTTGAAAAAAAAAAATTCATTGGTTTTTAATAAAAGACAATTATTTTACTCAGCCAATAGTGTAACTTTTGCTAATTATACTTTTGAATAATATCGTAGACTAATTTATGGCAGCGATCTGTTAGCAGTTTCGCATCACCTTAAATTAATAGAAGAGATGACCAAAATAATATTAAATGATTTTTAATATTTGTGCTTATTACGATATTTAATGATGGATTTGTCACATAAAATTATAGCTTACTTTGTTCAGAAGAAATAGAAATACAATATGTTGAATTACATGAATATTCAGACTTGAAATGTAATGACGAAATACGTATACGCATTTTCAGTATCTATCACCGTCTAGTCAATTCAGAACGCCAGAAATTCAAGTGCCAACATTTCGCTCGCGACCAACATTACGATCTTTGTCGCGGTACGTTCGGCTCCAGCATCATAAAAGCTCTCGATGTGAGGTGAAACTGCGAAAGCTCACCGCTTTTAAAAAAGCCCTTTCTTCCTTTTGATCACGCCAATGATTGTGTTCGCTTTTTATGGGCCGACTACTCTGGGGACAATGGTGCGCGGGGGTGCGTAAATATTTTGGTAATTTTAAATCGAATCTCGGATTAATGTTCCTATTGGGGATGTTCAATTGAATACCTGGAATTGGTGACCTCGTTTGAAAAGTCTTTTAGAACTAGATGTGCATGTTTTCTGGGGTAAATTTTTATTATATAGCCTCTGTAGTAGTATCTACAGGTATCTATATGATATTGCGTAATTATTTTTTCCCCTAAGCTAAAATATGCAGTTTGAATGTCCCAATATACTCCTTAGTCCTTCTGGGATATAAATTTTAATATATGGATTTAGCCCTGTAAAATAGTTATCTTCTCAAGAACGTAACCAAGAACTAAAGAAACAGGCTTTATCAATATTTACATTAAAAAAATTAATTTTCAAATCGTACAGTTTGTCTTAAATCATGTATTATTAGTATCAATACAAAATTATTTCTTTATACTGCGTCGCAACATGCATCTCTGAAGATTACTTTATATATTTATTTTTGATTTGCTGATTTGTGTTGTAAAAAGTAAATGGGAAGATAAGTTCCCGGGTTTTTCCCGCCTAATGTTTTAAGATTGCATTTTTTTGTTATTAGCGAACTATCTTCTTATGAATTATTTAGTAAAAAATCGTTATGAAACTCGTTTCTGAGAAGAGACAAGATTTGTTTGTGCCTTTTTGCAAAAATAGCAATTGTAAAGCTGCTAATAAACATATTGATGAAATTAACAGATTAACATATTAATTTAAGAAGCAAAATAAAATATTTTATAATCTATGTTAATATGCAGAGTGCAATATAGAAAAAAAATAGAACAGTCTAAAGATGTTTGGAGGGTTGTTCATCTATCAGATTAAGATATTTTTAATTTAAAATATTAATTAAATTATTTATAAATTATATATTAACAATGTTTTTAAATTTAAAAAAATCAAAAGCGATATTTATTTTTTCATACATACTTTCGTTCAAAAAATGTTTATATTAATAAAAATGGTCTCACGGATATAATTTTCTTTTCTTTTATCAACTTAAAAAAAAAATTTCTCTTTTTTAAGTTGATAAATATTGTTTGTAGTAATAAATAACATTTTTAATAACTTTATGATATAGAAGCTAGATTCACACGTTCACTTTGCATTTTTGAAAGAGAAAAATAAAGTTCTCTTTTTTAATTTGTTTGTATAATTTTCAGGATAATATTTAAAACAATGTTTTGTAAGTGTTTTATTCATGATATAATCAATATAACCGGGATGAAAATTTTAACATAATAAGATTATTTTTAATACTTTTTCCGTCATTAATCGTAACTCTTTCGATAATTCACAAATTCAGATTTTGCTTCAGTCCCTTTCAATACTGTTTAAGAGAACATAGTTTAAGCACAATTATTTCTGTTTTGTATAAATAAAGAAAAGTCTTTAAACCTGGAAACGGAAGTTTACTTGCTTGCTTAAAATATTTATATTGATTTATTTCGATTACAAAATAAAATTTGTTACGATGTCTCCTTTGAACATGTATTTCAATCTTGTAATCTTTGAAGGGTTCTTAAAAGTATCGTGATATTTTGTAACCACAATATGCAAGTAAATTGTATAGAGTTCGTTTACGTACGTAAACTTTAAGGTTTATCAGTATATCAGTTATTGAACCAATAAGTAAATGTTGAAATCGTAACTTTTATCATCTGAAAGCTGTAATTACAGCGATCATAGACATAACAGGTAAATTATTAACTCTTCAACGTGAATCAAAGCATTCAAAACATCTTCTTAGTTTCTAAGTAGCCTTAAGCGATCAAACGTTTCAAAATAGGTAATAGTTTAAGGAATGACAGGATGCTTCACAAATAGTTGTTAAGTTGTTGAAGTTGCCTCGAAGCGATTTCCAATAAATGGAAGACCTTTCAATTAACATCAATTAAAACTTACCTGCGGTGTAATATTGAACCATTACCCAGGTTGATTTACAATCGCGCGAACATGATATTCCATAGTTGAAGTACCAGAAACGTGAACGAACATACACATCAAATATTTCGATTTATATTCAATTAGAATTGTTGTCTAAGTGACTGAAATTCTTTGTGGACGTAATTAAGCGTGGAAATTAAATTTTACACCTGATTGATCATTAAGGAAATGTTACGTACCTTTATTAATTCTGGTTCAGTTATGTTTACGTTTTAGTAAATAATATTATGTTAGAAAATTTATTTATTTAGAAGTAACAATTAGATTAAGTACCTGTATTAATTTTGGTTAAGTTACGTTACGTTTTAGTAAATAATATTATGTTAGCAAATTTATTTATTTAGAAGTAACAATTAGATTATGTACCTGTATTAATTTTGGTTAAGTTATGTTTGCGTTTTAGTAAATAATATTATACTATCAAATTTATTTATTTAGAAGTAACAATTAGATTATGTACCTGTATTAATTTTGGTTAAGTTACGTTACGTTTTAGTAAATAATATTATGTTAGAAAATTTATTTATTTAGGAGTAACAATTAGATTTTTTGTCCGATACCAATAATGGTATGAGATATATTTATAACGTGTGATGAAATTATTTTTTTTTTAATGTGTTCATCGAATTTAAAGTGTCGCAGTATTTTAGATATATACCTGCTATTCCTAGTACTCCGTATCGACTTCAATGAAAATGGTTTTCCTCTAATTTTTGTTCATTGGTTTAATTATCTGCCACATTTTTGTAGACCAGAATTAATTAAGTTAGATAAAACTTAATCTACGTGTAGTAATATTTCTAAACGAGAAGCGAAATTGAAATAAAATTTAAACATCTACGTATTTATTTTTTAAAGAGTTTAACCGTGTTCCAAAAATATATAGGCTGATTGGTATATCTAATAAACTTTATAAACTTTTATAATCCTAATATATACGTTGTATAATTAATTAACTTGTATGGATAAGGAATAAAAAAAATATTAAAAAATATCTTTAAAAATATTGCTCGCGAATGAAATGGCCTAGAAATTAAAAAAGATTATTAACTCCAGTCTTTATTTCTTACGAGTGTGTATGTGTTTAAGTACTGTTTTACTTTAAAACGCGTGAAATAAATAATAATACCGAAACTAATTATTGAGAAATATATTTTTACTTTTAGTGTGCTATATGTAACTATATTTTCTTTTAAGTGACACAAACTATTATTAAATTTATGTTAAGTTGAAAGTTAGAGTAATAAACCGTCACAAACACAATATTTTCACATATGTTTTCTTCTAGTTCCTATAGTTTAGTTTTCCTGGCATGCCATCGCTTAGCGGTCAAGCGGAAAAGTGGACACGCGGTAGGCGCTGGCGGGAAATTAAACGCAGTTGTGAAAAAAGGGGAAAATAGAATGAGACGGTTAAACGCAAGGGTGCCAGCCGGTAATAAATGTCCTACCGGGACAATGCGTGTAACCCACGGCACAGTTGTATCTATGTGTACGCTTGGTGACTGCAGTCACATGTGGCCTATGCTAGGCGTGGAGTTGAAAACTTTGAATTTAATATTGACAAAACAAAACACTATTTGGGCATAATTTTAAGGTTTTTCTGTGTATCATGAAATAAAACTTTATATGGTAATTTACAAGGCGTTTATCATTTTAAGTGCATGTTTGTTATGTTTTTTGTGACTTTTGAATTGAAAAAATTGGTTATGTTCAAATTTCACTCGTATTTTAAAACTTAAATAAAATGAATTAGCTTAATTTTTGTAAGAAAACTACGTTCCAAATTCTGTAAACTTTCTGGAATGGAAACGACAAAGAAAAGGAATAATTATTCAAAAAACTATAATCGAAAATAAAGTTAAAAGTACTTTAATTAGAAAAAATTGTAATAAACCATGAAGGATGTATTTTATTTCATAAGGATTTAATTTTCTTGAAAATTTAACCTATTTACATTTTGTAAGCTGCCTTTGTATTTTAAAACTAATCTTAACGTACGTACCTGCCTGATTTCTTTTGATATTTATGTTGGCTAATAAACCTTCATTATTACATTTGAAAAATTCATTATTTC
Organism: Druceiella hillmani; assembly: GCA_039881145.1. Taxonomy (NCBI): domain Eukaryota; kingdom Metazoa; phylum Arthropoda; class Insecta; order Lepidoptera; family Hepialidae; genus Druceiella; species Druceiella hillmani. The sequence continues at coordinate 17,550,152 of JAYKKI010000001.1, forward strand.
TATATTACCACACATAATATGACAATATTTTCGTTGGCGCCTTTTTGCCTTTGTGTTCGCTAAAACACAAGACACTCAAGACTTTATTAAAACTCTTTGAAACCTTCAAAATTTTGTTTCGGATGTTTATCTTAAAATATATTGCAAAAAAAATAGTAATAATATTTGGTTTAAAATAATAATACGTTATATTAGATGACTAAAAACTTATAATTCTAGCTGTTATAGTTTAGCTATTATACATAGTTCATAATGAATGTTTCTTGGGTGTAAAATATATTAAAAACCAGTGTAGATTTTTGAGAGCCATTTATGAAATTCTGTATAAATGCTTATCAAATCAAAAGCTAGGAATGTATTCTTCATTTAACATAGATGAATTTTGCTATTTTATAACTTGAATTCTACTGAACGGATTTGATGCTATTTTCATCATCGCATAAATGATTTATTGCGGAAAGTTGTAATGCAGGAAAACTACATAAGATTCTAAAAAGTTACTATGAGAATATGGAAAGTTCTTAAATGTAAGAAAATTCTATAAAAGACCATTCTATAAAAGTTAACATGATAGTATGGACAATTCTTGAATTTACGAGAAAACTCATATAATTCTAAAACGTCAATTTGACGCCATGGATAATGCTTAAATGTACGGGAAAATTAAAAAAATTCTATAAAGCTAATATGAGACTGTAGAAGGTTCTCGCATAATGAAAACAATTTAAGAGCATCTGAGAAATTGGGATGAACTTATGTAGTTTGCATAGCAGTATTTAAAACATTCTAGATCACTTAGATTTGGGTTCCAAGATGTTCCCTTCTGGAATGTCCCTTGAGTCCTAAGTTGTGATTAGTTAACAGAACCCTCCACTGCTCTTCCTTATTGAACTATGTAAGCAGTCGCACTGGCCGCTCTGCTTATAATTTACGTGCTCATTAGTGTGACGTATTTTTCTATTCTAGTTTAGTATCTGCTATTGTCTATTGCTTAGGTGGCTGGAAAACTCATCAAAAGGTCTTTTGATGATTAGTTTTCCAGCCATCCAAGCAAGGCCAGGGACGGTTACTAGTCAAGTAATATTACATACAATTATTAATAATTACGTACAATTATTTTTTTATAATGTTTTTGTTTTATCAAGTATATTAATAGGGTATTTGACTGATGTCTATATTTTTTGTGAAAATATTTAAAACTGCAGTGTAGGTTTAAAAAACTTTGTGATGGAAAAAATAACGCGTATAACAAACAATTCATTAAAATTTCTATACAAGAAAAAGTGTAAATTTGTTTGTTCGTTAAATCGAAAAAGTTATTATGAATTTAGTTTCCATACAAAAAATAAAAAAGAAATTGTAATATGTAATATATGATTTAAACGTAATATTTAACGAGATATTAAAAATATTTGATAATTTCCCGTATAATGAATGCTAAATAACTGGCCAATGATGTCATAAACCAGTTGTGTTTTGTATGGGGCGTTTTCGCGCGAATCGTAGTTCGTCAGTTTTTAAGTCACTTTGTAATGAAAAGTCCTAGGTACAATATTTTTATTTTAACCGTTTTTAATATTAATGCTTATTCTATTTTAGATATAAAAAATATGGGTCAAATATTTTTATGTTTATTAAAAATTAAGTCATAAATTTGCGATTTTGAAATAGTAACAGCAAAATTTTATGTCTTTGCACTTAAAAAAATCTTGTATTTTCGACTTTATTTTTATTCAAATTTACATGAAGTGATAAAATTACTTACAGAAAATAAACGTTTCCATTTTTTTGCTGCACTCCTAAAATTTAACGGAATTCTGGTGCAATCTTCTTTGTTTGATGATATGTCTCCAGATTTTAGAGAGATAAGTAGTAAATTATAATTTAAACTTATGTGGTTTTGTAATTCTTTCTACAGTTAGGAAGACACATCGATATATATATATTTTAATTTAAAACATATTTTTTCTTTAATTTTAAATTTGCATATCTTAAAAACTGCGATAATTCTGAAGTTACATATTTCTATCGCATTTCAACAAATTTTATATCTATCGCGAAACGTAACATGTATATTAGAAATAGAGGTACTAATCATACATACGTGTAAGATAAAATAGGTGAATAAAAAACAAAATCTCTGCAATATTTCATGAATGAAAATAAAGTGCCATGTCACAGGTTGTTGACGCAAATTATGTCTATTCTTAATATATCAGTCATCATATATATTTACTTAACCTTCGGTGTTTGTTTAATCAATATTAACGCATATAATATAGGGGATATAAACATTTCGAGACGATTTTCAATATATATATTATATGTCACGTCTTTATAGCTACACAGACGGGCCTTGTAATTATAATAACTACTAGGTAAGCCAACATACGTGTAAGAAGAAATAGGTGAATAAAAAATCAAAATCTCTGCAATGTTTCATGAGTAAAAATAAAATGCCATGTCACAGGTCCTCGACGAAAATTATATCTATTCTTAATATATCAGTCATCATATATGTTTACTTAACTTTTGGTGTTTCTATAATCAATATTGAAGCTGATAATATTAGGGATATAAACATTTCAAGACCATTTTCAATAGATATTATAGCCCACGTCTTTATTGCTATACAAATGGGTCTTGTTTCTTTTTCTCGTAATAATTTTTCAAAGAAGGTGGATTTTGTCCTCTTTTGGTATAAACATTAATATATTTTTGGAATAAAATCTCGATTTCTTTGTCAAATAAAATAGGCAAAAAATACGCCTCATTCCCCTTCGCCCTTATTTTTTTAATAATTACCTTTAAAATCCGTTTTTGATTTTAAAGGCAATTATTAAAAAATAAGGGCGAAGGAAAATGAGGCGTATTTTTTGCTTTTTTATTTGACGTAGAAATCTAGATTCATTGATACAGGATCACTAATTTCTTTGCTTTAATACATAAGGTAAATTTAAGAGAATTCATGTTGTGAGGACGACGTTTCTGTAATAATGTCATCTAGCAAAAATATATTTTAAAATTTTTGAAAATAAAGTCAATTTATTACTAATAAACGTTACTCAGAAGGGGTTATCTTTAATGTTGAATAGTTTGTTTGTTCGTTATTGTTTTTTGTTTTTTAAGGCAGTTTATTACTTAACTAATTTCAGGTGATTAAAGTACATAGAAGCGATGCACATAATAACTAACAAATTTTGATTTTATCAAAATGCAATGTAAATTACAGACATATAAAATATAAATATATTTACATTTATCTTTTACATATTTGTAATTAGGTTTAGACAATATCAAACTGTCTATTTCAAGTACCATCACTACTTAAATCGGAGACACGGTATCCCATCTCGACTAGAACTTTTTATAAATAAAACGCAAACGCAACACAATAAAATGCTTTCCCCGGTACAGGCCGGCGAGAACATAAAAAGCTTCCGCCAAGTTCGTAGGGCGGAATCTGCCCTAACGAAGGATCCCCGCCCCTGCAGTAACAAGTGTACCGCTCGTTGAGCCTCCATCTGCGGCCTTGTCGCTATGACGACTGTCAACTGCCAACTTAATGATTCGGCACTATTACTTTACAAACTGTCATAAATTTGTAAGGAATTTCGTTGTAGTAAGTTGTTTAAGTTTTCTTTTTGTTGGGCAGTTGGACGTCTTATGAACGTTACTCGGAAGGGGTTATCTTTAATGTTGAATAGTTTGTGTTTGTTCGTTATTGTTTTTTGTATTTTTAAATAAATATTTTTCTTATTTTTAGTCATGTTTTAAGGCAGTTTATTATTTAACTAATTTCAGGTAATTAAAGTACATAGAAGAGATGCACATAATAACTAACAAATTTTGCACTTATTTTAAAAGTTTCTTTTGAATAATATTTCTTAAATGTTTCACCATGAAACATGAAAAAATTCACAAAATAAAATACAAATATATGGAAAGCACATTCATTTCGTCTTTGTCTGATTTTTTTTCTTTTTATGAGTATTATTTGAATGGTTTTGCACATATAAGGATTTTATGACAACAATTAAATTAATCACCCAGTCGTTCTTTCGCTTTCAGGTAGTATCTAGTACCTACTACTCATATTTCATATAAATAATTCATTTTCTCTTTAATTTGAAAACATTAAAACGAAATAAACGAAAATTATCATATTCTTTCTAAGGAATACTGCACCATAAAATATAGATAAAATACATATTTATTGTACAAATTGCCCTTTCAAAACATGTATTTTAGCGTCATTCGTTCGAATTTTATCGAAAAAATTTCTCGTACATCCCATAAATTTAATACATTTTGAATAATTTTGAATAAATATTACTAAATCTTTCAATTTAAAATATTAATTAAATATTAGTGAAACTCATATTTTTTTGAGATAATTAATTTTATCCTTTCGTGTGTAATACCAAATTATATGGGTTATTAGGCGAGCCTGTGTATTGTTATTTGCTCGATAACGTAGTTCTACATTCATGTGTAAGTAACATGTCTATTGTTTAGCTGGAGTAGGGCAACGATGTTTTTATCAGTAAATTCGATTTAAAGAAACCTGCCTTTTTAGTAGATCTTTATGATAACGGAATCGAAAACAAGATATTAATAAAAATAAGAGGATATTGAGAAGCGATAATAAAGTTTTTTCTAGTAACTTCTAACCCGTGTCTAGTATTAAATGATAATCCTCCTAATAAGAGGATTATTACTAAATACTTGATACAGATTCGAAGATATTAGAAAGTACTAATCCTCTTATATTCAATAAATAATCCTATTCTTGATAAATGTGAAAATACTATAAATTCGTAATCCTGCCATAATTGAGAAATATTGTGAAATTAGGTCATAGCTAACTCGAGATCAGCGTCCAGTATATTTCGGGCAAATTTGGCATGGGTATTATACTTCGGGTGCATTTTGCACTATTACTTGCCGTATCTGTCCCGCAGTCTCTAATAGCATCAACTCCGTTCGTCGAACGATATCGATCGTCGGCATCGGGGGTATATCGGTAGAAATATTTGGCATTGTCAGCCAATATCTCGCAACCTTTAAACAGTGTACCGCGACTTTTGTTATATTTTTAATCACTGCTTTACCAGTATCAATTTTAACATCTTACATAGCCTTATCATTTTCCTCAAAGTATGAGTTTTCTAATATCTTTGAAATCCTTGTGTTTCCAGAGGTTGGCGCGAACTAACAAGCAGACTTTTTTTCATAATGAAAACGACAAAGCATTGATGTATGCTAGAAGTTACCAATGAGGTTTTTCATGATCTTTTTTAAATATTGAATATATTTGGCGTTCATTTTGTAGAAATTCATTATTCACAAATAAATGAAATCACGTAGTTTCATTTCTATAGTATATTTCTATATGTAGTATTATTTCTATATGTTCTTTACCACGACCTAGGTTTCCTTGTATCACAACATCTTCAGGTGGGCTATTAGCAAAGATCTGTGCATGGTAAAGAACTTAAATAAAGTAGAAATAATACTACATCATGTAGTTTCATTTAATTGTGAATGATCTTTTTCATTAATTGTAAGAAAAAACGAGCATATTTTTTGAATTCAGTTTTACTTCAGCTGCGCGTTGAAGAGACGCTGCTGTATATGTATAACATTCGCACTATACTATATTTTCTATTTAAAAATTATAGGAATTTGATTGTTATTAATTTTGACGTGCAATGTTTGTTATATATTCTAAAATGATAAACAAAAAACGTTTTAAATACCTTTATAAAAATAACAAACTAAGAAATTCCCTTTCTTTTTATAACATGGCTATTATCTTTTTTGACACTGCAATAAAAACAAAGATATTAAATGTAAAAAGAATATTAAATATAACGACATCATGGTCAGAAATAATCATATCTTACGTGGTATCCTTGCAGACATAAGTAGAGTGTTTTCTGTCACTTTCATCAGTCTAAATATTTTTTAATCGGCAATGTACCCATTCTGATACAATTTAATATATAGTTAGGTATTTTCGTTATTAAATTTATCTTCAATTTATTTAAATAAATATTTGGTGTGGATATTATTCCATTTTTTTAAAATTTGCTTTTATCATACTGTATTTCGTCAATTGATATTTCAAAACATGTATTTATGGATAATTTTGAGGAAGTTTTAATTGAATTTTTTTTCATTATGTTGGAAATGTCATTAAAACATTTAGAATATGATCACAGTTTTATGACAATGAGCTCAGTATTAAATAGAATTTATGAACAAAGAATATAGATAATACACAATTGCTATTTTAATGTAAAAAAATTCGACTAATGACAGTTTTTATTTATCTATTAGTCTTTAAGTGATATCAATTGAATGCTTATTTTTTTCAAATTTAATTTTAAACGTTGAAAATATAATTGCAAAATCTGTGACAATGAGCTCAATTTGAACTATTTAATTTATAAATATAATATATAAATAATATACATTTGCCATTTTAATGTTAAAAATTCGATTAATGACAGTTTTTATTTTTCAATTAATCCAATCATCACTTGAGTACTTATTCCTTCAAATGTAATTTTAAACATTGAAAATATAATTGTAAAATAGGATTAGCTTAATATCAAGAATAGAATTTATAAATATAAAATATAAATAATATGCAATTGCTACTTCAGTATTAAAAATTCGACTAATAAAAGTTTTCATTTATCGAATAGCAATTAAGTCCTATCACTCAAGTGTTTATTTCTTTAAATGTTATTTTACACATTGAAAATATCATTGCAAATTACTGACAATGAGCTCAATATAAAATAAGATTTATAAATATAAAATAAAAACAAAGCGCAATTGCTATTTCGGTGTTAACAATTTTACTAATAAAAGTTTTCATTTATCTGACATCACTTATCACTTTAGTAATATCACTTGAGTGCTTATTTCTTCACTTTCTGTATAATTTCGTGAGTAAATTGATAAACACAACCCTTTTGTAATGGGTTTACTGCGTGATTCGGTTTCAGACTTTGAAATTATATACATTTCTAAATAAAAGTAGATAAATCTTTCTTAAGTTTTTTTACGTTGTCAAACATCGCTAATAGCACCGTTTCATTATAAAGACAGTTAAAATTTATTCAAATAATAAAATTATTACATTTAAACACAAAATAATTAAAAAGAAAACAAAAATTGGTACATTTCAATTAACAACACATCACGACCTGACCGCAGACGTGATAAATACTAAAAGCGAAACGATAACACCTTAATTTGTCTGACTCCCTAATTGAACTCGTGTCTACCGACCATTGACCCCTTAAAAGCGACGCCTGAAATCACTCCCCTTCACAAAAGGGGTAATAAAAATCCCAAATACCCCTTTCACTCAGCCAGGAATCAAAGGTTCCATTAAAACGCGAATATTTGCTGAAGAAAACATAAGAAGGGAGTTGAAGTGACGTGATCCGGGGCCTATTCATAGCGGCGTCTCGCTTTCTGCCTCCCGCCGACTCAATCGGCTCCCTCGTAAAAGATACTATGAGCAGATATGTGTTGGGCCGTCAGCGGCGACGCACGTGCAATTTCACAGTCTTTCACTTCGTTTGCCGCATCGTTCCTTTGCTTGACGAAGGTTTATGGTTTATAAATGTTAACCTGTTTATATTTACGAGAAAAACTACGTAGGTGGGCGATCCTTGTTCAGTTTTAATGGTTCGGATTTGTATTTGTGAATATTGACATGGAATGCCGATGGGCGTTTGAGTCGATATATTGTCTTTTTTGCTCATTATTAAAATTTGAGGTGTAGTCAAAAATGGGATGGTATTGTTTATAAAGTTATTATCAGTCTTGGCTTCATTACTGTTAAAAGATTAATTATAAAATTAGATTTTAATACAATTATTGAAGAAAAAATGTATGTAAAATACAAGACGAAACATTTTGAATATATTTGGCGTTAATTTTGTAGAAATTCATTATTCACAATTAAATGAAACTACGTGATGTAGTATTATTTCTACTTTCTTTAATTTCTTTACCACGACCTAGGGATATTAGATCTTTGCTAATATCCCACCTGAAGATGTTGTAATACAACGAAACCTAGGTCGTGGTAAAGAAATTAAAGAAAGTAGAAATAATACTACATCACGTAGTTTCATTTAATTGTGGACGAAACATTTTGTTAAGGCGTATTATAATAAAAAAATATTCATCGATTTTTTTTTCGATTATATTGGAAATATAATTGAAACGTACAGAATATGATTACAATTTTATGACAATGAGCTCAGTATTAAATGGAAAATATAGATAATATACAATTGCTATTTTAATCGCAATTAAATGAAACTATGTGATGTAGTATTATTTTTACTTTCTTTATGTTCTTTACCACGACCTAGGTTTCGTTATATTACATCATCTTCAGGTGGGCTATTAGCAAAGATTTTTTCTTTCTAATAGCCCACCTGAAGATGTTGTAACACAACGAAACCTAGGTCGTGGTAAATAACATAAAGAATGTAGAAATAATACTACATCACGTAGCTTCATTTAATTGTGAATATTGAATTTCTACAAAATTGACGCCAAATATATTCAATTCTATTTTAGTGTCAAAAATTCGACTAATGAAAGTTTTTATTTTTCAATTGAAATGAAAATCTACAAAGCAAGTGAAATAGATTAAATGTACTTCATTCGTCCCAACTTTTAAAATATTGGTGATAGAACAGATCACCTGAAATCCGTAATTTATTTTGATGCTCGATTGGACTGCTGAATATATTGGATATGAAGATAAGTTAGAAAAATAGTAAATAATTATGGTACCTACATTTGCTTAAAGTCTGGTATCAAAGAAATACTATTTAAATTGTTTAATTAAAAAGCACATCGATTCCTCTAAGTTTAAAAAAAAAAAATAAACTCAAAAACAAAATATCTGTCTCTATGCCTATATATCTGAACGTGAGTCTCAAAAATTGTATGGATTTTCATGCGGTTTTCACCAATGGATAGCGTGATTTAGATGTATAACTTATGAAGCTTTTACGTAATTTGGCCGAACTATGACAAAAATTGTCGGACAAGTCGGAAAGTTTGACAGGCATGGGGAGTGTAAATCGTTGGAATATCGGAGGTTGCATAATACTTTAGAAAAATAGCGTTGTCTGTAATTTTTTTTAGCAAATAGCATTTAAATTGACAATAACTAAAGTACTGGTATGGACTGCGTAAATCTGGCATGGGCTGCGTAAATCGTTAGAATATCGGAAATCACATATTTTTTTTGTCTGTAATTTTTTTAGCGATTAGCATTAGGAATGACAATAAAACAAAGCACAGGGCCAGACTTTAACCGTTACTGGAACTGATAAACGAACTCAGCACTCAATGTTTTTCACACGGCCAATTTTACGTTACGTGTGAAATCAAAACATAATACGTTTGTTTTTGCACCTAATCCGGTGGAAGTAATAAATGTTGTATATAGGGAAATATTTTAGGTTTATCTATAAAGATACGTCTTCTGAGGTTAATTCTCTTGGAATAATTATTTTAAAATTCATACTATAATATACTTCATTAAAATTTGTAGTTAAAATTTAGTAATCATTACGTTGTTTTATGAATAAGAAGAGTTAGAAAAAAGTCCACATTTGTCGTATTTTGTTTTAACCAAAAGTTCTACAAAACAGTCCAATATATACACTCATCACTTCGCTACGTCAAACCTATAATCCAGCCGTAGAAACTTAATGCTACACCAAAGGTATATAACTGATGTAGGTTTTAAATAAATTTGTCGATCTATGGCGATAAATACGGATTAACTCGGAAAAAATCCTTGTACCTGAGAATTTTCCTTTCCATCCCCTACCCTTGCAAAATCGGGCAAGGTCGTTAGCTGTATCATAAAATTATATCTAACATAATTTCATATTGTTTATATACCTCTTTTATATCTCTCTCATATACTATTATTCTCTCTTCCTCAAATAATTATATATCGTTATATTTGTGCGTTTTAAGAATATCTAATTATTTGCAATTTTAAAATTGCAAATTTGACGAAACTCATTGCTTTTTCAATAGTGATATGAATTATTTCGTTTCAATGTAAGGCATTATTCTTCAAGCATTTTTCGCAAGTTTCAACTTATATATTAGTGCATGTTAAAGTTTATATGTAAGTAAATAATAATGACTAACTTTTCTATGTATGGTCTACTTTAGCAACATTATATTAAGTGACTAATCTTCTTCGAGAGTTTTCAGTCGTCGTATATTTGATAATAGTATATTGTATAATTTCATAAAACATTTAAATTTAACTTATTAAAATCAAGTCAAACATATGTGTCTTGTCCCATAATTTTTAAATTATTTGTAAAGTAAACATTTTTAATAATTTTTTCGAGAGGAAAGTAAACTTGAATCAATTTACTCCTTCATAATTGATTCCTTTTAACCAAATAAAAATATCACTTATCAAAACAAATATTGGTGGTAAAATGTATGTTGAGGTAGTATTTTATTCGATACTAGCTGTGCCCCACAGTTTCGCTCGCGTAAAATTACGGTTTCACTGTCGAAACTATTAATATTAGCTTAGATTCATGGTTTCACTCGCGTGATATTCAGAATAAGGAAAGTTATTCGAATTTTTTTTCTCATATATATATCGAAGAGCAACCTTCGATATAAACTAATGCTACACCAAATTTCATCAAAATCATTCAGTAGATTTTGTGTTATTGACAAACAAATTAACATACAGATAGACAAAAATTACAAAAACAATTTTTCTAAACAAGTTTTATGGCTTCTATTATCATTGATTATGCTAAATAAATAACTCCTGCTAAAATGTTTTTTTACGTATAGAATTTAGTCTGTTACGATTTTATTAATAGTGCAGACAATCATTATTACTACTAAAAAAGCTAATAGATGTCATTGATAGTACTGATATCGTAATATTCACTAAGTCGAGCGTTTTTTTTTAATTTGTAATACCCAGACAAAAAAAATCCTATCTGTCAATTTTGAATGCTCGAGGGTATAAACTCCGTTCAGTAAATTTCACGTTATTGACGAACAAATTAACATACAGACAAAAATTCTAAAAACCGGTTGCTTGGCTCTTATCATTCCATACGCTATATCAGTTACTTTTTAAAATATTTTCTATATACTGAGTTCATTCTTTTACAATTTTATTACGTGTATAAATATTTTGTCTTTTCATCTTTATTTTATCTTTATGATGTGTTTTTTTGAGCCAAGTAAATTATAAACATTATATGTTAATTTTTTTTTTCATATTAGTTGCGCTGTATGCAAAATCTCTATTTGTTATACCAACCATATAATTCGTTTCCAAATCCTATATATTAAAGTCTATTTTAGGTAAATGGTTTATATTGCAATATTTAACTTTTACATAATTATATTTAAAGTTGATTCATGCAAAATACTGTTAAGTAAAATTCTTATTCGTTAATAGACCTATGTAATTTCCACTCTCGATGTTCAGTGGTGACATTCCAGCATGATTTTTTAACCCGGCGTATATATCCCGGCAATTCTACGAAATCTACCATCTCTTTTGTTCTTTGTGGAAATGTTGGAATACAAGCTTATTTCGTGTTTTGAAGTCTGTGTACAGTCTGTGTTTGCTTTAAAAAAATTGTGTTCCTTTTTAGTATTCCGTACCTCAAAAGGAAAATGGAACTCTTGTGGGATAGCTTCATTGTCTGCCTGTCACGACTTTATCTCAAGAACGCGTGGATATATTAAGTTGAAATTAATATCAAATACTTAGGTCTACGGTCCTTTGGAGTGGTAAGAAAAATCAGAACATCACAAACAAACAAATCAGACATCTATAACAGTAAAAAAACCCTAAAAATACGGTCATTTATGCCAAATATTTTGTCACTTGCAAATAAATCGAAACCTATAGTATATATTTTTAGTTTACCTAGAATCAGGAAATTTGGCAAGAAGCAAGGAAACAACATTAGGAAATAACTACAAATTAATAATGTTTGTATTAGGAAAAGTACAAAAATTATTAATTTGTAGTTATTTCCCGTACAAAAAATATTATTTACATATGCGTCTGTGAAAGACATATTAGACAATATATAACCGTTGCAAAAAATTAAAATTTTGCAAACAGTTTAATAGGAATATTATATACCATTAAGTGTGCGTCATAGTGCGAGTTTCATACGTGTTTGACAGGTTTTATAGACTAAATAAAATAAAATAAAAACAGGTCTATTCAAGTGATATTATTTTGTATCAATTAAGAATCTAATGTAGTAACTTTAATACGTATATATATATATATATATATATATATATATATATATATATATATATATATATATATGTATATATATATATATATATATGTGTATGTATATATATATATATATATATATAAATATAAATTTATCTTTTTAAGGTCACAAAATTCTTTCCTCAGAAGGCATTTATTTTGATCAAATATCTATAGTATTTTTATATTACAATTAAATATTTATAGATTTCCTAATCCCAGTGAGATATTTTAATACAAAATACAAGAAATACCCAAGGACGTGACTTTCGTTACTTTTAAAAACGGATTTTGTATGTAGTTGGCGGGATCACAGCACTTGCTGGACATTTTGGAGGAAATTTAGGTCACAAAACTCTTTGGCTGAATTTTCGTCATTACGCAAAGTAATTTCCAGCAAAATGGGTTCCAAAACTCAAATATATTTAAAATTTCTTGTATTGTTAAAAATTATCCAAGTAGTTTTTGTTTTTCTTAGTGCAAATACATTTTTTTAATGTTAGTAAATCAATATAAAAGCAAAGAAATATTGTGTACGACCAATGTTTCTTAGTGTTTATACAATATAAAATATTCATTAATCTATGAGAAAAATGTCAAATATGAATATAACTTATGTCTTAAAGTTTTTATACTACTGTTAACACACGGTAAATTCTATACTTAAATGAAAATTGTTTAGATTTTAAGAAAAAAATTATGATCAAAATCGAGTCATATAAACATTTTCGTCTCATCTTATTTTAGAACAAAAAATATGGCCTCGATCTGTAAATATTATCGATTTCCTTATCGTGATTTTAAAAGTAGAAATTGTAGGAAAACCTATGCATTATTTATATACATTTCTTTTCACGCTTAGTGAGCATTATTTATATACATTTTCTTTGACTATTATAGAAAAAGAAGACACTATTTTCTGTCCCACTTTGAGTTTCTGGTTTCAGATCTTTTTTTCAATCCTTTCGTTTTCACAAAACCTGTTCCATCCCAACTTTCCTGAATCTAAGTAAACCACCACAAAAGATACAGATGCACAAACTAAGGGACAATAAGTGATTCCATGAGAGTATTTTTTTCCTTATTTTGTGACATGAAAGCTTAAGTATAATTTCATAAGGCTACAATATAATTATATAATCAACAAGATAAATTCTAACAAAAATGATTTGTTTCAAGGCGTAAGCCGTAAACCTCAAAACTTAAAAGGTAAATACCAATGTAACTTGAAACGATACGGTTTTACAATAATTTCTTACTTAAACTAGTTTAAATATAAAAAAGTTAACTACATATTTACACAACAAATTAACATTTAAGTACGTATAAAAATTACTAGATTGAAATGCGTGCATTATTATGGTGTTTTGCATATAAAAACATTAACACAATAATTAGTCCAGTTTGTGACTCTTTATTCTATTTAAAAGTAGCATTAAAAGCGCTTTCGAGAATAAGGCTTTACGTCGAACTTAAACGTCATAATGGAGGAAACTTATATCTGCTTCTACCGTTCGATGATCATTACTTTTATGTAAAATTATTCTGAAAAGTTACTGTTTTCTTAGTATATTTTTCGGAAAAGTAAGTATTAACAGTATATCTATGCTTGAAAAGAAGTAAAAATAACTTTTTTATCAGCCTTTATATTTGTTATAGCAGAGTGCAAAAACTGCAAAACCAATTTCAATAAAACTTTTAACAGAATGATACCTGGGTTTATACAAAAGTTTAGATTTAATTTTATCCCATCCAATTTTTGGAAGAGATTTCTCTCGATTTGTCTGTTATTTCATTTATTTGTTTGTCTGTTTGATAAAATATCACTCATTGAATATATTTGGCATTGACATCAATAAATATATCACCCATAACCGCTAAATTTTCAGTCAAATAATTTTTGGGACTCACATTAAAGCCTAACTTATCTTATTATTAAACGTCACTGCTCCGTTCGCTAAACGATATCAGTCGTTGGGATCAATGATAAATATATAAAATAAAAAAAATATAAATAAACTCAAAAACTCTTAAAATTGTTCCAAAGTTATTTTGCTGTTGGAAAGCTGCATTAAAATGGATGAATACAGGCTTCGTTTTTTTTTAAAAGTGTATGATTTCGTAAAATATTTTTTTTCTTCTTTATTCAGCGATCACCGTGAATATAAGCCTACTTCATATCCCTCCATGTCTCTTTTTCCTGTGCTGCGTTTATCCGTCTCCTTCTGGACACTTTGCTAATATTATCGTACTATCTGATCATCATATCGTGACATATGTCAAAATTTATAACCGAAGGAAAACGACTGTTAATTTGGTAATTTTCCTTAGGTTTCAGTTATATTTTTGGCTCACTTTATGTAAACTGTGTAAGTAGGTGTAACAAAATAATCTAAGAAGAAATTGGAAAAAAATGTTGGATACTATAAACCAATCTTTTGTGTAAGGCCCGTAATATTTTAATTAATGTATAAAAAAGTAATTTAAATTGAAAATTTCCAGTTTTATTTCGTCATTTTACAATTCTTTTTAATCGAAATAAACTAAATATTAATAACAATATTTCAAGGACATAAATAATTATCTAAAATGCACGTCATTTCAATAATTATTTCAAACGATCTAGCAGTGGTTTTGAATACGCAAAAATAAAATACGGTACAGCCAACGATGCGGTGGCGTCGGCAGCTGGCGCTGGCATGCTGAGTGTTGGGTGAGGGGCGTGTATAACTTTAGAATATCATGTCATACGAATTCTGCGCGAATAAAGTGCCCCGCGACCTCGCTCGCAATTTTTTTTAATGAGTTTGATTATTGTATTTTAAAGTGCTGGTAGTTCAATCGCAGTACCCCGCGACCTCGCTCGCTTTTATTTTTCATATGATTGATTACTGTACTTCAAAGTGCTGGTAGTTCAATCGCAGTGCTGCGCGACCTCAATCGCTATTCTTTTTTTAAATGAGCTTGATCATTTTACTTCAAAGTGCTGATACTTCTGTTGCAGTGGCCCGCGACCTCGCGTGCTATTCTTTTTTTAAACGAGATTGATTAATATACTTCAAGCGCTGGTAGACCAATCGCAGTGCCCTGCGACCTCGCTCGTTATTTTTGTTGATATGAGATTGATTATTGTACTTCAAAATGCTGGCAATTCAGTATAATTTCATGTCTTTCCAGTATCAATTTTAAGGAGTGATATAAGTAATTTCAATAATAACTTTGCAAATGTATTTTAATAATAACAAAACCAGAGCAATCATAGGTTTCACTAACATCCTGTTAGATACACTCTCAAAAATATCCAAAAACATAGTACAAAAACGACCCACATCTAAACAATCCTCCACGACAATAGCCTGCATGGTTCTTAACCAAAAAAAGTACAGTCAATCTCGAAACCATTGAAAGTGAAATTACGAAAATCCATTCGTTTTATCGTCGCACGCTCAGGGCGAACACCCTTCGCCCCACGCCGTCGCCGAGTTCGTAAGCCGGATATGTAAGTGAATGTAAACCGGCGATTCAAAGACGCGTGAAGAGGTATAATCTGACCCAATCCTGTTTGTACCCGCGACGCGCCGCGGTATTGTCGGTTTGGAGGCATCTGAAAGTTTAATGTCGTATGAGTGGGTAAAGGGTATATTGTTATCTTAGTTTTCGCGTTAAGATAGTTGACGGGTGTTTCTTTTGGTATTTGTAATAAGGGATGGAATAAGAAAAGGGGTAAAGCTCTGTGGGTACCGGCTGCCGAAGCTACTTTAGGTTTAAGCTGCGTTCTGCTTCTCGAAGTGTGTATTGTGTCTTTATAAATAAAGTTATTTAATATTTGTAGAACAGTAATACCTTTAACTGTTACAATAGATTGAGCATAATATAAAGCTTGTTAAAATAAGCAACGATTTTCAGAATATATGTTTTTACCTACGTAAACTAGTATATATATATCTATTGTATTTATTTTTAATAACACGTATTTTTTTATGTATTAATGAAAGATGATTGAGTTTAGTTTGAATAGGTTGTAGGATTTTGAACATTTCATTATCACTTAAGATAGAAGAAAATTAATGTCATTATTTTCACTTTTTCGTATATTTTTTGTATTAGCTGATATCCTCTGATATCTGTATTTAGATAAATTAAGATTTTATTAAAAAGATCCGATTGAAAGTTTGTATGCACGTCGTGTTTTCATATTTTCTATATAAGCTGTTAAAAATGAAAATGAAAAAAAGAAATAATAGAAAATATGAAGTGAAATTTTATAATAGAGATGTTTGTTCCTAACTGGTAACTTAAATCGTTCGAACAAGTTAATAAGAGTTTAAAAACTGAGCAAGTTTGAATGTTGAGACTCCATATTTGGTTTTAAATTTATTTACTTTATTTACCATAATATTATTTACTTTATTAATCATTAATTTATTGTATGTTTTCTAGTCGTATTAAATATTCAGTAAGACCTGGTATAATTGAGAATGTGGGACATATATATTATGGCGACTATCTTAAAAATGATGATATCTGGCATCATTTTTGTAATTTTCCTACATTTCCATAAACTTCTAAAAACCATATTTTCTTAAGAATTTTAGGTGCGGTTTTTGGGAAGTAAAAGGGGGGAGGAGAGGGGTGTCAATATATTTTAGTATATATATATATATATATGTATATATATATATATATATATATATATATATGTATATATATATATATATATATATATATGTATATATATATATATATATATATATGAATATATGATGCCTAAAATTATAAAAAAGACTTTCGGGAAGTTTATTGCTTACTCTTTTAGACCATAGCCCACAATACATATGGAATCTAAAAAAATCGAAAACCCCATTTCCATCCTTAGATTTTCTATATAAATATTTTGGAATATAAGCTATCGCGTGCGTGCAGATTAATATACTTTATTACTATGAAATTTTAAGTTCCTACATCAAGTGGCTTCTGAAAAAAGCAGTTATAACACCGACAGATGGCACGTGTTCCGTTTTTTCTTTTTGAAGTTTGAAGTCTTGAAAACGGAATTAAAATATTTTTTTACTTTTCAACTTTTTTTAAACGAAAAATTATATTCTACTTTTCAATATAATTGGTTGCGGAACAAAAATTCATTTACTCACTCAAAACAAAATCATTATGACATGAGACTGTACAACAAAATAATCTTGTTGTTTGTGAGCGCGATTAAATATGTATCAGGGCTATCTCTGAAATGTCGTATGTTGTACTCAGGTGTTATTTTAATGATATCAACAAACTTAAGAGCAAACGTCATTTCCTTAAATTGTAGCTTCTTATTTAATGTCTGAACACTGACCTTTTGAAATTATAACATTACCTAATTAAAATAAGAAAATATTCATTTGAAAACAAATAGAAAAAAAATGAATTATTTTAAACCTTAACTTTTTTCTTGCGTTATTCAAATTATGGTTAAGTTAAGGTAAGTTACATGCTGTTAAAACGTTCCTCTGGATCAGCTCAATGTTTCGTTTTGCAAAAGTGTTGTTGGCTACGCTGAACAGTCACTGTTAATTGCCCGTCGCCGTTTTTGGTATATTTTGGCTACAGTTCTTTATTATTCACGAATACTTCACTTCCACGTAATATTTATAGTAGATAATTGCTTTCTAAACTGGTAATTTTTAGAGACTTCCATTATTTATATTTTAATATGCAGATTTATATAGACAACGAATGGACAGCGGCTCAGCACCCGAAAAAAAATGAAATAACCACATGCCAGAGCGGAATGGAGAAATATGTTAAATCTGTAGAAGATACAGAAAATTAGAAACGAAAACATAAGATCAAAAACAAAAACGATTGATGCTCGTATCCATGCACAAAAATTAAAATGAAAATGGGCCGGATATGTAGTAAGACTCAAGATCACAAGTGTATCGAAATAGTTACAACATGGAAAGGTTCACTGGGCAAACGCCAAAGAGGTAGACTTTGTACGCTAGGAAGATGATATGAGGAAAATAGCTGGACTGTAATGGAGACATATGACTCAAGACCGTGAGAAATGGCAATCTTTGGAAGAGGTCTTTACCTGAGAAGGGTTACTGTTTGGTAAACAGTCAATATTTTAATAAACATTAAATATCTACTAATATATATAAATATTAACTATAATTTAAATGATATTAAGAACTTTATAAACTTAAAACTTACTCGTTACTAGTATTGGGAAATTAAAGGCTTTTTTAATTTTTTAACTTGTTTTTCATATCTGTAGGTATATAGCCTTAACTTGCAAAAAAGTAAGTCGATACAAGTATATGTATGAACTTTTGGCCAAAAATCTTTCCGCAAACCTTAAAGTTATTTAAACGTCTTTACAATTAAATGAAATCCTGAAATCTTCTAATCTTTGGTTACGATAGACGCAATTATTTATGTATATATATATATATATATATATATATATATATATATATATATATATATGTGTGTGTAAGTTTTCGGTGATTGTATCAGATATATTTACTGCGAACGGTCTCAAATCTATTATGAATGCAAAGGTGTTTGAAGGCGATAAACGATAATACAATTCATGCAAGGGGTCTCACTTTCGGTTGATTATACATAACTTACTGAGGGGTAAACTATTTCCTAGTTTAACACCAGCGGACGCATGTCGGCAGTAAAATAAGTCATTATTACTTAAGAACCGAGACCGGACCCGCCCTTCCGCTTTATAGCCGAGAGTCCCTGCCGATTCTTTTTCCACTTTATGACTTCTATTTGACATTACAAAAATCACGATGAAATAGTTTCGCTTGAGAGGTGTTATTAGATTTTTTTATTGCGCCCTGCATTTATAGGGGGGCGACATACTTTAACGTTACTTTTCGTACGTCTAAATCTCTAAACACGTATATGTAATGCTAATGTAGAAAATGATGCTTTAGAACTATTCGATTTACTTAATCGGATTATTATTACACTTACGTTGATTCTAATTACGGAATTAAGGTAGACATCATTATACAGCGATTTTTTAAAATATAAATTAGACATTGAAATAGTTTCGCTTGAGAGGTGTTATTAGATTTTTTTATTGCGCCTTGCATTTATAGGGGTGCGAAATACTTTAACGTTATTTACCGTGCGTCTAAAGCTCTAAACATATATATGTAATGGTAATGTAGAAAATGATGCTTTACAAATATTCCATTTACTTAACCGGATTATGCCTTTAATATTCTATTTACTTAATAGGATTATTATAACACTTACGTTGATTCGAATCACGATATTAAGGTAGATATCATTAATTAGCCATTTTTTTTAATATAAATTAGACATTACAAAAATCACGATGACATAGTTTCGCTTGAGAGGTGTTATTAGATTTTTTTATTGCGCCCTGCATTTATAGGGGGGCGACATACTTTAACGTTACTTTTCGTACGTCTAAATCTCTAAACACGTATATGTAATGCTAATGTAGAAAATGATGCTTTAGAACTATTCGATTTACTTAATAGGATTATTATCACACTTACGTTGATTCTAATCACGGAATTAAGGTAGACATCATTATACAGCGATTTTTTAAAATATAAATTAGACATTGAAATAGTTTCGCTTGAGAGGTGTTATTAGATTTTTTTATTGCGCCTTGCATTTATAGGGGTGCGAAATACTTTAACGTTATTTACCGTGCGTCTAAAGCTCTAACATATATATGTAATGGTAATGTAGAAAATGATGCTTTACAAATATTCCATTTACTTAACCAGATTATGCCTGTAATATTCTATTTACTTAATAGGATTATTATTACACTTACGTTGATTCGAATCACGACATTAAGGTAGATATCATTAATTAGCCATTTTTTTAAATATAAATTAGACATTACAAAAATCACGATGACATAGTTTCGCTTGAGAGGTGTTATTAGATTTTTTTATTGCGCCTTGCATTTATCAGGGGGCGACATACTTTCACGTTACTTTTCGTGGTTCTAAAGCTCTAAACATATATGTGTAACGCTAATGTATAAAATGATGCTTTGGAACTATTTCATTTACTTAACCAGATTATTCCTTTAATATTCCATTTACTTAATAGGATTATTATTACACTTACGTTGATTCGAATCATGGCATTAAGGTAGATACCATTCGAAACTGTGATTTTTTAAATATTGATTAAATTTTTCGGTAACTCACTTAAAAATAACACTTATGTTCGATCATAACTTTTAAAAGTTTATAAACAGGTTTCGTTTCTTAGCTATTAAATAAACAAAGCTATTAAATTGTATTAAATTTGTTTATCTTCAATAACTTCTAAACTTTTCAAAACTCACAGGGTCTTGTAATTAGAGTATGGCACTTATTTATATTGGCTATTCCTTGTTTATAACTGTTCCTTGTTTATAACATGATCTATTTTTCTTTTAAATCGCTGAGCTATAACATCATAGATCATTAGAGAGATGTATATAATTCGTGATCCTGCAGTGATTGCGCTAATGTCAATACATATGAATGCGTCGAACTTCGATGCTTTTGTTTTGTTATTTATATTTTCAAAGTAGTAGTTCCTAGTTTAGATTGGCTTTTCAGATAGTCCGTTTTTCTGTTAAGTTGCTAAGCTATAACATCATAGGTCTTTACAGAGACGTCTATAAGTGATCCTGCAGTGGTTGCGCTAACGTCAATAGATATGAATGCGTCGAATTCTGACGTTTTTTGTTTTGTTGTTTATATTTTCAAAGTAGTAGTTCCTTATTAAGATTGGCTATTGAGATGGTCCGCTTTTCTTTTAAGTCGCTAAGCTATAATATCATAGGTTATTAGAAAGACGTATATAATAAGTGATCCTGTAGTGGTTGCACTAACGTCAACACATATGAATGCGTCGAATTCTGACGTTTTTTGTTTTGTTGTTTATATTTTCAAAGTAGTAGTTTTCCTAAATAATAAATTACAACGTGTCTCGTATTGTAGACATTTAATCGAGTCATGCGGTAGAATTAGGGATATTCCATCTTTATTTGATTAGGTCTAACGTCCTTCGTGGGACCGAACATGTAACTATTTTTGTAAACACATTTTAAAGGTTATTTATGATTTTTTTATACATATCTATGTGACTTATTATGTAATGTCGTTACTAGCAATTGACATTGTTTCTTCATTTGATAAATTGGTAATTGTTAGAAATGCATTATATGAGTTTACAATCAATACAGTTTTAACAAAATACTTCATTTCATTAGTACTTGTTAGAAATATATTATGTGCGTTTACAATCAATAAAGTTTGAACAAAATACTTCATTTCATTAGTACTTGTTAGAAATATATTATGTGCGTTTACAATCAATAAAGTTTGAACCAAATACTTCATTTCATTAGTACTTGTTAGAAATATATTATGTGCGTTTACAATCAATAAAGGCTGCACCAAATATTTCATTTCATTGATTATTGTTAGAAATGCACTATGTGCGTTTAGAATAAATAAAGGCTGAACAAAAATATTTAATTATAATACGCTCAGTTTTTTTTAGGGACTAAAAAGGGAATACATACTAAAGATTTTAAAGTGATCGAGTACTTAGGACACTGGACGGCGAAGAGTTTCGTATCTTTGATTTTAAAAAGTCTTCATAATTTTATGTTATTTTTAATAGTTTTTAACAGTTTGAAATTTCAAAATACAGTTTTATGTTTTCACTTCTGTCGGCAGTCCTCATGACTGCCTCCGATTTTTTTGATGGACCGGGACTTCAAAATCAAGCTAAAAAGTCTAATAATATTTTTCGATACGGCATTCTTTCTTTATATAAGCCTTCAAAACATTTTACAGTATATGGTTTTATAATGTAGCCCGTAGTTAAATAATTAGTAGTCTTTAATAAATATTTAATTTTTTTCAGTAAAAACAAGGTTTCTTTAGACAAACTAAAAAAATAATGCTTGAATATTTTGTGAAAAGATAACTGACAAATACAATTTTAGTTTAAATGAAGTTTAGGTCTATATTCTATTACCGATATTATTAACATATTATTAAGGTAAGATAAAAACTAACAATAGATAAAAATACTTGTGGATTCATGCATGTTCATGAAATTCATATTTAAAATTTGCCAGAATCAAAGACATTTTTTGCCTAAAGTAATCAATGGCCACCTTATCGCGGTGATCGATGGGATTTAATAAATAAATAAATAGGACGATCAAAAGAGGCTGAAAATTCTGTAAGTGACATTATTGTTTTATTATTAAAATAATTTTCTTAATAATTTACTACAAAAGTTAAAGTAAATAATTTGATTATATTGCAATTTCGGTTTATATATTAGAAAGGAGAACCGCCCTGCCGTTCAACACACATTCGATTTCTATTTATTACGCTAGAACATTTGGACATGAAATTAGACTAAACAAACTAATTTGAATCTACAAGTAATAAATATACATAACATACACGGAAGGAAATATTTTGACTTTTAGCGGAAATTTCAATGAATTTATTTAAGTAGTTTAATGTATACAATTAATACACATACCGGGATTATTGCTATGACAGCAATCTTTCAGAACTAACCGGAACCCGAAACCCGGATCATCGCGGTGCGCCGAACCGTAAAATACCGTACCATCACAAGTGATCAACCCAATACACCACGGTGACGACGTTGCTATTATTTTTTAATAGGTTGGGAAAATACATTTGTTAATTTTACATTAGAAAATGTGGAATATACAAATATACAAAGTTATGTACATATAAGCTTTTCTTAAGCTCAGCACACGTGTGTACCAAAATACCCATTTCAAAAAAAGCTATAAAAAATAATGGGACTTATCTCATATAAATTCCACTTAAGCCTGCTAATCTTACCGTTATCAAACCTACACAAAGAAGTAAAAGAAAAATATATAATCTCATTCCTTGTCTTCGTCATTCGCATAAAAGAAGTATCCCTCGTCCATCCAAAGCTTGCAATGAAGCAATATTTTGACAATATTTAAAGAGATCTTATACAAAACGAGCTTTCATTGAATTCGTAGAAAAAAGCTGTTTATCTCGAAGGTTCCGTGTCAGGCCACAACTACGTGTTTTTCATGTCCCCACACAATGGCGATAGTTGCTACGTGAAAGACATTCAAAAGTAGAAAGGGAAAATCTGTACAGCGAGACTCTATTGAAAATATTTATTTCAACCGCTGTCAAAAGATCGCTAGAGACAGGTTGCGGTCGCTTTGGGGGAATGGCCTCGTATATATACGTATATCATTACGCGTGCGGTTCGGTGTGTAATGGAAGTAGCGTGTGTTGCGGGAGAGTGTACATTTTATGAAACTTCAATATTTTAACGATTTAGGTGAATGAATCAAACGAGTGAAATATAGCTTGTAGCGTTTAAATGATTTGCTTAGAAATCGTGACGTAGTGATGAGCGACGCTGATAGTATGCATCGCAAGATATTCTCATTTATTCAACTTATTAATATAATTTACTGCTCTTTGGAAATATCGAGAAGACAATAGCTGGTTAAAAAATTTTGAGGTATAACAACAATTTCCAGATTTATTGTATTTTCAATCTAGGCCAAAACATAAATCAAATAAAAGGTTAATATATTTTTTCTTATTAATTAATTTAGGAAAAATTTTCAATTAATTGTATCTGTTTAAAAATTATTACCGATTTTGAACTTTTAATTATCTTTTTTATTACCCATATTTCGTTAATAATTTTACCTATAGTTAGTACCGATATATGTGAGCAATAAAGGAAAGAAAAAGTAAATTACATCTGGGTTTTGTCGATTTCCAGTCCCTAACTTATTTGTTGAATATTATTTTAAAGATCTTAAGTTTGATTTAAAATAAATAGTTTACGATTTTAGGAATTTTTACGTTCTTAAAAAATGTAAAAAAATTAATTTTTATTTAACCCAACTTACATGAATAATTTAAAGAATTACAATCAAATGATTCATATAGTAGTTTTCAAAGCTTTAGATTGGGTAATTATGAAGATGGCTTCGTTAGTTAACGTAGCTTGGAATATTTTTTTCACGAGAAACAAACTGTTTAACTATTTACGAATGTAATCTTAATAATGAAAGAATCTTGAGAAAGAAAAATTGTCAAAAAATCTGGAGTGAGAGAAATTATTTAAAAATCTGGAGCGAGAAAAGTTACGGAATAATCTGGAGCGAGGAATATCACTGAAGAATTTGGAGCGAGAGAAATTATGAAAAGTCTAGAACGAGTGAAATTATGGAAGAATCTGGAGCGAGAAAAGTTACGATGGAATCTGGAGCGGTAGAAATTATGATCTAGTGGGAGAGAAATTACGAAAGTATCTGGAGAGAGAGCTGTGGAATTCTATGTTGACACGTTTCGGATATACATCCAATATTTTTCGCCTCTACATTCGTAAGATGTACACACTATGTGAAGGTATATGGAAGAAGATCGATGGACGGACATGACAGAAGTAAAGGGTTCTCTGTTTTGCTATATATAAAATAGTATCTAATATCAGGGTTGATCAAATAAAATAGGAAATTTCTAGTCACACATACACACGTCCTCTAAGGGGGTGAAAAGGTGTGACTAGGTATGTACGGGAAAAATATTTGTATGGTAATTTCTACATAAAACTGGGTGTTCATACTCTTTAACAAAAATAATGTTACCCGTGTTTCAGTATTTTCCGAGACACTACCTCTAAGGGGGTGAAAAGGGGTGACTAAATTTGTGTGGGAAAAATATTTTTATGGTAATTTAGAATTTTCCGAAATTCAACTCCTAGGGGGATGAAAAAAGGTTACCAAATTTGTATGGAAAAAAAATTATTATGGTAATTGGTATGGTAATTTTTACTTTAAAATTTGCATTAATGCTTTTCAATACAAATATTGACACAATTGTTTAAGAATTTTCCCACATTCAACACCTAAGTGGTGAAAAGGGATGGCTTAATTTGTATGGGAAAAATTGTTGTGGTAATTTTTACTTGAAAATCGGTATTAATGCTTTTCAACACAGATAATGAAGCAAGTATTAAGCATTGTCCGAAATTCAACCACTAAGGGATGAAAAGTGGTGGCTAAATTTGTATGGGAAAACATTGTTATGGTAATTAATTGTTATGGTAATTAAAAATTTGTGTTAATAATTTTCAATACAAAAAGTAAAACAAATAATAAAGCATATTTCTATATTCAATTCCTAAGTGGCTGAAAATGGGTAGCTAATTTGTATGTCAAGAAAATTGTTAAAACCATTTTTACCTAAAATTTGTATTAATGATTTGCAATAAAAATAATTGAACAAGCATTTAAGCATATTCCGATATTCCGCCCCCGTTTGAAGGGATTGCTACATTTGCATGGACAGAAAATTTTTATGGTAATTTAATTTAATTTTAAACAAATTATGTAAAAAGTATTTAAGAATTTTGCGAGATTCAATATCTAATCGGATGAAAATTGGTAGCTAAGTTTATACGGAAAAATATATCTAATGGAAATTTTTACGTTCCACTGTGTTCACTGTCTATACTCGGTGAGGGGATCGGTTTTTGTGCCTCTAATACCGCTTATACGCTATTATTACGTTTTTGATTTCAAGCGACCATATTTTCCTCTTAGAGTCTATTTCGCAACGTCGATTAATAAATCTTAGGGCTAGTTATAAAATGTGGTAGGCATTGGCTTAGGGGAGGATTACTTTTCACATGATTTTAGCACCAAACAGTACAACCACCAATGTGGTACACAAGGAAGTGCTGTATTAAATTTTTAGTAGTTAGTGAAGTTAGTGTAGACACTGTTTGTTTAGTTTGTTGATTTATAAATAAATAATAGTGTTAACAATATACAAGTAAGTAGTAATTTAATAAAAATGAAGACCTTTTATTTTATATTTTAAACTACAAAACCGATTTTTATAAAATGTTCACTATTCTCTAAGTTGAAAGTTACTTAAGCCGATAAAAGTAGAATAATTGTAATCTGATTAGTAGTCTAAAAAATACGTGGAAAAAACATATAGACAAATATTCCTAGATTTTTGAAATTTTGTGAATTTTTTTAGAAGCCTTAAAATACTAATATATTTAAGAATATTAAATGTATTTGGATCAAATTTATAACCTACTTTTTTAAATAAATTAAAAATTTGTCTGAAGTTTAGAAAACGAATCGTCTACGCGAGCGAAGCCGCAGCGAGAAGCTACTATATATATATATATATACATATATATATATATATATATATATAAATACATACATGTAAATTTAATATGTGAAATTAAGATATTTATTCGTATATGATGAGCTCTTTTATATATATCTCATTGTCTTTTAGATTTGTCTCGCTATTTTTTGAGATTCGGCAGTGGAAAAACCATTTTTATGACTTTTTGCAAAATTTTATTCACCCAAGTTTTCAATTTAAAAGTAACTCTTATTACTCATTTGTTAACCACACACGATGAAGGTAATACCAACGAAATAAAAAATGGTCACTCGTTTGACCTTCTCAAAATGGATCTTCAGGCCTTATGTTTTCAGTTTTTGTCTGGTTCAGAAATTTCTATAACTATTTTAACTTTGTTGATTGGATTTCGTTAGGCTCCCTTTTTCCGTTGTGGTATGAAATATTAGAAAAAAATACGCATCCTATTTAGCAAAATGTATCTACTTGTCTAATCCTTCATAAAGTCTTCGACATGAGTAAAGCCATTACCTCAGGCATAGCTAGCGCTTAATGTAGTGTTGAATCTATGAATAATATATACTAGTGGTCGCCCAGTGGTCGAATTTCGACCGTAAAGTACTTACCTAATAACTTTGTTGAAAACACTAATAGGCAGGCAAGAGTAAGTCAATTCAGACTGCTGCTACAAATTTTTCCTTTACCACCGGTGTCTATTAAGCCAACTGACAGATTTTTACTTTTGCAACAGATGTGTATTAAGCAAGCTGTTTACACTAATGTATAAAACATACATGTCTATTACACAAAAAAATAAAATAGCCTTTTTCGTCTTGTCTCACTTCATAGACTATTGAAAAACGGACATTTGAAACCATACAAAATTCATTGCTCGAAACTCATTCAACCTGATATTTAAAATTCTTTAGCGTCACTCTCTACTTTGTATGAATGTAAACAATGATTTTTTAAATGTATTTATAATATAATTTTATATATTTGTAATACATATAATATATAAATTTTAGCCTTTCTGCACTCCTTCACTATAAAAAACTTTAACTATGCCAATCTCACACTCATTCGTGCGCCCAGTGTGCTTAGAAAGGGATATAAATTTTTCTCTTCACGTATTAATGAAAAGATAATTCGATATGGAATGTTCGTCAATTATTGTTACATAAATAGCTATTTTTAAGAAATGCTGTTTATTTATAGAATATTAGTTAATTCGAGAGATAAACAATTATCATCATATATATTAATACGCTAAGGTTAAGATGTTACTCTCCCTTTTTAGAAAAAACCTTACAACTAATCCACATAAATTATATATCATTTTATAGATAATTGCTTGCTCTACCGGTATCCACAACTAAAAAATTTATTATTGCTATTATTTTTGCAAATTAATTAATTATTAAAATTATATACACAAAACAGCAATGCTGCCATTTAACGGCTCAACGTCAATATGATTGACGGTCGGTAAAATTTTTGTTTAATTTCAAATCCACTCACGTATAAATAAAGTGGCGCTTTAGCTCAATGCTTTTGATACTTGCGCCTCTATATGTAAATTTTAGTTAAATATTTGTTTGATCTGTCATCTGAGCTTCATAATGGAATAAAAATGTAATAAGTAGTGTGCAAAATTAGAAATGAATTGAATACCTGCAATCAATTTTGATTTATTAAATTGAGTTGAATAATTTATAATGCGAAGACTTCGCACGGGTCACGCTAGTCAAATCTTATTATTTATATAAACATTTTAATTTTTTAACATTTCGTGGTTTCTATACAAAAGATAGTAAATTCATATTAATGAATAAATATTCACAGTTTATGAAGAATCCTTGGATATATTATTTAGACTTTGTTCGTGATTATGTGGTTATATACTGATCATAACCACATAATCACGAACAAAGTCTAAATAATATATCTAAGGATTCTTCATAAACTGTGAATATTTATTCATTAATATGAATTTACTATCTTTTGTACAGAAACCATGAAATGTTAAAAAACAGAAATGTTTATATAAATAATAAGTTTGATAATTGTTTATAACTCTAATTAACTAATATTATACGGTTTTGTATAAAAACATACCGACAAAACTTACTTCCCCATCTTAATATAGCCAAGAATAGGCCAAGATCTTCTCGTGTAGCTTCCTTCACTGAATCTTGTCAGGTTTATAACAGTAAATATCTATGGCTTTTGAGGTCTGTTTCGATACTTTGTGATCTCCACCCATCTTGGTGTAGCCGGATTTTATTCACTTCCCTCAGCTTATAAATCTCACGAAGTATTAGGTCATTCCATTTAAACATGCGTGTACATGTTCGGTTCCTATTGTGATAAGTTGCACAAAATATTGATGATTATGTTTGGCAATTCTTTAGTGATCTTTCTATTATTTGTCAACACATATTTTATTTACATCGAAATAAATTAACTAATTCGATTAGTGAGTTTGACCAACGGAATTAGATTAAATTTGGTGTCCTTTTAGACAATAGATAAATAAAGATCTTGTAAAATTGGTAGACGGTTCCAAGTATTCTTTGAGCACAGTACAACTTTGGGTGAAAACTTTTCATGAGGGCAGAGTTTCTACAGAATGGGGTCGAGGAGGGCCTCACCACTTGACACTCGAACACAAAGAGAGCGTATGTGCTGTGAAAGACAATTTACATGAAAGAAGAGACTAGACTGTGACCAATATTTCCCGTGGACTTCATATCCCAGAAACAAGTGTGCATCGAATATAGACAAAAAATTTGAATATGCGCAAGTTACTGGGGAAATGGATACTCCATGTTCCCATGGAAAGGACTATCGAGGAGCGCTATAATGGCGTTTCTCGAAACCCTCTCTTAATAAGACAACACCCGCACTATCTGCGTGGGATGGAAATTTTAATAACAATAAAGATTTGAGAATATAATTGAGAAAAATATACGCGGAAGTTTGAATGGAATGATCTAAAAATTCTGGTCAGGCGGAAGTTACTAAATAGTTTATATATTATAATTGGTATTCATGATACCTTGTATTCACGAATAGAAAATCTTGTTATTTTTCTACGATCTTGAATATCAGTTCCAAAAGAAATTTGTTTTTTACCGTGGTTAATTTCGTAAATACTATATCTATCTCTTTTTTCACAATGTTTGACTAAGCTTTCATTGTTAAAATATATTTTCGACATGAGTACCACCCGTGAAGTAAGTCAAGAAAAAAGATAGGTCTAATTACCCAACAAGCGCACGTTGCAAAAATATATATTCCTGAAATATAGACTCGATCAAGGTGAAGACGAGAAAGGCTCGCGTTATAGTGATTTGTCAACGCGGCACCCTTTCATTCGACTAAAGCCGTATTTTTTCAAGACACGGTGTGGAGGGCGATGACCTCTCTGTTACTACTGAGATATTAATTTATTTAATTTAAACTTTACGCATGGCCTTAAAGACACCTTTGGTAGAGCTGTTACTACATGAATAATCTTATTTAGTCAATTGTAATAATGAAATGGAAAAAATTAATTTTAGCAACAGTTGTAGTCTGTGCAACGTATCGTTGTATCGTTACATTTATGCCATAAATGGGATAAGGAAATTAGCCAAACATTTAATTTACAAAAAACTAAATAATGACATTTTATTAAATAATCGGTGTTGCGCGTCTTATTTTATTAAAATCTCCGTCGTACATAGCACGTATGTAAATAAAAATCACATCTCCGTACACCTTACACAGAAGACTGATTCCGTTTAAAGTATATTTTATATCGTAATATTATTATCAAGCCACAATACAATGTAAGTTAAGCCCACAAAGGTTAACCCCCATACCTAAAATCCTATAAAGCTTCTCAACATCCTTTCAGAAATCAGCATGCATGGTTGAGTTTCAAAACCCCTGTTTACATTCGTTCACAAGAATACAAACGAAATAAAAGAATCTGACCCCAAAATTCGTTCGCCTGATACGGGTATCCATTTCGGCGGCTCGCAAGCAGAAGCACTTACATGCATCGCGCTTATCGATAACACTAATAGGATGATGAAAATATATAAATTGTAGCATATAAATTTTATTTATTTTTTACTGGTTGGCTTTCTTACTACTTTATGTTGTTTTGTAATGTAACAACATTTGCAATACAGATACTGTTTGTTGAACACAAAACATTCGGTAGAGAAAAACATATTGAACATTTTTTAACGCAGTGATATTATAAACGGTATTACATAAAACAAAATGAAACAAAGAAAAATACAAATAATTTTACATAGATCTCTCTATAAAATGTATTCTTTACAGTAATAAAAATCTTCTGAGTAAAACCGTTACAAGCATATATGCCTTTTTTGCTATAAATGTGTTTGAAGATTTAATTTCAACAAATAATAATATAAATAATATTATTTAGATGTCTCTATACAATATATAAAATGTAGTTTTTACATTAATAAAATAAGATTTTTTATATTGATATTTCGTTATTTTATTCAAAGCAAAGTTTCCTAATAACGTGTAGTAGTATAGTAAATATTTGTAAATAAATTATAAAATTATTGTAGCATTTTTTCCCAAATTTTTACACTCGTATTTGTTGTAACTTTGCTGGTATTGTTAATAGTGTCTAAACTTTATTATAAAATAATCTAAAGAACCTAAAAAAGGCCTACATTTTAAATTCATCGTTTAAACTTCCTCTTATATTTTATATTTGGTCATTTTTCATATCCATTAAATGTTTTGCAGTTGTATTTTAATTAGTAAGCGGCGATAAATACAATACATCCGAATAAATATATTTTTACTTAGTACTTAAAATATATAGGCAGAAGCATATGTTTATCTACAAACTTAATATAATCTTCCGTTAATTTTCTCAAGTAAACAAATAAGTATAAAGATAAAATTATATTTTTCTAATAGGATATTTGTTTACTTCTAAATTTAATTAAAAACCTTAAAGAGTGGGAATGTTTCCTTGTCTCCATGTCTCTTATAAAGTGCAATTAATGTTATTAAATATTACATTACTCAAGATTTGTTTTTCAATCTTTCTTAGCTTTTACCTCAAAATTATGAATTACAAAATAAAGAAAAAAATCATCAAATATCCCATTCAAATCGAATCTAGATACGCTGTTCTATCGAAGGATCGATAACGTATACGTGACGTGACGCGCACTAGGTGCCAGGCCTGTGCGACGACTGCTGTTCCTTTTCTATGTCTGCTCATGTGCAAGCGAGGAGTCAAAGGAAATGACGGGTAAGTAACTGCTCCTTGTGTATCATTGGCATTGCGCTGGTGTGGTGTTATGCTTACAAAAGTAGTTGTACGTACGCGGAGGTCAATATTGGATGGCCGGAATTAAGATTTTTAAAAAAAAATTTAACATTTTGGCAAGTTAGTAGCATGTTTATTTAAAATGTGATAATTAATCATATATCATTGTAATACATATGTTGGAATTTGAAGTTAAGCAAATTTTAAAATCTTTATAATAGCTTTTACTCACGGTTTCGCTTGCATTGTTATATAGCTGCAAACTTACAGGGAAATATTAAAACGTGTAGCGCTATTTTGAATGACTAAGAGGAATTAAATAGTAAGACACTATTCTCTTGAATTTATTATTAAAATGACAATAAAAATAAAAATATTTTCCTCAGAATTGGGGATTACATGGAGTGTTCTGCTGCTCTTTTGTACTGCGTTTTGAAAAACCACATCGATCCATTGCTCTATTGCGACGTGAAAGAAAGACAAACAAATGCACTTGGCCATACACACGTAGCCATAAGTTTATTACGATTTTTCTGTAGTAATTTTGAAGTATGGAAATTAATTTTAAGTTTATGTTTAATTATTCTGTTCCTATTTAGTATCCAAGTAGATTTCGCTTCAATACAACTAAATCTTTCGCCTTTTACTAAAGATTTCCGTGGAGGGGAATACCTGAATGAGTATCCGAGTAGAGAGACCATATTCCATTATATGGAATACTAGCTTCGATTCGTTACTTTGCTCATATAAATAAAGGAAAAAATGGATACATTTTAAAAAAGAATATGTTATATATTGGATATAATTTGGGAAAATGTTAGATATTAATATTGGAAATGGCTAAGTAGTTTAATATATGTAGAATTGAATAAATGATCTTAAAATAATAGAGCTTGTACTTTGCATTAGATAGCCTTAGGTAGACATGTATTACTATGTAATTATGTAGTACGTAGTATGTAATGTAGTACGTTCACCCTATATTATTCTTAAGCAGGAGGTTTGTTTAATAAATAAGAACAATTCTATAATAAAAATATCGTATGCTCATTTCCATCGTACAGTTCACAGGTAACCAAGATTGGTTGAGTAATTGAGGCGTTAGAGTAAGATAAATAAACAAATGCATTCACTTTTGAATTTACAATAAAACTACTATAACAAGTGAATAAGAAAGTAAAATTGCATATAATATATACTAGTACATACGGATTGTGCAACTATATACTTGTAGATCTTAATTATTATTAAATAATATAACATTAATAAAATTTAGGATCTAATTAATCTTAAAAGAGTGTTTACTAATTTCAAAAGAATTTACAATAAAACTACTATTACAAGTGAATAAGAAAGTAAAATTGCATATAATATATACTAGTACATACGGATTGTGCAACTATATACTTGTAGATCTTAATTATTATTCCATAATATAACATTAATAAAATTTAGGATCTAATTAATCTTAAAAGAGTATTTACTAATTTCAAAATTAACATAGGTACTTCCTTCTGGGTAAGAAGTGCAGAGAAAATATAAAATATGAATTAACGAAAATATTAACAATATCCACTTTTGAAAAAAAATTATCTCCGTGTTCTTATTGAGGTCCGTCAATATTAATTTTAATTGAACACGAAAGTCGATTAAATTAAAAAAAAAAAATGTTGTAAATTTAGAAACGATGAACTTGTAATTTTTATAGTTTTTTCCATCCTATTTATTGGTATTTTGTCTTTAAAATAAGGTATGGTTAAAGCAAATAAAGTTACAGTCTTAATTATGAGTCACTTTTTGTGATGAAATAATTTAATATTGATTATATGCGAAAATCTTTGTTAAATGGAAAAAAAACGTTATTTTTTGATGAGCTGCTAATTTGTGTGCTGTTTTTGATCAAAGATTTGCATTTTGTTTATGATTGAATACAACTTATCGCTATTAAGATAGGGTTTATATCTAGCCATATATGTACATTATCAAACTAAAGGGAGGTTAGGTCGCTAATTTAACGGTATTAGAACCTGTGTGTTTTGCTGCCACGTCTCACTTTGACATGGTGACGTCTCACTCCTCAGGTTAAAATTCAAAAATTAAAAAAAAATGTGCGTTATGAAAATTACCTTGCCTATAATCGATTGATTTATGTGATATGTTTTTGTCATTATTTAGTTTGACCTGAACTAAATGCTATGTGTATAAAAAGCAATGTCCAAAGACGGTATAAACAATTGTATTGTTTCAACACTAAAGTCAAAACGAATATTCGTATATATATATATATATATATATATATATATATATATATATGTGTTTGTGTGTGTGTGCGTGTGTGTAATGATATGGTACCCATAGTATTTATACAGCCAAACTACATGGCGTTGCAATTCATTGTTATTCATTGGCCAATGTGTTGTAAACCGGCGGTAGGTGTGAGAGGAGGGTATGGTTTTGTGTATGCGACGTGACAAGTAGAACGCGCGGTTAATTCACGTCGGTGCACTATAATGAGTGAACGCGTTCACCGATAAAAATCATGTTGGTCTTGTTTTGTTCAGAAAAAGATAGTATTTGAATTATTAATAGAATAAAACCAAATATAAATGTTTGTGAACTGCGAAAATTTGGAAGATATTTTTTTAACATTTATAAATTATTCATATCACCGTACTACAAAAAATCTTGTGTTCCTTCGACGCTAATTAATTCTATTAAGTAAACTAATTTTCAAATTCATTTTAATGTAAATAAATAATGCTACAGCATAATACTACATCACGTAGTTTCATTTAATTGTAAATAAATAAGTTGAAATGCTGATAAAAAAAATATGGCATATTTTATAATGATTTTTTTTCTCTTTCATTATTGTCGTTGTTACATTCGACACCCACGGCCGTATCAACGGCTCAGCCAACCTCTTTTCTATTTTATCCAATTATACATATCTACTTTAGATTCTCAGTCCGCTCTCGTTTAACTTAACTGGTATTATTAAATTCAATACAAAGTAATCGGTTAATTTTGATCTTTTTGTATGGTTCATGAATGTCCTTAAATTACTATTCCTGAATTTGTATCTCGATATTAAATTTTACTGTATATATAACTGCGTATATCGAATTTAATTTTTACGATTTTAATTTAATTTTAATTAATTTTTTGTATATATAACTGCGTATATCGAATTTAATTTTTACGATTTTTTACTTTTACGATTAAATTTTACTGTATATATAACTGCGTATATCGAATTTAATTTTTCAAACTTTCCGTATCTAGCATTGATATTTTAATCACATTTTTATTTTACTTTAACCCATCAAGGTTTAAATAAACAGAAATTAAAAAGAAATGAATCGATTGCCAAAAAAGAATCGATTTTAGTGTTGATTTGTGGTAAACAGTGAAAACGGAACATTTATGGAATTACTTCGGTTTTTGTTCGTCTGTTTGTCACAAACATTTGAAATATAGCGTTGAAACAAAATACGGTAACCCAATCATTGATGTGAAGTATAAACATTCAATTTTGATTCTGGGGTTAATTAAGGGGGTAAATTGAAAATAATAAAATATAATGCTATCTTGTAAGGTGTGAAATAAAAATTTATTGGAGCATCAATTCAAAAATAAATGTAATGATTTTATTATAAAACTATTTAAATTTCTTTGGGAAAAAAATACTTAACGATGCCCCACCCTTATCACCAAAAGGATAGCTCGGAAAAATCTGTAAAAAATCATTAATATTGAGAACTAGGTATAGATTGAACCAAAATTACCAGAAGGGAAAAATTCTAGCGCGATTAATTGCTATACTAAATTTAATATCTTTTTTATAATTGGCGAGACATAGCTTTTAGAGAAAAAGATTTTCAATCAATTTTCACGACTTGAGAAAAAAATTTTGTCCTTTCACGTTTTTCGAAACTGTTATTTGGATTAACACTCACACTCAGCTCCGCGCTTATGCAAAGTGATACGGCATTGGTGCCATCGTCGGCAGGTAGCGCAGCAGATGAGCGGAATGGATTACTATGAATAACCTCAGGAAGTGATTTCACGGAACACTCATTTTTCAAATACATCTTTGCATTCAATATCCAAAAGGAAGTGATTGCATGGAATACTCATTTTATAAGTACAACTTGTAATTTGACTGATTGTTTTATGAAAGAAACGTCAGGAAATCTTTATTTTATTTCAACAGACTTCGCGGAAATATGAAAATATTTAAAAATATGTCATTATACCCTATGTTTTGAGGAAATTACTGCATAAAATGTTAAAAAAATTAGGTATGGTAATAAAAATAGAACCTACTAAATATAAAAATTATATTGGTCACGAGGATTTTTTGTATATTTAAACGCTTATAAAAGATTAAAGGTACATTTAGTATTTCTATTAAGCAATATGTAAATATTATTATTATCATTCATTAGCCTATCTTTTACAGGTTTAAGAATATGGAAAATTTTTAAAAGGCTATGGGATTTATAATTATTAATATTATTATCCAGTAAAGTTTAGGTAAACTATTGATTCAAGTTTTCCCTTATTTTCGATTTTTGCAATTTCGGAAATTGGAGGGTGGGAGAGAGTGAAGAGCATTATTTTGTGAACATTTTCAATAATACCTCTAAAACTAATTTAATAAAATTGTAAAAAATAATTTTGGAGCCATTTTGAAGTTTATCTTTCAATTAATGTCATATATAATATATGACATTGAAAAAAACATTTAGTTTTTTATTTCCTCTAAAATTTGCATATGCATGTTTTTGACCATTAACTTGAACGAGATATATGCTGATATATAGATTATTGTGTGGATTAAGATATATTTTATCTCGCAATCTGAAGTAGTTCCTGAGAAATTGCAACCGTATTTTATGATATCCCACTTGATTAAGTAGTATTTGCTGTGGGGAAAACTCTGCAAACTCGATTTAGCCTGTTTTAACTCATACCGTGTATCCTTTATTACCAAGTTTGACCGATTTCCGTGAGTAACATATCAAAATTGTCTCCTTTTTGACACTCGGTCACGATGTGACTACAGAATGTCAATGGATTTTGAAAAAATTGGATCAGAAATAAATCAGAGGCTAAGTTGGTATATAAGCTAAATACTGTAGTCACACGCAAATTACAAAGTCGCAAACAGAAGCTAGCAAGGAAATAATTACGAAACTCAACGCGTGAATTAGGATTGTACTGAACCAGTCTTGTGGCCCTTTTTAATTTTATTCGGAAGTAATTTTTATTGGTTCACATATATTCTGTTGATTCAAAATTGTGGCCTAATATCTAATCTTTACAAAAACAATAGGAGCATAATTTTAAACAGGGATTGTTCCGACATCATTTTATTTCTTATAGATTCTTCGAAATATCGTATAGATGTACGGCCGTCATGCCAGGAGACGCCATCGATAATAACTTACACAAATACCACGAGGACAGATTCTTATTAAGTTAGCGGTGAGTGGAAAAGATAATCGTCTGTTTCGTTATCTATTGTTTTATTTGTACATGTGTAAATACAAGAAAAAAACTGACATAAAATGATTTATTATCAAATGGTTGAATTTCAAATTATTTTTCTTTCGCATGTGATGTGATAAAAAGTGGCACTTTTAATTCCTAGCGTGAAAGTCGCGTTTTAGCTTCTCCATAAGAAGGAGGTTAGTTGCTCCATGCGATATTGATATATATCGAAACAAAGAAAAATCCTCTATTGCCTTCATTATTTTAAAATGGGCTCCTATTTAAATGCCGACGCGTTCACCGTACCACCCGCTACAACCGGTCTAACAACTTTTTGCCCGTGGCGTTTGTAAAAGAGCACACTTGAAACTTACAAGTTGTGCAAAAGGGACAAAGCATTAAATTGTTAGCGCGCGAGGGGGATGGTGACCAATATTAACAAGACGGAGAGCTAGTAGAAAAAGGAAAATATTGCAGGCAGCCCGGGGCGGTTAGGACGCGTCATTAGTTTGCACGTGGTCACTGCACCATTACGATCACTCTGATGTCTGAGTTGTGAAATAATCCCATTCCTCTTGTATAAACTATTTTATAAGTCAAAGCCAGATTAATTATTTTTGAGTATTTTAAACCATTTACATATTTCAGTCAACTAATATACTTAGAACTGTTGGTTAAAAAATGCAATTATTAATAAAAGAATACGTTTGAATGAAAATAAGGTTTTACAAAGATTCATTATGGAAAATTATATTAATTAATTAAAGTGAAAACGAGATGTTAATTCTTCACTAATTTTTACAATAGTTTGGTACTTTTTTATGGTAATAGGTATGTATTCCAAGATAAAAAATCATTGTTAATTACGAATGCAAATCATGATTTTATAATTTACATCGTTTAATTTTGGATGTTTTACTTCTTTCTGACATTATAGGTCAAATGTACTTCTCTATATTGTTTTGAAAACTGTGGAAAAAGACCAACCTTCCAAAGATGTATCGGACTATACATTTAAAAGCAATTTCATACTTAATAAACCGAAATATGTTTTTCGTTAGCATTTAATACATATTTATTAGTTTTGTTTTTTTTCACAATTAAATGAAACTACGTGATGTAGTATTATTTCTACTTCCTTTAATTTCTTTACCACGACCTAGGTTTCGTTGTATTACAACATCTTCAGGTGGGATATTAGCAAAGATTTTCCAATCCAATCTTTGCTAATATCCCACCTGAAGATGTTGTAATACAACGAAACCTAGGTCGTGGTAGAGAAATTAAAGAAAGTAGAAATACATCACGTAGTTTCATTTAATTGTGAATAACGAATTTCTACAAAATTAACGCCAAATATATTCAATATTTGTTTTTTTTAAATTTTTAGTTACACATATTTAAATGAACTCTTTTAGATTTTTTTTAGATTACAATGTTAAGAGGAACTTTTTTTAGATTTTTTGTAGGTTACAAGATTAATGAACACATAAAAATATTTTACGAAAACGTGTTTCAGTTGGGGAGTCAATATTTGTTTTAACTGTCCAAGGACATGATTTTAATGTCAAATTTATTTAATTTTTTTCGAAAATAACGAATATCGTTCATATTTTTCGAAATCACTAATTTTATTTCTGCTGAGTTGTTGATAAATACAACAGTTGACAAGCCTTAAAATTTAGAGTATTCGCATATTGTGTTCATTAAAATAATGATTACAGAATTTTCCAATTTTATATTTATATACAAAAAATATAAAATTGAACTCATTAACTTAAATAGTTTACTTATTTATCGATGAAATAAGAATATTTCAAAATACCAGTTTCGATAGATCGAAAGAAACGAATTTTGAAAAAAATCACTACGTGTTCAGTAGACATTAGGTATGACAAAGTGTTCACTAGTCACTAGGTGCCACTAAAAGTTCACTAGATGTAGTCACTAGTTCACTAGGTGCAGTCAATAAATGTTCACCAGGTGTAGTCACTAGGGTTCACTAGATATCCACTAGTCACTAGTTGCTACTAAATGCCACTAAATGTTCACTAGATGTAGTCACTAGTTCACTAGGTGCAGTCAATAAATGTTCACCAGGTGTAGTCACTAGGGTTCACTAGATATCCACTAGTCACTAGATGTTACTAAATGCCAATAAATGTTCACTAGATTTAGTCACTAGTTCACTAGGTGCAGTCAATAAATGTTCACCAGGTGTAGTCACTAGGGTTCACTAGATATCCACTAGTCACTAGGTGTTACTAAATGGTACTAAATGTTCACTAGGTGCTCAATACTTTCCAGGACAAAATTGTGAAATTTAAAAAATCGGCCAAGTAAAAACTGAACTTGTGCAACCGGTTAAACACAAGCCAAAATTAAGCGTACCTTGTGTGGAAACCTTAAGCGTCATCATCTGTGAAATATAAAATATTCGCATAAGATGGGCGCGTAACTTATGGCTTTCAAAAGTAACACGTTATGGTTATATTGTAATAGTTGATAAATAATAAAAGCAAATAAAAAAATAATATTATGATATAAAGTATATAGTGGAATATAAATTATTATTTGTTCGCTATGATCCAAAAACGAATGTCGCTATGATCCCGTGATGAGTTTGTTCGCTATAAAACGAATAAAAAATTGTCGATATATTTATAACATTTTTTTCTAACTTATTTCTTCGCCAATATTTTTAACATAGCTACTTTTCTTTTACTCTTTTTTTAACTATATTAAGATTTTACATTTTGTAGATACAATGGACTTTGTGTAATAAAATTTGTAAATTTACTTGAACAGAGAAAAATGGGTACAAAAATGTAAGCCATCACGGGACACGTGCCAGATGCGAAATGTCTAAATTTTTTTAGTTTTGTATTGAAATATTTTTTAGCACGTTATACGTTTGGTA
This sequence comes from Druceiella hillmani, assembly GCA_039881145.1. Lineage (NCBI taxonomy): Eukaryota > Metazoa > Arthropoda > Insecta > Lepidoptera > Hepialidae > Druceiella > Druceiella hillmani. Next base: position 17,590,495 of record JAYKKI010000001.1, read on the forward strand.
AGAGAGTTTGTAAACACCGATATAAACGAATAAAGTTGTAAGCGTTAGTAAATAAGAAACAATGTTGATATATCAATACACACGTAAGGTACCGAGTTTGTAGTGTAGTAGAAAGGGAAACGTTATGTCTGAAAGAGTCGGCAGACGTAAAGCTGGCCGAATTAAGTCGGAAAGAGCCAATAAGGTACGAAGCTGGCCGAATGGCACGTTGCGACGTGCCGTCAGAACGTTTTAACTCCCACCCAAACGCGCCATTAGATGTTTCACGTAAAAAATGACATGGGTATATGTTCATGCACATAAATATCCTATTCATAACATATTAAATATCCCACAATGAAACTGTCAGTTTACTAATCTAAACAACTGCAAAAGACATTTCAAAATTTAATTATATTTGATGGTAAGATAAAATAATTTTTAGTGATTATACGACGGTAATTTCAATTTAAATAAATAAAAGAAAAAAAACTGTCTCAGACAATGCAACGACAATTTTTGACAACTTTTTGACCAATATTCCTTATTAATCATTTTCCCTAAACTATATTTTTCAAGATTGGGCTGGGCGGTAACGTTTTTCAGGTGGGAGTGAAAAGTATGTAATGACAGGTCTGACTAAATTGCAAACTGGTTTTCTGTTTAACTTTATTTTGGTGTATTAAATTGTTTCCCAAAAGGCATAGTAATTGGGTCATAGGTGAATTTACAGTTATATATATATATATATATATATATATATATATATATATATGTATATATATATATATATATATATATATATATATATATATTCTATTTACCTTAGCTTCATCTCATATCTCATCTCAGTATGAGACGAAGCTAAGGTAAATTATCAAGTTTATATAACAGAATAGAAAGTTGTTATTTTTTCTAGCACACAATTGCTATTTTTTAGTTTATAGTTTTTTTTAAATTTTATACTATAACAAAATATAAGAAATTCTCGAAAGATTTTCGTATTAAAAGCGGTGCCGTTTTATATTTTTCTTATACTATTTTTAGATCGATAAGTTGACTTGAATACAACTTTGTGTATTAATTAAATTAAATTTTTTACGAATTTTGTAACAAAGATTGCAATGGGATTTTTATCAAAAAAATTTGATGTTGTATATTGTTCTTATATTTATTTATCTATTTTTAAAATAAAACAAAAAAAATAAAATAATGTTTTTAAAGTTTTACCTTTTTTCTTTCTACATAATCCAAGTAAAAAAATAGGACATTTTCTAGAATTTCTTAAAATATAGTTTAAAAAATATTATTCAAAATGTTCACAAAAATGGTTCTTCTATCTCCAAAACTGACGAAATTGAAAAATGAAAAATCGGTTCACAAAAATGAAAATAACATTTTCTAAAAACTTGTAGAGTCAATATCTTATCTTATATTTTCGTAACATATAATATTATGCTTTGGGTTATACATATATTCGACAACGATTTTATGTATAAATATGTAATAAAATCCTATTGGTTTATTGAGGAAAATGAATTGAATTTTTTTTGGGCTGGCCCAAAAATTATTTCCAAAGATTAAATAAGCTCATATCAATATAAGTATACAATTTTGACTTGAGTAAATAAGTAATTTTTTTGTGAACAAGTAAAATAGAGTTTTTAACTTTTATTTAATACACATATGAAAAACTGTTTTATCTATCTAGTGAAATTTAGTAAAAATCGGACGTTATACACAACATGTTTTTGTTAAACTAATCTAGTAAAACTTACAACTAAATGATTTTTTTTACATCCGGCATACGTACCCGCCTTTCCGCGCCGGCGGATACGTATCAAACATTTACAAATCTACATTTGAAAGCCTTCCGTCCCTTTCAGTATCCCCGCAGAAACCTACGCGGCTCGAATGCACCGAAGCGCGGCAGAAAATGTTTTTGCATTTTACCGTGTAACGAAACGCACAAAAAGACGACTAGGCGCTTGGGTGTTGTGCGCGGGATCAGTTCGCCGATGTGTCGAGTGCTCGGGTGGCGAGCTGTTTACAATCGCTATCCCGCTGCGACGAAGTTAACGGGAGTATCGCGCTGAAACATTGCATGCAGAGAGTTCGCTTTAACTATTAAAATCCGTAGTTAAATGTAATTTAAACGACATGTTTCGGTTAAATTTATAGCGATCTACTGTTCGATGAAACTGTTCACAATACGACGTAATAAGATCTATAGATAAAAAGTATTTTTAAGTTGGTACTCAGGGACAGATATTTAGAGTTAATTAAGTAGGAGCTGATTCGAAATTATGTGACGTTGGTTTATTACAAACTTCTTAAAAAAAAAAAAAAAAATGTATATATATATATATATATATATATATATATATATACATATTCTTTTCAGGCTAGTGAAACAAATGTTTTGCTGAGAGAGTATGAAATGAGCATTAAAATATTCCATCAACAATGGAAAATTGGACTGTAAAATAAAATAAAGGAAAAATTATCAGTAAACACACATAAGTTTAAAAAAATAATAGGTTCCTTCATATAATTCTAGGTCCATTCTTAAGTTCAAAATGAAACCCTACAGGTACCCTTCAGGGTGCATATTAAAGGTAAGAATGGACTGAGAAGTGCTTAAAGAATTTGTTACGTGAGTTTGTTTTTTATTTCTGACAAATCATACTAACTTGAATAAACAATTGATTTCTGTGTAATATTTGAAAGGGATTTTCATTTAAAAAATATTAATCAAACATTAAATGTTAGACAATATTACTACCATTATCTCGAGCAGTTTAACGAAATATTCGCCATTATTTTTTTGATTGCCTTTGGAATTACGTCAGAATAAAAAATTGTATGTGAGTTCCTGTTTCCCATATATTAGAAGAAGTTACACATATTTATCATAAATGATATCAAAGATTTTTTATCATCGTGACTACAGTATATACACATACTAAGACAATAAAACTATATATATCTATATATTGTTGATATCTTCGGAAAGTTAATTCGAAAGACTTTAAATATAAAAAGAGAATATAATCGGCTGATTTTTTTGCTATTTTTATGTGTTTGTACATACGTCACGTAAAAAATACTAAATAGGTATTAACGAGTATTCACATATTACTAATATCAGTATAGTTCATTATACGCAATAATGAATTGTAGGTATATTAAAAATTATAATTAAATAGCTCTATAAATGAAAAATATTTTCGGAACATGAATTCTGCAAACAAAATCATCGGCCGTTTGGATGCTTTTTTCTTCATACGTAACTCAGAACATACTCAGTAGGTATTAATGAGTTTTTTCAAAATTATACAGAATAGGAGTAACAGAAATAAATCAAATGCCTACGTAGTTTATATAGGTATAGCGTTGAGGACTTGGGATATAATATCTATTTATTTGTAATTATTTTATGTAAAAAGTGTTAAGTTACGAAATTTATTTAGTTGTATGGTTTGGCCAAGAAAAAAATTTAAACGCATTTTGTCTGAAGTTTATTATTACGTCAGGAGTTTAAAAAAAGTTTAGCTTACAGGTAGTCGGCTTAATGGAAAACTGAATTTAGTTAAATCATCAAAATAAAGCTTTTTGCAACGCTAGTGATTTACTATTAAATTCAATGCACACAAAAAAAACAGTTTTTTGAACTTTTGTTTGTCGCTATGTTTTTTAAGGATCTTTCATACATCAAAAGAATCAAGAATACGATGATTCATGTGTCCATCCATATGTCCGTCGGACACAACCTATTTTCTCAAAAATAAGCTGTGTCCGACTGACAGACCCATTTGACGTAGAAGCTTCAAATTAGCATATTTAGAAATAGTATTGACACAGGTGATTTTAATATTAGGTTATTTAAGTATGATATATTTGATAACCTCAAACATCGAGTTAGATTCCCGATATCACTGAAATATCATTTTGATAGTTTTTATTTTCTATTTTATTTTGAAAGAATATCATTAGACTAATAGGGGAATATTTTGTTTCAGGTTATGTATCGAAATATCTTTTTCAGATTCAATTTTATATGCTATGGATAAGTAAATTTGCGTTATTTTTGAATGTAAGATTCGCCGTGGAAAAACACAGTGCAGTCAGCAAGAATTATTAAGAAAGTATTTAGGAAAAGTATGGCTAATGAAAGCACAGGAGGTCGATAGCTTGAAAAATTCCGATCGGGCGATTTTAATCTTCAAATTGAACCATGTGGGTAACCTGAGAGTAAAGTGGATAAGGACAAACTAAAACCTGCAATCAAAGCGTATACACGAGGTAACTTGCAATTAATTAGCTGAAAAAAGTGAATAGAATCAAACCAATTCTGTTGCAGGGAAATTATCGACAACATGTCGCACACACAACGTTGCTCAAACTACAGAAGCCGGACTTAGAAAGTAATTGTCACCCAATGCATTCTCCAAACCTTGCTCAAAATGGTTATCATATTTTCAGGCTTTCAAATATTTCTTGCAAAGAAAAAATTTTGATTCCAAACAAGCTTTTGAAAGCGCTTTTACCACCATTCACTCTCCAGGTTTCAACAATCTATGGCAGGTTGCATTAACAACCTGCCATAGATTGTTGTGAACTGTAATGAAGACGGAAAAAATATACTGATACATCAAACTTATACATTGATTAATTATACTACTTCCTCCTTGAGACATACTAAACGAAGCTTTCAATTCTAAATCAGACGTTTTACACTCAATGAGGCTCAAAATGTTTATATGAAAATTTTAACATATAAAATAATTCAAGCTTTCTTCTTTCATACATCATGCAGGATTTTTGGATACGTTTATGGTATTTTTAGATCAATTATATTATGAAGAATTCATCAGAGATAATTGTGTACTTTAAACAAACTATTATTCAAGACATGTAATGATATTATCAACCCGAATTTAATATAATGCCCACTTCAAATAAGATGAAAATGTTATTTTATCAGTTTAATACAAGTCAAAAATGTTTACGGTATACAGATAGAAAATTTTGAATTGATAAACAGTTTTTAACTGTAGATTTCATTTGAAAGGTGTATCCGATTATATCAGTCACTTTTTCGTCTATGCTTTTTTTGATGTAAAAAATATTCCCAAAATATGCACTTAAATATGTAAATAAATCAAAAACAAAGTCAATTCCATAAAGAAACTACGTACAAACTTTAAAAGTTAACTCCAAACTATGTACATTAACCGCTACGCAAACTCAAATGAGATAAACTGTGACCGACGCAAAGATCGTTAAACATTTTCACACCCAAAAATATTTCACTTAAGTACGAACGAAGATGGCAATGATTTGTGGGTTATAAAGAGGCGGAGAATCACTGCCAAATGACCTACAAGATAAAGTAACAAAGGCCTGGGGTGAGGGAGCAAGGGCTATTGGGGGATGAATGCTTGTAAGGCGATACTCGGAATCAGTTCACAGCTGATTTCACAAAGGGTCGTGTGACTGAGAAACTCTAGACCGACCGACATTAGTAGCGGGCGCCGAATGGCACTCGCCTCGTGAGAGGTCCATTTTTACCCTCTGCTTTCTTAAATGCTACTTCGTCGGCTCATTTCATCTTGAATAATTGCTTCAGTCGCGGCTTGCGGTGTGTTTTAAATTGGTGTTTGCAACGTTTTGCTATTTCTGGCTTTATTTTAGGAAAATTCTTTAGCAATACGAACATTGGATAGATATATTCTTAATTATGTTTGTTCCAATATTTGTTGTGTATATTGTAAACGTATTCACCAATGTTAATATACATTGCAAATTAAAATATTTCTAATGCAATATTTCTCAAACTACATAACATAAAACTAAAATGTGATATATTTTATTATATAAATAATAATTATAAAATGTGAGCTTAACATAGATATCATGAGTTTACCTACAGGTATTATAAAGACGTGGAGAAGTTCTGCAATAGATATCCTTCACAACATGTCTCGTGAAAACGGAATATTGGTGAAATCACAGGTGCTGTACTAGGTTGATGCCGATGGTACGTCGATCATTTTCGATTTGTATAAAGACAGACGACATAGTGGTTAGATTTAACAAGAATGGATAAAGATTTAGGAGTAACGTTCCTAAAGCTAATTTGGAAAAACGGCCTATTTGGTAAAACGAAAGGATTTTCAAAAGATTTTGACGATGTACATTATTAATAATTAATTGAAGCTTTAAATTTTTCTTCCGATATATCTTTACCGCGATGCAAAAGGAGTAACTTTATAGACAGCGTCATATCCATTTCATTGTATTATATTATGTGAGGGAAATAAGTATAGACAAGTTCACAAAGAATGTACTCTGAACTACTTTAAGCATTTAAAATGTGTGAGTAATCTTTACTGTGACGGGAGTAAGTATAACATGATGAGGGGTGGCACACCAGATTTGCTCCAGGACGCCAATGAAAGTCTGCCAGAAATATCTCGTTTCATCTTCATTTATATTCTTGACTAATATTATTGAAGTAATACGAAAGGAGACCCAATGGTTTGCTCCAATTATAGAGGCATTAGCTTACTATGCACAAGCTATAAAATTCTATCCAACATTCTGTTTATGAGACTAAAACAATTCGTTGATTCTGAAATTGGCAGCTATCAATGCGGTTTTAGGAGTGGAAAATCTACTGCTGATCAATTTTTTTTTCCGTCAAATTATTGAAAAATCAATTGGGTATGATATTGATACTCATCACTTGTTTGTAGAGTTTAAATCAGCATTTGACAGTGTTAGTAGAAAGCATTTAAAAGATGCAATGCATGAATTCAAAATTCCAAGCAAGTTAATTAGACTTGTAATATGTTCTACGGAGAGGACAAAATGTAAAATAAAATTCAAATCTCTGAAGATCTCAGTGTCAATAATGGTGTTCGACAAGGCGACTCACTCTCGTGTCTTATTTTTAATATTGCACTAGAAAAAGCTATTCGGGATTCAGATATTAACACTAGGGGTACCATCTTTTACAAATCAGTTCAGATCCTAGCGTATGATGATGATATTGATATAATTTCTAGAAACCTACCAGCCTTGAGAGAGGCCTTTCTGTCTTTGGAGATAGTTGCAAATCAAATGGGTCTGGCAATAAACGACTCCAAGGCTAAGTATATGGCTTTACAAAAATCTCCACTAAATAATGCACATAATCGTTTGAAGATTGGCTCACATACATTTGAAACGGTTGACTGCTTTACTTACCTTAGATCTTGTGTTAACAATAACCAAAATTAAGATGGATCTATTCAAAGGAAAAAGATTTAACATTCTCAGGATAATGAACTGAAAAACCCAGGCGAATAGTAGAATCTCCTGGAAGAATCTCCAACAGAAGGCCTTGGCCCACCCTGAGCTGTCGTGCCAAATATGATGATGAATATTATTGCTTTGAAATATATTACACTCATATAAATATGCAAAGATATTTCATGAAATTTGGTGGATTGATATCTTTCTGAAAGTTATAATTTACTGATCTGTCACCTTCTTGGCCTATTTGTCTAAATTTCCGGTCTAACTCCTACAAAAGAGCTGAAAACCGCCTAATACAACACAATGTGTTCTTATATATAAAGGTACAATAGGTAAAAACGTATGTATTATACATATAGGTAATATTGTGCAAACAAATTGAGTAAAATACATTAATTACCTATGCAAAAATCTGAAATTAAAATTTCTTCGAAAAAGTATAAATATTTTACAGACGCTTGCTTCAAATATGGTCAGTTTGAAGCACGGAATATCTTATATGAATAATCGTCATTTGCTATACTCAGTATGTACTATACACTTTTCATATTTTTTTTCTTTAATTGTATCGTTATGAATACAGAGCTATATCCATAATATTTGGATTTGTTTTTGTACGTAATTTAGTACATTACTATATTTTCGTTATGTGCCGTGCGTTATATTAAGTGAGGTTTCCTATATTATCGCTTAGCGCTTTGCAGTAATTTACTACTATTTTGTATTATAGCATTGCTACACAATGTTATACTTTGATATGAGAACTTTGTGGAATCGTGATATTACACTTTTAGATAGACTGTTGGTTAACTCATAAAAAGAGGAAGAAAAGTCCAACCTTTTCCTATTTTATGGCTTGTCCTGTTTGTGTTTTCAGGTTCATTTATCATGTTGTTCTGAGAACTTTGTGGACTACGGGTAAATCAAGAATATTAATTTTAAATATCAGTACAGTGTTTAAGACATTTAAATTAGGAAATGCGTAATACTCGTATTTATTTTGGTCCCTTTGTCGCTTTATTTACATTATATAAAATTTATTGTGATCAAAATAAGCCTTTCAAAAATAACTAGCGCTTCTTTCCTTTGGTTTCTACTTATGTACACACACATATACACACACATACATACACCTACACACACACACACACATACATACATACACCTACACACACACACACACACACACACACACACACACACACACACACACACATATATATATATATATATATATATGTGTGTGTGTGTGTGTGTGTGTACGTCTGCACGCCACAGATTGCAATTCTGAATCGATTTTAGTGATTTTCCTTTAAGTCGATTGTTTAACTATCAGAATAGGAATTTATTGACTTTCATAATGATTTGTTAAATAGTTTAATTTTAACAAAAGACTGCCCACACTTTCATGCTTGGCAACTGTTTTCGGTCTACGTATAGGTCTTCTTCCTCCTTCTGTTTGCTTCCTTCGGTTTTTAAAGTATTCTTTTAATTTTTAACGTTATCTTATAATTATATACTTATTAACAAACTAGAAAAAACCTAGGCTGACCACTTTTGGTATTTGTATTTTAAAACTTAAGTGACGGTGACATTTGTTGTTCTTGCATTGTTTTGGTGACATTTATTACTTCTTAAATATCGTTACAGTTTGACATTTTTGGTAATAATTCATATAGTAAGAACTTCCTGTTTTTAAAGTGACCAACCAAGGAATTGAAAACATTTCTAAAAATTCCCATTTATTTAATTTTTAATGAGCTCAAAATTGTAATTGATCATTGACGTTCAGGATTCAACAGCCTGCTGCTACAGTAAAAATGTTCAAGGAGCGAGTTTAACATGTTCGTACCTATGGAAAACGAACTGTAGATGACTTGTGATATAAGTACCTAAATAAAACTAGAAAGGATTTTGAGTGGAGTTGAAACTCACGAATTGATTTGAACCCAAAATCGAGGTAATATTTTCTGTAATATAATTTCTTTTCATTTTAATAAAACTTTAATACAACTACGAGATTTTAACTAATCGTCACAGAAATTTGGTAATGTGTATTAATTTCTTTCGCTGTTCCGATCATTCTGATTTTATGTTACAGTACCTACTGTTAAGAATTTGTCGTGTTATCAGACATTCTGAAAAAGACATGATCAGTTCATTACTTTTCAGCTTGTTTTTGTTTTGTTAATTATGGTCTTTTGATTATAGGTCCAATAATATTTATGGATGTAACCTCTCGTAATATTTGTATGCGAAAAACCTTTTACAGAATATTGTGCATAATACGATTAGATTTAATAGTAACAAAAATCAAAAAGTGGAAATGTGTTAATCCGTTAATAAGTCACCCATTTTTGTTGAAACTGAGTGAAAAATTGTTGTATATGAAAGTTTCTCATACAGATTCTGGGAGTAGTGCTCAAAAACACAAAATTACGTGGTTCAGAACACAAAACTACGTGGTTAACTTTAAACGATATCAAATCAGATGTCTGTGTATGAAAGTTCGTCTTAGCTATTTTTTCCAACTTAAACTATATAGTAGATTTTAAACTATATAAAAACACTGATTGCATATAAAAGTAATTCCTACAAATTCTAATCACCTTTATTCGAAGTCATTTAAAATTATGTGGACATTTAAACATTTATGAAAGTTTATCTTGTCGAATGTGTACGTATTAAATTAATTAATCACTTATATTCTTAGTTACTTTAAGCTGTGTAGTTTAAGCAACCGAGAATTTAAATTACGAAGAATATTTGATTGTATATAAGTTTTTGTCGTACAGACTTTGAGAAAATCTATTTGAAGTATATTAATAGCCAATACTATTTTTGGGGTGTTTATATTCTAATGTTAATATAAGGGGCTATTGTGTAATTTAATTTTGGTAATAATTATATATATATATATATATATATATATATATATATATATATATAATATATATATACATAAACCGATATTTATACGATATGGCCGACATTTATTTTGAATTTCAAGTCTTCAATAAATATAACCACGATATTATATTTATTAGCATTTATATGTATGTACAGCAATCTAACATTTTGACGGGTAATTTCTAATTGTTTCATCTAATTAGACATTGTACATAAATGGCATTGTGTCGGGATATAAGGAAAACCTGCTTGTTATTTTTGGTGGCATCAAACTAATGAACTGAATTACTATTTATTCTGGTATGGTATTTATTATAATTGACACTTTTTATTTAGCCTACGTGATACAGGTGCGTAAATAAAGTTTCAAGACTGGTCTGAAAATACAAAATGTATTGAACACTTTCGTACGTCGGACTAAAATACCTCAAAAGAGGTGCCTTGAGAATCCACACACTACTTCCAACGAGATTTCCACTGCTCGTAAGCTCCCAGGAACTCCTCAACGGGTATGCTGTTCAAAACCCTCGTCTAAGACTTTGGACTGCTGCGGAGCTGTCAAACCGCTTCCCTTTCAAGTTTCTCTTCGTTCGGGGGAACAAAAAGACGTCACTGAAGGTGATGTCGGGGCTCTAGGGTAGCTGCGGCAGTGTTGCCACGTTGAAGCGGGTCAAAACTTTAGTGACGGCGTAGCAGGGTGAACGGTCGTATTATCGTGGTGGAACACCCAGTCGTCTTTCTTCTCCAGGTGGACTCGATCCCTCAAACAGCGGACCACTTCAGCGTAGTACTGACCATTGACAGTCTGTCTGCCACGCACAAACTCTCTGTGGATCATTCCTTTCGTTCATCGTCCTCGACGTCTTCGCGGCGTCTTGGAACCTCTTGGGCTACACGACATGGCGTCTTCTTTGTAGGCCTCTTGAATTATTTTGAACGTTTTTGTACCGGTCTTGTCCAGTTTGACACAAAGTTTGATCGAACATCGCTACTCCAAATGACGCTGCATTTTGGACGCTCCGATTTCTCGACGGCGTTTTGAAACAGGCACTCACTGCACCACTTCGCCCAGGTGGTGGGACCGGTCTGCGCTTGCTCCGCTACTCAGAAAAAGAATCAGCATTGAAATGTTATTCACGCACCCTGAACATGTTAATAAATTTGCAATAATTTAGAAATTGTTTGTCTTCAATATTTACATGACATCCATTAGAAACAGATATCAGTTTATTGTTATTATATGTGTATTACGTAAAAATGTCATCTTATTATCAATAATTTAGTAATTTTGATTAAGAACCAATTGAGCAACAATTTTCAATTTAAATTGTAAAATATACGATTCCTAAGTTTAGTCATTATTCTCAAAATAATAATTGCTAAATTTAGGTCAGTTTTCAATGAGCTATTTTAAAAAAAATATACCAAATTTTTTACAAAAAAGACACGATACGATTAGATGATAGGTTGCTTATTATATGAAATAATATTTTCAAGAGAAAAATTCAAGGGTTTATTTTCACGAAAATATTCAAGAGACTGATAGCCATAACTTAAAATAAAAATTAATCTAAATCGAGTTGCATAAAAATTGTTTAAATAAAAAGCTGAAAAAAATTGGCGATAAGATAATTCATCATTATACAAGTAGCCCTTTATTTGTGTCTTTTATTTTGCTGTTGCGCTTTTACATTATGCCATTTTTTTATTACAAAACCACGATTGTGCATCCACAATCGTGGTTTTGTAATAAAAAAAACAAATTTATTTAAAATGCACGTTAAATAATCAAAATTATAGAAATAAATTGCTTAATTTAATAAAAAAATGACTGCAACATTTCATTATATATAAAGTGTATTCATTCAAATGGGTCAGATTTAAAAACAGCGCCACAAAACATCTTAGCCCTCTGAATAAATAAACAAGAAAGGCGGCAGCCGGAACGCCGCTCATCTCAACTCGAATTCTTCATTGTCACGAACATAATTGAACATTTCCTTATCTAGTGGAGGCGTGCAGTGCTTATAGACTCGGGTCGCGTCTCCTCGATTTTATCCCAATTTGTGAATCTACTTTCTCGCTTATCTTTTTACATTCATTTGATCGTTTATTAACAGTGTATCCATTTATAATAATAGTTTATAAAAATATAAGTTTATAAATATAGTCTGTGCTAGCATCGAAATTTTGATTGCCAATTTAATAAATTGCTCCACTTTTTTTTCAACTAAAGTTCAGTATATTGTTATAATTTTGAAATATTTAGTATTTTCTTAATATTTTGTAAATTGATAATTATTATAATCAGGTAGTCAGTCAAAAAACTTTCAATTGAATTCGTGGCTATGATATTCCATTTTTACAAAATGTAATTTTGTAAAAGTTTTTACCATGGCTTTAACCATGCAAATGTTAGTACGAATTGGTCAAAATGTAATAAAGTTTTTGTTATAATGGAACAAGTCTGGTTTAGCAAAAATGCGAATTCCCTTCCTTGTTTGGTTTAAGGAAAAGAATATACTTTATATATTGTTATACTTTATTACTTTTTAATGATCCCAAAATATCTGCGCCTAAACCAACATGTGTGGAATGAAACATTTTTTTATTTTAAATGAATTATTAGAAATTAATTTAATTACGCGTAGACCTATTCGTTTTGAATTCTGTGTGCAATGATTATTATTTATTAATTCTTTTTCCACTTACAGGAACAACCCAGTTTTTACACTTATGCCTTTCAATAAAGAAAACGAGTTAATAGGTGAAATGCATAGAAATGCATCTGTTGCTGAGATGTTGACTTCGAATTTCGAAATCATTCATTGAATTTTCATATACAGGTTTTTATGATATAACACACACACAGACACATGAGGGGTGTTCAAAAAGTAAAGATAATAATATACTTATTGAGGATAGTTTGAGTGAATAATTAATATTTAGTATAGCTTAGGTCCATGTAATATTATGCTTTTCCATTGCATCCCATTTTATTTAAGCTATCATTATGACGTTTGCTAGTACATATCGGTGACGTAAACTCGTAAGATTTTTCCCTACCAAAAATCGCTCAATGACTCTAAATGACTTTTCACTTCAAAAAAAAATTAATTAAAATATGCATCTTATTGATAGCGATAAATAATTGAAATTATTAAAATCAGTAGCTTAATTTTTAAAAAAATAACTGCAATATTTCATTATAAATAAAGTATATTCATCCGAATGGATCACATTTAAAAATAGCGCCACAAAACATCTTAGCCCTCTGAATAAATAAACAAGAACGGCGGTAGCCGGAACGCCGCTCATCTTAAGTCGAATTCTTCACTGTCATGAACATAATTGAACATTTCCTTATCTTATCTAGTGGAGGTGTGTATCGCTTATATTATAGACTTGGGTCACGTCGCCTCGATTTGTATCTACTCTCTCACTTATCCTTTTACATTCATTTGATCGTTATTTGTGAATCTAGTCCCTCACTTATCCTGTTACGTTCCGTTGATCATTTATTAACATAGTAACAGTTTATTAAAATAGTTTATAAATTCCGGGGCAGCATATTTTCTTAATAAACAATTATTAAATTGCTTCGCTTTTTTTCAAGTATATTGTGGCCGTTTGAAACTGAAAGGGGTTATTTTATAGTTTTGAAATATTTAGTACTTTCTAATTATTTTGTAAATTGATAATTATAATAACTAGATAGTCAGTCAAAAAACCTAAATTTAATTCGTGCTTATGGTATTCCATTTTTATAAATTCATATCATTTTGTAAGAGTTTTTATCATGGCTTTTACCATACGGTATTAGTAGAACGTGGTCAAACCGTAATAAGGTTTTTATTATGGTGAAACAAGTCTGGTTTAGGGAAAATGCAAATTTTCCTCATTTTTTAATTTAAATTAAAGAATATAGGCAAAAAATTAAGTGCCTGCAGAGTGTAGGGCTCAGCCACGGAGTAATTACGGAGAACAAGGGAATACAGAAGTATTCTAACGTTCCTGCTATTGTATGTAATATACATTACGAGGGTCCTGTGAATTTTTAAGACATTGATGAATAAATAATACATTTAATCTTTCAAGACTCTTATTTACAACTTACACAAGTAAATTGTTGTTTCAACAATAATTATGTAAATAGCAGCCCTTGGATAAAAATACGTTTCTTCCTCATAATTAAGGAAAGAAGTAGAACTTATTTTCTAAACAACGAACGGAATTAAATCTTTTTGAATTACATTCCATTCTAAACTTAACGAATCGTAAAATATTTTATAATTCATTTAAATATCAACGATAAGAGTTTATTCTAACTCACATGCAGGCAAAAAAATAGAATCAAAGTAGAAACTCTGCATATCGCAACTTCGTAGAATGAGCGTGAAGTCGGTCTGACACTGATTCATCTCCATATAATGCTCTATATATAAATTCAAACTGTTTATACACATAAGAAATGAAGAATTTCTAAATTTAAACTGGAAAAACTGTTGAAAGTTCTGACAATCCCATCGCTGTAGTTTGTGCGATGTAAACTGCAGACTGACTGATTGTGTAGACACTTTCACGCAAATGAGTAGTTAATTAAACAAAATTCTAAGATGAATTGGGTTTTAAAAACTAGGATTAAAATATTTAGTGTCACTGTTGTTGAGAATATTTATTTAAAAAAACTTATGAGGATAGGCTTCTAACCGTTGAGGCAAAAAATTCTGCTTTCTCCTCATTTGAATATCTTTTTGACATGAAACTTTCCGATGAATTTAAATAATTCCATAACCGTCTGGTTTTTCTTTTGGCTCTTAAAGATGGTCGTATTTTTCGAAATTTGCAATGAACCAAGTAATATTAAATAGAATCATGCAAAACACATATAAAATATCGGGTTTTTTAAAGTCTGTATTCACATGATGAAAATGCTCGTGGGCCTTACCATTATATTCGAATAATTAAATATGTATATAATGGAGAACAGATTGAGTCAGGTATACACGTGATTGTTTGATAGAACATTAAATAAATTTCCTTATATTCTAAAAGTTTCCATAGCATCGTTTCGAAATATTTCATACAAATATTCTAGCGATATAAGCAAAGAATAATGTAAACCAGAAATTATACGATGAGTAAATAAAATAGAATTTTCCACTGCCACAGGTAAATTTTAACATTTTTTTATCTTTTCAAGCGGGGGTGTGTTTTGTGTATATTATTATCTGAGTGATCTGAGTCGCTATCTCATCCCCGTTTGTGAGCGTTATTTTCATTGTTATAATACGGTTCTCAGGTATATATCATTCTCTGTTAATAAAATTAATATTAAAAACAATTTCTTCTGCTGATTCCATGGTATTGAAGAATCACCGACGTGATGTGGTGTATTTTTATAACGAAAAATATTTTCTGTCGATTATATTAATTTCGTATAATCATATTTTAGCACTAAACATTCTATTTGCTTATACGAGCTTATGAGTAAAGTTTACGTAATGTAATATTGGAGTTTAATTCTTAAGAACCGATTTTCATATATAGCGCCCGGTATGAATTTTATGACGAGTAAAATCAGTAGTCCAGAGCGTAAAAAAAGAGGCAGGATGTAATCTCCAAAACTACTCATACGATTTCAAAAATTCTTTCACCAATATTTAGAAAAGACCTTCAGGATGAATATAGGTTTTATATCATCCTGTTAAAAAAAATTTCATGTGTTATAAAAAAAATATATTTTGTAACTTTGAATGTAGGAGGTGATCTCCGAAACTACGCATACGATTTCAAAAATTCTTCCAACATTTAGAAAGGACTTTCAGAATGGACAAAGGTTCTATATTATTCCGTTAAAAATGTACATGGAGACCAGCAACGCAACGAAAAAACAGTCTAGCGAATGCACTTCTTATGAACGCTGCCTTAACGGTAAGAGATATATGGAGGATAATATTGATATTAATCACAATTAAATGAAACTACGTGATGTAGTATTATTTCTACTATCTTTAATTTCTTTACCATGATCTAGGTTTCGTTGTATTACAACATCTTCAGGTGGGATATTAGCAAAGATACTTGCTAATCAAATCTTCAGGTGGGATATTAGCAACATTTTCAGGTGGGATTTTAGCAAAGATACTTGCTTGCAATAAATAAATAATACCTAAAATATCTTTGCTAATATCCCACCTGAAGATGTTGTAATACAACGAAACCTAGGTCGTGGTAAAGAAATTAAAGATAGTAGAAATAATACTACATCACGTAGTTTCATTTAATTGTGAATAATGAATTTCTACAAAATTAACGCCAAATATATTCAATAATTGATATTAATACTTATTTTTTATTTAATATTAATTTGCAGTGTTATGTAAATGTTATTTTTTTTTCTATTACATAAGTACATGACATTTATAATTTATGACATAACGTTTCTATCTCTTACCGATTTTCTCTTGGGTTTGGTGGATTACCATATGTTACAGCACAGAAGAAAAGTTTGTTTGACGTAATATTTATTGTTAAGGGAAAGATTTTATGCCCTAATTTACTGGAAAAATCTTTTGCTCTTTGACCTGCATTGGCGTAGTCATCATCTTATTCCTCTACTGGTATCAAGAACAGAATAACATTGAAATATATGTTTCCGCGTTAAAATGAGTATTTTAATTCACACTTGTAAATAAGGATGTACATATTATAGTGAAAACTCAAAAATTAGTTAACATCCAGAATTGTCGTTACAGGTTTAATACAACCTTTGCGTATATTTCTAAAAATCATGCTTTTATAATTGTAGGTTCTATAATAAGCGTATACAACTTAAAATTATGAAAAAATGGGACTTGTTGAAGCCTAAGTAAAGGCTATAGAAAAACTATAACTATCTATCTAACTATCGTTGTTAATATCCCACCTGAAAATGTAATACAACGAAACCTAGGTAGTGGTAAAGAACTTAAATAAAGTAGAAATAATACTACATCACGAAGTTTCATTTAATTGTGAATAATGAGTTTCTACAAAATTAACGCCAAGTATATTCAATATTTGAAAACTATAACTATAATTGAAAATGAGATATGAAGTTGCTGAAATATTCACGATGATGTATATATCCCTCAAAAATAATTGTATAAAGTGTTTTGAACTTTGTTTTAGTAAATTCATATCGTGACGACTTATCATAAATAGGTAATTTCACTTATAACGTGGTACGTAATTTCACACTTGATTTTATAGCAATGATTTTCTTTATTTTAGTGCCGACATTATAAAAAAAATAGGTACAAGTTTTGTACTTTTTAATGATCCAAAAATATCTGCACGGAAACCAATATAAAATATTTTTTATTTTAAATTAATTATGTAAAATTAATTTAATTACGCGTAGCCCTATTCGTTTTGAATTCTGTGTGCAATGATAATTACTTTATTACTTATTAATTTTTTTTTCGAGGAAAACTCGCGAAAAAGTTCGTCTTCATCAGGAAAAGCTTCCAGCACACAAGTCTTCCGTGCCATGGCAATAATTCAAGATGACTCTGATCTCCTCGCTGGCTCTGAAATCATCAAACAGCTTTATATTCACTAGACTTGGCTCCCAGTGATTTCTATTTATTTCGGCGGTACAAAATTTGAAGCTGACGAGAACAATTTTTTAAGTGCCCAAGAAGAAATATATTTAAAATGTACTATGTATGTACTTTAAAACGTATGAAGAAATATATTTAAATATATATATATATATATATATATATATATATATACATACCTATATACGGAAATTTTTAATCTCTCCGGAAGCCTCATATGTTCGGCATCCAAAATGGTGGCAAATGGCCGTATTTTTGATATTATGAACTAAATGTAAAAAATACCATAAAAATTCAACATATTCAAAATATAACTTTTCAAATTTTGTAACTATCGCGAAACATATTTTTTTCATCTTTTATTGGAAAAAATGAAAACATGCTAAGCTCTATGCATCTCATGCAGCTGTATTTCTGTATTATCTTTCAAGCGGGAATTAGAAATTAACATCAACTTACATCTTCAAATCATCATTTTCCTATGGTTTTATAGTTTTAACAAAACTAAAAAATATTGCCAAGAAATTATATTTATGTTATATCACCTTTTAAGTTATTTACAATCTCAACTATGTTGTGTTCGATTACGTTCGGTTCCATAATATTTTAAATATTTCGCTTTTGTCCAATTTCTATAATTTTACGATGTTTATCTTCATTCTTCAATAATTTACTTATACAAATGCTTTCTTCTATCTACCAGTTGTAATTTAATATGGATATATATCGATATTAAATTACAACTGGTTGAACTATCATGATATGCTGGTCTTAGGTATTGCCTTAACATTAAATATTTCACCTATATTCGAGACTCAATTTTAATTTATCATACAAACCTATTTTGTACATATTTCTAATATTTTAGCAATTTTTACAAATTTATTTACTATAACTTTATTTTACAAGTACTTAAGTTAGAGTCATTAAAAAACACTTTCAACAGGTTTACATATAAAATATATATTACACATACCAGAAAAATGTAAAAGGTCAAGATTGAATTAAGTTCACTCGAAAATAATTTGAATCATAATTGAAATTAATCAGTTATAGATACCGTTGCTAATTTATGTTTAGTATAATGTATATTCCATCATATTTTTCTGCTTTTTTCAGATTTGTTTTGCTATTGTTTGAAGAGGTTGACTCAATATTACCATGTTGAAATTTTTTTATATTTCTGTTTTGGTCTACTGCTAAGGGTAACCACACTAAAAGGCAACTGTTATTCTGCCATGCTGTGCATCTGTTATGCTGCGACAAACGGATGAATGGATCGATATCTGTAATTTTCCATGTCCAGCATTCTTCACAGTTACAAATATAAAGTCATATTACCTTGTTAACCGTTGAGCTTATTTTATGTTATTAGAAGTCGTCAGCCATCTCGGTTTTTAAGCTACACCTTAAGTCTCATACTTTACTTTTAACATTACGGTCTTCTATTAGCCCAGACTTTGAAGTTATTTAACATCTTAGTTCGAAGAGATAAGATACAAATACCGTTTTGTTTGCAAATAACCTTAATACAAAGCCAACGAGGCTATTAATAGGTTTATTCAAATTGGAGAAGAGTTCCTGAGTAGGAGTTAAAAAGTAAAGTTCATTTTTTTCATAGTACATATTATTTATATAAAATCAATAGTTAAGTTTAAGAACCTATCATTTATATTATTCTTCTTACTTTATGTAATACTTTACGAGGGGAAATTGAAATAAGTCAAGAAATCATTTAAAATTCCACGACATTCAATTTTACATATATGTTAAAAGAAGCTATGATAAAGTCGTTATAATTTGAAGGGATAATAACATTCGTGATAAAAAAATGCTTAACGGATGAGAACAACTCTCAGATATAACAATCGGTTAAGTATATAAGTTCAGTCATTTTAAAGCCATGTATTCATAATATTATTTACTTCTTAAATATATTATTTCCTTACTTTAAGATATTATTTACTTCCAGAATTATTTTACTACTCAATATTTTCCATCTATGAAGAGAGAGAAGAGATTCTACTTATTGACAAATTGTAAAACAGAACTTGTTATTGTTTGTGGTCTCCTCGTGACCGATCGCTTCCACTTGGAGTCACCGAGTTAATTTTATTATTCCTTTCCACGATCCTGATTTCCGGTCTTGACATCCCTTATAGCGTCATTAAGGTGCAAACCTCATAGCTTTTGTGCCTGCTCCGATAATTACACGGAAAAGAGTATCTTGATTTCTTTCCTTCTATTTTGCCTACTACCCATAACTGTGGACCAAGTATGCAATTAGCCTTTGTAGATAGTCTGGTCTTTATTTTAAGCTCTTGGAGTATGGACACGTTGGCACTATTTTTTAAACATGTGGATCGTCACTTTATTACCTTTTTTTGTTTAATGTTTTGACTCCATACTCCAAAATTGAATACCACAGATTTCTCACAAATCTTGTTTTATATTTCTAGAGAATTTGGCATTTTAAAAATATCACGCCAGATTATCACGTTAAAGCATTTTTTATCTAGTTTTGAAAAAAGTAACCAACTGCTTTTCCTTTGGGCTTAAAAAAATGTTGCGAAAAAATTTAGAATTCTGATATTAACTGACTGTGCTGTAATCGAAGGAAGTTGAATACTTTAAAAATTTCGTATTTAAACGTTACATACCTTTAAAAATGAAATCTATGAAAATTAAAAATGAATCTATTGAACATTTTTAAAAACTGAATCTATAATTGTCCATTGGATATTTTAATGTATTAGGAGGCAATTTTGTAGAAATGTATTATTCACAATTAAATGAAACTACGTGATGTAGTATTATTTCTACTTTGTTTATTCTCATTACCACGACCTAGGTTTCTTTGTATTACAACATCTTAGCAATGCTTCTCAACAGGTGGGAAATAAGCAAAGAAATTGTCTCTTCCCTATTTGTGCAATAGACAAATAATATGTCCGTTGAACCAACCGATAAGTCATTGTGATTTTTAAAAGTAATGACCAATTCAGTACAACGATGGCTTAAATACGCAAGTACTGGTTGCAATACATTTTTTTTTGTAATCGATGACTAGCATCTAGTATTTGGGGGGTGAAGTAAAAATCAAAAGTATTTAGTAATCCTTAGTATTTATCTCAAATATAAATGGGATCTTTACGTTGATACTCTATAATTTGTTCATCCTATTTGTTACATTTTTTATCAATCAAACTATTCGATAATATGATGCAACAATTGAACATAAATAAGCTACTGGGTGTCGAAATTAGGGAAAAGGGGAAACTAAAAATATGCTAATGAAAGGAGTCAACCGAATTTGTATTTTCAAATTGGAAATTAAAAAAAACGACCAAGTACGGTTCAGTGACGCACAAAATAGTTGTCTATATCTCTTTAATTTGATAATGCAAGGTAAATTAAATAATTGTATTTGGAAGCTTTACTTCTAATATCCAGAATTACAGCTTCTCGCAAACTAATTTTTTTTTAACATATAAGGATTTGTAGGAGAGAGGGGCCATCAATTTCATGTTACTTGGAACTTTAATATTTTATAAACGCGACTTAAACATGAGAAATGCAAAACAATACCTTAATTTTATTTCAAAAGATCTGCAAGTGTGTGCTTTATAATCGACTAGTGCACCAGCTCCGAGTTTTGGCAATAGAAATAATTGTAATTCGGGTAATTTTATAAGAAACTTTTAATACAGCCTTTTAGAAAAAGGAGATCTTACCCTATAAATGGCACATTTTTTTAATTAATATTTATTGTGATCTAAATTTGTTTTAGAAAAATTACCCGCACCACACGAACGTATGTCCGTATGAGAATACTCTACAGTTCGTAATTATTGGCCATTGATCACTCTATTTATTTTTTCTATTTGTCGATCGTTCGACTATCAGAATATCAGAATTTCGTTTCTTAATAATTTGTCAAATAGTTTAATTTTGTAAATGATTTTCTTAAAAAAATGTTTTCATTTTCGACTTGTTTTGGTTTGCTTGACTTGCTTTTTAAGCGAATTATCTTACACCTCCTTTTTTAATAAATTTGTTACTTTCTTTTGTTATATATATATATATATATATATATATATATATATATATATATATATATATCAAAAAGTGTGGTTGCTGACTATGCTTTTATTGATTCTTGTTTGATTATTAATAATAATTAACTAATGTCAACTTATCATGTTATTACTCAAATATATTAATATGAGTTATAAAAAAAAATAAAATTATATTAATATAGGAAAAAAAGCGGAATGTGTTTTACATTTGACATTGTCGGATATTTAAAATTATCTAAATAATACGAAAAAATAATATACGTTCAGATACATGAGTTGCTTTAATAAAAGAACTTTATGGTATGATAAAATTCCTGTCTTACATAATTCATCGGGTTCTACTAAAAATTAGTATGTTCGACGTTAAGATGGTCTGCGTATTTAAATTTTGAAAATACAAGTAAAACATATGATAGTAGGAATGCGAGAGTTGTGAACTTAACCTGGGATATGTTTCAAAAATGATTTTAAATAATCCCTTGTAAATCATCATATATAGGAAATATAGGAAGGATCAAATGCCTTTCGCTGAATCTTAGGATCAGAGCTCGATTTTCATAAAAGGACGCACTTACACCCATTGTTATACATATGTCACATGTCCATAAACAAAATTCCTGAAGCAAGAGCACTGTAAGTTCTCTTCGTGAAATTTCCATATTTTGTTTATTTTTTAATTGTCCAAATTCAGTTACTAAATGAATAGAAAATCGAACGACACCCTCTTTATATTAATATAACCTGGCAGAACTTTGTGAAAAGTTTACATACGATCCAAGAAAGTGCTTAAGAAGGTTTTTAATTTAAATCATTTTGCAGTATTCTTCCCCCTGACTTAAGAATATTTATCAAAATTATGAAAAAAAACCAAAGAACACGGTTTTTTATACAATTTAGTGCAAAATTATTTTGATCAACATACATTAATAAGTCTAAGAGATATGGGCAACCAATTATTTTTCTTACGCTTAAAACAAATAGTATTAATGTAGTTCCCAACTCTGTAACCATATACAGCTACACTTTCAAATATTTTAACTTTTCTGTATTAATAAGTGGATATGAAGTCATTGTAATTCGACTGATGTATTTCGATGTAAAATATAACTTAAAATTCGTAAGTTTTTGTCAAGAAACAATTTATAAAATATGTTTATTGTTCAAAATTTGTTATCCTTAAGATGTTTAATTTTCAAGATTATATGTCTAACGATGAATGGAAAAATTGCTGGGCTCACGGAATTCCAGCCCAAACATCGATATAACTAAAGCAGTTTGCGCTCTATATGTTTCAAATGAATGAAAAATATTTAAGTATAACCTTGGCGTTATTTAATGGAAGAGAAGTTCATTTAATATAAAGATATTTTGAGCTACTTTCCCACAATAAAAACAATGTATGTAGGTAATCAATTAATTTAATAGAAGAGAGCAATAAAGCCTAATTATATTAATAGTATTTTTGTTATCTACTAGTACCAATAAGGTACTTAAAATGTTAAGCAGGTAAGTGAAAACGTCACGCGCCGAGAAAGGAGTATTTTGTATGTCGATCAGGTAATTCTTTCAATTCTAGCTTAGCCAATATTGACAGTAGTAGTATGGACTAATTAAAACAACTGAGAATGAAATATGTTTATTTTGAATATTTAGAAACGATGGAAAATCGGTACTTACGTTGACTTATTACAGCGGAATGCATATAATCATATTTACGAAATCTTGTTGCTTACTCATAACCGTGAATACGTGTTAATGAATACGTGTACTTTCAATGTAGATTTCTTCTATCTAATGAGAATAAATTATGGAAAAGGCCGTTGACATGACACCTAAGTAATTTCAATCTTTTGATATTAAGAACAAGAAGAATTGGAAGGTCACACAAAATGAATTACAAAAGATAGAACTTTCTATGTATCTACGTAAAGATAAAATGTAACACTGGTATGGAAACAATGCGTTTATTTACATAATCACAAACCCCAGTGCACATGTGTGTATGTGTGTGGAGTGCGTGCATGCATGTTTGCGTGCGTGTGCACGTGCGTGTGAGAGCGTGTACGCGAGCGTGTGAGCGCGCGTGAGTGCCCTTTAGCGTGAGGTAGGGTGTGCGTGTGTGTGTATGTGTATGTTTATATATATATATATATATATATATATATATATATATATATATACATATGCGTATGCGTGGGTATATTTTATAACTATAAAAAATTCAGAGAAATTATCGTTTAATAATTACAAGTAGAACTAGCACTAATAGAGTACGTCCTTAAGTCGTTAAAAATACCTGACTGTTCGCCTAAGCGTTTAGACCCTTATAGCCATTCAATGGATGTACCCTTATTACCAAATATTAGTAAAAATATAAATTTTCCACCACATAAATATATTGCCTATATCTATATTGTATCTTTGATAAGTAAAAACATGACAAATATTTTATAAATTATAAAATGAAAAAAAGAATTATGGTTATAGTTTCCTTTTAATTTTCTAGGTATATTTTACCAATCCTATTTTTTTATGATTTTTAGGTTAATAGCTTCCAAAATTAGGGGTGGAATTACAGACGTAAAATGACTGTCGTGTTGTTGTGTCAACAATATGTCCGAACACATTAGACATTTTCTCAATGTGACCGATATTTTGGTTATTTATTTTCAGTAGTCTCAAATTAATTTTACTATTAAACTACACTCTGTTTCTAATTACATATATTTTTAAAGGCAAGAACAAGGTACACAATTTTTCATTTATTGGATTAAATAAGATCTATGTGAATCACTTGATTGTAAAGTAATAATTTAAAAAAGATAATAATCCCTCTCCGGCTCCCCCTCTATCCCACTTCCTATATATTCACATCCCTCTTCACTTTGTGCCCCATCAATTTCAAAATCATTCATTCCTCATCTATATTCAAAATCGTCCTTTGATTGTCCATTCGCGTCGTCGTCAAAATATTTTTAATTTTAATGCACTCTGATGAACTTATTCACTCGTTCTTTTTCTAGTCTATTTATTGATTTAGTATGTGTCTTTGCAAACAAACTCCAGTTTCTTTCAGTGACTACTGAACTCAGTGGCATGTTTAAGAGCTTGTATGCTGTGAAAAACAATACTTCTTTCGACGCGAAATCTTTCTTTCATAACAGTGTGGCTACAGTTTCAGTGATAACAAGGAAAAAAAGCAGTTTTCGTGCAGAATTCAGCCACATTTATCATTACTGCTGCAGAATCGTTGCCAAGAGATCAGCCAAGAGATCAAGATTGATCATATATGAGATTGTCCGCATCAGCTTCTTCGTTGCTTGTTAAACCAAAGCTCATAAACCTAGGTTTTTCAGCAAATTGACTGCAAGGTGTATTGACCGGATGCGAATATCACTCCTTTTAAAAATGGATTTACGAAATGTTTCTTCTTCACGGTCCTGGAATACTGATGCATTAAATTCTTTTTCAACTTATGCTAATAGTTTTAAAAACAGAAGTGGAACTTCTGCGATCCTCGCTTTATCAGACTCTAACATTGTAATTGTTTCTGAAATTAGCTTTAAATACCTTATAATATTTTTTATCGTATACTACATTGCATCGTATAATAAGATACTTATGATGTCCGTCGACATCTTTTTCTTCAGTAATAGCTCTCGCGATGTTCGCATCGATTTTCTCTTTAATAATTAAATTACTGTCGTGAATCAATTGATATTTGATTTTTAAGGTCGCTTGACAGTTGTGAATTATTCTCGTATGAAACTAAATTTTATGTTTCAGATTCGAACCCAATAGATGTACTCGGTTTTGGATACGATAGTGTAGTGTCCCATTTGGCGATTCTTTAATTGATTTCATAATTGTTTTTAATATCACTAAGGACACTTAATTAATTATATATTAATTAATTATAATTAATTATATAAAGGATCATACCAGCGGCATGTGAATATCTATATAGAGAAAGAGAAAGTGAAAGAGGAAGAGAAAGAGGAAGAGAAAGAGATAGAGGAAGAGAAAGAAAAAGAGAAAGAGGAGAAAGAGAAAGAGAAAGAAAAAGAGAAAGAGAAAGAGAAAGAGAAAGAGAAAGGGAAAGAGAAAGAGAAAGAGAAAGAGAAAGAGAAAGAGAAAGAGAAAGAGAAAGAGAAAGAGAAAGAGAAAGAGAAAGAGAAAGAGAAAGAGAAAGAGAAAGAGAAAGAGAAAGAGAAAGAGAAAGAGAAAGAGAAAGAGAAAGAGAAAGAGAAAGAGAAAGAGAAAGAGAAAGAGAAAGAGAAAGAGAAAGAGAAAGAGAAAGAGAAAGAGAAAGAGAAAGAGAAAGAGAAAGAGAAAGAGAAAGAGAAAGAGAAAGAGAAGGAGAAGGAGAAGGAGAAGGAGAAGGAGAAGGAGAAGGAGAAGGAGAAGGAGAAGGAGAAAGAGAAAGAGAAAGAGAAAGAGAAAGAGAAAGAGAAAGAGAAAGAGAAAGAGAAAGAGAAAGAGAAAGAGAAAGAGAAAGAGAAAGAGAAAGAGAAAGAGAAAGAGAAAGAGAAAGAGAAAGAGAAAGAGAAAGAGAAAGAGAAAGAGAAAGAGGAGGAGGAGGAGGAGGATTAGTATTTAATAGAGAGATAGTATTTAGTGCTATATATAATGAAACTGTTATATTTATATATTTAACCATCGTGATAATAAATGTCGATTGTGACCAGTTATTATAAACGAAGGACGTTTAAAGCATTTGACGATCATTTCACAATAGTAGGTGGAATGCTTTATTTTGGCATATTTTTTCAAATGTCTTCAAATATGCAATTTAAAATTAAGAATCGTCATTTTAATACAAATTTTACCAATTTCAGTCAAACGGTTACTGTAAAATGCAATGCAATTCAGACTAAATACGGAGCGAAAGTACTAAAACGAGTGCAAGCATACACGTAACTACTCCATTGGAGAGGACGCACCGCCCTCCTTTGTATTGCAGAGTGCAACATATACTCACGCCGTGACAAAACCCACTCAGATACTTCTAACGGTTAAAATGGGTGTAAAATCAACAATACAGGATACATTATCCTGTATTGTTGATTTTTGTTATGCGATGAAATATTGTAAACATGATGTTTGTTGATATATATTTACTTAGTTACTGCCAAATGGATGATGACTCCAAAATACTTATTGATAAATAGTTGATTAGCATAATAAACTTATGAAAAACTTTTTTCTAATGAGTTTAAAAGTTCCAATCGGCATTGATATTTTCCTATGATATTTATTTATCTATTTATTTATTACCTTTCATGCAAAGTACATATGGCGGACTTATTACTACATGAGCAATGTCTTCCAGTGAACCATAATAACAACTGGTGTTACAATTTAGTCGGTAGGTAACTGTAAGATATTTTACAACGAAAATGTTTAAAGTACATTAGATAAAAAAAAAACCAAAGTATAAATAATAAAAACTATATAAATGATTTGGGATGGAATTGGGAAGACAGGAAAGGAGAAGGGCACAAAGAAAAAGGTTTCAGGAAAACTGGAATTTTTCACTCGATCTTTGAAAATGTTTAGGGACGTGATTTTCCTGATGTTAGGATCCAGATCAATCCAAATGTTTGCTGTTTGGACAGTGAGAGATTTTTCGTAAGTGGTAGAGGTATGTTTAGGAATAAATATGGTGTGTGAACTTTCAGATCGTACCCCAAGGCCGTGAGCAGATAATTCTTTAAATTTGCCAGTAAGATAATTTGGGCGCTGAGGATTTTTTAATATGTCACCTCACTTCACTCTCGGGTTACTTCTCAACCTCGGGTCACTTCTCAAGTGGCTGACATTTTTTAATATGTCAGCCACTTGAGAAGTGACTCGTATTCAGCAATATGATCATATTTTCTGAGGCTGAAGATGTACCGGATGCATAAATGTTGAAGACCTAATGTAATTTGACATGAACATTCCAAGAATTAATTTTGGAACTAATTATCCCAAAACTTATTTTGGAGATGATGAAACTGCGGAACAGTTTTTCTTTATTATTCAAAAATTTTATAATTTGGGATATCGATATGAATATTATTGGCAATAAATAAAGTTAGTTAATACATTTCATTTAGTTTTAAAAATGAAACTTAATGCCGATTTTTAAATAATTCTAATTAAAACTATACCACTTAACCTTTGATTTTAAGTTTCTTAAAATTAAATCGTTTTGTTGGGAATATTATGGTTATGCGCAAGTCGAATATCAATTCTGAAAACTAAGCTCAAAGTGACAAAATAAGTTAAAACGGTACAAAATGTCGTGTTAAACTTAAATTACTTTCTTAAGAAGTAAGAAAGCCCGAAGCAAAATTTTACAACTAAATATAGTAATTAAATCAGTGTCAATCTTCTGAGAAAATTATTGCTAAATGTTTAATTTTCATTAAGACAGAATATAAGTTAGTATATAGAATGACTTCGTAAGGAAAATAATTATTGAATGTAATAAGTGATTTAATTCTTCGTTTCCAACCTGTTTTTTTTCACACTTTCTTATTTCTGAATAAAATTTAGCGATGGATTTAAAAAAGTGAAAGAAATAGATCTCTTACACATCATGTTGCTCTAAAATTTCGGAGAATTTTTTCTGTCAAAAGCAAATATATCTCAACAAATAACGAGAGTGAAATGAAAACAAATTGACTCGTCCTATATTTTATAGGTTTTTGGGCCATATGGCATTCAGAGTAAAACTGTAGTCACACAAACAAAATATGGTATTAGATACAAACATCCAATGTGACTATTCATTTGTGTCTGACTTGGCCCAAAATGGGACACAGTTCTTTCAATGAAGATGTTCATTATTCACATACTTTTACATTTAAGATGAAAACGATGATTATATATATATATATATATATATATATATATATATATATATACACACACACACATACACATGTGTGTGTATGTGTGCGTGTGTGTGTGTGCGCATCATTCGAAACATCAATGAACCGAACTCGCAAACCGATATTTCATTAGATTAAATGATTAGGTTTGCGAGTTCGGTTCATTTGCGAGTTCGTTTAGTCCATAATTCATACAGTTTAGCAATCGCATGGCATTGGCCTTACGTTTGCCGTTCTGTTAGATTTGCTATCTTCTGACTGTTGCATTTAATGCCATTTTTTGTGGTTTTAGTTACTGTTTTTTAATTATACGAACACATGATTATCCGAACCGAACTCGGTTCTAATTGGTTCGAATAATTGTATGTCTACCGTTTTTAAAATGGAAAACCACTTCATTTTTAAAAAAAATTTCACGTTTTGAAATTATTGTTCACAAAATATTATGTTGTAAAAAAATATCCGTTTTGTGCCTTAAAGAAAACTCTATGCAGACCTGAAAGACATTATTAGCACATTAACAATTTTCATGGGAATTATTTTACCACTAAATAATACAATATATTTTCTCATTTTGTGCATTGTATATTGGATAATGATATTCATGTGGTGAAAGTCATGTACAATAATTAGTAAACGCTAAAAATTTCCAAACACTATTTTTGAAGCTAATATTTCCATTAATTTTAGGTACTTGTGATTTTTTGGGCATAAGTTAAATATTCTAAAATTTGTACCACAATATCTTGGTTGAAAGATCTCACAAAAGATTCTTCTATTGAATTTGACCGTATGGGAAATTGTGTGCATAATGATACGTTTATGTGTTTTCTTTTTTTTATTAAACTACAGTATTGAATATCATTTATTCTTACATACAAAAATTATCTCCAAGTATTAAAGAGTGTTTATAGTGACTAGAAGGTGAATAGTAGCGACTTAGAGTAAGATTATGAAAGTTGGAGCTATAACGAAGTGGAAGCTGCTCTTGAAGAACAGGAATAAATTACTTGATATGGAATAGGAGGATCATTCATCCAATGAGTTTTAGGAGATTTGCAATCTGTTATAAAATATTATATCCAAATTCGATAGAATTGAGTAAAAAATCACTGGAACAAGTTCTCCGACAAAGAATTTAGAATTGTTTTTGCCAAATATGTCCTACCAAGGTGACATTTTTGTAATACTATTATTGTTTTAAGAGGTTGTAATAATCAGGTAACAAATTTTTTTCTAAAAATGAAGTTTTTATTGTCAAATCATATTTTTAGAGAAAAAAGTTAAAAAATAGGTGTGTACCTTAATCAAAGAGCTTTTTCCAACAATGCTCCACATGCTTGGGCAGGAAAAAAATTCTAACCCCCATTTAAATTTATGGAGGCCCTCTCAAAATATAATTGGAAGGCATTTTATTTACCGTTTTAAGTTTATGTCATATTTATATTATTTTCTGCTGTGTAAATAATACATATTTAACGGGCGTAAGACAAATCATGGATTGTTTTTTGTCTTAAAGTTTATGCACTTTAATTGATTAAAATAAGTTTGCATTGAAATATTTTTTAAATGACTGATTTTTTTTTAGATTTTTCACATACAAAATGAAAAATTTTGAAGACACTAGGCATACCTCAAAACGCTTTGGAAATTCATGTATTGCGAAGGAGATATTTTTGATTTCTCGTTGAGATTTTTTTGAATATCAAAATTATTTTAAAGATCTTAAAGATATCTAATATGCCATTCGATGGAGGTAAATGAAATCAACAAAAAATTACATTTCTGTTTATTTTTAAATATTCAAATAATTTTGCATCTACAATAAAAAACGTGTTGAAACTTGTATTTATATCGAAAATTATTATTAGAGGAGATAATATTATCGAGAATATTATATGAAAATAATAAAATTTTTAGAATTCGCAAGTCAAGAATCTTTAGTTATTTTAAACTATTATTTCTGACTCAAGGCGGTTCGAAAACAGGTTTTGGCGCTGTATATGTTTTTATTGTTGGCGCTGTATATGTTTCTATTGTTTTTTTTATGCAAATTTTCAAACTTTGCTAATGAAATATTTGCGAAATTTGGGAAAAATAAATAAATTCTTTGAGTTTCCACTATTTTACCCGTGTGTCGAATTAGCAACCATTTAGACATTTAACAGCTTAAAGTTAGCGATGTAAATGTGAATCTTGGAAAGATAAATGTGAAAATTCTTCCATATATAGGATAAATTATTGTAGACACACATAATAGTAACGTCAAATGTCCCGCAAATGTAATACTTTCTTAAAACTCTAATCATTTATGTTGTGGTCAATGTTCAAAAGTATGATTAAATTTTTAACATTAAAAATAATTTTATTGAAAAAAATATAAACTCATTTTTACTTATCGAATAAGGTATTATAACCCACAGCAGCACTCAGATGCTATAACCCACAGCAGCAAGTGCAATTTGCTTTAACAGACACATTTTTAAAATAAATATTCGCCAGCGTTACTGATTATTTCATCCTTTTCAAACTTCTCAAGTAAATGAGATGATACACTCCAATATACAAGAAAACAAACTTCAATATGTCCATATAAGTTCTAAAAAATTATATTTTACTTATCCTCCTATTTGTCTGAAAGCTTTGATAAGCAATAGAGAAATTGACTCTAATAATTCATCAGTTTCAGTCACATAGGGCGCTACAACGAAAGTAGTAGCCTCTGCATTTATTTTCTGATTCAATTTGTAAATTTTCCACTCGCCACGTGCATAAATAGCTTGATTTATAGCTATCATGTTGATTGAAAACATGCAAAGTTTGAATACTTTTCGTACCACTTTCTCAAAATATCGACAAATCAATGGTGGCATTGACTTTAAATATCGAAGTAGGGCTTCATGCCCATAATAAAGCTTATTCCATCTTATTCCTTTCACAGCATCATTATTTTTCAAGAGCTTATATTCGACTGCGTTTAAGGAATTAAGCAGGTATAATTATTGAAAGAAGTATACATTGCTCGTTTTTAAACTTATTTTCTCGGTTAAGAAATTCAGTATTTTTTTTCTTTCCCAAGTTATAGATTTAACCGCTTTACTAAACAATTTGGTTTAAAAAAAACCACTTTAAAACGGATAGGTGATTGCACAAACGCGCGAAATGTTGAAGTAGGGCTTCATCGGCTATCGAAATGTTAAAGTGGGGCTTCATGCCAATAATAAAGCTTATTTCATATTATTTAATTTGGCAGAAACTTATTTTTCAAAAGCTTATATTCGACTCTATGTTTAAGAAATTAAGCATACCTAATTATTGGAACAAGTTTACTCTGTTTGTTTTTTGGTTCATTTATAAATAATATTTAATAAAATAATATTTTCCTACCCAAATTATAGTTTAAACCGCTCTACTAAAATAATTCCATTTAAACAAAACATCTTCATAACGAATAAGTCATTGCACAAACGCGCGAAATCAAATTTTTGAGAAATATTGATGAAATAAATTTAAAACAACACCAAAGCCTGTATTGGCAGTATGTTTCTCAAGTCGCTTTATTTCAATTAATTTATTAATCGGATGATTGCCTAAGTCCTTTTTCGAGTTGTAATGAGAAAGAAAGCTTGATCATTAGGGTTTTAGGAAAAATAATTTTTTTATTATCTTTTACGGTTTCAACTTATTTCGTACCGTATTTAAAAAAATTAACATCTTTATGTCAAGCCTTTTGAAATCAGAAATCTGTTAAAGATAAAGGCCAATCTCGTTACTGACATTTACCAACTGCTTCTGACAAGAAGGTACGCCATTTCTTATTAAGCCGATGTCTGCAATATTTGCTCTCAGCTCAGGAAGACCACTCAGTTGTTTTATTTACTTATAAATATATCTCTCGTGTCTCCCTTCACATTTGTTAACTTATTTAATTCAATTTCTTCACGTTGTTTAGTTGCTGCTTGCATTTCATCTGGATGTACGTAATTCACTTTGCGTATATTTGAAATTCTGTCCATGGAATCCTTCAAAAGATATTTTATGTGCCTGAAATTCATAAAAAATCATAATAGGTTTAAATTTTTGAACTCAATTTATCTACAGTTTCAAAAACCATCTAGATTCCTGAAGTGAAATGGTTAGAGATTTGCGATCGCTAAAATAAATCAATTTTATCACTTTTACATGATATCCTCAATGAATTACTGAATATATATCTCACCTCTTCATATCCCTGATTAAAATTCTAACATTTTTCAGCTCACAATTTGAACTAAGTTTTGAATATAAGAAATCCCCTATAATCTCTCAGCGCGAAATATCATTCTTCGGAAAATTATTTACAATTTATGAAACAGAAAATGTCTGTATTTAAATTTCACCTTACTCATTGATACTAAAAAAAGTTTACTGATAAAAACAATATAAATCCCCTCCCTATCCAAATGTGCCATTGGTTTCTTATTTATTTAAATTTTAACTTTATTTGTATTTCTAATTTTGATTTATGTATAAACATCTTTATTTTTTTATGTGTGTCGTTTGTCAATTGTTTATGTGTGTCGTTTGTCAATTCCTGGCAGTTATTAAAATTTGCCATAGCACTAACATTTCCCACTTGTCCTATTTTGGGTGGATGTAAGGAACAGATCCTAGAGCAACTAGTTAACCATATATGTGTTTTTGTAAGTGAAATTCAATAAATTAATTACTATTATGTTAAATTTATTGGTGAATTGAAAAAAAAAACCAATATTTTGTGTGTATTCGTCAATTACAATTTTACTCTATGACAAAACTATGTCATATTGACTATATTTAATTTGATTTTGAAAAATTATTACGGGGCGTGTAGAAAATACGATACACTCGTACTTCTTTGAGAACTCCATTCTGAAGTAGTACTTTTATCAATGTATTGAAATATGTAATGACAATAAGGGAAAGTTAACATATACTGGTCATCATTTTTATCGAAAATATCATCTCTGTGATAGTAAAAATCTTAATGGGAACGTATACTTTTTTATTTTAGTGAATAGTTATGAAATAAGTCCATATTCAAAAGAGATTTGTTACATCTTTAAAAACATATGACCATATTACTTATCTTAAATACATATTAAGAGCAATGGAAATTTGTGATCAACGATAAACGCGTAGCCTTTCCTTACTTTTCAACATTTTAAATAATTTGTAAGAATTTTCTCGTCTCACTTCAAGATTAATATCTCTATCTACACTTGGAAAAACAACATGCACTTCTTATATTCAACCGCTGTGGCTTTGTTGCGAATATAACAGGCGTTGTTACCAGATTATGAAATAAACTGTCATCAATTGTTTATTACTTAATAAGATAAAAAATCGCAAAAAAATTCTTATCCATTTTAATCCTATTAATTTTTTTCTTGTTTAACTGGTTGCCTCATCAAGTTATCTTCATACTTGATTTTTCCTTGTCCCGCTCCCATATCAAATTAAAGTTTAGTGACTCGAACATTGTGCCTTTTTTGCCAATACAACTGTTGTTATTACTAAATTATAAAATAAACCATCAGCAATTGTTCTTTAATGAATAAGAAAAAAATCGTATCAAAAAATCTTATCAATTAAATCCCATTTATATTTTTCTTGTTTAACTGGTTGCCTCATCAAGTTATCCATGTGCTTGATTTTTCCTTGTCCCGCTCTTATTACTTTATATAATTTTTGTTCCTTTCTTAAATCTTGTATTTTGTTTATAATTTTTACAATCCGCTCACTGTTACAAATTACATTTCCTTTGTTACTGGAAGAAATTATTCTAGTGACGTAGCGGTTAACCTATATACATATATTTTAATTCGTATATTAAAGTCAATTAATAAAAAAAACTAAATATGTTAAACACACACACACGCACACATACACACACACACACACATGTGTATATATATATATATATATATATATATATATATATATATAAAGAATCAGTTTGCAAAACGATGGAAAGCCAGAAGGACGATTATTGTTTTTGATATTTACCTAAGGAAACCTGAAAAGATTAACACAGAATAAATGTGAAAAAAAAAATTAAGACGTGAATGGATGTTGGAAAACTGTAGTCGTTAATATGGAAACAAAATATCATAAAACAGTAACTATCCAGTAAGGTAAAAATTTCAATATTTCACAAAGGAGCTGGCTTACTAATCTAATAAAACTGAGCATAAAGACAGTTCGAAAAAATCGAGTTTACGTTAATGAAAGATGTTGTTCTGAATTTCCAGACCAGTATTTCAGTGAAAATGGTAAATAAAGGATCAATCGACTTTGAGAATAACCATAGGTGTAGAATTGTTTCACATATGTTGTTTCCTTCATTTCACTAAAATGGGAGCAAAAAAAATAATACTGGTCAAAGCAAAAAAGAGATAAAAAACTTGTTGACATAAATATCACACAAGGCTTATTTCTAGCGAAATGAGTATCATATTAAAAGGCTTTTAATAAACAGCTTAACGGTCTAGATCTACGTTATTTCTTGAAACTAATAGTCGAGTTCAGATATACTCGAATTCTTCATTGCCATAAACAAATTTGTACATTTAATTATAGGTTCTAGAGGATGTACGCAATGCATACTGCATCGCTTATATTATACTTTTAGCTTTGCAATCCTTCACTTTATCTTGGTTTATTATCATTATCTTTCCCCATAGTATATTTATTTCGTAACAAGAATATACATCAATGTGAATTTACTGTACGACCTTCTAACCCGTTCATTAACAGTATATAAGTTGTCTTGGTTACTTTATTAGTAACAGCCCATTCAACATAAATTTAGTTAAAAGGAAAAAAATAACTTATGAATTAAAAGGGAAAATGTCTTAATATTCCCTAGCGATTTTTAAATTTGCATTAATATGTCCTTCTACATACTTTCGTAAATTTTGAAATAGGATTAAAAAGTTTAAAAATAAAATTAATATTTTTTATTTCTGTAACAAAAAAATCTATTGGTAATCTTAAGAGTAGTTGCTATATGAAACCGTACTATTTTATGAAAACGGCGGAATAAATATTTGGCAAAGTATTTGGATTAAATAAAAAATATTTGAATATATTTCACTAAAAGATCAAGTTATCTTTTATTCAGGGATTTATTCTATTTCAGGGATTTATTCTATTTTCCTCTAAGTAGTAAATGAAAAAACTTAAAAACTATTTCGTGTATCTTAAAATTACTGAACGATTTAAATTTGCATAAAGTTTTGCCACAAATTTCACATCAAAGGATTAGTACTTTTCAAGTATTCATAATAGTTAATTTTAACAAGAAAAATTATTCATTTCTTAGGGAGAAATGGCGAAAAGTTTAGATTTTTGGTAAAGACAGAATAATGGGGAACAATAGAGCGGTTCACTGAATGATAAAAATTGAAGTCTATTGGTGAAGCTGATCTATTCTGATTTAGGGGACTACAGTTTGTAGTCAACTTATTGTAGTTTTTCCTTTAGATTTATATAGAAAACTGATCAGAGAGATCAGAGTAACTGCTTATGTAATTTGAACTCACAACCATGGAGGTGTAGATGTTTATAATGAGCTCAAGAATTCTAGAACCTTCCCTTGATTTATAAAGAATAATGATAGTTGGACGTGATATAAAGTAAACAAATTTATGCTACGGTTTATCTAAAATATTATAGAAGCTTCCTTAAATTTTATATAAATGAACGTGTGTTGTGATTTGTCTCCGCTGAATATTGCTTTGAGTATGGATAGCGATGATCAGTGTCTGCTCCTTATCGTAAAAATAGTTTCATATCACTAATACCGGATAATGTTCGGGGTTGATTAAGTAGATAGATAAATTAGATCAATGTTATAACAAAAATAATTATATTTTGAATTATATGGCATTGAATACGGATAGCAATGATTAATGTACTTTTATCCACAGAAACGCAATTACGTCTTTATTTCAACAAGTTCGAAACAGAATCCAATAAAAACATTATAGCATTGAATACGGATAGCAATGGTAAATGTTTGCCGAACGAATAATATAATATTATTAAAACCTGATAATGTTGAGAATTTATTAGGTAGACAGATAACTGGGAACAATATAATGTGATATGATTATGTTTTGAGTTATATCATGATAATTAACTGAATAGTTTTCGTTCGATTTCTTCCCATTAAGTTTGTGCTAATTTACTTGTTTTGTATTAAAAACACAAATATTTATTTTCAAAAAAGTTTGTATGTTTTTAATATCTCGGTAAGTTTTATTGCTCTTTGATAAAGAAGAAAAGTTAGGAGTAAATATATTTCTTTCCCATGCGCGTTAAGTTCAGTTCCGTAGGTATATTTTCAACAACAGAAAATGAAATGATTTCCCGGAAGATTTTTCGTCCGTTTACCTTTTTTTTGAAGTTTTTAAAGAAAAAACAACTGCTTTAAATAAAAATTATATCGCACCATCTGCGACTCAACAATGTTTAAACTTAACAATTCCAAGAGAATTGCTTTTTTTGTTTAAGAAGCTATTATTGTATAATTCATACGTAATGAGTTGACTACGAGTAGAATTCGCACTATCAGAACCTGGAATATTTAAGAACACAAATAACAACGTTATTGCTCTTATTATACTCGCATTTATTTCTTAAACTTCTTAACCTTACAATAATACATCATAAATTGGATATTTCACAACTTTTTTAGTCTTTAAGTAGGACAACAACAAAAACTTTATTTAAATAGATTTAGTGTTTTTTTTATTGACAATATTAACAGCCAGTTAATATTATATCTCAAATACTTGACAACTCATGAGGAGTTTCCTTTCCTTGCAAGGCGTAGCTCATTATAACCCCGGGTACTTAATAACATCTCGCTCGAAGTTAAAATTCCTTTAGTAGTTCTATAACTAAATAGACAGCAATAGATTTATAAATAAAAAAGCAGGCCACGCACAGAAAAAAAAACAATGGCGCTTAAAAATAAACAAGCAAATGGCAGACCAATATTAACTTTGGGAACGGTCTACTTCTTCCCCATAATTTACTTATATTATTATGTAGTTATAAAATGTAGTTATAATTAATTCAAGGGACTATATAATTATATTATATAGTCCCTTGAATTAATTTCATTGAATTTTTGACTTTTTTTCTTTTTTGTATATAGGTTTAGTCGATCATTGAAGGAAAATTGATTAGAATAATAAAATGTGTTTTTTTATTCATTTTTATTGAAAATTTTGATCTCTTTTCGTATCAAAATAATATACGAAAGACTAATTTTATAGAAAAAAATCATTTAATAAATTACATTTAAAGAATTGCAAGCGTTCCAATAATGAGTTTTACCTTTTTCTTCATAATATTTCAGCATTTGCAGGCGCCGAAGGGGTTTCCTAAAAATACGGAATAATTCCTAAAGTATTGATTTTAATTGTCAACACAATGTGATCACATTGAAAATATCAATCAATATCCTGACGAGTTAAACGTTCATCTTACCATCAATATTTGTAAATGTTTTTAAGCAGGTTATGTATTTGTAATTTTATAAATTGTCCATTTTTAATTATGGTCAGGAAAAAAATACAAATTTTTAGATCCGGGAAATAATGTTTTTATTTTTTCGATTTCTGCAAAGGACTATAACTCGTTTTTTCATATTCGTCCACTAATTTTTGTAGCATTATTTTTTATTTCTAACACAATGACTATTTATAAGATAGTATTATATGAATGACCAACTAAAAAATTATCCGAAATTTTTTTAGGTGATTCTACCTGTTAGTTACATTTGTCATTGTTGTTATATTCAATATTCAAGACATATTACGACATATTTTAAAAAACTAGAACCACTGATCTAAATTCATTTTAAGTCTACTTTGTGATTTGAAATATTTTTTTGTAAACTATTTTTCAAGGTGTAAACAAATTCTCTTACTTGTGTATTTGTAAATTTTATGAATTTTTCATTTTTATTTTATGGTTAGGAAAAAGGGAAATAATTTTTTTTATATTTTTCCATAATTTGTTTTTCATATTGGTCATAAATTTTTAAGCAATATTTTTTATTTTCGCAGCAATCATTTTTTGTAAGGCAGTACTACTCAAGAACGACAAATTAAAATATTATTCGTTTACCACTTATTTTTTGCAATATTTTTATGCAAATTTCAAATTTTTTAATTATTGAACTTTTTTTTCGACTTTTTAAAAACTATTTGTCAAGTTGTAAGCAAATTCCAATTATGGAATTATAAAATTGTAACAATTTCAAGTGCTGATATTTTATACATCGATTAATCACATTTGAAACAATACGCTTTTATATTGAGTAAAGTTCTTTGGTAACGTACTGTTTTTTCTGTTACACTCTTAGTCCTATAAAATATATTTCATTGCTTACAAATCTGCCCATTGTCGCCAAAGTGAAAAAATTTGCATGTACATTAATTTGTATGTAACTTAGTAATTATGTTGAAATAATTGATTTTCATCATTACGTGCTCGTTTTTATTTATTAAGTTAAATAGAATTATATAAACGTTACAGTAATACACTTATATGCCTCAATGAAAGTAACAATATTATGTTTTTGTTAAAAACAATAATTACTTAATTTAATGATGGTATCGTGCGGTATGCATGTAAATTGCATAAGTCGGAGTTCAAGAAGTTACCAAAATATAGGTAGCAAAATTACAGCATAAAAACATGTCCCAACTGGTGAGGGATTACTTACTTGGAAGGATTATATAATACCTGTGTACGATAATTGTATATTATGATTTACAAGAGACATAATGTATTACCATATATAACATATATGTATATATACGCATATACTCGTAAATATATGCGTATACATACACACACACGTATATACCGGGAAGAAGTGTCGCACGAAGAAAGATGCTATTCGTTGGTCATAAATTGAAGTTGAAATAAAACGTAAGACACGCCCTTTTTCTAATCGAGTGCAAAAATAAAATATTACACATAATTCTTTTTAACATACCCAACATTTTCACGGTGCTTACCCGGACAGCTAGATGTCTTCGCAGCTGTTTGCAGGTTATTCCCCTGAGTGGCGCTAAATAAAATTCGCGAGTATCCCGTATACGA
The DNA here is from genome assembly GCA_039881145.1 of Druceiella hillmani. Lineage (NCBI taxonomy): Eukaryota > Metazoa > Arthropoda > Insecta > Lepidoptera > Hepialidae > Druceiella > Druceiella hillmani. The sequence continues at coordinate 17,630,404 of JAYKKI010000001.1, forward strand.
AGAAGATGACAAATAATTATAAATATTATTTAAATTTTTTTCAAAACAAGTCATCTTTTAAATTTTATTTCAACTACCAAAAACTATTTTTCAGAATAACGTGTTTCTTTGTACAACACTTTTTGCCGGACACCGTATGAAATATATATATATATATATATATATATATATATATATATAGATTTCAATATGTATACACGTCAAAATAGAATTAGATAAGAAAGTAACTGATATATGTGATAATTTTTGTCAAAAAATTGTATTTTAAGTAAGATTATATTTTTATTTAAAATTAATACAAAATATTTTACCGAAATAAAAAAAAAACTAATATTTACGAGCCAGAGCGAGGTACGACGAGGCCGCCCATGCGTATATCTACGAATTCTTCAATGTCACAAATGTAATGGAAAATTCACCTCTCTGTTTATGCGGAAGTATGCATTGTTTATATTATATCTTATGTTCACGTCGCCTCCATCTTATCACCGCATTCTAAAACCGCCATTTGAACGTTGTACTCCACTGTGTCCTATTGCCTTTATTTCTTCTTCGTAGTGTTTATTAATACAGAAACGTATCGCCACCGTCATGTGTCTTCATTTGGAGATATTTACACTCAAATCCTATGAACAATTCATTATATTATTGTGTTTGTATATTTTCGAATGTAATAGCTAATTTCTGCATTAACTAAATATTGTAAGAAAAAAAGCAATTGTTTAAAGTTATAGGTTCTATTTTAAATAAAAGATTTCCTTTTGATTACTTTTATTCTACTAGGGTGCGTTTAATAAAAAATAATATCACTAATTAAAAACTGTTTAAATATTTACTTACACTTAAAATCATTCAGGTTTTCAGTTCATTGCACTATTTAGTCTAAAATTAAAATACTCAATTTTGTTCGTCAACTCTGACGTCTTAAGTATAGTATTGTTTGCTATCTATTGTTATGCTTTGGTTTAGGGAAAGATTAACAAATTACAGTGTTAAGAAATACGTCTTGACAGGGCTTCCTATTTATTCAAAAATATTCAATATCTAATCCAAAATTAAGTCGAATTTTCGGTATTTTATAATTTCTTTTAAATTACGTACGTTTCTTCACTAAGCAAAATTTTGAAAAATGTTGCATACCCAAAGATCGAGTTAATTTAAATTCAACTCGAAGTTTGGATATCTGATATTTATTTGAAATTTTACGTAGTGCAAAAACGTGCGCAATTTTTAAATTTAAATGTTAACCCCATATTACTTGCATAACTCAATGAAGTGTCCACATGATATAAGTGTTAATATCACATATAAAATATTTTTAAAAACTGACTTTAAAAATATTAGGTACTAAAAAGTAAAAAATAGCTTAAAAACCTAATTATTTGCAATAAGTAACAGTTTTTTTATTTTTAAAGTCGGCGCCAATATTGGTTTAATAATTTTTTTCTTTTTTGTACCTACTTTTTGAAGTAATTTTTTAAAAGATATTTGATTTTAGAATTTTTAGTGATTAACAATATCACATTATAACAATCAATTATTTTCTTTCTTAGAATATTGCATAATCAATAAAAGTCATGTGCAAAAGCCAGTATATGGATATTTTCCTATATGTCTAAAGTTGGTTTTCAACAACATGCAGAAACGAAATGACAGTAGTATCCGCAAGTGGTTAGCTGTTAGCCATTGAGGATTTCCGTTCTCAATATCCGAAGTCCAATATCTGATTTTCCAAAATAATCGCTATGACTTGAGAATTTTCGTTCTCTATATCCGAAATCCAATATCACATTTTCCAAAGTAGTAACTGAAGTAACAAATAACCAGTAGAAAACATATTGAAGCACAATTGATTTACTACAATCTGTTAAGGAGTTGCATTATTCGTCTTTAGAACTCTTCATCAGATTCTGATTGATCTGGTGCAGTTACTTTGCAAAGTAAAAACTATTAGTAGCAAATATCTTTAATTACTGTTGATTTACTACCGACAAATAAGGAGTTCCATTATTCATCTCCAGAATGCACAATCAGATTCTGATATGGTCGATATTCAAGTTATTTTGTGAAATAACAACTACTAGTAGCAAACATCTTTAATCACGGTTGATTTACTAAAATCCGTTAGGGAGTTCCTTTGTTTATTTCCAGAATTTATCATACCGTGGCTTGGTAAGTGGTATAGTTATTTTGCAAAGTAACAACTATTTGTAGCAGATATTTGAATCACGTTTAATTTACTACCATATATTAAGGAGTACCATTTTTCGTTTCCAGAACTCATCATCAGATCTTGACCTGGTCGAAGGTATAGTTAATTTGCAAATTAACAATTACTAGTAGCGATTTTATTTAATCACGGTTAATTTACTAACACCCGTTAAAGAGTTCCATTGTTCAACTCCAGAATTCATCATCACACCCTGCCTTGGTAATTGGTGTAGTTATTTTGCAAAGTAACAACAATCCGTATAAAATATCCCGAACTATAGTCAATTTACTGCCATTAAGGAGTCCATCGTTTATCTTTGAACCTTATAATCAGATCATCATCATATTTATATGAAACTACCCCTTAAGTACTACCCTTTCAAATAAACAGTCGGAAGATTCGAAAATCTCCTCCTTTTTTTGAAGTCTGTTAAAAAGTTTAATTAGTTTCTAATGAAAGTATACATGAATAGTGGCTCAAAACTGTATTAACACATAGTATAACTGTAATACTCATACCATGTATATTCTGTAAAACAACATCACGTTGATATACCCGTATTAAAGACAATGGGATGAAGCGGTGATAACATTTACAAAGCGGAATAATGTGGAGATGTATTGAAACGAAAATATAATTTAAACAAAGTAAACCTCCGCTTAGGCAGATAAGATAATATTACTTTATATTTCTGATAATGAAAATTTGGCATTAGTCGCCCGAAGACCATCTTGAGATATCTAAACTCCTTTATTTTTTTTTTATTTAAACTTTGAAGATAATAAAAAAATAAAGAGGTTCGTAATTCAAACCTTGTTTTCTTTGGTGTCCACTAGAGACAACGACAATCGACATGAATTTTCTCAGGATCTGATAATGTATTCCTGGAATAGTCTGCGGAACTATTCAACGAACAAAATAGAGTAATTTTGGGCACACTATCTAAAAGAATACTGCAGCAAAAATGGAGCTACGGTGTCATGGTGCAGTACAAAATTAGGCCATGGGAATTTATTGAACAAGCGCAGTAACGCATAAACTTTAGTTCCTTATATATCCACATCAAAAAAGGGGTACTAAATTGGACGTATACGATTGTTTTTCATTTGTCGTAACTCCCCGTCGACCAACTTAAACAAATGTGTAATATAATTTAAAATATAAACTTAAAACCTTCACTTCTAACGTACTCATAGTGCGAAATAGATTCATTAAGACTACACTATAAATTTCATTAAGACTACTTTATTTTTAATATCAAATACTAAACCAAAATTTTGAGGAATATCACGAAAGTTCTTAAAAAAATCTTAACCGTTGAAATTATCGCCACTTATTTCGCCACTTTTGGCGATAGCAACAATTCGATACAATTGACAGCCATTTTACAGGCTGAAAAAAAACTTTTTACGCCGATGTCATATGTGGATTGTAAAACAAGGCGGAGGCTTTTAAATTTTATGTGAATTTTGATTAACTTTTCAGTAAACATATAAATATTTTTTGGTTTCTTATTTTCTTTGTGATATTGAGTGATTTGTGCATAAACGTGCATAAGGTTTGCGGGCTATTGAGAACTATGTTTCTGTATGTTAAATATGATCTATGGTTTCGTGTACATTGTTGTCTTCTTATGTATATTGTTAGCTTATTTATTTTGAAAATTGAATTTTCTTTTTAAATCTAATAAAAATAAATCTCTGTTTAAATTATATTGCACATTTTAATTAATTTTATCCTGGTTAACTACTGACGTGTCTTTCAAATCTTCCAATTTTTCCTACCATTTCTACTTCTCCTAACTATTCCTGCTGTCTTCCTGTCTCTCCAGTTTCAGATAACTTTGAGCCATTTTGTGATGCCTTCAATACAGCTATGCACGATATACTTTAGTCTATTTTTCTCGCAGCCTTTCTGAGTTAAATTTCTGTCATATATTACTTAGAGTATTCCATCCCATTACTCGGATTTTATTTAATATTTTATATAAAATGTATATATGCATGCTTGTCTTGTTAGCAAATCCTGGCTAAAACCTTTACTCCTCTATTACATTTATTCGTTTTTAGGTTTCATATTAATCTGTAATGACTGTCGTTGTCTGCGCACTAGTGGAGTCGCTATCTATCTTTAAAATGAGGATCATCTCCTTTTAAAATTATCGCAAAATCCCCGACCGACTCTTTGTCTAAAATGGAGTATTTATATATCTAAATGTATATTTCTGCGGCCAACTTCCTGCTCCTGGGTTCTCACACCATGACCTAATTCACCTATCCTATAAGTTGCGTAGTCTCAAGTCATCTCCTAAAATTTTCTTGGCTTGTTGATTGCTTAGAAATAGATATACACAAATGTGTAGAAATGCTAAAAATGATTACATCTCCACTTCCATATGCATGCTTTTCTTTGAATATTTGGAAGTTCCTTGCCACTCTGGAAGTTGGTAATTCTCATACTTATGCATATTTTCAGCTTGTCTTTAATACTTTGGATTCTTTCTTTGCTTAACTACCCCTCCCTCCCCCCTTATTAGTTGATTCAGCCGTTGAGTGGGAAACATTAATGAGAATTAATCCTCTCCCTTCTAACTACGAATTCACATTTAATAATACCTGTAATTCGGAACTTAAAATCAATCTTCTGGAGATAAAAACCAATTCTGTGGGATGCGATGGCCGGGGAAGTATTAAGACCTTATCTTAGATATTGTAACCCCTGTTATTACTGACATATTTAACACATCTGTGACCACTGCTATTTTCTTTTCTGAATGGAAGAAAGCGTTTATAATATCCTTAAATATATACCGAAAACATTGTCGTCTGTACATACTAAAAACTTTCGACCCATTTCCACACTACCACTTCCATTGAAAATCTTTGAATGTATATTCTGTGCCTAACTTGTTCGATGTCTTAATATTTGCAAATATCTAAATCAAAATAATTCTGGTTTAAAAACTGGCTATAGAACCTGAATCCGTTAATGAAAATCACAGATGATATAAGTTTAGCCATGAATAACACTTAACCCACAATACTTGTCTTCTTGATTTCAGCAGTGCATTCAACTCCGTTGACTTTGATATTTTACTAACTTGTCTATATCTTTAAATATATCTCAACACTCATTAGAATTGTTTAGCTTATATCTATATGGACATCAGCAATCCGTGAAGTTTTCAGATGCTTTCTCTGAATAGACATACTTATTAGCTGGCATGCCTCAAGGCAGGGTTTTTCTCCACTTTTTTTTCAATATTTTAATGAGGTTGTTTGGAATATACACAGTAATTTTCACCTTTACACTGAAATATATGCCCATACTGATGTGAACTCCGTAGCAACCGCTATCAATACCCTCAATGAAGACCTTGCTTCAATCGGTCAGTGGGCTCATAAAATGAGTCCGTTAGTTAATCCAATTAAGTCTCAAACTATCATAATTGGTAGCAAAAACTGCTTTCTAAAATTAGGCTGTCAGATCTGCTGTATCTAACATTAAATGACACACTGCATAACATTAATGCTGACATGTCTGCTGCTCAATCAAAATCTTAGTTGGCAACCTCAAGTAAATGATTTTAGTCGCCGTATCTTTAGCAGAATGGACTCCCTCAAGTATCTTCAAAATTTTCTAGACATTCAAACCAAAGCTCACCTCTGTCAAAAACTCTTACTACCACTGTTTGACTACAGAGATATATTCTATCCAGACTTTGCTGAGTGTCGCCTTATAAAATGAAAAGACCTACAAAATTTGTGCATCTGCTTTGTTTTTGGTTAAAAAAATATAGTCATATATCTCAATTCAGAGGGTAACTTAAATGGATAGAACCCTTATTAGGCACAATCTCCACATTCTTACACTTCTCTATAATATTTCGAACAATTCTACTTAGCCAACTTATCTTGGAAGTAGATTTAGTTACTAGTCTGCATACGATATAGGGCTACGGTCTGAAAACAAGCTCAGTTTCCTTTTTCCCAAACCTACGACCACCTTTTATGAAAAGTCCTTCGCTCTTCAAGCCATAAGGCTTTGGAATCGACTGTGTCCGGATACCAGGAACTCGCTGTCCTTAAATGTATTCAAAGATCGTCTGAAAAGTCCTTCTTCTCATAACCTCTCTGACCTACGGTTCCTAATTCCATTGTTCCCCATTTTCCTTGTTTCCAACCATGTCAAGACTTCTAATCAACCATTGTTTTGTTTCGTTTTGTATTATTCATAGTCTTATTTATATGTTATGATATATTTTGTTATTTGTTATATTCTGTTTCGTTTTTTTATAAATATCTTTGATAGTCATCCACACCACAAAATGTTTATATTTAGTCAATGTGGTTGATTGGAAGAGATTGCTCTTGTAGCAACAAATCCGCCACATGTATGTATTATATGTACATTAAAATATGAATAAATAAATAATTTTGTTGTCAACTTTCTGTCCCTAGATCCACATATGCATAAGTCTGATTACTTTTTATGGTTAAAGATTTGAAAGTTGAGAAATCCCATTTGAATTAAGACTTTTTTGAAACAATACACTTAGTTTTGTTAAAATTACGATTGTGCCAGAAATGTCACATTTTGTGTTTAGTGACATATCTGGGGATATGGTGATAGTCTAGACAAAAATCAGTTTTTACGATTATAAGCAAATATCTAGTTGAATATATTTTATGACCGTGATTTTTTTAAACGTATTTTTTTCTAAAAACTAAAAAATCGATATAAAATTTCAAACAACAGCTAAAGTTCAAGACAATAATCCCTCATATATGACTACTCTATTTCTGTATAAAATTTAATGTGATTAATTCGAATAATTTTTGATTTTCCATAAAGATTTCCAAAAAGTACAGAAAAACCATAACTTTTAAAATATTGAGGTCACTAGGTTCTCTACCTAAAAAGTTTTCGGATCACTGTAAATGGGTTACCTGTATGACTTGCGTTTAAATACTCTACGATGAAATGGATATATATTATAGTATAGATTTTGAATGAAATTATTTTCTGTTTCATAGATATAAATATTTTCCATTCATTCGTAATATAACGACTTAAGGTAATATAATTTATATTATTGCTTATAAAGATGCTTTGTTTTTTGATTTAAAAATATTTTTGAAATTATTTCAATTAGTAAATGAAATATGTCTCCAGTTGTTTATTGTTTCCAATGATTTTAAGCGAAAATGTTATATCCGAAGGTTCAACCTGACGGAGCGTGTAACGTAATCTTAATCGTCACATTCTCTCACAATTTAGGTAGTTGTTAGTTAAGCTTTAAGCATTGTTAGTTAAGCTTTAAGCATTGGATATACCTCGCTCGATGATGACTCTGTAGACACTGAGGAATTTATCAATGTATGAGGACTCTTAAGCTGTTAAATTATATATGTTACATTATCAATTTATTCTTATCTTTTACTAAGTAATTAATACAGAACCTAGGGTATCTTTCAAATGTGCATCGCTATCAAAATTTATAAGATTTAGCAGCAATATCTCTAGTACAGACATTTCCAAAAAAAAAGCAAACAATTTCCTCATCCCATATCTAGCTCTTTGAAATGATACGTAGTCATAAAATATATATAAAATAGAAAATATTCCGCTTCGAACATTTCCACACAAATGATATGTGTGTGTATGTATATATATATATATATATATATAAATACGTATATATATATATATATATATATATTACGGTATCTGAAACGTGCTTTCTTACTTGACCGAATTTCAAGTTTCTCAGAAATCAAACCCTTTTTAGGAAAAAGGCAATGACCGACAGATAGACAGATGGACACCCGACTAATCTTATAAGAATTCTGTTTCTGTTTTTCTTTTTGATGTACTGAATCTTAAAACATCTCAAGTAGACTTAATCTACAAAAAAAGATTACAAATATTACTTTTCTCACAAGAGAGTTATTTGAAAACTCTCATGTATAAAATTCCAATACAACTAAGAAAAAGCTTAAGTCTTAGCTAGAGAATAGAGACTTAGCTAGAGAAGATCTGATATCAACAGCGCGCATCTGTTTAGATGTCTGTTCAAATTCTTTACTATTACCAAAAAATTATAAATATAGCTGTTTGCTCAAGTCGAAGTGGACATTGTCTGTATTATATTTTGAATAGCGTTATATGCTTTATACAATTTTGCTATTATTATATTTGCTTATATCAATAAATCTATGGTCATAGCTTTTCTTTTACTATGGGTCTTTATTGAATATATTCACAAGAAACTACCTCCTTGGTGAAATATAATTCGATGTTGAATATATTTGGCGTTAATTTTGTAGATATTCATTATTCACAATAAGGATGTAGTATTATTTCTACTTTCTTTAAGTTCTTTACCACAACTTAGGTTTTGTTTTATTACAACATCTTCAGGTGGGCTATTAGCAAAGATCTTTATGATAAAGAATTTAAAGAAAGAAGAAATAATACTACATCATGTAGTTTCAATTAATGTGAATGGTTCGAGGTCTTAATTCGACATAATAACAGATCAGATTTATTATGGTCAATAATTAACCAAGTTGCGGTATTCATTAGGCTCATATATATTTTTAATCTTTGAATTAATACATATTCTTTCATTTTGTTTAGTTTCTAAGTAACAAAGCAACAAATATTTTATTTAAATTGATGTAATACTTTTTGCATTTCATATAAGTACATACAGCCAGTTAAATATTATATCCCAAATTTGGATAACTTTTCATTGTTTCCTAGTAATCCGCAGTTTTGGGATATTAATATGGGGATCTTACGAATAACCCTATTGAAATTTATTCAGTAGTTTCAAGGTGATGCATTGAGAAATAAACGAGTAGACAGGCAGATAGACGATAACTTTAAAAATGGTCTATTTCGTACTTATTTTTTTTTGTAGTCCCCTAAAATAATTTCATCCAACATATCTTTAACACCCAGATTTTTTTACTTCTATTCTTTAATTATTTATATAGATTTAGTCGACTTAAAGTATAAATAATTAGGATTATACTTAAAGTAGAACTAACTAGGATTATAAAAACTATTTGTTTAGTCGCTTTTCATCGATTGTTTTATCTTATTTTGCATCATAATGATACATGAAAAAGTAATCGGCCAGAAAAATAATTTAATAAATTACATTATAAATATTGCAATTATTCAAATTATCAAGTAAACTGAAATTACACTGAACATACTCTCAGTATCTTTACGAGTTAAATACCCTTATCCCTTGAATAACTTTTTTACGCATATTTTATATATGAATATACCTAGCAGCGAATTTAAAACATAATAGTGGTCTCTTCTAAGGGATATTTTGGTTATAAAATATTAAATCTACGTAATGCACAAGGTTATTGATATTCAAAATTACTCATTTTTTAGTTTTAAGGTTAAGAGAAAAAAAAATTCAATTATTATAAGGGAAATAATTTTTTGACTTTCCAAATTTATTCAAACTGAATTTTTATAGTCGATCCGAAATTTGCATATTGGTTAACACATTTTTACAGAAATTTTCTATATTTTTACACTTTTTGTAAGATATTATTACACTATTCACAATTAAATGAAACTACGTGATTTAGTATTATTTCTACTTTCTTTAATTTCTATACCACGACCTAGGTTTCGTTGTATTACAACATCTTCAGGTGGGATATTAGTAAAGAAAGATTAATCTTTGCTAATATCCCACCTGAAGATGTTGTAAAACAACGAAACTTAGGTCGTGGTAAAGAAATTAAAGAAAGTAGAAATAATACTACATCACGTAGTTTCATTTAATTGTGAATAATGAATTTCTACAAAATTAACGCCAAATATATTCAATATTATTACACTACTTATTTTAAGGCCGTACACAGGAAATACTAAACAAAAAATTACGTTTATCTAATATTTTTTTGCATTAACTTTATAGAAATTGTAAATTATTGGGGATATTTGAATAATTTATTGATATTATTAATCTTTTATTTATTGAGTTATTTGTTTAGTATTTAAATGCATATTATGATATCATTTAATAAATTTTGTTTCACACATAAATTATATTCATTTTAAGTATATTTTGAGAAATATCTTTTTCTAATGTTTGTTAAGTTATTTAAAAGTAATAATAAATTCTCTAACAAAATCCTGTCAAAAGTCTGATATTGAATGATATTAAACGTTTATTAGATGGATACGAAAGTTATGTTTACTTAGTATTTGATAGTTTATGTTGCAAATTGTACACTGATATATCAAAATTGAAACAATAAACTTTTAGGTTCAGATAAATGTATTTGGAGCGCACTATACTTTATCCTATTTTCCTGTAGTAGTTTTAATCCTACTAAAGTACATTTCATTGTTCAAGAGATTTTGGATGAATATTTCCTAATCTAGTTTCTCAAATAATAAATGGCGTGTATTTTGATAGTCTGCTCCTCTTTGCGAAAGTGGAGAAGTTTGTATTCTTATCATTGTTAATAGAATTTGTTATTTTGTTAAAATAATTGGTTTCTGTGATATCTTCTGTATTTTAATTTATTAATTTAAGGATAAACATTTGGATAATGATGACAAGACTAAGTTTATCCAAGTTAAAGCAATTACTAAATTTATTGACTTTGTAGTATATAATGATTGTTTTGTGTAATATATACTAAATAAGTCGTAAAATAGCGGTAGTTTGCGAAGTTAATATAGGACGTGTTGTGTTAACAATTAAGGATAACTTACTTGAAGATACATGTAGATAAGTTTCCATAAGTTTTTTTACATATTTATCTGCATTTGAATATTAAAATTTACTTACGGAAAGTCTATTTAAAAAGGAGGTTGCAGTTCCATTATATTGAAGGTTGTCTACCGCAATTGTCCACAATTAATTGAAAGTACGTGATGTAGTATTATTTCTACTTTATTTAAGTTCTTTACTAATAGATCACCTGAAGATGTTCTAATACAACGAAACCTAGGTCGTGGTAAAGAACTTAAAGAAAGTAGAAATAATACTACATCACATAGTTTCATTGAATTGTGAATAACTAATTTCTACAAAATTAACGCCAAATATATTCAATATCGCAATTGTATTTTATGACAAGAAAAGTAATCTCCAGCCATTATTTCAAAATACATACGTGGAAGAAATTACCCAGGTAGACAAAATTACTCATACATAGAATCTTACAAAGTATATAATCTTGATTATAAAATTTCATTTTAAGTACATTTTTCTGAACAAATTCTAAAACAAAAGTGTAAGACAGTTTATTGACATAACAAAGAACAAGACACGCTAAGATGAAGTGGGTTTAGTTAAACCTTTATATTTATCTCTGGATCTGTCTGAAAATCGCTTAGGTAAGTTAAATCGTTTTTAAAATTACTATTCCACTATATATTCGGCCTCAGAAAATATGATCACGTTTCCGAATTTAGGTCTCGTCCCAAATGATTGGCTTTTCGGTACCAAGGTAATTTTCATATTCTATCATTTCTTTTGACGGTTTTAAATATTTCTAGTAATCCTCCATATTTTATATCAACATTTCCTACATTACCTATGAAGGCCTTGATTTGTATTCTGAAAGATTCTTTACCCTCTTCCGTTCTTAATTATTATACTACCAGCTATGAAAGGTCACTTATGATATATATTACCAAGTTGTGGACTAAGTCACACCCGTCCCAAATTGTCTCAACAATTGTACTTTTCGTAATTTCTTTAACACCTCAGTTCTTCTTTTTCCTCTCATGTCCTATTCCCTTCCTCCGATCCATATCATTTGTAGATTTATGTGTACGATTGTGTCTATGTGTGTGTGTATACATATGTATGTAAATGTAAATATATATATATATATATATATATATATATATATATATATATATATGTGTGTGTGTGTGTGTGTGTGTGTGTGTGTGTGTGTGTATGAATAGGTATGTGCAAATGAATGCTTGCATTCTACTGGCTGTAAGAGATAGCTTTCATACCATTAGCTCTTCCATATATATTAATGGTTTACATTAAAAGCTGTAAATCAAGAGATACATAAATAAATACGGGCGTATGACCACGAATTCTTCAATATCTCAAATGTTCTCTCTCTCTTTTAGTAGAGGAGTGCATTGTTGATGTCATAAGCTTATATCCTCTTAACTCAGTTTGTGAATGTTTTATTTGTGGTCTTTATTTCATTATCGTGATATTTACTAGCGCGGATAATTATAACTACTCTTATGTCTTTTCATTAGGAGCAATTAACTTGCACGATATTAATACACAGATCGTGTGAAATTAAAAAGTTTTGGAATGTATTTTGGATAAGACATGTCACATTTCTTGAATAATTGTGTTGTATTATATTATACTCTGCAAAAATAGTACTATATGCAAACTGTCTAAACCTATACAGACATTTAAAATCATTATGCGTCATTAGTCCATTGCAAAATTTCCTCATAATGAGCTTAAAATAAAACACTGGTTTTAGGGACACTCCCATTTCGTTCAGTTTAAATTTTTGTGTTCAACTGTGACACCTCAAGGATTGTATTATATTACATCCATTTACGTGCGTTAGTTTGTCTGACATTGAAATTGGTTTATAAGAAGATCCAGGAAATTAGAGATTTAAAAAATATGCATTGGCAATGCGCTTCGATACTTAACTTTGCGCATTTGACATTTTTAACATTTTTGCTTAATACAGAAACGTGTGTGATGGTTATATTAAAATTTAATCCACACTTTACCTACGCAACTCAATGAACTGTCCACACAACGTGAGTGTTAACATCAGTACGGTTTAATTACTTCTAATGAAGGTAAATATCAGTAGCGGCTCCAGGTATGTACTAACAAACGCAACGATGATACAATAAAGACAATGTGTTGCGGTAGATGATAACATTTTCATGGCGACATAGAGTGGAGACGTAGCGAACAAAAGAACCTAATTTAAGCAATATACTACTCGACTTCGGTAGATAACAAAATGTTAATTTTTGTTCGTAATAGTGAAGAATTTGTAACTACATGCTCAGCCATGTTTAAAGATATCTAATATACGATATTTTTGTATATTCACTTAGAGCACGAATATCGTTTAAGTCAGACTTCTAGAACTCGTTGTTACACGTACTTACTTTTACCTATTTCAAAATAAGAGTAGGTTGTCAATACGACCCGTATGTATTTGTATAAGTATATATATATGAATATATATATATATATATATATATATATATATATATATATATATATATATATATATATATATATATATATATATATATATATATATATATATATATATATATCTATATATATATACATACACTTGCACCGATTTTAATTATTTATTATATCCAAAAGCGTGTACTTCCATGGTGGATGCATATATTTTTTTTAGTATCTGACGATTTATTTCCAAAAAAATTTTTCGGAGAAGCGTTGACAGATTTTAAAAATTATGTTTTGATTAAAAAGAAGATAGTTTTCCAGATTTCAGGACTCGAGATATATCATAAAGAGTACTTCAAAGGGTGAAAGCAAAAGGTTACCTTAGGGGATCGAGATTGAACTCATTTGACATGTATTTATAAGTAATATAATTATAAATAGTGAACTGTGTCTGATGATGACAATACTCCTTAATGTTAAAGAATAGATCCATCGCGTTTCACAATGAAAAGATTAAAATTCTGAGAAATAAACCACCGACGTATATACGACGATCAAATAATTATGTATAAGACGACCAACTAACTATATAAAACTGTATAAGATGATCAACTAACATAATTGTAACGTATTTATTATCTAACTTTTGATCCCGCACTCGCTCCCGACTGAGTTTAGGAGAAAGTGCCCATACAAAGTTTTATTTTTTTTAACATCCCCTATTCGGAAATGTATGTGTCATAAATAGCCACGAGATAAAAGGGTAAGCTTTTTTCCATTGTTTTCTAGTTGCACGCGTTATTTTTTAGTGAAAATAAAAATAAAAGAAGATTTATACTCTACTCAAAAGACTCTTTTTAACGACATCTCAGTGTGCATTCAGAGAAAAAAAATTCAACATCAACAGCCTCCTTCTTCCCTTAATTTGTACCCTTTGGAAATAAAATTTTAGATAATTTTAAGTTGCATTTTCAGTTTTGGTACCATAAATTAATACCGTGTATATTTTTTATGGGTCGATCTCATTTCATTTAGAAATTAGAAGTCTCTGAGACACGGGCGGGCAAACAGAAAGTGCCCCCCTAACAACTCCATTCAGACTCTTTGGGTAAGGAATCCTAAAAAAATAGAATAAATTAATCGAAAGAAACATCTTATTGAATATATTTGGCGTTAATTTTGTAGAAATTCATTATTCACATTTAAATAAAACTATGTGATGAAGCATTATTTCTACTTTCTTAAGTTCTTTACCACGACCTAGTTTTCGTTGTATTAAAACATCTTCAGATGATGTTGTAATACAACGAAACCTACGTCGTGGTAAAGAACTTAAAGAAAATAAAAATAATACTATATTACGTAGTTTTATTTAATTGTGAGAAACATCTTACTTTCAGAAAATATGTAATTTCGTTTGCTCCATTAGAAAAAAATAATTGCATCTATCTAATTGCAATATATGAACTTGTAGACTTACTGAAAGTTGTTTATGTAAAAAGTGGTGTAACGTTGTAAAGAGTGGCTACAGTGAATATATTGAAATTCGCTTTTGTATCCTGAAAAGATAACCAGCATCCAATATTAGGTAATGTTCGATATAAATAAAATGTTCGATAAAATATTCTAGCACTATTGTTTGAAACAAGAGATGATTAACAATCAAGTGCTGCTTACAGTTTAAAGAAGACTGTGGCAGAAATTTAAGATTTTTATGGATTTTAGGATTTATAGAACTAGGTAATCGATTAATCACACATAACAACATATGTTGTTGGCTTAAATATTTTTGTTGATGATTCAACGAAGTATTGGAGTTTAAGCTTGGCGGTCAAGGTTGTTTGGCTTTAAATTTGTCTTACATGTGTCAAAACTTAAATAAGGCCAAAATTATTAAAACTTATTCTTTATCTCCTCACAGAATTATACAATAATTACAATAAAATTAACAAATCGATTTTGCCAGCCAGTTAAAAATGAAAAGTATTATTATTTCATATCATCAAATTTAAAAATATGTAAAAAGGAATATAACTAGCTATAATAAAACTGGAAAACTTGCGTTTTAATTAATGATCTTTTTAATGTACGTTAAGAAATAAATTTACGCTTGCAGCAAATTACAATTTACACTTAATCTTGATTCAGCAATTTGTGTGAAAACACTTTAAAATCAGATGTTACGCCGTTTTAAATTGGCCACAATATATTATTTTCTGTGTATATTTTTTTATTACTAAGGGGATTAGTGCTAGATACGTCTTAAATTTTAACGTCCACATTAAAACTGCCGATTTAAAAAAAAAATATCACATCTTGATTTACTTAAAGTTGGGGAGTATTGATTAAATATATATTTTTCTAATGTAGTTGTAGATATATTATTTAATTTTTTAAACGTAAATCTAAATACTGCTTTTCAGTGAAAATTCAAAATTAACTTACTTTTAATGCTGAAAAATATTGACAAAAAATAGTATTTATGTCCCATTGGCTATTCTTGCATCTTTAGGTACATCTCTTTTCAAAATACCTCTATTTGAATACAACCTCTCATTCTATTTCAAATACTTTGCTTTAGTTCATCTTTCTTGAATTTTCTTAGTCCTGTTATATTTACTATCATTCTTCATTATCTATGTTTCACAACGCATTATAATAAATGATCAAAGCTTCACCATAAGATTTTTACGTTTCGTTATATCAAAATTAAAAAAGAAACCATCATAAGATCACTTCATTGTAATTAATATTATATAGTTAGGTCTATTGTGCCTTGGAGCTTTAAAAAACCTAAGTCAACGTAATCCCTTCTAAGTCAACATAATAAAAAATCCTAAAAATGCGGCTATTAGTGTCGCATTTTTTGATAATTGCAAGTAAATCAAAACCTATAGGGTACGTCTCGTTGACCTAGAATCACGAAATTTGGTGAAAAGTAAGATCTCACAGTGCAAGTACAGGAAAAAATCATTAATTATAGGTATATCAATTAAAAACATATTTTTTTGAAATATGAGCCTCTGAAAGATAACGTAGATAATATGTTTTCTTTCCAGCCATTTATGTTGCACATTTTGCCACTCACAAATAAATCATAACTTATAGAGTGCTTCCCGTTGACCTAGAACTTTGAAATTTGGCGAGAAGCAAGGTCTTACAGCATACGTAAAGTAAGATGAATACGAAAATCGTTAATTTGTAATTATATAGTATAAATGGCGCTTGTAAAGATAGTAAGCAATACATTCTGTTTTTAAAAAAAAATTGTTAATAGTTAATAATATTATGTACCATTAAATGTTTATAAATACCTGTATGTATACGGAACTCGCGATGTGAATTTTGTTCGTACTTGATAGGTTTTATTTACGTTTAATCTCTATTTGATATGAAACTAAGTTTCTATTTATTCCTTCCCTCATTTATTTACGAAATTTTTGTGATTTCCACAAGTACATTTTTCATACCTTGATTTTGCAGGCAATTAATTTAAAATAGAAAGCTTATCATTTCAGAAGACAGTTCAAAGTAAACAAAAAAAAGATGTAACATATTTCCGAAAACAGGAAAAATGGTCCAGAATAAGTCAACCTTAATGAAACTCTCCTTATTGAAACTTATATTGGTGATAATTTAAATTAATTGGTTACTATAAACTAATTTACATTTGACTTGATGTGGCGTTTTATGAAGTGTTCCCCTATTTTTTTTGCAATTGCTTGAACACAAGTTTTATTAATTTCATTAAATTTTTTTTAGATCCATATTTCGGTTTACTGTGCAAACTGTGGCTCCCTACATTGCATGATTTACAAAAAACATAGGTTTTGACAGACACCGAGTTGATTCCACAAATGTTTACGTTCCAGCTTCGGCAGGGAATAATAAAAACAACTGAAGCCAATTACTAGAAAGATGCGTAATTGAATGTTTCCAAGTAATAAATATAAAATCACATTTACTAACTGCTGAGTATAAATATATCTAGCTTATATTATGTTCTCGGAGTTTATCAGCCACCTACCTTATTCTTACCTTTGTTGCCATCACCTCGGATTTTATACATTATTTTTCATATTGTGGAATGCTATTTATTCATAATTAGTTAAAGATATTGAACACTAATTTGAAATAATAAGTTAAAAATAATATTCTGTTAGCAAATCTTAATATAAATCTAATGTTAAGCAAACTAAATGTTAGCAAATTTTAATATAAAGCCAATGAAACTATTAACCGGCTCAACGTAGAGTTTGTGAGTGGGAGTTAAAATTAAAGTGAAATTTCTCTCACAGTTGTGATTATTCCAATGAAATAAAAATTAATAATCTCTTATTTTATGCTATTCTTTAGCTACGTTAGTCTTTTTTTCAGGTTTTAGTATAATAAATTACGAGCAGAAAATGAAGCCACTCAAGAATTAATTAGAGTTTACAGACGAGAACTACTACCACTCTGTTATATTCGGTTAAGCTTAGAAAATTGACAGTCACTTATCCATATATTATATAACTAGCGTGACCCGTGCAAAGTCTTCGCATTATTTATTCCATTATGAAGCTCAGATGACAGATCAAACAAATATTTTACTAAAATTGACCTATAGAGGCGCAAGTATCAAAAGCATTGAGCTAAAGCGCCACTTTATTTATACGTGAGTGGATTTGAATTTAAACAAAAATTTTACCGACCGTCAATCATATTGACGTTGAGCCGTTACATGGCAGCATTGCTGTTTTGTGTATATAATTTTAATAATTAATTAATTTGCAAAAACAATAGCAATAATAAATTTTTTAGTTGTGGATACCGGTAGATCAAGCAATTATCTATAAAATGATATATAATTTATGTGGATTAGTTGTGAGGTTTTTTCTAAAAAGGGAGTGTAACATCTTAACCTTAGCGTATTAATATATATGATGATGATGATGATGATGATGATAATGATGATGATGATGATGATGATATAAGACGTAAACCACTTCAGAAAAGATTTTGATAACCAATATAAATTTTTCATAAATGCAACAAATTTCGTTTACTTTCGATTCTATTCGGTAACAAACTATGAAGTAGATTGAATTGAAGACCTAATATTAAGTTTTAGTAAAAACTATGCAACAGCTTCTTCTCTTAGGGTTAAAAATATCCTAAATATTTCGTACAAATTTTTATTTTATTTTCAATGTTTTGTAATTATTTCATAACGACTTCTTTCGTAAAACATTAGATATATTTATGAAATAATTTCGTAATTATTTGTTTCCTATTTCGATAAAAAAATATTGAAATATCTATTTCTGTCGAACTAACCGATTTGACATTATGATTTATATGATTAAAAAGCAATGTAGAACAATTAGCAACAACCTAACCTAACTTAAACTAACCGATTTGACATTATGATTTATATGACTAAAAAGCAATGTAGAACAATTAGCAACAACTTAACCTAACTTAAACTAACCGATTTGACATTATGATTTATATGACTAAAAAGCAATGTAGAACAATTAGCAACAACCTAACCTAACTTAAACTAACCGATTTGACATTATGATTTATATGATTAAAAAGTAACGTAGAACAATTAGGGCGTAAAGTTGCAAAAGCGTCGGTTGCAGCGCATTTTTTTTGTATAAACAAAAACAAAAACCATCATCCGATATTCGGTGTATAAATCCATAAAATGGTTTTTATATTTAACTCTGCTACTGTTCGATAATCTGCAGTCTGTTTGTTATGTTTTCGTTAACTTTGCTTTTATTGGGGAATAGGAGAAGTGTCAAATTCACATCGATCTGAAACATGATATTTTTCAAACGGCAATTAAAAATTGAAAATGCAAAATGAAGCTTCCCCTCTCGATGAGATACGCAAAAACATACTTTTTTGTACCCACTTTTGCATAAACCACATTTTTTAAATATTTTGCTATATGTTAATTAAGATTTCTATGTAAACTTACACTTCTAAATTTTACGCATATATGCCTATAGACACTGAGTCTGTGTCGATCAGATAGACGGGCATTAAATCATCCGCAACACATTATCTTTATTATATCATCGTTGCGTTTGTTAGAACATACCTGGAGGCGGTACTGATATTTACCTTCATTAGAAGTAATTAAACCGTACTGATGTTAGCACTCACGTTGTGTGGACAGTTCATTGAGTTGCGTAGGTAAAGTGTGGATTAAATTTTAATATAACCATCACACACGTTTCTGAATTAAACAAAAATTTTTAAAATGTCAAATGCGCAAAGTTGTGTGTCGAGGTTAATTTAAATTGTGATATTTAACATTTTTGAATAATAACGAAGCGCATTGTCAATGCACATTTTTTAAATATCCTTTATCTTCTTATAAACCAATTTCAGTGTCAGACAAACCAAAGCACGTAAATGGATTTAATATAATACAATCCTTGAGGTGTCACAGTTGAACACAAAAATTTAAACTGTACGAAACGGGAGTGTTCCTGAAACTAGTATTTTAATATCAGGTTTAGACAGTTTGTACATAGATTTTTGCAGAGTATAATATAATACAATAAAATTTTTCAAGAGATATGACATATCTTATCCAAAATACGATCCGAAACTTTTTAATTTCTCGCGATCTGTGTATTAACAGCGTGCAAGTTAATTGCTCCTAAAGAAAAGACATGAGAGTGGTTATAATTATCTGCGCTAGTAAATACCACGATAATGAAATAAAAACCACAAGACATAGTGAAATAAAATATTCACAAACCAAGGTAAGAGGGCATAAGCTTATGACATAAACAATGCACTTCTCTACTAGAAGATAGATGGTACATTTGAGGTATTGGAAAATTTGTAGTTATACGTCTGTACTTATTTATTTAATTCTTGATTTGCAGCTTTTAATGTAAACCATTAATACATATGGAGGATTTAATGGTGTGAAAGCAATCTCTTACAGCCAGTAGAAAGAAAGTATTAAGATAAATGGTATAGTGGTAGACTGCAATGTAAAAGAAATAACTTATAAATAAGCATTCATTTGCACATACCTATTCATATACACATTTACACATATATGTACATTTACATACATATATATATATATATATATATATATATATATATATATATATATATATATATATATTAAACTCGTACACATAAATCTTCAAATGGTATGGATTGAATAAATAACATTAAAATAATTTTTTTGCATAAAAAAATATGTATACTTGCTGTTATTGGAGCAACATGTTTATTTTCATATACATATAAAATTATTTATATTTTTAGTATTTAAATAACCTTGTTTTTTATTCTCTACTTTGTTCACATGTAATTTCTTTTATTTGCTTATCTATTCTGAAAAGAGCTTCGATGGCTTTTTAAAAAAAACTTTTGGATTCGGCTCGAATTAATTTTTTTTAATAATGGAAACACAACGGAAAACATGATTATTCAAAACCATTCCTCAAATATGCATATAAAGGCAGAAGATTCGCGTTTTTCTAGATATAAAATATACACACACACTATATACATATATATATATATATGTGTGTATATATATATATATATATATATATATATAAATATATATATATACATATAAATATATATATATATATATATATATATACGGCCAAATCAAGGGGCTCTAGCACAAATAAAATTTAAACGATGACATTTTTCAGAAAATTAAAAATAATATTCATAATTATTTGTCATCCTTTTCGAATATACGATACTTGCGCACATTATTCAGTGCTGCTCAGGGCAATAACCCGCGAACAGTGGCGAAGACACCTAGCTGCCCGGATAAGAACTGCGCTCCAGGCAAATATTAGGTATGTTAAGCAGAGTTATGTACAATATTTTTTCCTTGCACTTAATTAGAAAAAGGACGTGTTTTACGTTTTATTTCCTTGTCCGTTCCTTGATCTTGTTCCTTGATCTTGTGATCTTGTTTATAAGCTATAACCATCTGACTGACGTATAAATAGCATTGCCCCGACAACAGAGTTCCATAACGGACGAAAACCTGAAGATGTTAATATATCTATAGGATTCTGAAAAATTAATTAACTGCGTTGTTGGACGTGGTTTGTTATCAGCGATCCAAATGACAATTTTAAGTAGAAAATGATTTGTCTAATGGTTTTGTGATATCAGCTATATATACAACAAGCCTTCATTAAATCCTCTCACGTTATCATAAATTGTAAATTATAATTTAGGGTTAAATTTCCAATAGCTATTGGAGCTGAAACTGTTGTTATTGTGGCGGTGCGAGCTAAAGATTGCAAACCCCTTTGCATTGCCCTATTTTAAAATATTTGTCACGTAGCTTACGCTTATGAACTTAAAGAAGATAGAATTTAATCTTTATGAGCTTAGGTTCACGAAAATACTTACATAGGGTTACTGAGAATGAAATAAATGAAAAAAAAAACTGTTAAATATGGACGGAAGTTGGACTGTGGGAAAGAAACTTGTTTTAGAAACTTTATAGAATGCAATGACAAGTGTTATGTGTGTAACGCAATGTTAACTTATTTTATTTTTTAAGATTATCAACGTACGTGGTTAAAATTTTGGAGAAGAAAAGACATTCTGCGAAATGCTTTGAAAACTCTTGTATAGTTAAACAAACGCCGAGTTAAAAATTTATTACCGAACATTTTCGATTTCATCTTAAAATACCTTATCTTTAAACTTTTGTAAAATAACAGTTTATATTCCATTCGATGGAAGGTAAAAAAAAATTAAACAAGGTTTCTCATCTTTTCTACATTTTCATATAATTTAATAAAACCTTCCCTCATTCTGTATGAGGCTGAAAGAAATATGGGTAACATCATAACATACAGATTGGTGGGGGAAATTATGAGGGTTTGGTTTTTGCAGACTAAATTCGTAATAAAACCCTATATTATCTTTAAAAATAGTATTATTAAACCTGTTTCATTCTGAATACGAATGAAAAAAATGTATGAAATTTTTTCATCATTCTTTTCCAACATGACGTTTTTTTTAATTATGTCGCTTCATTGAGAACGACGTACCTAATAAAAAAATATGTGGAAATGTGGAACGGAGAGAGAAAAGGGTGAAAGGATTATCTAGGATATGATATAAAAGTGACAAAATATATAGATATCGATGGTCACGAATCTCTAGTCATTTTAATTGTGACCTATATCCGAAAATATTATAGCGTATTTTGAAACTGAAGTTGAACAGAATACAAAGATTTTGATGCCATAAATATTTTAATTGCCCTTTATCTATCTGAATTTTGAAACTTTGCCTATAAAATTAGTTATAGATAAGAAAATAATTAAATCCTTTATTTTACCAATTCGTGAATTAGCAAATATTTTAAGTGTTTATAATATATATATATATATATATATATATATATATATATATATATATATACATATAATTGTATATATGGTAAAGATAATCATAGAAAGGTATATAGAACAAGGTATAAGAACGATATGCCAATATAAAGTTCTGATCATTGATGATATGTGAATATCATTTTATGCGAAAAGATTTAGAATAATTTTTGCTTGTGGAATAAATTGTTCAGAGATGCGTAAATAATAAACATACATCTATAATCCTGGAATGTAGATATAATTAGCTCAATTTCGCTTTATTATCATGCATTTTCAAAATTAATATTCTCCAGCGCTGCTGAATATTTTACTCAACTTTCAGATAAATGAGATAACAGATCGAAAACTTTTATAAGTAATAGAAGAACTCATAGTGGTTGTTCTTCAATTTCTTATGCATATCATGTTACGATGAACGTAAAGAACTCTCTGCACTTATTCTTTGATTACTTTTATAAATTATTTCCTTATCAGGGGCATAAACAACTTGATTTAAGGCTATAAATTTTATATATTTATGGCTATAACCTACGGCTATAACCTGAAGAAATATTATGATTTTTTTCATCATCAGGTTATGATTTAAATCGCTCTACGAAAACAATTCGATTAAAATGAAAGATTTTTATGAGAAAAGAGTTATATGACCGCACCATATTAAAGTTTTATTAAATATTTAATTTATGAAAAATCGAATATTATGTATTTAAAGCACGTTTCTTGAATAGCATGCTTGATTTCAGTGAATTTATTGGTCGGATAAAATAGCTTCACCAATATTATTTTGAAAAAACAATTTCAATCATCTTTCTCGTACTGTTCGAAATTTTCATATATTGCATTCACTGAAAATTTCATATATTTTGGTTAATCCGTTTTGAAATTCGAAGTATATTACACATGCAAACATTACTTTATGAGTGCTGATTTTTACATGAAACAAGGTAATCACGATTGTGATCTCAGAAAAATGAAATTATATCAGAAAAATGATGCAGAAGCAGGACTGATGCAATTGTCAAAAGGTAAACATGTAGGGAATGAGAGAAACTAAGGGTATTTACTGCCAAGCATTTGCTGAAACTGAAAGTAAGCATTGACTCCTGACAGAATATAATTTATGATAAAATAATGACAAGCATTTGTTTATACTGAAAGTAAACATTCACTCCCGACTCCTCACTCCCTTTTGTAAGGAAATTTATTATCGACTCAGCAAAGACTATTCAGTTACTTTAAATGCTGAAATTGCTCGTAAATATGTCCTCCGTGTCTCCATTTACGCTTATTAATTTACGTATGTATTACAGTTTCTTAACTGCGTTCCTCTATTTTATCTTGATATCGATAATTGACTTTATTGCTCACTTGTCATATACTGACGGTTCATTTGTAAATCTAATTATTATGAAATAAAATTAAATTTATAAATATATATATATATATATATATATATATATATATACGCGTAAACAAGTATATAAGTGTAGTTCTCATATCATTTTATAAAAACACTGAATTAAATATTTCGCAAAGTATTTGTAACATATTTTTTAATATAAATTCTGCATGAAATAAATGTAAAAAGAAATATATTAAGTTTCTTAGGAAATATATCTCACGGAAAGATAAATATTGATTTTATTTTCCCTTGAAATGTTCGCGGCACTACAATGAACTTCTTTTATATATCTATTAATAAGTGAATAATTTAATTTCGTAAAAATTTTGCGCAAATTTTACAAAAATATATTAATACTTTTAAAACTTTACCATATCTGAAATTATCATAAGAAAAATTACTACATTTATTAGGGAAAAATAAAGAAATGTGTGGATTCTTGTCCAAATAACAGAACAGAGAAAGACCTAGCCCTTCGCTGATTTACGAGAGTTGAAATTCATTGAGGTAGTTGACTTTTTCAATAGGTTGATTTAAAGTCGACAAAATTTTTCACGTGTAAAATTTTTCCTTTAAATTTATGTAGAGTCATGTCATGTAGAGTTATGTAGAGTTAAAATTTTATTTCAATCACCCTGTGTTGTAAAGTGTCTGCGCTATTGAATTGAGTATTAATAGCGATTATGAGAGTCTAATGCTTGCCGAAACAATAATCTAATATCACTAAAACCACGTAATGCCTAGGGATATTTAGTGATAAAATAATTGTAGTTTCAGTTATATTTGGGTAATTAATGGAATAGCTTTGATCGATTATTTTGCGTTAAGTTCGTGTCGATTCTCCTTTTCTTTGTTAACAACACTACACACATGATGTTCGAAAATAAATTCTGCTTCTCTTTAACATTTAAAAAAATTCATTAGATAATATAACCCGATTTAAATTCACTTTCAACCTAAAATTTTAAAAAATTGGTCAAGTTATTTAAGAGTTAACAATTGGTCAAATTAATTAAGAGTTATTAAGTTTTAAATGCTAAAATTTAATGGTCCTAAATGTTAATTGGATAGGAAATTATATTAATTTATTTTGTACTTAATAATTCATGTTTTAATTAAAAAAATCTGCTTAATTAAGATTAAAACAAAACAATTTTACGTCGAGTAAAATTTTCTGACAGCATAATGTACTTGGCATTATTTTCCTGTAATACTCTTAATCATGTCAAAATATATTTAATTGCTAACAGAATTGTTCTAGAACAATATTGCCCATTTCTAGTTTTCAGGTAAATCTATCTCTGGATGTCCTTTATTGTAAATAAATTTATTTGTTCCGTTAAAATCATTTGTTATTTTCTTTTATTAATTTAAGTATAAACTTAATAAAAGCATCACATTTATACTTTTTGATAAGGATATCAAAATTAGGTTAACAATAAAATATTACAATTATTTAATTTAAAGACAACGCAATATATGATGATTGTTACGTGTAGAAAAAAACTTACTCACAGTTTAAGAAGTTAACATGTAATATAACTGGTATAATTACAACATACAAAGCATGCCCTATCTTGGAAGGACTTACTCCAAGGCGCACATACAAAAGTAGTTTTACATTATCGTTCATTTTATCATTAACAACTATTAATGTCAAATTAATTGAAAAAAAGGTTGTACATTCCATAATACTGGAGGTATTGTTTGATAAATGTATTAAGTGGTTTACGGTTGAGGTAATATGTTAGCATATATATTTTAATATATAGTACATGTCTATAATAGAGTCAAGTTGACATAGATAAAAAAGTAACTGATATATATCCTATATATATAAGTAACTGATATATATCCTATGCTTTGCTATAAAATTTCATTTCAATGACCTATTTTTATAAAGTTTCAAAATATTTATTAAAAGTAACCTACTGATATAAAAATGAACAAGACTGGACACACCGAGAATAGATATAGACGTGTAACCACGAATACTTCAAGTTCACAAATGTAATTGAACATTTAGTTCTCTGTTCAAGTGGAGGCTTGCATTTTTTATATTATGTCTCAAGTTCACGTTGTCTCTACCTTGCTTCGAATTGTGTATAAGCCTTGTAGTATAACGTTATAGTCCACTATGTTCCATTATCTTTATTTCATCATTGTAGTGTTTATTAATGCAGATATATACCGAAGCTCTCATGTATCTTCATTAGGAGCTATTTATTTGCCCAGATATTAACACTCAAATTAAGTAAACTATTCGTTCTATTGTTATGTGCGAGTATAATTTTAAATACTATAGCTACTTTCTGTATTAGTAAATATTCAATTAATAAGATATCTTTTAAAAACCGACTTAAAAAAAGCAAGTATTAAAAAGTAAAAAATAATTACCTTAAAATAGGTACCTACTTATCCTCAATAAATAACTAAGTTACTTATTTTTGAAGTCGGTGCCGACATTGTCGACCAATTCAAACAAATTAAAAATTTAATTTAATTTATAATATAAATTTAAAACCTTGACTTCAAATGGACTCACAATAGGAAATAGATTTATAAAGGGCGTATTAATGATATAAAATTTTACATTTATTTAAGTTAGTAGTGCTGGCGCCGCCTTAAAAAATACGTAACTTATTTATTTATTGCGAATAAGTAGGTACCTATTTTGAGTTAATTATTTTTTACTTTTTAATACTTGTTTTCTTAGAGTCGGTTTTTTTAATATTTTATTTCAGAATTTTTAGTGATTAGTAATAATAATTATTACACTATAACTAACATTCAGTTATTTTATTAATATAATATTACATAATTATTAAAAATCACCGGTAAACGCTATTGTAAATATGATTTTATCTTTGTCTAAATTTAATTATTAATAACATGCGGAAAAGAAGCGATAGTAATTAGCTGTCAGCCGTTGAGGAGTTCCGTCCTCCGTATCCGAAGTCAAATATCAGATTTTGTAAAGCAACAAATACCACTTGTAGAGTTCGGTTCTCCACGTTCGGAATCCAAAATAAGATTGTGCATAGTAATAACTAAAGTGACAATTAACCGGTAGCAAATATATTGAATCACAATTGATTTACTACCAACCGTTAATGAGTTATTGAGCATTATTCATCTTCAAAACTCAACATCAGACCTTGATCTGGTTGCTGGTGCTATTATTTTGCAATATAAAAACTATCGGTAATAAATATCTTGAATTCCGGTTAATTTACTACCATCCAATAAGGAGTATCATTCCATCCTTTGTTCATTTCCGTAACGCATCATCAGACTCTGACATGATCGATGGTGTAGATATTTTGCAATACAATTAGCAGCAAATATCTTGGTTGCCAGTAGAAACTATTATACCAGTAGCAAATATTTTGAATCATGTGTAATTTACGACCATCCGTTAAGGAGTTCCATTGTTCATCTCCAGAACTCATCATCAGGCACTAATCTGATCGACGATGTAGTTATTTTGCAAAGTAATAGCTACTAGTAGCAAATATCTTTAATCACGGTCGATTTACTAACATCCTTTAGTGAGTCTCTTGATCATTGAATGAATTTATCTTGTAAAACGGTCTAGTTATTTTGACTTGGTAAACGGTCTAGTTATTTTGCAAAGTAACAACTACACGGAGCAGATTTTAAATCACGTTTAATTTACAAACAATGAAACACCTCCATTGTTCGTCTCCAGAATTCCTCATGCGCCCCTGAACTGGTCGAGTTTATAGTTATTATGCAAAGTAACAACAGCTAGTAGCGAATGTCCTTAATCAAGATTGATTTTATTAGATCCGTTAAAGAGTTCCATTTTTTAGCTCCAGAACTTATCATAACCCTGACTGGGTAAGTGGTATAGATATTTGACAAAGTAATAATTACCCGTAGCAAATATTTTGACTAAAAGTTGATTTACTGTATTTGTTAAGGAGTTTTGTCGTTTATTCCCGAATTCCATCATTAGATCATCATCAAATTTGTATTTATATTTTTATCTTTAAAGTGCCATCTTTTAACATAACAAAAATCATCGAAATCCGTCCAATCGGTAAAGAATGATTGCTGAACATAAATAAAAAGAAAAGATTCGGACGAATTGAGAATCTCCTCATTTTTTGAAATCAGTTAAAAACAGCAATTATAACATTTTATAGATTGTATTTTAGATTCCCGATCTATTTTTGGCAGTTTTGTTGGAGAATAACTGACCAGTAACAATATCACTACATACAAATTGTCTAAATATTTACATACTCTTAAAATAATTCTGTCACCAGTCTATTACAATATTTAACCATCTTAAGTTTAAAATAAAACATTAATTTTGGAAGTACGTCAATCTAGTACTACTCCAACTTTTACATACTGATGTTTCAAGGTAAATATTAATTTCGATCTTTTTATTTATGTATCTATTTTTGTTTTTCATTTAATGCTAATAATTTATGCTAGATTTAATGAACTCTTGTTATCAAGTGTTTTAACTGGTCACAAAAAAGGAGGTTCTCAATTTGACCCTTTTTTTTGCATCTTGAACTAATTTTGATAATTATTTTTTTATTTAAAAGAGTATGCTTGCTTAAAAAAATTATTTATGGGCTTTTCAATGGACGTCAGTACAAAATGCGTATTTAAAATTAAGTTATACTGAGTACTTTAAAAAAGAAATGTTGCGGTACAAATGGTGTCATTGTTAAAGGATTTTAAAGATAATTTTTTGCAGGATAGAAATAGTTTTGGATAAATCTATCGTAATTATGATTAAGCTCTCAAAATGAACTCAGGAGATATCTCGAACATCTTCTCAAAGGACCAGGGTAAAAGGCTCCCTCAGGGAGACAGGGTTTAACATCATTTAACACATATTTATTTGTACTTCATTAGCAGATGGTGGCCAGGTCCTTGTGATGGTGGTAGAGTTTAATGATATAAGTCCTCAAAAGTAACGAATAGAATCATCGATTTTGTGCTCGTTTGACTTACCTTGATCATAAGTGGTAACCAGAATTTGATGATGGATTCAAAACATTATGACAGGAACTTCTTAATGATAAATAGTACATTTACTGTGTTTAGGCTTATTTACTTTCTATGAACGATCCCTTACCAGTAATAGTCAGGATCTGATTATTTTCGTTAATAGCATGTAACTAGCGTGACCCGTGCGAAGTCTTCGCATTATATCAATTTGCGTGGTAGATTATAAATATTTACACATGAGAAAATGAACTCACAGCTGTCATATTAGTTACAACAGAGTGTTCAGAGTCAATTTAATAAATCAAAATAGATTGCAGGTATTCAATTAATTTCTAATTTTGCACACTGCTTATTACGTTTTTATTCCATTATGAAGCTCAGATGACAGATCAAACAAATATTTTACTAAAATTGACATATAGAGGCGCAAGTATCAAAAGCATTGAGCTAAAGCGCCACTTTATTTATACGTGAGTGGATTTGAAATTAAACAAAAATTTTACCGACCGTCAATCATATTGACGTTGAGCCGTTAGATGGCAGCATTGCTGTTTTGTGTATATAATTTTAATAATTAATTAATTTGCAAAAACAATAGCAATAATAAATTTGTTAGTTGTGGATGCCGGTAGAGCAAGCAATTATCTATCAAATGATATATAATTTATGTGGATTAGTTGTGAGGTTTTTTCTAAAAAGGGAAAGTAACATCTTAACCTTAGCGTATTAATATATATGATGATGATGGTTAGAATCTGAATATGAAAGAAGAACTGCAATGCTTACCGCATTGTAGTTCTTCTGGAAGGTGAGCAAGTATTATAAGTATACGGTTGGGCATAGAGCAACTAAGGTGTTGATAGACAGGTAGGTAAATAAGTATGGGTATATACGGGTCACGAAACAACTAAGACGTAAGTAGATACAGCAAATTTGTATAGGTATTTTAGGTAAAGGGATGAAACACTGAAAATCAAGAAGCCGGGATGTTAATATTATTGATATGCCTGAACTTATGTACTCATATATATATACATATATATATATATATATATATATATATATATCTATATATATATATATATATATATATATATCTATATATATATATATATATATATATATATATATAAGAAAATACAAACGTATTTATGTTGATTAAGCACCGCAAATGTCTGTATTTATTTTAATAAATGAGATGTTATTGAATAATTAGTTGATTCATGATATTCTATATCATATGAACTAAAAATGGAAAAATTACATTTTCAACAAAAAATTATTTGACTTCCAGCAAACAATGGGTAAAAATGCACTGAAGGGTATAAAATAGTAAACATATGAGTACTTAATTAGAATTTTGCAATGTAATATTGTTCCTAAATTTAAATGAATTTGCATAATACTTGCATTAGGGGTTTTTGAAGTTGGTGCCAATTCGAATGTGACTTTTTTGTGTAGACGTACGTGACCTAAGAGGCGAATCCTAGGTACCGAATTGTGATTTTAAAATATTGCGAATATAAATTAATGAGCTTTTATTTTTATATGCATATCGATAAATATTTTTGCTTATGGTAATGTCACCTCTTCCTGCAGTGTTTATGGTAAATTGCAATTCTTTTATTGAATTGCCTCTTTTTCCTGATCAATAACATCAAGACTACTGTGGCTCTTTGTTCGAATTCCAAAATTCAGGAATATATCATTAATCAACTACGCGGTTCTACCAGTACAAGAATAATTCAACAGTTTACGAGCCCAAAAGTCATAGTGTCGAAATAGATCAATACTTTGAAATAAAAAGTAGGCTGTTAAAACACTGAAACTTATGAACACGTAAATTGGGAAATAGACAAAGTGAAATGTGAGGAAAAATGTCTTCAAAGAATCTATTGATACTAATAGAAAAATAAACGGCCTGCGATAATTATTCCACGTGAAGGTTTGTCGTTAAAACTTATCTTCAATACAAGGAATTTTGGAATTATGTCAAACGTAATGAAACAATTTAACTTAAAAGGCGATCTAAAGGCGAAAGTTAAAATTATTTTAGTGGTTGACTCATTTCTGTTTGTTCATATTTAAGACCCTCAAATTTCAAAGGAAGTCTAAAAAAATTCAATATCTCGACGATACCGGCTTCTTACTGCGGTATGTCAAAATGTAGAAAAAACTACGTTAACAAAATTATAACCAAGGCACACAAATTTTCAAATATACATTTTTCGGCTGATGAAGAATATCTGAGAACAATGTTACTCTCAGGTTTACTGTAATCATATAAGGCATCAGGTCTACTGGAATCATATCATGGCGATCAAAAGTTCGGGCATGAAAATAAATGCAGTTCAGTAAGATGAAAATTCTATAAGATATTAAGATATATTAAAGCGGTAGCAATGAATTTGTAATAAATAAAAATTTCAAAGAAAAAAAGTACAAAAAAAGGAGTACTTTTTGTATTTTAACTGCAACTAATTCAGTCATAGAACAGCCGAATGTAGATTCAAAGAAAGGGAAGGAAACTCAAACCATGAGAATACAAGCCAAGCTACCGCCTTCACGGCTCCAGTTAATAATACTGAGGCATGATGCACATTCGCATGATTCTCATGCACATAATAAAGCAAAACTGTATTTCTCAAAAGAACACGAATAGCCACCTCAATTTAGCAACGGTAACGACGCCGCTTGTCACGACGATCAAGGTAGCGAACGACAGCCACCGTCAGTGAAAATCTCCGGTCAAGTGAGCCTTGACGTCCATAATGGTAAAGGTCAGCACAACAAAATTATATTAAACTAAGTTTTATATGTGCCTGATTTAGCAACTAATCGATTTTCAGTCAGTCAAGTCATCAAAAATTGTGGCCAAGTAAAACTCATTACTAAGGTTTGCTTCATAATAAATGGAAACAATGAAACTGTAGCCACTGCTAGTTTACTCAACAACATGTGCAGATTAAATACATGTAGTAACGTTGCCTACATATCAGATGTTAATAAATTTGGCGTTTTCCTGTATCATCAGTTTTCGGATCATTTAAATTTTTACTATCTTGAAAAACTAGTAGAAAATAGGAAAGGTTTACAATTATACCAAAAGATAATGGGCTTAGATGTACAACATATTTAGAGGACAAATTAGCAGGACAACTTTAAAAATATAAAGGTTCAAAATACACAAAAGTACTAGACTTGGTGCACTTGGACGTTTGTGGTCGGATAGAATTATCAAGATACTTTTTGACAATTATAGATCATTGTTCAAACAAAGTCTTTGTTTACTTTCTGTATATGAAGTCAGAAGTATTATTCAAAGAATTTAAAGATCCAGTTTGAAATCAATCAAATAGCAAAATTAAGGGCTCAATACAGTAAAAGGACTCGAATATATAAATGAAGACTTTTCAGAATTCATGGAAAGGGCTAAAATTATACACCTGAATAAAACGAAGTAGCCAAAAGAATTAATCGTGCACTAATTCTAAAATTAAAGTGCATGCTATTCGACACAAACCCCCTGAAACAATATTGGGATGAAGCAGTATTTATGTATACTATCTTGCTAACAGAGCTCTAATCCGAACCCTGGCCTACAAAACTCCTTAGAAAATATAGTCAGGAAAGTCTCAGAATAATGTCCGTAACCTGTGAATATTTGGACGTGAAGCAATGATTCATCTGCAAAAGAGAAGACAAGGAAATGGGATTGAAGAGTAAGGAAGGCGACTTTCGCTGTATGCTGTAAAAAAAAAATTATATTTCGTTAAATCTTACTGAGTCAAAGTGCAAGCCGAGCACATCTCGCACTTCGGACGACTCTAAAAGCACGTCACAAAGACACTCACAGATTGTGAGTTTGGAGGAGACGACATACTTCAGAAGGAGTTTTCGTCAAGTAGAAGCCTATCTGTGTCAAATCTAAAAGTCCGACATCGTTAAATATGACATTAATGTCAAGAAACCAACTAATATAATCAGAAAACAGTTACTTTTGTTATATTCAAGGTTTGGTTAACCACATCTTAAATTGTGATCCTGTTTGCTACAGAAGCGGAGATCATAACAGCCAGTGCAGCCACCAAAGACGCAATACGATTGAAGCAGCTATTGTGTAACTTTAGTGAGTTCAATCAAAAGTCTGCGCTTAAATATAGATAGTAGAAATGCCATAAGGGTGATAAAAAATGACGAGTTTAACAGAAACTGCAAACATACAGACATTAAGTACAAATTTGTAACTGAGAAACTAAATGAAAACACTCTATAATTGAATTATGTAAATACAATTAATCAATGTAAAGATATTTTTACAAAAGCCTTATTAAAAAAAATTATGTCAAGGAAAGAGTAAATTGGATTAATAAAATAGTCTTATTAATGTTTTATTAGCCGGAGTAAGTTTAACAGCTTGCTATTTCATATAATTATTTATTTGAATTTTACTATAATCAATACCAAGCTCAGTAAACACAGTCAAAAATGTATTTTGTATAAGAACAGATTAAGAAAAAATTATATATGTAAAATGAAAAATCTAAAGTGTGAAACCCTATATATAAAACCAAATCTTAGGTAATATAAAATATAAGATGAAAAATGTACAGAGTAAAGCACTATATGTATATATAGGGCACTATATGTATATGTATGTATATATACGCACATGCTTGGGTAAGGTAAAAGGTGAAATACAAAATGTAAGATAAAAAATGTAACGTGTAAAATTCTATGTGTAAAGCTCAAGCTTAGGTAAAATTGATTCATAGCCTTGTATATAATTATAAACACAAAGTGTCAAATGGAAGTGTTAAGTTTAAACTTAAGAAAAGTTAGTTGCATACCCTTGTGCGCAGTTGTAAACGTGAAAAGTTTATATGTATGTGCAAAATTTAAACTTAAGTAAAATTACTTTCATATTAGCTGGGTGTGTTAATGCAATTATGTTTAAAGGTATTTAGTGACATGTAAAACAAATTAAGTGTGAAGTTAAAGAAAAATTAAAATAAGATTAAAAATTTACTAATATGGAAATTTATATCTGTCAGGAAGTTAGGGGGAGTGTAGAATATTTTTGCTTATGGTAATGTCGCCCCACCTTGCTTAGTCTGTGGTATAAGATATATCAACCGTAACTCCGTCATTGCACTTCCTCTTTTCTCTGTTCGATAACATCACAAGTTGCGATGGCTATTTGTCCGGATTCCTAATCGAGGAATATTTTATTACTCAACCATGCAAATGCCCCAGCTCAAGAATAATTCAGCATTTATGAACTTAATGAGTGACAACAAATTAAAGTACATAAAATTATGTTTATCCCTCTAATTAACACTTAACGAATGGAAGAAAGTTATATCAGTCTGAGTTCCTAATTATAATTTGTGTTACAGTCATATTTTTTGTTTATATATTTGTAATTATCTGAAGTCTGTATAAAGTTTTATAGGTAAACGAATTCTGTATCACTTTCTTGAGAGCTATATTTTTTTTCACTCAATATTCATCATCGTCACTGAAAACTTTAACCATAACTTTTAATTAAAAAAGGAATCTCGCTGGATGTAGAGGTATCTATTTATTTACCATTTCACTTAACTAAAAGCGTTGATGTAACAAGTTGCGAGTAGTTTGCACTTTGTGTTGCATTAAACCTACTTTGAATGTAAAAACCTTCAGAACTTATTTAAAATTGAATTAAATATTTCCTTCTCCTTACATTCATAAACAACTTGATTATTGTGTTGACTAAAAATGGACGAAGTTTATATATTTTATTACTAAAATTATAAAACCCATGTTGCGATCTTTTGTCTAATTGCTAAAGTTTCAGGAGAGTATCAATGGTAAATATTGATGGCATTATTGTCAATATTAATGTAAAGAATTAAGAACGATAGTGATATACAGACCCTAATTTGAGGCGTGGAATCCAATAATAAATATTCGGTATTTCTGATATCTTCTTATTTTTTAAGGGTCAATCATCCCGGAACCATCTCGGTGTGTTTTTAAAAATGATGACGTATTCAATAAAAGTAAAATCGTAAATAATAATTTTCTAATAAAATATTCCATTAAAAACTTTCTGGAGGAGAATTTTAAAAAATTAACCAAACAGCGATCAAAAACCAAATTGTCTGATATCCTTGTCTGATATACCGTTTCCGTTCCATAATCTATACACGTAATAAAATTGCAGAACTGGTGTACCGGTATATCTAAAATATTTACGAAAATATTGTTTAGGGGAGCATATCGAAAGTAATCGAGCAAAATAATATAGTATTTGGAATTTTTGTATGTTTGTCTGTTTATGCGTATACTTTTGCACGCTTCACAAAAACAACTGCTGTACCAATTTGGATGGTATTTTAAGAGAAATATAGGTATTAACTAGAAGGAATATTTCGTTTTTAAATTATTGCATTGGTTTACTCCATGGGAAAAACATACATTACATTATATATATTCAAAATTTTATTTATGTTGCTTCAGTACGAACACAATGTAGAAGTTCCTGGCTACATAGTGATTATAGAAATATATATCGTACATATGTACATGAGTATACATATGTACATGAGACGCAACATTGTTTTATATTTAATCAACATATACATTTAAATCGCGCAATAAAATTTTCTATCCGGATATATATTGAAGTAATAGGCATCACCGGGATGAGTACATGCTTGATACGGGAGGTATAGATGCTTGAGTAAGCAATACGAATGCAGAAGGGCAGACGTCATGGTTCGTCGTCTTCGGCACATAATTTTTTTCAATGTTGTATTCCTTATAAGCGTACTTTGTTTCCTTAATTCGTTAAACATGTGAATCTGTTGTCAATATTTATAATAATAATTACTTCGGCATGTTTAGTATTGAGGTGTACAAATTTGATAGATAGGTAATTTATTGTTTATACTGTTTACTTATTCGCACATCACGCAAGAACAGCAATTTAAATGAAGTTTTTACAGATGAAATGCACTGAATCCGATTTAACATAAAGGCTATACTTTTTCACAATTGACTAACTAAATTTATCGCCACCATGTGTGTTGGGTTGATCACAAGCACGGCTTTTGAGGACGCACCGCACCGTGGGGACTCGTGTTCGATTCCCGGCCGTTCGTGGAGCGGAGCTGGACTGATGTTCTGGATGTCTGTAAGAGATTGCTCTCGTAGCAATAAGTCTGCCATATGTATCAATGGATAAAAATAAATTAAAGTTATTAGAGGTTTGACGTTTGAATACAAAGTATATCAACTCAAATAAATGTTTACTTTTATTATTATTCTAATGGATCGTATTGCATGTATTGATTTGATAGTTACCTTAATATTTTATATAGATCCACTCATGAACATAATCGTGGGGGCAGGCAATATATATAAAATAAAATATAATTAATTTTTTTGAGACTTTAAATAATATATAATAAAAATAAATTTATTTAAATGTGTTTATTAGTTTTCACACGAACAGGCAGATAGAGTTTTATTTAAATTTCGTATTTTTATTAAAATCCTAATGAAATCTTAATAAACGGTTAGTAGTTTTAATGTGATGAGCGTGGAAGTAAGCGAGTGGGCAGACAAACACAAACATTCGGAAACGGGCCATTTCTTCTATTTATTTTTTTTAATTTAAAGACTTTTACACTTTTTATTATATAAACATATATTATACATATATATATATATATATATATATATATATATATATATATATATAGACGAATTTCGAAGTAAAAATAATTAATTACTGAATGAAACATTTTTAGTTGATTATTCTCCTTGAAAATTTTAATGTGTTTTAGCGTGATGATCAAAATTACATGAATGAGTAATTGGTTATAAAAATGATTAATCCTGAAAAAAATTGTGTTCAAGTATTGGCTTACTATATTAAGCTAAGCAAAGAGTAATTATACATTTTGGTTGTGGGTATATCGCGATCA
Organism: Druceiella hillmani; assembly: GCA_039881145.1. Classification (NCBI taxonomy): domain Eukaryota; kingdom Metazoa; phylum Arthropoda; class Insecta; order Lepidoptera; family Hepialidae; genus Druceiella; species Druceiella hillmani. The sequence goes on from JAYKKI010000001.1 coordinate 17,667,617, forward strand.
TTACATTTAATTTTCGTAAATTATATTTTTGTAGACCAACGTCGTTGGTGGCATTCTGAGTTTAGTTGATTGGGAGGGTTTTCAAACACATGGAATTAGTTTGTCGAAATTTTGGATTCAAATTGTCAAATATATACAAATTATGCTGAAAATTTTGCAAGTAGGATACTGTACGCTTTCCAGGTCGGCATTCATGTGGATACTTCTCAATCTTCATCTATATTTTTATTTTTTCTTTGAACGAAGTAATACGGCAGCATAATGCACGCGTTAAACCTTAACCAATTATTGTTACAATAATGGAGCAAATATTGCTTTTTTTAGCAAAATTAAAAACACAAAAATCTTTTACAAGTTGCTGTACTTAAAAGTTGAAAATGGAATCTTTATATTGATGCTTTAGGGTTGTTTTTATGTCATGTCTAACTTTTATTACGATTGTCTTGAAATTTGTTACAATAGTCCAATTTTTACGTCAAAATTGATTTCAGGATTTTCTACAACTAATAAATTGTAGAAAACGTTCAAGTAAGGCTTTGTTTACACATTCCAGAATTATTTTTTTTTAATTTTATGGCATATGTTATTGACTTCTGGCCAAAAAATTAGCGAAAAAGCGCTTACTCACCCTTGTGAACCAAAAATTTGAAATAATCGATACTGACCGAAAAATTCAAATTGAAAAGAAGTGAATTCATTTTTTTAAATTCTCAATTTTTTTCTCTCTCTCGCTTCTTAATTTATTGGTCATATATATATATATATATATATATATATATATATATATATATTTATATAGGCATAATTGAGAATCCCTTCCTTTTTCTAAGCTTGTTAAAAAGATTTATTTACATAAGAGTGTATTCTAAAAATCTAACAATACGAAATACAATATATTATCATGCTCTAAATAAAAAAAATAAAAATGACAGAAAATAGATGTCTCAAGGCGTCTATCCACAAATTCTTTACTTTCATAACCGGAAACAAACATTTTATTATCTGCCCAAGTGGACGTGTTAATTGCTTAAATTTTGTTCTCAGTTGACTACGTCTCCACCTTGATCCTCTTTGTAAATGTTTACATCTGCTACTTCCCATTATGTTTGTTAGCATGGACCCTAGCTGCTACTATTATATACCTTTATTAGAAGCAATTAACTCCTACCGTCATTAATATTCACTTCGTGTGGATATTTCAATGAGTTTTGAAAGTAATATGGGGACGAAATTTATATATAATGATTATGTATACTTTCGTACTAAGACAACGCTGATAAAATATCAATTAAATATAGTTAAACATAGACTTACACTTAAATTACGATATCCGACACTTTTATTATGCGTAATGAAGTGTACGGTATTTCTTTTTTAACCTTCAATTTTCTTGATTTTTTTAAAAATAATTTTTATATTCCATCAATAAACGTAATAGTACTCTTGAGGTGCCGCATGTGGAAAAAAATTAATGCACTACAAAATATACGTATTTCCAAAACGTACATTTTGTAGTGCAGTATTAATATCGGTAAATACTATAACATACTGATAATCCCAGAAGAATATTAAGTTTATTTTAACATTTAAACTATTTTTACGCAGCGATAATATTTTATTGTAATAAATTTACTAAGAAGTTATAAAAATATTATAAAACAGACTATTAATAACTTTAAACATTGGCTCTTTTTATTTCAAACTAACTGTTATATTCAAAACTATGTAGTACTATAACATCGTATCAAATTATTCCCACGATTTGAGTGTTAGTGTCAGAACAGTTTGATTGCTCCTGATGAAGGTATATAACAGGTGCTTATATGCGCTAATAAATACTATAATGATGAAATAAAGCAATATGATACAATGTTGTATCATGTCACAAAAGAGAGGTAAGATAGAGGGGACGTGAACTTAAGACATAACATAAACAATGCTTACCTCGACAGACAGGAAATGTTTAATATGTTCATATAATCATGTCCTTTTATTTCAATAGATAACTTTATATTAATTTTTTTAAACTTTTCCCTAAGGAAGTGGTTAAAATAAAATGTCGTGATGAATATTATATACTCATGATTGAGCAATTTTTTTAATTAATTAATTTTTGTCCCATGTTAATGTAATTTGTGTCACATTATATTTTAAGTAATTTTTCTAAATGAAATTCCAAAAAAAATGATAATATTAAGTTATCTATTGAAATAAAAGAAATATGATTGTACGCATGTATGGGCGCCTAACTACAAATTCTTCGCTGTCACATATGTAATTGAACATTTGCCTGCCTGTTCAAGTCGAGATGCGCATTGTTTGCATTAAGTCTTAAGAACACGTCCCCTCCGACTCACTTTGCTTTGTGAACATGATACTCCATTGTGTCACATAGCTTTATTTCATAATCGCAGCGTTTATTTGCATATATAAGGATCTGTTATATACCTTCATTAGGAGCAATTAAACTGTATTGATATTAACCCTCAAATGGTGAGGATAATTCATTACGTTGTTATGCTCCTACATAGTTTTGAAAATATTCATTAAGCAAATATGGAAATAAAAGGAGAAAATATTAGGATTTATAGATAGTGTTTTATATAATATTTTTTAAAACTTTTTAATAAATTTATTACATAAATATATAATAGCTTAGTATCTAATAACATTCAATAAATTACGAACAAATTTTCTAAATATTTAAATACACTTACAATTACTCTGTGATTTCCTGCTTGTTACAGTATTAAGCCTAAAATTAAAACAATGATTTCAGAAATACGCCTACTTTACTGTGCTTTATTTTTTTTCCGCCTGCAGCACCTAAAGATTAGTATATTTGATGAAATACATAAGTTCATTCATGCGCGGATCAAGAGAATAGAAATATTAAAAAATATATCTTGTAAAGATGTTAGTTATTGCAATTAAAATGTAGCTCGATGTTTAATTTTATTTATTTAATATTTATTGTTTGCTTAGTACAGAAACACGTAAAATTATTATATTTAAATTTCAGCCGCACAATTCATTGAACTATCCACACGACGTGAGAATTAATGTCGGCATAAGTTAATTTCTTCTAATAAAGGTATATAACAGTGGCTAGGGTAGGCAGCGGCTAGGGTCTGTACTAACAAACATAATGGGAAGTAGTGGATGATAACATTTACAGAGCGGAATAAGGTGGGTACGTAGTCTACAGAGAAAATATTTAGGCAGTTTAAACCTCCGTTTAAGCAGATAACAACATATTCACTTTCGTTTGAGACAGAGAAGAAATTGTCTGGAAACATCCATTTTCTGTTATTTTTTCTCCTTTATTTGGAGCGTGAAAATATTTTATGAAATATTAAGAAAATAAATATTTGTATCTGGCTTCGAAAAAGGAAAAGTTCTCAATTAGACCCGTATGCATGCCTGTAGGTGCGTGTGTGCGTGCGTGCATGCGTGCGTGCGTGCGTGAATGCTTGAAAAATTACCAGAGGACTCTCATTTTTCAAGCTTTCAAAATGTGAAACTCTGTACGTATTGTTTGTAGTATTATTTTTTATTAGCAAATAAAATAAGAAAGTACTTTTAAATTTTGTGAACGTGGATATTTAAACCTGTATAACTATGTTTATAACCTCAAATTGTACCTACGCAATTTTTATTTTCTTTGTTTTTTATTATCAATAATATAATAAAGTATTTGTAAATTCCGTCAACATTTAAACATGTATAACGATGTTTATAAACAAAAACTATAATGCAATTTTTGTTTCGTTGGAGTGGTAGCAGAAGTCAGCTAGTTTTATAATGCAATATTGTAATGTCTGATATTAGATGAGATTTCAACTTATACTCAAGGAATTGTACTGACCTTTGACACTAAGTGCATATAAAATATATATAAACTAGTAATGCAGTTGATTGCAATTTGATTGAATACTTACTATCAGGCTTATAGACAAATATCTTCATTTTATTTAATTCAAGTTCTCATCACTGAGATACAGATAAACATTAACCACTTCACCAATCATAAATAGTGTATCCTGCGGTATACATTTTCAATTTCAACGCCAACTAATAAATTAAGTGTATTTCATATTAGTCGCCCAATGCCCGGAGTTGCCAGCTTATATGAAAATAGTAACATGAGTTTTACTGTATTTCTGATATAATCATCAGTTTCCAATTAAACCCAAATATTTCATATATTTGTGAATTGTTTATGATCATAGGAGGACATACTTCCGGAAGCAGCTCCTACCAGAGTTAACTTTTCAAAGAGGGGTACTAAAATAAAAACTGAGGATTTCCAGACTTTTAAAAAAGATACATCAATTGAAGAAGACCATCGAACTGCGGAAGCATAAATTAAGAAGATTGCGGAAACAGTATGGTAAATAGGAATGTATAAAAAATACGAAAATAAATGTTGAAACTTATTTTACCAAAGGAGAATCCTTTGGTACACTTTTTTTGATCAACAGTTAAGAAATACTTTTAGAAGAAAACACAGCGGTATATGATTAAAAAATGAAATTAATTTGTATAAACTCGTATTATAATTTCCGAACCATATAACCTATAACAATTTAGCTACCATTTTACAATTACCATCAGTTAGAAGTGTTTGTCGTTGAAGTTCTAATTTTAAGTAAAAAAGTAGACGATTTTATATTCAATGCCTTAAGCAAACAATTAACATTGTGTGGGTTTTTTTGTTTAACGGCTGGGGTAGATAATAATTTATATATGTATAAGTTAGTTATAAAAAATATCAGTAAAATTTTAGACGCAGAATTAATAGTATACTTTTTATTATAAAATATGGGAAGCTGCGTTTCAATTAATTTTTAATGATATACTATTTATTGATAATTTCAAAAAAGAGATTTTTTTGCAATATTTAAAAGGAGCTACTGTTGATTGTCAGATATTTTGTATTATTTATAAAACATTACATTAAAATGAAAATAAACTCTTGTCTTAGAAAATTAAACAGTATTAAAGAAAATAAATTAGTTGGAAATAAATCAATTACGAAACTTGGATAATTTATAACTATTTTAACTTTTAATTTAATCCGAGGTGAACTTTGATATTATCTTTTTAGATTTGTTCTTGCGCTAACCTATTAATATTCCAAACTATAAATTGCTATATTTTAAATTGTAAAATTTTCCTTTTTCAGATTCATCTGGATCCATTATATGAATTGAACAATTTTGTAAGCCGTAACTAAATGTTTCAGTGGAGTAACAACGCAAAGTCCCTTTACCTATGCATGGTCAGTATTATCTATACGATCAATGCGGTAAGTTTCTTTTTCCTCATTGTATTTATACTGATAACATAATATTGCTTTCATAAATTATTTTGATATTAATTTCTACCAACCTTAAGAGTTAAAAAATATTGTTAGGCATATTTTTAACTCTAATTAATCATTACTTTATTGAAATTAACCTAGCAAATATTGCATAAAGACATAGTTCTTGTGATAAGATTTCAGGCACAATAAAAGTACTTGTTGTTCTAACTTTTCTTGGACCCAATATGCTATATCTAATAGTGATCTAATATGATAAATGATAGATTTGTATATAACAATATTTATTTATTTCTTTCTACATATCTTTTCTTAGATCGTAGATTCACTATATATTTTTTCAACTCCTCAACTACTTTCTTTTCCTTTTCTATTCCCGATGGAATATTGTCCCATCACTTTCCCGTGGATTCCATGGAGCAGGAGCACAAATTTGATTAATTTAAGCAATAATGTAATAATATGTGTGTTGATAACCAACGGATACAATTTTAACTATTCAATTATATTTGTAAAACCTCAGATATACCTTTTGAAAAATTTTAGTTGTTTTAAAATTTACAAAAAATTCACGAATTTTTTGATATATTTTAAATTTAATAAATTTGAATTCAATTTGTTATAATGCCATCTATGGGTGATAATTTTTCCTAAACAGCGCCATCTACCTCGCAGTTGGTAATAATCAAAGCGCAACCTGGTGAGTCGGCTTTCTGTTGTCCATATAAAATTACGACCACTATTTTAGTATGGGTTAATACGCGGAGTATCCATTCTATACTCTATGTTCTGTGTGTGAAATGCGCCAGCGGGGGGGACCGTTTTGTCGATTGCACTGTGCGGGGTGCAGGATTCAGCGCTCTGTCACGGTTTTCATATATCACTTTCTCGCTTGTGGTGTCGTGTTGGTGGTGTATGAAAGTGCATGTCGCAAAACCAAATCCATGCAGTATTCGCTACGTAGACTTCCGTTCCATTTTACCGACTTCTACCCTCTTCTACCATCTTGTTCCATTTGCATTAAAGAATTGAAATGTTAGTGGAAAATAAATGGATTGAACAAGTGGAGTACTCAGAGTGGAGTACTCCAGTGCTACCGGTGTTAAAGCCAGATGGAATAATTCATTTGTGTTTTCGAGTCATAATAAATAAGTATTTGCAGACTGGTTATTACCCATTATCTACAGTAAATAATATATCGATGAAAATGCAGGTAATAGTTATATTTGTAAACTGGACCTGCAGGAGGTATATTTGCAGGCCTCTTTAATCAAATAATCTCAGGGACTGGTCACAACAGTTACTAAATAGGGTATCTACAAATATTTATCACTTAAAAATTAAATGGATTAGACATAATAGTGTACATCGATAACATATATGTACATAAAAAAATATTATCGGAGACAAATGAGAAATTAAAACAGGTATTGCAAAGAGTCTGGATTCAATTTAAAATTGAAAAAAATATACATTTTTTGAAGACAAACTAAATATTTTTGTGTTTAAAGTAAATAAAATGGGTGTCAAAATTATAAAAAGTGAAATTGAATCTTTATGGTCCTTGACGCGGCCAGATAATGTAAAAATGGTTAAATCATTTCCCGAAAAAGTAGATTATTATAAATAATTTTTTAAAAACATGACAATAATATTAACGTCATTTTATGATTGTTTAAAGAAAGGCAAATTTAATTGGACAGAGGCAAGCAATAATTAATAACGCCCTTGTTAATGCAACCCTTTTATCTCATATTGATCCAAACTCTACAATTATATTAACTTGTGATTCAGCAAATATTGGGGTAGCCGTTGTATTACCTGTAAAAGACAGTAATATTATCATAAAACTAGTAGTATTTAAGAATTAGAATTATACCCCAACAAAATGTCCTATCTTGGAAAAAGAGGCGTATGCAATAATTTTTGGAGTAGGCAATTTTACGAGTTTTTATTTGGTCATGAGTTTCTTTTACAAACCGATAACGAGATATTAACAAAAATATTAAGACCAAAATATGGTTTACCAAAAATAACAGCAAAGCAATTAGAATATTAGTCAATTTTTCTATGTGGGTTTAAACAACAAGGTTACAAAAACGTTGAAATGTTAGATGAACCCTTTGAATGTAACACTATTAATATATAAATAAATCAGACGTTAACACATTAAATTGGCAAACTATTCAACGTAAGACTAAAAACGATAAAATATTATGTAATTTTTTAAGATATTGTAAAGTAATGGCTGGCTAGTAAAAATAAAGGTGAAAACTATGGACCATATTTTAGAAGAAAAAATTAAATCAGTGTGAAAAAATAGTGTCTATTATGAGGGTACAGAGTTATAATAACAATGAATATTAAAGACAATGTAATGTGTGAGTTACATGTCATTTAGGTGTAACACGCATGAAAAAATTCAAACGTCATATTTTTGGTGGCCGGGCACAGAAAGCGGAATAGAAAACATAACAAAAAATAGTATTGAGTTCAAAATCATACAAATTAAAAAAAAAACGAAATAAGAAAGTGGCCTCAACTGTCAATAGTTTGGCACATATTATATGCTTATATTTTGTCATTTATACTCAAAATATTTTTAATAATAGTGGAAGCTTATTCCAAATGGTCCGAAACATCCTTTATGAGTAATATAACGGCGCAAGAAACAATTGAAATATTTTTGTTTGTTATGGGTATCCTTTACATTTGGTCACTGATAATGGACCCACATAAATTAGTGAGGAATTTAAGAGTTTTTGTAAAATACTGGGAATTAAACAGAAGTTAACCCCACCATACTATCCAGCAATAAACTGACAAGCTGAACGTTTTGTAGAGTCATTCAAATCAAATGTGATAAAAATAATAAAAAGTGGTAAACAACTTGAATATGCTTGTAATTCGCTCATAACATCACAGGTTATAGTCCAGCCAAAGTATTGCTAAGAAGGCAGTTGAGACGTCGTTTCTCATTATTGAGACCAACTCCAGTAAATGGTAAAGTAGATTACGAATAAGTGAAATTGGCGATAAATGTACGGAGCATTATAAAACATTTTTAGTGAAAGAAAAAGTGATGATGAAAGACTCAAGAAAAAATAAAAAGAGTTGGTCCTTGGGTAAAATTACTAAGATTTTAGTACCAGGCGTAACCTACATGGTAGAAGTGAATGGACTTCAGTGGCAACGACATGTCATCAACTAATAAGTTGAAATGTGGCCAAACTTTAGAATAAGGGTAATTAATATAAGGTTTCTTTTAATAACGTATTTAATATATATGTTTAGATACATAAAACATAAATAGTTATTTACAGGTTCTAGTTGAGTTTTTCTTTTATAAAGCGAAGGAGACTGTTGTATAAATTATTAACCAGAGAGCAGCACAAGTTCTCCTGTCAGTTGGCTGACATGTTAGGTGAGATTTTTAGAAATGTTGTTGGGGCTATAAACCCGTGTTTGTCATTTAAAGTGTTTTATTCAATTATCTACAAAGAAATACGATATAACATATGCTTAGAGGTGACAAAAAAATGTTCCGTTATTTCCAAAAAAGTCACATTTCATCTAAAAATTAAATTTTTGTATACATAACAAATTTTAACGGTAAAACATATGTACATTCCCCTAATTAAAAAAACTAATGAACGGAAGAGAGTTAAACTAGTTTGCATTCTTAATCATCATTATTATGATCATATTTTTGGTTCATATAATTGTAATTAACGTAAACTTTATAATATTTTATAAGCAAATGTGTAATTTTCCTTAATCCTTCGCTTGATACGTTAAAACCCGGCATAGTTGAAATAGCGAAACGAATTATATATTTATTTTTCATAGAATATTCTCCTTCATTACTGAATATTTTAGCCGTAATTTTTAATTAAAAAAAAGAACTTCGTCGAATGTAAAATAGTATATTTATTCACCCTCTCATTAACATGAAAGCTTTGAAATAGTTAACTACTCAGCAATTTGTGTCGCAAAAGATGCTACGTCTTTTTTATTAAATTTGTAAGTTTCTACTACCTATACTAAACAGCTTGATTTAGTGATGTCGTGTTGATTAAAAGTGGGAAAAGTTTGCATATATTTGTCACTTTTTTCTCTACTTATTTTATATAAAAAAGAAAGTTAAAGTAGGGTGTTACTAGCGATGATTTATTGACATCATTAATTATGAAAATATAAGAAGAGTAGCGACACACAAACGCTATCGGCTTATAAAGTGTCAGAGTTAAGTGCCAAATTCCATTATAAAAATGGGATATTACTAACATCTTCTCATTCTCCATGGCTGTTTTTGATTTTTGAAGTGATCATGTATTAAACAAAACAGTGTATAGTTTTTTAATATTATATTCTGTTCAAAACTCTCATGTGTCTCCACATAATTAGACAACTCTTCTGGATTTGTTTGCCTGATTGCAGAGACGAATATAAAGGGCGCGCAACTAAACTCAAATTTCTCACTATAATAAATAAAATTTAACGGTTCCATACCTGCTCACGCGGACATGAGCATTACTTATATTACAAACTTAAACCGTAGCTCCATCTTCTCCGATTTCATAATGGTTTTCTTCGTTTATATCCCGTTACATATCTGACTTTAATTGGCAATACAGCTATGGCTCTAACTTTGGATTTACTAGAGACCTTTATTGCATATATTAATAAAAAAAATTCAGATATTGTTCGACTTATTAATTCGAATTAATTTTAGATCAGATTGTGGTTAACGGTTAACTATATTATGTTAGTTAGTAGGTTGACATCTGCCTTTTTAGTAATATATAATAAATAAAATATAGTTCAGTTTTTCTAAACTTAAAATTATCTGTAACAAAAACTTTATTTAAATATATTTAAATGAAGTTTTTGTTACAGATAATTTTAAGTTTAGAAAAACTTAAAAAAATTATTTGATGAAATCGAAAAAAATATTGAAATCGATATACATTGAATAACATATTACATCAATAGATGACTTTACGTGTATGTCAAATCGATTTTTTTCTCGTGGTCTAAGTAATCGAATAATTATACCTGTTGAAACATTTTATTACTGTAACATAAAGACAATGAACAATGTTTTTATACTTACCTTTTACGCGTACAGAAAGTTCACTTCAGTGTAATCGGAGTATATTAATTTAAAAATATATGGAAAACAAGAGGAAGCAGTTCTTCCTCTTTACATTTTGCTACTCCGACTACGGAAAAAATAATAGAAAAGCACGAAATATATACATATATAGTCTGTGAAATTTATGACGTTGTATACTCCAAAACATTCTCCGGATCATAATAAATCTAAGGATACCTCATACATTTAAATCATGCTAGTAGTTTAGTCTGTACGAGAGAACAAACTTACTCATATACGTATATTCATACATAGCTTGTAAAAATCATAACGCTTCCTCTGCCGTAGTCAGGTAATTAAAAGATTAGCATATACCCTGAACCTATACATTAGTACACTTAAATCTCGCCCTAACCAGAAATGGCTAATTTATTTATAATTTTAGCACTAAAAATAAACCTTTTGTGTATTAGTAGGAATCTCATGTAAATATTCAAAGTTATATTTTTATACAACCTTTATTGATTAAGTAAATTATGTACTTGTAAATAAAAGTACACAAGAGAGGAATAAATTTCATATAAAAGATTATGCCATATAATTGATTCAGAGAAAAACAACTGCACCTTAAATTAGGCACGAAATAGAGTTAATTAAAATTAAAGAACCAATAATTTGCTTGCTTTTGGCAGAGATTTAATTGCACATCATGGAGCTGTTTAACAATGGTCTTCACGAACAAACGACGTCACAACGATGGAATAAAAGAAATGGGAGGTAACTCAATAGATAAAATGAGGCTCACAAACTGGAATAAGGTGAAGACGAGGCAAATGCAGAAAATAACATAAACAACAATACTCATTTCCATTAAAGTAGATAAGGAGAATTTATTTTTAGGTGGAAGTCAGCATGTACCAGATATTTTTCTTATATTACTTATAATGTTAAGGTGCCTTATATTTAGAAATGTGATATTTTATCAAGAGAAAGTTTGGAATAAATATTTCGTAAATAAATATATTTATTTTTCGGTGATTTGAAATTCGTCTGGTAGTAAGGAATGAGTTTTAGTTTATCTTTTATATTTGCATTTATATATGTGTTAGAAAATAGATGTTAGAAAATTGCTTTTATATATTTGTTAGAAAATAGATAAACGGATTCGAGTGACATGAAAACTATTGTTAATTTAGACCATACTTATTTTTTCTTGGAAAATGCTTTAGACTAGTATGACAAGTATTCCATACCTAAATTTTTCATTATAGATAGAACTAAATTATAATATATATTTAATTTTATATAATTTTTTTAAGATACGTAAAATAACATAAGTTTCTTTCAAACTATTTGATTTTTCTTAAATAATAAAGTGTTTAATAACCTTTGCTGGCTGCAAAAAACTTCTTTGAGATTGAATTAAAAATATAAAATAAAATGTAATTGGATTAATCATTATCTTTATATCAGCGATTTTATTTCAATATATTGAGAAATTTCGATATCCGTATCAAATGTTTTTTCCCCAATATTTGACACAGAAAGTTGGAGTTTAGCATAATTACATATATCGATTCACGTTTCTTTGAATACTCTGCACTAAAAAATGTTTAAAGAAAAAATTACGCAGAGGACAAAATAAGTAACCGGACAAAAAATTAATTTCATCTATTATATAGAGAATCAACTGAAAGAGACAGAAGAGAGGGAGGCGATGGTGTTAAAAACATTTTTTATACCTTTCCATTGGCGATATCCATAGAGCTATCTTATATAAAATTAAAAAGAAAATATTTTTGTAATCTTATGCTTTATAATTATTCTAATTTACCGGAAAATTACATAAATGATCTTTGAAAATTATATGACTCATTTTGAATACTCATATTTAATGTCTTCTATATTCATATTCTACATTTAATATACTGTGGTGAAAAGGAAATAATATTATAAGGCACTTTGTGTCTACATGATTGAATTATGTAAGTGGTAGTCCAGATAAATTCACAAATGATGTGCTCTTAAAGACTATAAACATTTGAAATGCGTGAGTATCCTTTGTTGAGGCTCACTTCACTTCCTACTGCAGGATTTCGAGGGAAATTCCCCTTAATCTATATTCTGGTTAATTTTATTATTATGAATTATCGCGTAACATTTTTATAAAGATGTAACGATATTTAAAGAAATTTGTTGAATTGATACATTTTTGAAAGGCTTGTTTTCAAGCAGACTTGTTTGCTATATGCTTTTTTCCTCTAGTACTCCCCCCAAAACTTTACCAAGTTAGAACTTTATTCATGTATATGTTTCCTTACGGGTTAGTTCATAATAGCCTTCTAGGTTTTAAAATGTTAAATCTGACTCGATGAAACTACTTCTAAATGTATCCCAAAGGATTATAGCAGGGAAATACCGAAAGTATGATATAGTCAAATAATGAAATATATTTTTTATCTTTGTTTAATTCATAACATTTAAATGAATGTATTAATATTTAGACTAAAATTAAATAATATATTAAAAATAAAATACCGTTTGACCGTAATTAATTGAAGCATAGGCTAAAATAAGTTTATTTTTCAATACAGTTAATTTTATACTGTGGCCGTCATAATTTGGAACTATGAAAATAAGCTCTATACAGTTCATTAATTATTTAGACTAAAACTTTAATCTCAATCCAATTATAGATACTCGTACTCTGCTGCTCACCCGATACATAATGTTAAAGTTTTATATCCATTACATTTCCTATTTCATTTCTTCACAATTTTCACTGTTTTCAAAGCACTTCAAAATATTTTCTGAAATTACCTGGCTATTTATAAGGCTTTTATTTATCTTAATTCTCTTAATTTAAAAAATCTGAATTTCCAACATAGCTCGCACCGAAGACTGGGAAAGGGTAAATTACTATATTTGGTATATTCTTGGTATAAGAGTACATATATGCTATACACTTTCTACTGTTTTTCTCGTTGATTTTAAATTTCTTGTTAAAACCACTATAAAATTAGAAAAAATCTATAATATTCAGATCCATTTTTTATCGATATGTCAACATATTTTTTATTCTGTAATTTTCTTTGTACGAAAATAGATTAACAGTATTATAGCTTAGGGTTTTATAATATTTTGCGACTATTTTCGACTGTGACATAAGTATATTGTGGGAGTATGATAATATTTTATTAGAAAGACGGTTCGATATATTATAAAAAACAGAAAGAAAATAAAAGGAAAAACTAAAACTTGACACTTTATTTAGTCTGCATGAAGAAACAAACTAACTAACACACCTGCTAACTAATAGCCTGCGAAATTCATAACCCTTCCTTAGCAGTAGTCGGGTTCAAAAATGAAGTCATTGAATATCCAACTTTATTAAGCAGGTCATAAATTGGAAATGCGTTGGCAATTTTATTGATAATTTCGAATAGATAATTTCGAGTGTATTCAATGTAAATATAGTCAGGATCTGATAGTGGACTACAGAGATATACTAAGGAATTCAACAATGGATGAGAGCATAAGTTCCTTTTGAGCAATTTAATGCTGAGTATAAACTCATTTGACATATATTTACAAGTACTTTAGTCGTGGCTGGTGACCTGGGTGTGATGATTCATTGAAAGCTGGTGAAGGAATAATTCATAATAAAGAGTACATTCGAATTTGGGATCAATTGGTTTGTCCTTATGAGCCCTTTGGTCCAAATGTAGATCAAGGCTTGGAAAATGAAATTTACTAATTTAATTACATCCTCAATGGTCAGAAGTATATTCGTTCATCCTGTTTGCGCTAATTATGGACCCGGAAGTTACCAACAGAAACTCCTCTGGCGAGGAGACTATTCACCAAATTTGCTATAGTTTGGTTTATCTTCGTTTAGTCAGTCGTTTAGTTAGATGTATATATATATCCCATTTGACTTGATTGTTGGATATCTGTTAATTTTTTTATAAAAGTTTCACTTTGTTCCCAATTTCATTCACCAAGTTATTTAAAAAAAAATTTTTAAGCTAGTCAACAGTGGTATTAATTTAGAATTTTAATATTTCGTTAATGAGAAATTATACAATATATTTTTATCGTCTTGTTGTCGATAAAAGAAATGTTGTATAATTTCTAATTCTAATTGTAATTGTAAATTTATAATTGTAAATTTCAAAAACGCAATAATCGCGCATGTCATCTTGGATATTTTTAATTTTATGTTCCTTTGAAATAAGATTGATGACCGCCAAAAAACGTGAGGTTGAATCAAATTATAAGTGGTACAAGTATATTGGTGGAGAATTAAAAGTAAATTATTCAAACCTGGATCTGATGATTGCTGTAACATATGTTAAGTTTATAGTAATCATTATAATATAGAAACAATGTACAACATAGAAATAAACAAATATACAAACTATTTCCAAAGCAAAAATAGCTTAAAATAGGTTATTGAAATGTCGAATGAAGTATAATTAGTTAAATCATAATTAAAAAGGTTTTGTGTACAATTTGAATTTTCGATTTCTAATTCTACTCAAAATTAGAAAGATTATGTGTAACTTAATTTTTTTAATTTTAACGGAACTTTAACTTTCGTAAAATCATAAAATATAATCGTCGCAGAATTGCAATAATTTCTTGTAATTTCTATCGCTTTTCCAAATAAAGATTTGGAGAATTTAAGTAATTAATCGTGTTACATGGTATTCAGAAGGTGATTCGATAAACTTATTTTTCTTTAGTTCATCTCGTAAAGTTGAGTTTTTGTTTTACGTATAACTATATCTTGATTAAGTCCAATAATACTTATTGTTAGAATTTTTCGAGCCTCTTGTAATATTTGTATGTGAATAATGTAATAAAACTATGTTACTTTGCTAATAATCTGTTAATCGTAATAAAACTAAATTACTTTGACGATAATATGTTAAATTTGTGTTAAAAAGGTTTCATAGATGAAAGTTTGCCAACAAATTCTGAAAGCAGTACATTATTTAACCACATTTGTTCTACCTAACACAAATTTAATTATATGCGTAAGTATAAAACTTCATATGCTCCATTTTTTTTAACACAAACATATACAAGGTTGTAAACTGTGTTAAAAATTAATTGAATATAAAAGTAAGTCGTATTGATTCCTAGCGAAATCACATAATTGATGACCTCCAGTCGAAGCAATTTAAAATTATGTGATAAATTCTAAACTTTATTAAAAAGTTGGTTGTATATGAAAATTTGCTCTGCTGATTATTGAAGTAATGAATGAAGTGATTAAGCTTAGAATATAAGTAATAAACTTATATTCTGAGTTACCCAAAACCGTTTGGTAAAATACAAATTATATAGAATATATTAATTATGTATGAGAATTTATGAAAAAGACTTTTCGAAGAGTGGAATATTTAATTTTAACTATTTCAAGTACGTTAAACTAAAATAACTAGTAATAAAATACCTGCTCTTGATAAAATATAGGAACTTTGTTTAATCCATCCTGAGTTTTATCGTCTGAAAGGATTATTAGTGTTTTAAAAATATTTTCTTTATAATTGTATGGAGTAAATTTCAGAAATATACTGAAATTATATAAATAATATGTTTTCCCCTTACTTTTGAACCTATTCAACCTAAAATATGAAAATTATGGTGTTTGGAAGCCTACGCACAAACTGTAACAAAATTATGGTTTTTGGAAGCCTACGCACAAAAATTATGGTTTTTGGAAGCCTACGCACAAACTGTAACAAAATTATATCGACGATTCTAAATATCGGTAATTTTTGAAATATGTGAAAGATATAGTAGACAATATACTTACGTTGCAAAATATTAATAATTCTAAATAATTTAATATAAATTCTATGTACCCATATATATTTTTATGTTGCCTCAACGTGTATGAAACCCTTGTAATGTGAGGTCCACTTATGCTTAACAGGTTTTAAACTTAACGAACATTTAGAATACGCGATACACATGTAAATTTAGTGTTAGTATGCACGTGATGAACGTAATTTTTCTGATTGTAACATGCAAGAGAAACGTTATTAATCATTAAAGCCATTAATCATTATAATCATATACATAATGTAAAAAGTGTTAATTTCAATAGTAATCTTTTTTCAATAGTAATTAAAATTAAAGAATCTAGTAATAACTTACACAGTATTTTAAAAATATAAATGCCATATCGTTCATTATTCTCTCGAGCACTGTAACTAAACTGAAACTAGCTATTCATGATCCATTTAAGGTAAAAACTATTTTTACGCGAAAAAACTAGCAGCTTGTTGTTTTGAAGATAAATAAAATAGGAGTAGTGTTTAAAAGACTTGGATTAATAATATAAGATAAAAATAAACTGAAACTCGATTGCATAAAATCTATCTAAATAAAACCATTAACAAAGTTGTAATTAGTCAGATTATTTCTTATTAATCAAATCGCCTTTTATTCGTGATTTTGGGTATAAATTGTGCAAATTGAATGCATAACCACAGTTTTATAATAAAAAGACAAATTGAAATAAACCTCACAAGTTAATGATAGCGAAATGATAATGAAAATTAATACAATAAAATGTATTTTATAATATTTACAATTTAATAAAGGTATAGGCGGAATATTTCATTATATCGAGTTGTATACAAATGATTTCAAAACAGCGTCACAAAACAACACAAGGGTCCAAATAAATAAACAAGAAAGGAGGTAGCCGGAACGCCGCTCATTTCAACTCGAATTCTTCACTGTCATGAACATAATTGAACATTTCCTTATCTTATCTAGTGGAGGTGTGCATCGCTTATATTATTGACTCGGGTCGCGTCGCCTCCGTTTTATCCCGATTTGTGAATCTAATCGCTCACTTACCGTATTACATTCATTTGATCGTTTATTAACATAGCACTTGTTTATTTAAATGGTTTATTAATATCACAGACCAAGATGACACATTTTCATAACAAGCAGTTAACCTCTGCTAATGTTGGTATTTTGACTGCCAATTTAATAAACTGCTCCTGTTGTTTTTTTAAAATAAATTTCTGGCTTAAGTGTCTTGCATGTGGTTGCAGTTTAAAAGGGTTATTCTATAGTTAGAACAATTTAACAGTTTCTATACATTCTGTATATTAGGTAGTTGTTTCAATAAATTTTAGAAGGTCTAGAAAATGTTCATCGTATTCGTCGTTACGATAATATTCTTCTTTGATAAAATGTTATTTTGCAAAAGATTTTACTTAAACCATATCGTACTATAATCGATTCAAATATATGAAGGTTTATTACTCAAATTGCAAGGAATTGTATTCGGTTTTTAATCAAGTTTTTGATGTAGTAAAATATTTGGAGTGGTAATTCTCGGAGTAGTCGAATATTCGGCAAAATTCTAGTCAAATTTATCACCTGTATACATATCTTAAATTAATTGACATGCTGTCATTAAAGAGCCTTATCGGGACAAAAACAGTGTTTTAGATCTTAAACATAAGATAATACCTAACAGTGCAACTTAATAATTCAGCGTATTTTTATAAATATAAAAAAACCCGTTCATTTATTTAAAGTGCTCTCATAATTCCAGTATTCGTTTATGTACATCAAAAATATTGGTTTATAAATATATATTTACGTCCCAGTATAACTACTGAGAACAGCGAGACATAGCTACATTCCAATTTTTAAAGTTAATACCATTGTATAGAATTTACACTACAAGAGATCTGTAAATGTTGTCAAACACTCCTGTTATTGCTAATTGATTATGGAAATGTGTGCTATTCCGATCGTAATGAAGAATATTTGTATAAATTGGAACATCTTCAAAATTTATGCATCCGGTACATCTTCGGCTTCAGAAAATATGATTATATTTCTGAATATAGGTCACTTCTCAAATGGCTGAAGATCCGTGATCGACGTAAACTTCACATAATTACAGTTCTTTTTCATATACTAAAAAATCCTCAGTGCGTAAATTATCTTACTGACAAATTTAAAGTTTTGTCTGCTCACGGTCATGGGCTCTGAAAGTTCATTCGCCCTCCTTAGTCCTAAACATATCTCTACCATTTACGAACAATCCTTCACTATCCAATATTTTAAGACATCAATAAATAAATAAGGAGAGATTAAATATTTTATGACTCCTGTTTATAATTTTGATATATTTATTTTTGTGATAAATGTAATTAACATTGTGTTCCTTCGTGATAATTTAAAAGAAAGTTCAAAAGTTTTTTTTCTTAAATAATATACAAAATAAATATAAATTCCTCCCTTTGAATTAGCTTCCAAGCGAAACTAATTGCGTAGTAAATATATCTCTCTTTCGTTTAGATATCAATGATAATACTCTATTCCAAATTTATGTTCAGCAAACAAATTTAATCGAAGTATAAACCCATGGAACTACGAAACTATAATCTCTTACTTCTTCTGCTTATCTCGATGTAGAATCTTCATAATTTACAATTTCATGAAAGTAGCATGAGACAGTCCAACGGTAATGAAAACAGTCTAAACTTCATCCATTTTCTCTTAACGCTGCATCCATCATTTAAACTGTTCATGCACATAAGTAGTACGGAATTTGTAAATTTAATCAGGAAGCAAGCTCTAATGGTTTTTGTCATCCCATCGCAGCATTTGATGTGACGAAAACTACAGACTAACTAACTATATTCATGCTTTTACATAAATGAGACTGTAAGTAAATAAACTATGCATTAAGTTTTAAAAATTGTAATAAAAATATTTGGTGACAGTATCAGCAAGAATATTTAGTTCAGCGAGAATATTTAGTTAGAAGTAACTCGTGAAGATATGATTTTAAAACTAAAAAGAGTTTTGAATGTAAAATTTAAATAATTTCATAACTGCCTGGTTTTTTTCTTTTTCTCTAAAACGATAGTCTTATTTCTAAAGATTTCTAGTGCCTGATAGACAGATCAACATAGTGGTTAGATAGACAGAGAGCATTTCCACAACTTGACGATTCCATTCAAACTCTTTCGGTACGGAACCCTAAAAGTAATAGAACAAATTAATCTAAAGAAATACACATTTTCTCAATTTAAGAAAATTTGTATTTTTGTTTGCGTTCTTAGAAAACAATAATTGTAACGATCTTGTCGCAAAATGTGTACTTCTATATTTACTCAAAATATACTTACATGAAAATTAATGCAATTATGTAAAGAGCGGATACTGTATAGACAAAAATTAGGCTTTCTATCGCCAGCTTCTAATATCAAAAGCACAAAATAGGAGAACTTACGAAATATCCTTTGGCTAAAGTGTTATTGGGCTCATGATTCAAGATGTTAACAATCAATTGTTTAAAGAGAACAGTGGAAGAAACATTTTCTAACTTCTTAAAGTAATTTAAAATTAAAATTAGTTGAATTTGCGTATAAAATATGTGTAGATATAATATAAAAATTATAAAATTATGTGTTACATTCTCTATTTTTACAATACAACTTTTATTAATCAAAAATGTTTTTAAAGGCACAGATTTAAAACAATTGCCAAAGTAGTCAAACATTTTGAAATAGGGTATTCCACACGAAACGGACAAGTAAAAAATGTTTATCTTCCCAATTTTAGTAGTATTCGATAATGTCATACCCAATTACAAAATATTTTACAGTATAAAGTTTTGATAACGTAGTTAGAGGACTTTGAAGTTTTGACTCCCATTACCCAGTTTTCAAGTTATAATAAAATAAATAAATAAGTGGGATTTACACCTCGTTTAATGAGATTTTTAATTGCATTTTTGGATTAAAAAAAATTTTATTTTATTTTCTAAAAATAGTTAATATTGTGTAGATAATCTATGCCAAGTTTCATAATGGGCGTAAAAGCCGATTAGGAGCTAGAATGGTTATAGGGCCGAAATGTCGCCTGGTCGCCATTCCGCCAGCTGCCGCGGGCTTATGGAAACCTTCAAACAAACAGATTGCTAACTCAATTTGTTTTAATAATTTTGATATATTTAAAATTACAATAAAACAAGATAATTATGTTATGATAACTTATAAGTTTATTTAAAATTTTTACAATTTTATAAGCTTCACTATTAGTCTATTTCTTCAATTTTTTCTTTCCGAGCGTAATAAATATTAGATTGAGGTAGCGACGTTCTATCCTATTCGCATAACCACTAGGGTATTGTGATGGCTTGGTTTGACGTCGACTGTAAACTAGCCAGTGCCGCCAGGCGTTAGCCGCCAGTTGCCACCAAGACCACACGGTTGTTTGCCGTATGAAGTGGCATGGAAATAAAATGTTGCATCTGTACCAAAATCCTGTTTGTAATGGAACAGGTTAATGAAATTGAATCTGGTTTTGAAGAGTTGTGATGCCCGGTTATTAATAAAATGTATTTTTAGTAGTTATGTTGTTTTCCTGGTATAGAAAGTAGAGGTGTCGTGTCTTAAATCTTCTGATATCATTACGATACTTCCGTGTTTTAAATTTTTCTCTTTTCTGTAATAATCTTGAAATATAAGCTATAGTTTTTGGCAAAATCGCATTGACCAATAATTGACTCTTTTAATAATTTAAAATACTGTGCTCTAATTTTAAATACTGGCCTGCTATGTAAGCATGAGGTTTCAAAACATTTAAAGCTGTGCAAAAGCTGTCGACGAATTCGTCATATAGAAGGACTTGAGTTGCGAAGCTGGAGTGATCTGTGGCTATCCATGTATTAAACTGCACATCTATTACTTGATTTTCATCAAATGTTTTTTTTAGGTACTCTCTAATTTTTTCAAGTCCAGGGCAATTGCTATATCGTTCACTTGATGGTGATTTTTTGTCATCAAATGGCAAGTTGCACTCTGCACTGTTTACACACGTATAAGTTTTTACTGGTAATTTACCACTTTTCTTCTAACATTTTTGATAACTTTATAAGGTCTTTTATTTTTCTATGCACAGAAAATAAAAATGGATTAAAACATCGACTGCTATAAGGAGCCATGAAATTTATATTCAAATGTGTATAGCAACAAAAAATCGCATAAAATTTTGACAAAATCACTCGGTACGCATTCGTAAAAGTAAATACTTGATAAGACACAGACTAAAATAACGGCAAAATTTAAATGCGCAGCGTCATTGTTCTGTCTCCTAAATATAATTGACATAACTTTGTAGCTATAGTGAAGTACAAAGAAATTATTCTTCGTGTTCATAGATAGCGCCACTGGAACTTGAATTGTTTTATTAATACGTATTTAACATATTTGATTGAATTTATAGCGTATAAATTATTTCTCATTATTCAATTGGTGGGTATATAAATGGTATACTCAAATGTAGATAGATAGATATATTCTTTATTACACACAGAACAAAAGACTACATACACTTATTACAAAATATAGCACGTATGTAATATGACTGATATAATTAAAGCTATGCAAAATATGATTTAATATTCTGACCGTAAGTAAGTATTTTGTATGATTGAAGGTTTCTATAAGCTTGCGCTAGCTGGTGGAAGGCGCGGCCAGGTGGCGCTTCGGCATTGTAATCGATATAGCTCCTAAACGACTTTTACGCCCATTTCGAAACGTAGCATAGATTAGCTATTCACCATTAGCTATTTTTAGAAAAAAAAAAAAATTAAGTGGATAAACTTTGTAAAATGTATAATTAAAAAATTAAAATAATTAAAAAAAAAATTAAATTCAAAAATGAATTACAAAGCTCTTTGAACAAAATATAAATTTTGCTGATTTATTTATTTTATTATAACTTTCAAACACTAGGTAATGGGATTCAAAGTAGCGCACACCTGTCAGTCGGTGGAAACTTCAAAGTCTTCTAACTCGTTAACAGGACTTTGAACTGTAAAAATATTTTTTATTTGGGTTGAGGACATATATGTATAACATAATCGAATTTATTAAAATCGCAAACATCAACATTCTTTACTTCTCTGCTTCGCGCGGAATTGAATATATTACATCGCCCATTTGATTCTCAGTTATTTATTTGAAAATTTTCATAAATTTTACTTTCAAAAATTTATGTGAGAATTTATTCACCTGGTAATGTGTAGACGACAAAATTTTCGACTTCGTGTTTTAGATAATGTCGCTTTCATCTTTTTTCGACTTGCTATCTCAGAGTGTTACCTTCAAGGCATCTTATTTCTTGATTGACCTGGTTGATTGTATTTTAACAGACTTTGTATTTTAAATAATTTCGCTTTCATCTTTTTTCGACTTGCTACCTCACAGTGTTATCGCCACTGCATATTATTTTTTTTAATCCAATCCAAGTTACAAAGTTTATTAATGCATATGCAACCTACATAGGTTGTATACTAAATAACTGACTGACTTGTGCTGCAAACGGTTATATTAAACAACTGATTAACCTACGCTATAATCGATTAACTGAGATTTTACAAAAATTGATCGGATAACTCATGCTTTAATCGATTAAAGTAGATTGTACCCTATATAACTGATTAATTAATGCTATAATCTATTAAACGAGATTGTACACAATATAACCGATTAATCTTTACTATTACTGATTAACCAAATTTGTACACTAATAAACGATTAACATAGGCATATATTGCCTATGTTATTATCTTATATTATCATCTGTGACTCAACGAAATACAGAATTTGAATTTTGGCTGGCTATGCTTTCATTGGATTATATGGTTATAAATTTATTATGTAGAAAAAGAAACTCAAATGAATGCGATATTATCGTAATTCATTCGTTACCTTTTTACACAATAATGACATTATTAGAGTAAAATCAACAAATCGATTCCGATGGCTAGTTAAAGAATAAAAGAAAAATATACATATATTTATACAAATACTTCACATAAAATATTAACATAATAGTAAGATACTATTTTGGGAAATTTTTTTAATGAAACTGTTGTTTGTAAAATGCTTTTCACTTAGGAATTAGGTAGTAGAATATTTTTAGATTGATATTTTTTGTTATATATAATAAACAATATAGAAAATTTTTAAATTTTTATCGTAAAATCAAAACAGTTGTTTTAATAAAAAAAATTACATTTTAGTAAATTGATAGATCCAACTAGGTGGACTTAATTAAATAAATATTATTTATATATCTATATATCTATATCTATTTCTACAGTGTATCCTATTTTAAATGTATGTCATTTTTTTTAAGTATTTCTTTTTAGTTAGGATTAAAAAATTATATCTACTTACGTATTATATATAATTTATTTTAAGGTATTTCTTTTTTTTTCTAGAACTTTGTCCAAAAATGATATATATATGTCACATTCCCTATTTTTGTAATTTTTGTGTATTAATAATATTATTTGCCTATGTGTGCTATTATTTATTTATTTACAGTTTAAATTTTGCTGTATTTGATTACATCCTATAATAGGGTTTTTTAAATATTTCACTTTTGTTTATGTTCCTAATATTTATGTAGTTTTATTATGTTTATCATAATTCTTCAATTAGTCATTTCGGTCAATAATTCATGTATTGCTATACATTTTATTACATTACTTTTTACCTTTATGCTATATATTATGTAATATTAATAAATTTTATTTATATTATAAAACTGTTCTGCACGTGTTCCAGGAATTTCATGATTTTCACACATATATTTCATATGCTGTTTGTACACTCCATCAATTTAGTTCAAATCGTGAAGGTATCACTTCAAAAACGGTTTCAAATATTTAAATAAAAAATACTCATTAGGCGTTTCAAAAAAAGAAAAAGTAATTATATGTTAGTACAATTTACATAAAAGCGTTTTAACTCATAATTTAAATTAATTTGTAAAATGTGCTGCTGATAATTTACCTTTAATATGATATACATTTTTAAACGTTTTTTATGATTTTCCTCGATATGTCTTTATTTTTATTTTTTGAGGATGGATACACATTTTATTACATTGTTGAATTATTTTTGTATGTCTTTAGTTTCGGTTATTGTAAAATTAACTAGGCAGAAACGCAGCTCTCTACATCTGTAAGAGAACACATATTGCCGCTAACAGTTCGCCAGACAGATCTAAAGTTGCTTCTAAAAGTTTCAATTTTCCAGTCTTAGTCCAGAACAATAAAAGAAGTGAAATGTAAATAATGAAAATAAGATGATATCTACTTTTTAACAATTGAGTGAAAAAAAATATATATATATATATATATATATATATATATAGCTTATATTATGTTCTGAGAGCTCATCAGCCATCTACCTTATCTCAATTAATCAATCTCAGACATCATATATTATTTTTAAAATTTTGGTTTCCTATTTATTCCGAATTTCCGAATTGGTTTGAGATAATTGAATATTTCGAAGAAATAAGATGCTAGCAATCTTCTGTTAGCAAATTATTTTAATACAAAACTAATGAAACTATTAATAGGCATTTTCAACGTAGAGGTTTGTTGCTGAGTGGAGGTTAAAAATTAAAGTTTAATTTCTCTCACAGTTCAGATTATTCAAATAAAAACAATATTTACTTTTAAGGGTCTCTCATTTTACATTGTTATTCAACCGAAATTAGCTTTTGTGTAATAATTAAAGAGCAGAAAATAAAATCAGTCTAGTAAAATTTAGAGAAAATTCCATGGTAGTAAATTTCGTATATCCGATAAAAAAGTTACATTCACTAAACTGAAAGTCATAATATCTATATATATATATATATATATATATATATATATATATATATACACATATATATATATATATATATATATATATATATATATAACTATCAATTGGTTACGCGTATAAGTAGTTGGCACTTTAGAGTCATGTATCCATAATCAATAAGATGTTACTTACTTCCAGAAAAATATAAAAAATTTCGGTTTCTTTAGATTCTATTCAGTGAAAAATCGTGTCCACTTAGAGTTGCTGATTCACAGTATTTTCCTATTCTTTTCCACTTGTCCCTATATGGGCATGTCTTTATACCCGACAGTTTTCGTTTATGGTCCAATCATCTAGCCGGAAAACGGCCACTTGGTTTATCCCGCTATTTTGTCCATTATCCATAGCTTTTCAAGTCGCATCGAACTATGTAGCTGTGTTGAGCTACTAGGCCGAAGTATACTCGTATGAGTAATATTTGCAGGTAAAGAGTAGAGTCATTATTTCCTTTTAGTTCCGGGAGTATAAACACATTAGCTTGTTTAGCAGCCTGTCACGACTCCGCACAAAAACAATTAAAATAACAGAATTCTCACAAGTCTTACCGTGGCATTTATAGAGATATTTTAATACATTGGCTTTAGATATTTTTGTTCTCCTACAAAATATAGAACCACTTCTTTCTTCAAAGTTAAATAAAATTTGCAATATATTTATATTTACTTAATTTTAATCAAATGTGTTGCTAAAAATTAATTTTGGTAATTATTGTAGTAGATGGCATTACGTGTATTAAACTTCTAATCAACTTCGTATCACGAGTGTGTTCTAAAGAACCACGCGAACGAAGTCGTAGGCACAGCTATGATCCTACGACTTCGTTCAGATGTGACCTGTGAAGCTGTGACAAATAGACGAACGGACGGACATGACGATATGAAAAGACTTCATGTTTTAAAATATAACAATATCCCAAGGTCCCACGACCTTTATAATCTAAAAATTATAATATAATGAAGATATTTCTGAGATAAACGGTTTCCAATAACGTCTATTGGACATTCATTTTCAATAACGTCTATTGGACTATCCTACATAAAATTGTCTCTGTGAAATGGGAAATAATTTTTTTTATTACACTATTCATTATCTTTATTCAAATTTTTTTGGAAAATTTCTCACTCTTAACTTTTGAGATGTGCGTGTTACGCTGCTTTGTAGTTTTCTTAAATTTGAAATTTTTACGCCAAATGGTTTTTGATAACATCGGCTGTGAAAAGTGAGCAGCGCCCAAACGGATTCATACGTTAATTATATTAGAGTGTGTTATTTTAGAAAATGTATATTTACTTTTTCCTTTGCTATACCAAATAGGAAAGACGTGAGACATGTTTCACTTAGTGGTCCTTGTAAAGTGTTTCACGTACATATTTTGCATGCATACTAGAACTGTCATATATATAAATAACTGATTCATTTAATTTTGGAAGATACAAACTATGTGTAAGATATTGTCAAGAAGGTTTTTTGAACAGGGCATAAATATGAATTGAATCGGTTTTAAATTTTGTTTGTTTAATGATAGCAAGGTGAGACACTTTCAACGATACTATTTTTAAACCTGTTTTGTAACTAATGTAACTAATGTGTTGCTTCGAAAATGTGTTTACTTAAATACCTAAATTTCCTAACATGTGTTCAAAAGGGTCTATTTGTAAACATCAGATACAAACATGATTTTCAATTATAACAGTTCGTAGGAAACGATAAGTTAGTCTAATAGTTATCAGAGTCCTCTTGAGCATATCTTTAAAATAAAATATAGATAGGTAAAGGTTATACCTATTCTAAGTCTTTAAATTAAAAATATAGATACATTTCATTTAGAGAACGAATATTGTATCGAAATTATACCATTTAAATACCTGGAATTCTCAATAAATTTGAAAAGTATTTAAATATCATCACGGTGCTGGCGACTACACGTCGCCGTCTTGTTGCATTGAGGGCGCGGCTCACCGCAGCTGCAGGTCCCTAAGATCGGTTCCGTGCCGCTTGTCGAGCGGAATCGTCGAGTGGTGTTTGTAATAGTGCAGCTAAAATGCCATAAACAAGTAATGGCAGCAGCGCCATTGATGCGAGAAGCTACGCACTGCAATCTCTCAGCTGCCTGCCCAGCGTGTGATTATGAGTACTATCTACAATGATATGCGCTTTGGGGGAACATAGGTGCACCAGTGGGTGGAGATGAGCCGTTATTGATTATGATGATGGTATCTCTTAGAATTCCCGTTAAAATGAAAAGTATTCTGTTTTTAGACATGAGGTACTAAGATTATGTTGCACTCGAATAATTTTAAAGTAGAAATAAGTTAATATTTTAATTATAAGGACACTCCATGGTACTGCCATAAAATAAAATATAACTAACTAAGGGTTGTAATCGTTTCAACTTATTATATTAAGTATGTATATATATATATATATATATATATATATATATATATACTGTTTATATAACTCTTTATCAGGATCCTCTATAGTAAAATTTTAAAATAAAATAATGAGGGTTATACCCACTATAAATATGCCAAATTATATGCGTAGATATATATCTGCTGTATCAAAATGTGTGTGCTTTATATAATATATGTATACAATCCTCGAAACGCCGGCCCGAGTTGCATTCTTCTGTACGTCGTATATCGTAGTATCATAGCTTTTCAAGTTAAAATCTATCTCAATAGAATTTTGTAGGCAGGTATAGTATTACATGAACACATATTTTTAATTTTCTTTTTGAAGCGTCTTTCCTTATAACGAACTCTGGGGAAATTTTTTTTGTCGGAAAACAGATTGATTTCCACTTCATGAAATATGAGTCCCCAAATATTTGTGTATTTTTTAAAAACTTAAGCCAAAAATTTAATTCAAATGAAAATAAATCGGGATAACGGTATTTAATCCAACGTTGTTTCGATTTATTTGCATTGATAAATTAAAGAGAGCAGGTAAATTATTTGTATTTATTTAATTTTCCAATTTATTTTAATTATTCTAATTATTGTTAACATTTGTAATTATTTAATAGAAATACTTTTAAATGATAACCTTACATACATGTATTCTTAAATGATTAAACCTTTGCGTATATATATATATATATATATTATATATATATATATATATATATATATATATATATATATATATATATACATAAAGTACATAACAACATCTCGTGCGAGTGTAACTCGTGTTTAACAAGTTTGTATTTTATAATGCCTCTCTAGAAATGAAATTTTGTTTCACTTAAAACTCATAAGTTTTTGCCAAGTAATAATTCAGAAAGTATCATTTTTTCCGTTTTGAGGGTTTCGTACCGCAAAAGGAATAAAGGACCTTTATTATTAAAGGACCTATATTTACTTCGTTTTCCGTCTATCGGTCTATAAAGACCCTTTTTCTCTTTTTTAGTTGGAATTAATATTATATACTTAGGTCTACGATCCCTTGCTATAAAATCAAGCTTCTAAGTCAACGCAATCAAGAAGAACACTAAAATACACCATTTATGGCGCATATTTTGACAAACGCAAATAAATCAAAACCTATAGGGTACTTCACGTTGACCTAGAATTATGAAAGTTAGCAAGAGGCTAGAGAACAAATAAAAGAATAAATCCGAAAATCATCTATTTGTAGTTATATGAAAAAAACGAACTATAATTAAAAATGCGCCTGTAAAAGATATAGCAGGCGATATATTTTTGTTCTAAAAAATTAAAATTTGTAAATAGTTTAATAGGGAAATTGTGCACCATTAAATGTTTAATAATCACACAAACTCTGTAATACATACTTAATTTTAAAAGTCACAATAATTTTGTAAATACTTTAATAGGGTTATTATGCACCATTAAATATTTGTAAATGAAAAACTTTGTAAAATGCACTTATGTACTTAATTTTAAAAGTCACACAAACTTTGTAAACGGTTTAATAGGGATATTATGCACCATTAAATATTTGTAAATCACATAAACTTTGTCGTACTTACTTATGTACTTAATTTTAAAAATCACACAAACTTTGTAAATAGTCTAATAAGGATGTTATAATACAACGAGACCTAGGTCGTGGTAAAGAACTTAAAGAAAGTAGAAATAATACTACATCACGTAGTTTCTACAAAATTAACGCCAAATATATTCAAAACTCTTTTGATTACTAAAGAAATTAATTTTAAATTTTATGTCTGTATCACTGTTTTCCCATCGTATGACATGGATACTCCAAGAAATGCTTTTTGAACTCTTATGAAGGATCAGAATGTCTAAGATTAATTATCAACATTATTTCCATAAAATACCTTATTAATTTGAAATGATACTAATTCAGCTCGAATCAGTATTGTCTCATAATAATATGATTTGTTGGCAAATTAAGTTAAAGACGATGAAAACAAAGTAGTTCTGTTTATTGCGAGACTCCTTAAAACCTATTCGAAAAATGTTATAATAACACTTCAATAAAACAACATCCCACTTTATTCGCAATATTAAAAATTCGAAATCGAAAGTTAATTCATCGAGATCAACGGAGACAAGATGTTTAGATACAATAATATTTTTTCCTATAATGACGTGTATGTTTACTTATGTGTACATTTAAAATAAGGTCCACAAATTTTCGGCCTAAGCTATACATACCGAGCATAAATGAAAATAACTACTATTTTTCAATATAAGTCCCATGTCTATTCCTTTGATAAAACAACCTGAAATGCTCACTCCAAAATTCATTAAAACTGTCGGACTTCATTATTAATATAAAATTGGTTTTCATTAAAACTAATTTTGGGAAACAAAAACAATCACATGATTGCAGGTGAAAGTTATAAAGTAGACAATCGAGTTTTAGCGCATATTACTCCTAGACAGCTCCTTTGACAGTAAGAAAGGTGTAGGCGGTCCAAAAAAAAGTCCAATACATATGGAAATAGGTACAGTGCGAGCTACCCAAAAGCAACGAAGTCCACCTAATTTGAATATTCACCGAACTTCTTCAGAAAAGTTAAATGAAACCTAATTTTTTAAAAATATTGCTTGAAACAAGTCCTGGCTACTTTTTGAAAACTTTAAAACCCAGAAGATTTGACTTAATCTTAGTCTATACCGGAAGACATCTCAAAAAAAAGCGCTCATGCTCTGCAGCACTCGTACGCCCCTAAGGGCAGAAATTGTTAACAAAAATCCTCATTTCTTACAATAAATATAAAAGGCAGAGCAAATTCAAAAGTATATGTTGAATAAGAATTATTTATTGTATAATATAAAATGATATATCGGGAAACTAGAAAAAATTAACGGAGCTACTCTTAATTCTTTATTAAAAATTAAACTCAACGCCGGTTTTCAAATAATTCCAATTGAAGCAACCATAATTAACATTTAATTGTGAGTTAAAATTAAATCTAGATTATAAATAGATAAAAATTTATTATGGAAAAATAATATTGTTCCACAACCTGAAAACCAATTCTGAAAAGAAAATTGGAGATGAGAAATTAAGTTGAAACATTAGACAAATGTAAATTATTTACTTGAGACGTAATTGTGGCTAATGTAAACTTTGACAACTAAATATGTTGATTATATCAATCAACCTTTTGTGAAAATAATTGTAAAATATTTTCTTTTTTTTATCTGTCATTTAAGATTATAAATAGAGTGATTTGGCAAGGAAAATAATCGTAATAATAAGATGGAGAAGTGATTTAATTCCACGTCTCATTTACCTAATAACTTATAATTTTGTAACTGGTTTTATTAAAATTTTCCTTCTTTTCAACATAATGTAAGGTAGGTTTAAAAAAGGGAATGACATAAATATCTGTGCAGCAAGCTACAATATTACCGTAAAAGTATGAAAAAACTTTTCTTTACTTTTATATATTCATATAATTTCCTTTTGTTTACCTATATAACATTTCATAACATTTAGTCATAAACTGAAAGAAATTATATCTATTTTAATATATGGACGGACTGCTGTATAGAAGGAAATGACGAAATTGTAAGGTTTCCGTTTTTGTTATTTCTCTATAGCAAACTTACTAACAGTTTGAGAATACCTGTTTGACTATGACTAAACAACGGTATGTGTATTAAAAAATACGAACGTGTTTTTTGAAATTGAAAACCAATCTAAAACACAGGTTTTGAAACCGCAGATATTTTTATTGCTCTGCTTCATGTAAGTTTTAAAATTTTGCCAAACAAATTATTGACGCGTTTTACGAAAATTAAGTTCACCCTGTTTCTAATATTTTACACATTCGCTGAATTACCAATCGTTGAAATGTTTAGTAATTTAAAGTTAGTGTTCGAAAATAATTTTGTTGGGACAAAATTTTAATGATGTTTACTTATCCAACAAATTAATTAGATATGTGTAAATAAAACTCAGGCGTTTATAAAATAAAGCAGACATATTTTGCTTCATTTTACATTAACATCATTAAATTTAATGATATTGAAGCATTCAGGGACACTAGCAAACGTTCAGTAGCGCTAGAGGATATGGATTTCTAAAATAAATATCCTTTGAACATTTCGGTCATTATTTTCTTAAACTTCTAAGGATGTAAAAGAATCAAACGAAACTATGTGATATAGTATTATTTCTACTTTCTCTAAGTTCTTTACCAAGACCTAGGTTTTGTTGTATTACAACATCGTCAGGTGGGCTATAGGCAAAGAGCTAATAGCCCATCTGACGATGTTAGGTCAAGAACTTAGGTTTAGAACGAGAACTTGGGTCTAGAAGGTTAAGGGATTAGGTAAATATCTTAAAGAAATAGTAGAAATAATGCTCCATCACGTAGTTTCATTTAATTGTAAATAATAAATTTCTACAAAATTAACGCCATATATAATCAATAACTGTGAAAGTGTTTATTTACTTATCGTCTTATTTATCTAAAAGCTTGGATAATTAACGGGAAAATTCGTTATAGCCGCTCTTCAGTTTCCATTATGTAAGATATACTATGAATATAAATAATCCGTAGCCATTTTTCCTGGTAAGAAATTGCAAATTCTCTACTTCTTGCATTACATGCACAACTTCTTGATGTATAGTTATGACGTTAATTGAAAGTATATCAGTTTGAATAGTTTTTGCAAAATATCGAAAACTCAGCGGTGTATTAAACTTTAGTCTAATTGAAAGAAAGGTAAAGAAATTAAAGAAAGTAGAAATAATACTACATCAAGTAGTTTCATTTAATTGTGAATAATGAATTTCTACATAATTAACGCCAAATATATTTAATATTTAGTCTAATTGTTATCATTAAAGTATAAAGTTGGATAAAAGTACAATTCATTGTATTTATTGCCATAAATGATAATATTAATGAACGATTAAGAAAAATAGCTATACGTATATGCTTCCGAAATTCTACAGAGTGTTTCGTGTCCAATGAAAAAGAAAATTTCTGTTATACACTTTATTTTTCAAGGGTTAATTCATCTTTATATTTAATTAGTTAAATACATATATTTATTGAAACAATTTAACACAATTTTCTCTGTGTTTCATTTAAGAAATACAATGTGAATTATTAGAAATTACGGTAAAAAACTTTGAAAGTCTATAAACCTTTAGGAGTCTATATAAACTCAATATTTTTATCGGCGTATTTTTGTGATAGAAATGAACGGTTAACATGCGGGCATATTGATAGCTTCTTTTGGTTATTATTTTCATCGGTAAGATAAATTATACTGTGATAAAAGTATCATACAATCTTCTTTCCATTATGAAAAATATGCTATCTTGATCTTAATGTTTTGTTATTGAATAATGAATTTATTTTGACATTAAAAATATGGTCACGTTTCTGACTTTAGGATGCGAATAAAATAAGGTGTAAATTTGTGATGGACGTTAAATACCTTTCACTACATTTTAACCATTTAAACAATTCGATTGCTTCTTTCGGTTTCAAGTCCAGATTCCCATTTCTGTTTATATACGGTCTGGGTGTACGCTTAGAGAAATTACGTATTATCCTCGTTTCTGAATCCCGTGCCTTTTTATATGAATACGATTTTTGTTACTGTAAAATTATATAATACCTTGTCAGTAATTCCACGCCACAATTAAAAAGGAAAAATTACGAACCTTCTTGCACTTTCTAATGTCATTCTTTTTTAACCATTTTTGTTTACACAAGCTATTAAGATAAATCGTATTATTCTGGATCATTCATTACGTAAGTTAAATAGTGTTGTTCTTTATCATTCATAATTTATTCTTCATCGTGCTTTATTGTTATCCTTTCTCACATATCGGATTAATCTTTTTATTGTTATTAATCTTTTTATTGTTTGTTTGGATGGCAGTAACATTTACTTATAGTGCGGAAACTTAATTGAAGGAATTACTCCAGATTTCCAGATCTTTTGCTTTACAAATGTTTACATTTTGCTGAAACCGTCTACCTTGGAAACTGGTCATAGTACAAAAAAGGAAAATAATTTGCCTATATAAAAATATTATCAGTTTTATCTCTAGCGACAATAAGTATATTTAAAAATTCGATCAAAGAAGCCTTTCATAAAACAGCTTAGTAGTATATGTTATCTAAAGAAAGATAAGAATCTGAAATGAAACGGTGTTCATCTGAACTCGAATTATTCACTGTCTTAAACAAAATTGAACATTTCACTATATTTTCAAGTGTAAATGTGTATTATTTATATCATGCTTTTGGAGTTACTACGCTTTCATTTTTTCATTGTTGTGATCATTTTCTTTCTATATCTTTATTACACAGAGGCAATTTTGATTTTAAAATGTGGTCTTTTAATAAAAAATGCAGGTATTATCCTAAGTATAGTTTTCATATTTAATCATATTGTTTACTAAAAATTTCAAATTACATATTTGGAAAATAATTTGGAATGTACTTTCAATACAAACTCTACGCAAAACAAATGGAAAAGGAAATGTATTAATTTTCCTATATCAAATATCAAACCGAAATATAAATATTGTTTTTTTTTGTGTTATACTGTGTACACTGTGAAAACTGAACAATTTCAATTTGTATAAATTGCAATAAATTTCCCATCAAAGTTTTGGTACTTTTCAGTTCTTTGTAATGGTTAAAATCGCCCATAGGAATTACTAGATTTAAGAGAGACAAAAGTGACAAGTTGATTTCTTTGGTGAAATACTAGCAGAACATAAGTTATAAGGATAAGGATAAGTATAGTTTTTCGCTGAATAATGAGAGTCGAAGTCCATTATAGTAGATAATTTATTTATTGGGTGAATTCAAAGTTGACCACAGTTTGCAATTTACAAAGTTTTTTCTTGTAGTCTATATAGAAACAGTATAATTGCTTATTTATTTGAAGAAAAACCGAAAACATAAAAAACAAAATAACATTCCAGAAAAACCGAAGCCAATGGCGTGGATCTGTTTATAGGTCTGTTCAAATTCTATTCTCTTTTATTTGTATTATATCCACTTACTAAAATTTGTGATGGAAATCTACTACGTATTTTAATTTTATTATCAAAATGCCTATGTCTTCGGTTTTGTCTTGTAATATAATTATTATACTTCTAGAATAAATTCATAAAAAATAAATTTTTGTAGTCAAATAATATTTGACGTTTTAATTTGAAAGAATATTGAAACCTAATAAGTATTATAACGTAGTTAACTACGTTATAATACTTATTAGGTTTATATTTATTTCTTTCATAAAAGTTAAAACTTTTTTTTTCTAGTCTCTAAGCAATAGAATAAAAAGAATTTTATTTCAAGAGATTTAGTATTTTGACTTTGATGATTTTATTTAATTTTTGAATACTTTCAACTAATACTGACGATATTAAAATTATCCTTATGAGTTAAATGCCCGTCTTCTCGTGGACACTTGTCAATCTTTTTTTATGTATATCCTTCATTTGAATGAACGGATCTAACAGTATGTTTATGTAAGTAGTTGACTGTTTTAAAGATAAGTTTGGTGTCTTGAAATAATGAATCATTAAAAATTAAAATTATTAATCTTTTAGATTTATGGTTGAGGGAAAAAATACTAAAAAATTTTTAATTTAGAAACATATTATAATACTTCTTAAATTTCTACATACCTCTATTAGTTCGCAAATATTCAATGCGATATTCTTTTGTTTTCACCACCATCACTATTGTTGGTAAGATGGTAGTACACTAGAATTACTAGTAAAAAAATTATTCGTTTACCGTAACCTCATGAAAACTTTAAATTTTGAAAGATATGCAGGAATTTCTTTGGAAAGTATTCGAGGAATTATATTAACTAAATTTTCATATAATCTTTGAAGACAAACTGCGATATAATTTTGAAAAGTTTAAATTCCTGAATCTAAATCATTTTTAGCTCATTCCTTGGCTTGAAATATATTCTGTAAACTACTTTGTTAAGATTTTTAAGAAAAATAACAATTTATTGAATAAAACTGATTAGATTATAAATTCCGATTTTGAATCGTTTGGCGTTTATCAGATAAACAAGAAAGTTTCATAAATTTTTATGGTATTTAGTTATTAATGTTATTACGTCAAATTAATGTTATATATGCAACTGAGACCATATACCTTTACGTTCATTAAATTTCTCCAAAATCGTTATTAATTTGTCCTGATTTCTTTCAATAGTTTTAAACTTATCAAAATTATTTCATCTACTTTGCAGTTAAAATTTACATCCCCAAGTAATGCAGTTTTGTTATTCTGCTTTGTGAAGAGTAAAGAAGTTTGAATGCCCATCATCGTAAATGATCTTAGTTATTTTGTTAAAATAATTTATTTTGCATGAACACAAGGTTAAGTTAATAATATATTGCGACAATTACTAAGTTTAATGAGAATGCAATATATAATTATTGTTTTGTATATATGGTATATATTCAATAGTCATAGATCGTAGCATAGTAGTGGTGTGAAAAGTTATCAAAATTTAGCTGACAATATTGAAAAACCCGCCTCCAATAGATAATGGATAACTT
Source organism: Druceiella hillmani (assembly GCA_039881145.1). Classification (NCBI taxonomy): domain Eukaryota; kingdom Metazoa; phylum Arthropoda; class Insecta; order Lepidoptera; family Hepialidae; genus Druceiella; species Druceiella hillmani. The sequence goes on from JAYKKI010000001.1 coordinate 17,703,795, forward strand.
ACTTCATGACACACGCTGTTTATTAATTTCTTTTTTATATTTTTCTTCTTAATTACAGTAGAAGTAATACAGAACCATAATTTCAAAATACGCACGAAAAAATGATCCTGAAAAAAATTAAATTGTGCGTGTACAAACGTGCGTGTGCGTTAAAAATTATATTAAAAAGTTTATTTATTACCCGGATCCTGATACCGTTGGTAAACCATACACAGCTGGTAAAATCTAATTTCAATGAAATAATTAAATAAATTTTAAGGAATGATAAGAACCAACAAATGTGCTATAAAAATAATAATTAAATATTAATAATATATTATTGTTGTTAATTTTTTATTTTATTTTTTTTTCATTACATTGACTAAATTCAACTGAATTATTTTAATAATTGTAATATTCAGCATTTAATTTAATATTAACACGTGTGTATAATGAATTATTAAATTTACTAAAACAGTCTAAATACAGTTTATTTATTAATAAAAATAAATGAATAAGATGAAAATGTATTATTATATATCAATTTTAAATATTTAATAAATGATAAAGTAATAATTTATAATTTATAATGCAAATCCGGGAAACCGAAACTTAATCTCATTTAGAGAAATATACTTAAAATATTTATTAAAAAGCTTATAAGGACTATTTATACTATTATATGGACCACTATTAAATTTCGATTACTAAAAAATATTTTAAAAAGACAGATATAACTTAAATTTGTATGAATGTAAAACACGTGTTGTGTATTTACAAATACTTCAGTAACTATCATGAATGTAGTATCATTTACTACACGCATGTAAATATATATCAGAGAGCAACTTCAAGCTGTCGATTTTCGTTGCTTCATGTGTTCGTATAATAGAATTTCACTCTTAACATATTTTCATAATGCGCCTAAAGAAGTATAACTTCAAAAATCATGCACACATGCAATCTAGTAAAGCATATTTATCACAGAATTTGTTTTAAATACTTACTTGGGGAAAAGTGTAAAAACATATGCGCCGAAATGAGGTTTAGGCACATACCTATGAATTTTTCAATGTTAAGGGTATAACCGAACATTTCCCTTTTTGTTTACGTAGAGGTGAGCATTGTTTATATTACGTCTTAAGTTCACGACACTTTCACCTGACCACGGTTTGCGAACGTTATACTCCACTCTGTCCCATTGGCTTTATTTCATCGTTGTAGCCTTTAATAGCGCAGATACCGTTGGCGTCATTATTTTTCACTAATTAAACTGCACTGATATTAACGTTCAAAACGTGCAGGTAATTCGCTGTGTTGTTCTGGGAAAATATAGTTTCGAATATAATAACTATTTGCTGTATTAAGTAATTATAAAAAAAAAGATCCAATTTTAAAAGTTAAAAATTTTATTTTATATATTTGAACTATATATTGAATATATAATAATAACAACCCCACGCATTAACTGTCTATACATTTAAATACACTTGAAATAATTTATTATATAACAATATAAATATAATGGTTATATCTCTATCTGTACTAAGCGAACATTGATAAAATATGAAAAAAAAAAATAACAAAATGTTAAGCCTCTATTCAAATTTAAATTGCGATATTAGAGTAATAAGGAAGTGTAGTAAATGAGTAGGTTTAATAATTTAATTTCCTTGATTCTGATACACCAATTTATTTTAAAAACAAACTTAAGTAAGTGGAGTATAACTTTCACAAACCGAGGTAAGGTGGGAACTACATGAACATTGGACTTAATTTAAACAATGCTCATCTCCACCTGAACAAAGAGGTAAATATTAAAATACGTTTCAGATATTGAAAAATTCTTGATTATATACCCATACCTCCTCTTAGTGCGTATGGTCTTGTTCCTTTCTTAAGGTATACTTCTTTAGGCGCGTTATGAAAAAATTATGAGATTGAAATTTTACGATGCGTGCATGCGTGTAATGACTCATACTATATTCATGATAGTAATTGAGGTATTCTTAAATACTCAACACGTGTTTTATATTCACACAAATCTGAGTTATATCTGTGTTTTTAAATAATATTTTTAGTAACTAAAATTTAATATGTTGCATATAATTAAACAAAAAAATTATTTATTGTGAATATTTGTTATAGGAGTAGTACTTATAAGCTTTTTGCAATTTATTTTAAGTGTACTTCTCTGAGTGAGGTTAAGTTTCGATACGTATTTATTTGCATTACATATTAGTGCGTTATCATTTATTGAATAATTATATTTAAAAAAATGCAATAAATTTTCAGCATATTCATTTAGGGTCTTTATTGATTAAACTTTATTTAGATTGTTTTAGCAAATTTAACATCTAATTATATAAATTTTATTTGTAAAATTTAAATATTTAATTGAATTTGGATTTTAGTATCCGTGTTTAAAATCATGGCCTAGTACATTTATTATTTTATTTCCATTACTTGTATGTTGAATAAAGTTATTCTTGTATTTTTCCTAAGAAGTGTAAATTTTAACCCGCGTGCATAAGTATACACATATTTTTTTTATTATATCAGTAGGTTATTTTTTACTTAAAACAAATTTTTGTAAAAATAATTAACAAGATTGATTTTACGAATGATTTTGTTTATATGGTTCATTTTTTCGTTCATGTTTTGGAATATTGCTTGCAGATTCCTTCTATTGTAAAATTGAGATACACTTAGCATTTGCATCTTTATTGCAATACAAAATTATGTAATTTTTTTATTTCAATCAAGTTCATAGACCCTATTGTCCCTATATAATAAAGAAAAATATTAAAAAAAAAATGTATATATATGTGTGTATATATATATATATATATATACATACATTTTTTTTTTGTATACTTCACACACTGCTACTACGGAACAATATATCCTTATCTAGTACATACTACACGAGGCAACCGTTATATATTTCATTGTTAGTAAATTTCGTAATTCTTGCATTTTATTATAAACTTAATCTTGTTAACATTTTGGAAAGGTACAGGTGTTTTACTCCATAGTTTATCTAATTATTAAATCGAAATACACTAATAAATACGAAAACAATATATTTTAACAAAAAACCAAGTTTGTTTACAACAACGGGCAAGAAAATATTTTCACAATGAAGAGCACACTGAAGAAATACATGCCATTTGTTATTACAGACTATAAATTTTACTGCAAACTAGAGTTGGGAAATATTCTTCCAGAACAAAGTTTCTTTGTTCTATTTACTCTAGTCTTTTTCTATTTATATTGATAGGATTGAAACTATTGCAAGGAAATAGGACAAATTACATTACACTGTCAGAGAAATTTATCGAAGTATTTTTTTCCATTGTGATGTATCAGTGTTTTATTTATTATATAAAATAATGAAATTTTAATGTCTATCTAATAAATGTCAAATGGTTCAATACCAGTATTTATAATTTTAATAATATAATTAAAAATTTGAAATTATTTTTAAAGTACGAACAAATAGTTTACATAAAATATTTCGAGCCACAAAATAGGTTCAAAGTCAATAAATTTCTGGAAATAAATTATTTTTAGTTACATCATAATATCTCTTCGAAGACGAAGCTAAAAAATTTAGTCAGTATTACAATATTTTGTTTAAATAATTTTTCTTATATATATATAAAAGTTTAAAATTTGTAAGAGTATTGTCATCCATATGGTAAAGGAATAATTTTTGAGTGATAATTTTTTTGCGATACTACCTTAATAATAATGGTGTTCGTAGAAATAAAGAATATTGCTTTAAATATTTGTGAATCAATACAAAAAAATCTGACAAATTATAATATAATTGGAGAAATTTAAAAAAATGAATATATGTGTAAATAGTTTTCTGTTCCGAAGACAATTTTGGTAATAAAATACTAATTACAGAAATTAACCAAATGATGGTTGCTAGAAGTTATTCAGTGTTTAATTTTAGGATTAAGCTGAAAATACTAAAGAATTTTCAATTTAGGAAAACATTATTCACTTTTCTAAATCTCTCCAATTACATTATAATTTGTTTGAGTTTTTTTCTTATATTGGTTCACAAATATTTAAAGCAATATTCTTTATTTCCACCAACACCATTATTATTAAGATAGTATCGCAAAAAAATTATCAATCAAAAATTATTCCTTTTGCCATATGGATGAGAATACTCTTACAAATTTTAAACTTTTATATATATATATATATATATATATATATATATATATATATATACGTATATAAAAGAAAAATTATTTAAACAAAATATTGTAATACTGACTAAATTTGTTAACTTAATTTTCGAATAGATATTATGATGTAACTAAAAATAATTTATTTCCGGAAATTTATTGATTTTGAACCTATTTTGTGGCCCAAATATTTTGTGAAAACTATTTGTTCGTACTTTAAAAATAATATCAAATTTTTAATTATATTTTTAAAATTATAAATACTGGTATTGAACCATTTGACATTTATTAGATAGACATTAAAATTTCTTTGTGTTATATAATAAATAAAACACTGATACATCACAATGGAAAAATATGTCGATAAATTTCTCTGAGAGTGTAACGTAATTTGTCCTATTTTCCTACAATAGTTTCAATCTTATCAAAATAAATAGAAAAAAAGAATAGAATAAATAGAATAAAGAAACTTTATTCTGGAAGAATATTTCCCAACTCCAGTTTGCAGTAAAATTTATAGTCTATAATAACAAATGTCGTATATTTCTTCAGTCTGTTCTTCATTGTGAAAATATTTTCTTGTCCGTTATTGTAAACACACTTGGTTATTTTGTTAAACTAGATTGTTTTCGCATTTATTTGTGTATTTCGATTTATTACTTTAAGAATAATTAGATCAACTATGCAGTAAAACACCTGTACTTTTCAAAAATATTAAGAAGATTAAGTTTATAATAAAATGCAAAAATTACGAAATTTACTAAGAATGAAATATATAACGGTTACCTCGTGTAGTATGTACTAGATAAGCATAGATTGTACTGTGGTAGTAGTGTGTGAGGTTAACAAAATATAGCTGGCAGCAATCAAAAACCCATCCCCAACAGAAAAGGGATGACTTACTTCATGACAAGTGTAGATAGTTGAGCATATATATATTTATATATTTAATATTTTTCTTTATTATATAGGGACAATTGCATCTATGAAGTTGATTGAAATAAAAAAATTACATAGTATTGTAATATCGGAAGATGTAAATGGTAAGTGTATCTTAATTTTACAATAGAAGGAATCTGCAAGTAATATTCCGAAATATGTAGGAAAAAATGACCCAGATAACAAAATAATTCGTAAAATCCATCTTAATTATTTTTACAAACAATTGTTTTAAATATTAATTTATGGAAAAGTAACCAAAATATTAATAATATTGATAAAAAATAACCTACTGATATAATAAAAAATTATGTGTGTACTTATGTACGTAGGATAAAATTTACACTTCTTAGGAAAAACAGAATAACTTTATTCAGGATGCAAGTAATTAATGGAAATAAAATAATAAATGTACTAGGCCGTGATTTTAAACCCGGATAGTAAAATCCAAATTCAATTACATATTTAAATTTTATAAATACAATTTATATATTGAATTGTTAAATTTGCTAAAACAATCTAAACAAAGTTTACTTAATAAAGAAATTAAATGAATATACCGAAAATTTATTGTAATTTTTTAATATTAAGTATTCAGTAAATGATAAAGCACTAATTTATAATGCAAATAAATACGTATCGAAACTTAACCTCACTCAGCAAGTAAACTTAAAATAAATTGCAAAAAGCTTATAAACACTATTCCTATAAGGAATATTCACGATAAATAAACATTTTTTTTAATTATATGCACCACTATTCAAATTTTAGTTACTAAAAATATTATTTAAAAGCACAGATATAACTCACATTTGTGTGAATATAAAACACGTGTTGTGTATTTAAGAATACCTCAATTACTATCATGAATATAGTTTGAGTCATTACACGCATGCACGCATCGTAAAATTTCAATCTCATATTTTTTTCAAAACGCGCCTAAATAAGTATACCTTAAGAAAGGAACAAGACCATAAGCACTACAATGAGGTATGGGTATATAATCACGAATTCTCCAATATCAGAAACGTAATTTAATATTTACCCCTTTGTTCAGGTGGAGATGAGCATTGTTTTTAAATTATGTCCAATGTTTATGTAGTTCCCACCTTACCTCCGTTTGTGAAAGTTATACTCCACTTACTTGTATACGTAAGTTCATTTTTTAAAGAAATTGGTGTATCAGGATCAAGGAAATTAAACTATTAAAACTACGCATTGATTACAGTTCCTTATTACACAAAATGTCTAATATCGCAATTTAAATTTGAATCGGGGCTTAACATTTTTTATTTTTTTATTTTAATATTTTATCATATAATATAGTTACATAATAAATTATTTTAAGTATATTTAAATGTACACACAGTTGGTGCGTGGGGTTATTATTGTTAATATATATACAATATATAGTTCCAATATCTAAAATAAAATTTTAAACTTTTAAAATTTGATTTTTTTTTAATATTTATTTGATACAGCAAATAGTTATTATATTCGAAACTATATTCTCCCCAAACAACACAGCGTATTACCTGCAAGTTTTGAATGTTAATATCAGTGCAGTTTAATTAGTGAAAAATAATGACGCCAACGGTATCTGCGCTATTAAAGGCTACAACGATGAAATAAAGACAATGGGACAGAGTGGAGAATAGCGTTCACAAACCGAGGTAAAGTGAAAGTGACGTGAACTTAAGACGTAATATAAACAATGCTCACCTCTACGTAAACAAAAAGGGAAATGTTCGGTTATACCCTTAACATTGAAAAATTCGTAGGTATGTGCCCAAACCTCATTTCGGCGCATATGTTTTTACACTTTTCCCCAAGTAGGTATTTAAAACAAATTCTGTGACAAATATGCTTTATAAGATTGCATGTGTGCATGATTTATGAAGTTATACTTCTTTAGGCTCATTATGAAAATATGTTAAGGGTGAAATTTTATTATGCGAGCACATGAAGCAACGAAAATCGACAGAATGAAGTTGCTTCCTGACATATATTTACATGCGTGTAGTAAGTGATACTACATTCATGATAGTTATTGAGGTATTTGTAAATACACAGCACGTGTTTTATATTCATACAAATTTAAATTATATCTGTGCTTTTAATTAATATTTTTTAGCAATCGAAATTTAATAGTGGTCTATATAATATAAAAAAATAATACTTAATATTCGTGGTATAAATAGTGCTTATAAGCTTTTAAATATATATTTTAAGTATATTTCTCTAAATGAAATTAAGTTTCCGTTTCTCGGATTTGCATTATAAATTATTACTTTATCATTTATTAAATATTTAAAATTAATAAATTATAATAATCTTTATTAATATAAACTGTATTTAGACTGTTTTAGTGAATTAAATAGTATATTAAAATGAAATACTGAATATTTACATTTTTAGAATAATTCAATTGGATTTATGTAATTTACTGAAAAAAATTGAAATAAAAAATAAACAACAATAATACATTGTTATTATATTATTTAATTATTATTTTTACAGCACATTTGTTTATTCGTATCTGTATATGGTGCACTAGCGGAATCATGGTCATCCTGACCTGATCGATATATCAATATGTACCATTTATATAAAATAATAATTGTTTTCATGTTTGAAACGTATCAGTGTATTACAATATTTTTATCAAATTATTTCTAAATTATTGTAATTAAATTACAAAAACAAATAATTTTAACAAAATTACTATGATTATTGGGGAATATTAATTATTGGGGGAACAATTAATTGGGGATGTAACTTTTAACTACAAAGTAGAATTAGGAAATATGCTTCTAGAACAAAGCTTTGGGAGCGATGAAATAATTTTGATAAGATTAAAACTGTTACAGGAAAACAGGAGAAACCAATAACGATTTTGGAGAAATTTACTGAACGTAAAAGTATATGGTCTCAGTTGCATGTATAACATTAATTTAACGTAATAACATTAATGACTAAGTACTATAATCATTTATGAAATTTTCTTGTTTATCTAATAAACGCCTAACAATTACAAATCAGCGTTTATAATCTAATCAATTTTATTAAAAAAATATTATTTTTCAATATTACCAAAATTCAGAATGATGCCTGCAAATACTAATTTAAATAACTCTGATTTACGAAAGTGAAATATTTTAAATAAAATAAATATACAATGAATATTTGGGACTAATTTCTTCATCGCTTAGTACATAAGTAAGTTAATTTATTAAATGATGCTCAAGCAAATTGCACTTTCACAAATGGTTATAATAAATAGGAGGTCAAAATTCGCATTACGAATTGTTTTCTTTATCTTCGTCAACCAAATCTGTATACATTATAGAGAAATACATGTTTAAAAGTCTGTACGTTAGATATGTATCAAATGAAACGAATTCGAGCGACTATAAATAAATTATATGCTTTTCTGACTGTATATTTGTAAACTTAAAATCCTAGAACAAATTTTTGTGAGTGTTTTAGAAATTTTAATAAGGTCCCATCCCGATATTAAATTGAGATAGGCATTACCTGAATACGTTAAATAGTAGAATATAAAAAATATTATTTATCTGGTGGTTTATATTGCGATAATATAAAATACTACTAAATGAAATAAAGTAATTTTCACTTTATTACTCAGGAACTAGAAAAAAAGGTTTTAAATTTTATGAAAGAAATAAATATAAACCTAATAAGTATCATGGCTTAGTTAACCACTGACCAAGATTCAATATTCTTTCGAATTAAAACGTCAAATGTTATTTTACTACAAAAATTGTTTTCATGAATTTATTCCAGAAGTATAATAATTATAATGAAAGACAAAACCGAAGACATGGGCATTTTGATAATAAAATTAAAATACGTATTAGAATTCCATCATAAATTTTAATAAGGCCTAGAACGCAATCCATGGATATAATACAAATAAAATAGAATAGAATTTGAACAGACCATAAACAGATCCACGCCGTTGGCTTCGGCTTTTCTTGAGTGGATGTGAGTTCAAATAAATAAGCAGTTGCACTGTTTCTATATAAATTAGAAGGAAAAACTTTATAAATTGCAATCTGTGGTCAACTTTCAATTAACGCGCTGAATAAATCATCTAATATAATGGAATTCGACTCTCATTATTCAGCGAAAAACAAAACTTATCCTTATCCTCATAACTTATGTTCTACTAGTATTTTACCAAAGAAATCAACTTGTCATCTATGTCATGTCTCTCTTAAATCTAGTAATTTCCATGGGCGATTTTAACCATTACAAAGAATTGAAAAGTATCAAAACTTTGAAGGGAAATTTATGGCAAAAATTTACACAAATTGAAATTGTTCAGTTATCACAAGGTACACAGTATAATACAAAAAAACAATATTTATCTTTCGCTTTATAGGAAAGTTTCGCGTAGAGTTTTTATTAAAAATACATTTCAAATTATTTTGAGAACAGTCTAGGTTTCGTTGTATTACAACATCTTCAGTTGGGTTATTAGCAAATCTTTGCTAATAGCCCACCTGAAGATGTTGTAATACAACGAAACCTAGGTGATGGTAAAGAACTTAAAGAAAGTAGAAATAATACTACATCACGTAGTTCCATTTAATTGTGAACAATGAATTTCTACAAAATTAACGTAAAAGATATTCAATCTTTTCCAAATATTTCATTTCAAATTATTTGTAAATAATATGATTAAATATGAAAACTACACTTAAGATAATAGCTGCATTTTTTTTAAAGGATCACATTTTAAAATAAAGATTGCTGCTGTGTGATAAAGATAAAATATAGAAAGAAAATAATCACAACAACGATAAAATGAAAGCGTTGTAGCCTCAAAAGCATAATATAAACATTACACATTTTCACTTGAACAGATAGTGAAATGTGCAATTTTGTTCAAGACAGCGAATATTTCGAGTTCAGATGTACACCGTTTCATTTCAGATTGTTTTCTTTCTTTCGATAATATATTCCGCTAACCTGTGTTATGAAAGCTTTTTTTGATCGAATTATTAAATGTAAATATTTTATAAAAAACACAATACTTATTGTCGCCAGAGACAAAATTGCCATTATTTTTATATGGGAAAATTGTTTTTCCTCTTTGTACTATGACCAGTTTCCAAGGTAGGCGGTTTCAGCAAAATGTAAATATCTGTAAAACCATTTTATATTTGTGATAATTTTCGTGACGGCTGATGCTCAGTTTACCATTTATGAGATTGAAATTTTCATCTGGAAAACTGGAGTAATTCCTTTAATTACTTTTCCGAAATATAAGTAAATGTTACTGCTATACAAACAATAATGGTAAAAAATAACAATAAAAAGATTAACCCGATATGTGTGTATAACAATAAAGCACGATATAGATTAAAAAATGATTGATAAAGAACAACACTATTTAACTTAAATAATGAATGATAAAGAATAATACTATTTACGAGTATCTTGATAGATTATGAAAACACAAATGAAAATGAACAAGGAAGGAAATTAGAACGCGCAAGATGGTTGGTAATTTTTCCTTTTTGATTGTGGCGTGGAATTACTGACAAGGTATTGTATAATTTGACAGTAACAACAATCTTATTGTTATAATGAGAAACGGGATTCAGAAACGAGGATTATACATAATTTCTCTAAGCGTACACATAGTCCGTGTCTAAACAGAAATGTGAATCTGGATTTAAAACCGAAAGAAGCAATCGAATTGTTTAAAAGGTTAAAATGTAGCGAGAGGTTACGTATTTATTGTCCATCACGAATTAACATCATATTTTATTCGAATCTTAATGTCAGAAACGTGACCATATTTTTAAGGTCAAAATAAATCCGTTATTCAATAACAATACATTAAGATCTAGAAAGCATATTTTTCATAATGGAAAGAAGATTGTATGATACTCTTATCACGGTATAATTACTTACCGATGAAAATAATAACCGAAAGAAGCTATCAATATACTCGCGTTAACGTTCATTTCTATCACAAAAATATGCTGATAAAAATGCTGAAGGTTAATGTAAACTCTTAAAGGTTTATAGATTCTTAAAGTTTTATATCATAACTTCTAATAATTCACTTTGTATTTCTTCAAGAAAACATTGAAAAAATAGTGTTAAATAGTTTCAATAATTATATGTGCTTAATTAATTAAATACAGAGATTAATTAACCCTTGAAAAATAAAGAGGATATAAGAAATTTTCTTTTTTATTGGACACGAAGCCCTATGTAGAATTTCGGTAGTATCTAGGTATCGCTATTTTTCTTAATCGTTCTTTAATAATATCATCGATGGAAATAAACACAATGAATTGTACTGTTATCCATCTTTATTTTAGATTTCATTTCATATTATGCCTAATAAATACATTACATATCTAATAATGTTCTAAATGTTAATAATTGGATTAAAGTTGACACTACCATTGACTTTTCGATATTTTGCAAAAACGATTCAAACTTGATATACTTCCGATTAACGTCATAACTATAAATCAAGAAGCTATGCATGTAACGCAAGTAGTAGCGGATTTGCAATTTTTTACCAGGAAAAAATAGCTACGGATTCTTTATGTTCGTAGTAAATCTTACACAATGTAAATTGTAAAGCGACTATAACTAATTTTCCCGTTACTTATCCAAGCTTTTAGACAAATAAGACGATAAGTAAATAAACTCTTTCACATCTACTGAATTTATTTAGCGTTAATTTTGTAGAAATTTATTATTCACAATTAAATGAATCTACGTGATGTAGTATCATTTTTACTTTCTTTAAGATCTTTACCTAATGTCTTTACCTTCTAGACCCAAGTTCTCGTTCTAAATCTAAGTTCTTGATCTAACATAATCAGGTGGGCTAGTAAATACTACACAATGTAAATTTAAAAGCGAATTAATTGCTAATAGTCCACCTGACGATGTTGTAATACAACAAAACCTAGGTCTTGGTAAAGAACTTAGAGAAAGTAGAAATAATACTACATCACGTAGTTTCATTTGACTGTTTTACATCCTTAGAAGTTTAAGAAAAGAATGACCGAAATGTTCAAAGGATATTTATTTTAGAAATCCATATCCTCTAGTGCTACTGAACGTTTGCTAGAGTGAATGCTTCAACATCATTAAATTTAAGGATGTTAATGTAAAATGAAGCAAATTACGCCTGGTTTGTATTATAAACTTTTGAGTTTTATTTACACATATCTAATTAATTTGTTGGATAAACAAACATCATTAAACATTTATGTCAATAAAATTATTTTCGAACACTAACTTTAAATTACTAAACATTGCAACGATTGGTAGTTCAGCGAATGAGTAAAATATTGGAAACAGGGTGAACTTATTTTTTATAAAATGCTTCAATATTTTGTTTCGCAAAATTTCAAAACTCACATGAACCAGAGCAATAAAAATACTTGCGGTTTTTCAATTTCAAAAAACAAGTTCATGTTTTCTAATACACATACCATTGTTTAGTCATAGTCAAACAGGTATTCTCAAACTGTTAGCGAGTTACGTACCGAAATGACAAAAACTGAAACCTTACAATTTCGTCATTTCCGTCTATACAGCAGTTCGTCCATATATTACAAAAATAGATATATTTCTTTCAGTTTAAGACTACATGTTATGAAATGTTATATAAATGTTATATGAGACATAAGGAAATTACATATAAAAATAAAGAAAAGTTTTTCCATACTCATTTACCACCTTACATTATGTTCTAAAACCCGTTAAAAAATTATAAGTTATTATGTAAATGAGACGTAGAATTAAATCACTTCTCCCTCTTAGTTATTAAGATTATTTTCCTTGCTAAACCACTCTATTTATAAACTTAAATTATAGATAACAAAAAAGAAAATATTTTGCAATTATTTTCACAAAAGGTTGATTAATTTAATTACCATATTTGGTTGTAAAAGTTTACATTAAGCATTATTACGTCTTAAGTAAATAATTTATATTTGTCACATTTGACAATGTTTCAACTTAATTTCTCAATTCCAATTTTGTTTTCAGAATTCGTTGTCAGGTTGTGGAACAATATTCTATTTTCACAATAAAACGATTTAATTTCAACTTACAATTAAATGTTAATTATTTTTTCTTTAATTGGAATTATTTGAAAGCCTGCGTTGAGTTTCATTTTTAATACAGAATTAAGAGTAATTCCGTTAATTTTTTTTTAGTTTCTCCTGATATATGATTATTATAATATACAATAAATAATTCTTTTTCTATATATTCTCTTGAATTTGCTCTGCCTCTACATTTATTATAAGAAATGAGGATTTTTGCTAATATTTTCTACTCTTAGCGCACGAGTGCTCCAGCGCATAAGCGCTTTTTTTGGGATGTCTTCCGGTTTAGACCAAGAGTAACTTAAATCTTCTGGGTTTTAAAGTTTTTAAAAAGTAGCCAACACTTGTTTCAGATAAAGTAAATGTTTAGACAAAGTAACTAAAAATTATGTGGTGTATATTTTTTCTAATTCTCGGTGTAAATATAAAAATAATACATGTATTATAACGTCCCCGAAGTTATTCTGGAGATATACTACGCATGTCCAAAATGTTTATGTTTCACTTTAAAATTATTTTAGTAAAGTAAATATCCATAGAATGTTGCAAAGTATTGTTATTCGCAATGATAAACATTTTGTCCTAAATAAAAATGGGTGCAATAAAATTTAGTACCGTAAATGGTTGAATTTTTCGCTTAAGAAGAAATTTCTCCGACGACGATCAAGCAATATGTAAATACAATTTACAGCAGCTCTTCGCTTTTCTTGTCCACTGTAAAAGAATGGATAAAACATTTTTCTTTAGGCAGACAATCGATTGAAGTTGAACCCCGACTAGAACTGCCATCAGACACGATCACCAAGGCTGAAACATTAATGGCGAGATATTGTGTTTAAAAAATAACAGTATTGGCATTTACACACCTTCGTTTAGAAATATGTAAATAAGATTAGTACAAAGTGCCTTCAGAAACTCCTTTCCTTTTTTCAATAAGAGCGACCTGTGAATTTTGCATTGAGTTTTTGTTCCCTCAGAAAAATAGACTGAAAGAAGTTGTCAATTTTATAGTAGGTAAGATTATGTTTTCCCACCATGACATAATTCTGAAAAGGGTAACAATGAGGTGCCGTGATCCCGCCTCAAACATTTCACTTTTACGTACTCCAAGAACACAACATTGTAGAAAAAATTATACTAAGGGTTTTTGGAGATTGTGAAAAATACAACATTGAAGAAAAAATTATGATTTATGGAAGGAATCGGGTTTGTGGATTTTAAAGAATTTAACACTGCAACTTTGATTTTTACACTTCTTTATTGTATCAACCGAAAAGGTCCTCAAGGAAGTATCGAGGCTATCCGTCTTGCAGTTTGTTATTGCAAGACAGTGCATCCGCACACATGTCTCTTACTGTCAAAGGTGTTGTCTAGGAATAAGGTGCGTTAAAAGTCGATTTTCTGTTCTATAACTTTCACCTGCAATCATGTGATTATTATTTGTTTTTCAAAATCAATTTGATGAAAACCAATATTATATTAATTATGAAGTCCCACAGTTTTAGTGCATTTTGGGGACAATATTTCGAGCTGTTTAATCAAAGGAATAGACATAGGACCTGTACTGAAAAATAGTAGTTATTTTCATTTTTGCTCGGTATGTATAACTGAGGCCGAAAATTTGTGGACCTTATCTTAAATGTGCACATATATAAACATACCCGTAGTTATACAAAAAAATATTATTGCATCTAAACATCTTGTCCCCATTGATCTCAATGAATTATCTTTCCATTTCGAATTTTTAATACTGAGAGTAATATGGGCTGTTGTTTTATTGGAGTGTTATCATTTTACGAAGAGGTCTTGAAGAGTCTCACAATAAGCAGAACTACATTATTTTAACTTAATTTGCCAACAAATCATATCATTACGGGACGATACGGATTCGATGCCTTATTAGTACCAATTCAAATTAATACCAATTTTCAATTAGCATCAATTATTCGTACACTATTGTTTGCTTATTTATTTTATTTTGTTTTGATAAGTCCAATTTAATAAGGTATTTTATTTAAATAATTTTTGTAATTAGTCTTATACATTCTGATCCTTCACAAGAATTCAAAATGCATTTCTTGGAGTATTCATGTTATACGATGAGAAAACAATTATATGGATGTAAAGTTTAACATTAATTTCTTTAGCAATGAAAAAAGTTTTAATAGGTTTATTTATTTAGGTTATTTACTTAGGAAAAAATCCACTGCTCGTCAATAAAACTTTTCAGAGTGATTTTCCACTCGGCAGTAACAAGAATCCAATCAGCAAGCATCACGCCCACATTATAGTATCATATAATAAAAATCGTTATAAAGATAGATGTTAATTTATTTTGTGTTGATTACAGAGCATATATTTACAGCCATTTTAAACGTTTAAAGTATCTGAGTGGTCTTTGTCGCGGTGAGAGGAAATGTAGTATAAGAGGGGTAGAGGGCTCTACAGTGTAAAGAGGGCTGGTGCGCCCTCTCCGCCGAAGTATTCGGTGTATGCTTGTACTATGAGCTAGCATTTTAGCTCCGAATTTATTTTAAATTTCATTACATTTTATAGCACCTGTCTAATTAAAGTTTGTAAAATTTGGTGGCGATACGTATTATAAGGAAGTTTTTCTTCGGATAACCTACTTACGTTACTGTTATAATTTAATAATTCTATGTACGTCATACGAGAAATCTATCCAATCATTGCTTATTATGAAAATTTTATCAACTTGTTTTTCGTGTTTTCGATGTTTTTTTTCGAAAACTTAAAAATTTAAGTAAAGTAAGGGGAGCGTTCTAAAATAATTTTTCTCCCCCATCTATTTCTGAAAATTGTAAATCAATGAATTTTTAAATTACACCAAGTGTATTAAAGTCATACGGATGTTCCATGTATGCAATTACATATTGTTCTTGAGACTGTAAAATATAATCAAAAATTAATATACACTAAAAGTATGGTTTAATATAAAAAAAGTGTAAAATTATGAAAATTATGGAAAATGAAAATTATTAAGCCAATGTAATATTTTTTTCAGCGAAGAGATAATTTTTTTTAAATATTTTGTTCTGATCACAGAACAAATAAGAACTTTAACTGCATCTTCAAACTATATAATTATATCAAAGATTGAAGAATATTAAATTTAGAAACAAATATTATTATTGATATATTTCTTTCATGTAAAATTTAATTTGTTACTTTTTGCATTAATACAACAATTTCACAAAAATAATTTTACCTACCAAATTAATTAAAATGTGACAGCACTCTCACGAATTAATTGAAATAAACATGAAATTACCGAAATATATTTAAAATGTAAACATTAATATGATACGTTATATTATTGTGATAACTAATTAAAAATAGTTTCACCAGTTACTTTGTTACACAATAAAATACACAATTTGTTGATAATTATACTAATTTTAATACTATTTTTTACGCAATTACGTCGTACAAAAATAATTATAAAATAAAGGAACTTTCGATACTGACACTTACAAATTGATGAGATTATTTTTCATAAAATAAACAAATTTTTCTATAAATAATAAAATAGTAATAAAATAAAGAACTTTCGACACTGGCACTTAAATATTGACGAGATTATTTTTAATTATTTAAAAATTATTATACAAATAATTGATAATCATGGTCTAGAGTTTACCAGCTTTTTATGTGTTTATGAGGGGGGAAAGTCATAATTTATTTCGCTTGCCAAGAGCACGAACAAATATTCTGCAATTTTCACATTTTATGACTCCAATCTTGATGTATTTCCTATTCCATCGAGACTGCGATTATGCAGTGGTCTCACAGTTCTCAATTGAAGTTAGGATAAACGGATGATAAATTATTGTTTCTTTTTTGTTTTGTTTGTTTATAGTTTTTATTACGTTTTTACATTTTTAAACAATTTATATTTTTGATACATGCGCATGTCCAATAATTTCAAAATTAAATCAGTAAACCGGTTATGGAGTTTATGTGAGAAAAAATAAATTAGTACATGTGAATCGTCATCAGAGAGGCAATGCAAACAACTAATGGCACTATGTAGTGCCATACACTACAAATTTATTCAAGTACTGGCTTAGGTAGATGATCTTGATATTATTAGTAGATAGAGGTGGGCTGATATTAAAGCTTTTGTGGCCCTTTAGACGGA
Source organism: Druceiella hillmani (assembly GCA_039881145.1). Classification (NCBI taxonomy): domain Eukaryota; kingdom Metazoa; phylum Arthropoda; class Insecta; order Lepidoptera; family Hepialidae; genus Druceiella; species Druceiella hillmani. Next base: position 17,721,206 of record JAYKKI010000001.1, read on the forward strand.
GGCTGAAATAATGGGCTTAATCATCAATGAAAAGAAAAGAAAATTTATGATTGTGACAGATCCAGAAACTAACAACACAACACTAGTGGCGAGTGGCCATACTTTTGAAAAAGTTACTAAATTTAAATATCTTGGAACAATTATCACCAACAGAAATGAAATGAATATTGAAATTAACTCCGTATGATTCTGGCAAATAGATGCTGCTTTTGCTTGAGAAACCAACTAAGATCTCGACTCATTAGCAATAACATAAACATTTATATTTAGAAAACCCTAATTCAACCAGTAGCTCTCTATGGCTGCGAAAACTGGACATTGAAAACAGTTTAATATGGATATTATGCACTATTAAATATTCGTAAATACATAAACTTTGTAGTACGTATTTATGTACTTAATTTTAAAAATCACACAAAGTTTGTAGACAGTTAATAAGTTAATAAGGATGTTAAGCACCATTAAATATTTATAAATACCTAAATGAATACGGAAACCTTGTACTGCGAGTTCCACTCTTCTTTTTTTATTTAGATTTAAATTATTAATTTCTAACAAAACTCATGAAAACTTATAAAAAGTTTACAAATTTCCAGTCTATTAGTTTTTTAGATCCTTTTGCAATCCAATTGTTTCACATTGGTTTCACATGTACAAAACATTACATATAACTATGACATTATGCATAAATTAGATTTAACATGTAATTTATACAGATTTTGAGGTATTTTTGTATAATGAAAACGATCTCCGAAGGCATTCAAATATTCGATGGCATCCAAGATAACTTGTATCTTGGTCACTTACATAGATCAGAGGATAACAACCCGACTAGGATACTAACTTTCAACAAGCCAGTGGATACTAGGAAACGGAAAGAAAACGAAAACGAAACTCAGATACCAACCATCCAACTGGAAAGAAAAAGCATCTGCTATACTCCGATGGAAAAACCTCGTTGGGATAGACCTGGTCTGTTAAAAGTATGTGAAGACAATATGCGAACAAAGTACAGGATAACGAACGAAGTTATGTAACTATTAATATACAATAGAAGATACTTAACTGTCTTACGTTATTACAAATATGAACACATTATTTCAACACCAGTTAGTTTGTTATATTTATTACGTTTACGTGAGTATTCAGAAACTTCTATCTTTCCTAATATGTTTTGTGTGACCGATTCATTTTATTCTTAATATCGAAAGGTATAAATTACGAAGATTTCGCTCTGAAAGTCTTTCTCATTAATCAGTTCTTATTACATGGAAGATATCTACATCGTAACATAAGTATTTACGTTTATGATAAAATAACGGAATATCGTATATATTGTAATATGTGTAAGTACTTCTTTTTTAATAATATTATTAGTTACTAGGCTAAAATTTAACTAATCACATAATAAACATAAGAAGCATACATCTGTTCAAACGCGATGTTTTCATTCTATTTTAAACTTAAGTACATAAGTACGTATTACAGAGTTTGTGTGATTTATAAATATCTAATGGTGCATAATTCTTCTATTAAACTATTTATAAAGTTTTAATTTTTTGGAACGAAAATATATTGCCTACTATATCTTTCGCAGGCGCAAATTTTAAAAAAATATTTTTATGGTATGTAACTACAAATTGATTATTTTCAGATTTTTTTCTTTATTTGTGCTGTAACCTTACCTCTTGCTAACTTTCATGATTCTAGGTCAACGTGAAGTATCTTATAGGTTTTGATTTATTTGCGATTGTCAAAATATGTGCCATAAATGATATATTTTTAGGATTCTTCTTGATTACATTGACTTAGAAGCTTGGTTTTATAGCTCCAAGGGATCGTAAACCTAAGTATATGATATTAATTCCAACTTGATACCTCCACGCGTTCCCCAGAAAAAGATTTTTCTTTACAGACCGACAGACCAAAAACGAAGTGATCCTATAAGGGTCCTTTATTCTTTTTGCGGTACAAAACCCTCAAAACGGAAAACAATGATACTTTCTGAATTGTTACTTGTCAGAAACTTATGAGTTTTAAGTGAAATTTACCTTGGGATACAAAAATTTCATTTCTAGAGAGGCATTATAAAATACAAACCTGTTAAACTCGCACGATCATGTTGTTATGTACTTTAGGTACATGTATGTGCAAAAGTTTAAACATTTAAGAGTACATGTATGTAAGGTTATCATTTAAGAGTTTTCTGTTAAATAATTACAAATATTAATATTATGAAACAATTACAAATATTAATATTATATCATTGCGTAAATATATCGCACAATATATTTTTCACGTAATTAATACAAATAATTTACCTACTCTCTTTAATTTATCAATGTACATGAATCGAAACAACGTTCGACTAAATACCATTATTCCGATTTATTTCCACTTCAATTCAAATTTTTGGCTTGAAGTGGAAATAAGTTTTTAAAAAATACACAAATATTTGGGGACTCTTATTTCATGAAGTCGAAATCAATCTATGTTTTTGGCCAAAATAATTCTCCCGGAGTTCGTTATAAGGAGAGACGCTTCAAAAAGAAATTAAAAATATGTTTAATTGTATGGTTCATGTGTCCATATAATACTATACCTGCCTACAAAATTCTATTGAGATAGATTTTAACTTGAAAAGCTATGATACTACGATATACGACGTACAGAAGAATACAACTCGGGCCGGCGTTTCGAGGATTGTATACATATATTATATAAAGTCACACACATTTTGGTATAGCAGATATATATCTATGTATTTGGAAGATTTATAGTGGGTATAACCCTCATTATTTTATTTTAAAATGGTACCATAGAGGATCCTGATAAACAGTAGACTTAACTTTCTTTTGCTTACAAACTATTAGGGAGGAACACAATTTTAATTTTGATGGTTAAATACAGAATGTTATATTATTTTTCAGGTATATATATATATATATACATACATATATATATATATATATATATATATATATATATATACACATACATACATATATATATATATATATATATATATATATACTTAATATAGTAAGCTAAAACGATTATGACCTTTAGTTACTTATTTTATCTTATTTTAAGGCAGTAACATGGAGTATCCTTACAATTAATATATTAACTTATTTCTACTTAAAAATTATTCGAGTAGAAAATAATCTTAGTACCTCATATCTAAAAACAGAATACTTTTAATTTTAACGGGAATTCTAAGAGATACCATCATCATAATCAATAACGGCTCATCTCCACCCACTGGTGCACCTATGTTCCCCCAAAGCGCATATCATTGTAGGTAGTACTCATAATCACACGCTGGGCAGGCAGCTGAGAGATTGCAGTGCGTAGCTTCTCGCACCAGTGGCGCTGTTGCCAGCTCTAGTTTATGGTATTTTAGCTGCGCTGTTACAAACACCACTTAAATTCCGCTCGACAAGCGGCACGGAATCGAGCTTAGGGTCCTGCAGCTGCGGTGAGTCACCCCATCAATGCAACATGACGGCGATGTGTAGTCGCCACCACCGTGGTGATATTTAAATACTTTTAATATTTATTGAGAATTCTAGGTATTTAAATGATACAATTTCAATACAATATTCGTTCTCTAAATGAAATATATCTATATATTTAATTGAAAGACCTTAGAATAGGTATACCTTTACCTATCTATATTTTATTTTAAAGATATACGCAAGAGGACTCTGATAACTAATAGACTAACTTCTCGTTTCCTACGAACTGTTATAGTTGAAAATCATCTTAGTATCTTATGTTTAAAAATAGACCCTTTTGAACACATGCTAGGAATTTTAGGTATTTAAGTATAAAAGTTTACAAAGCAGATTACATTAGTTACAGAACAGGTCTAAAAATAATACCTTTGGTAGTGTCTCACCTTGCTACCATTAAACAGACAAAAAATTAAAAACCGATTCAATTCATATTTATACCGTGTTCAAAGAACCTTTTTGACAATGTCTTACACACAGTTTGTATCTTCTAAAATTAAACGATTCAGTTATTTATATATATGACTGTTCTAGTATGTACGCGAAATACGTAAATGAAACACTTTACAAGAGTCACTAAATAGAACATGTCTTACGTCTTTCCTATTTGGTATAGCAAAGAAAAAGTTAAATATACATTTTATAAAACAATACATTTTAATATAATTACTGTATGCATCCGTTTGTATCTCTGGCCATTTTGCACAGCCGATATTATCAGAAACCATTTGGGGTATAAACTTCAAATTTAAGAAAATGACAAAGCAGATTAAGACGCGCATCTCAACAGTTAACAATAAGAAATTTTTATAAAAACATTTTAAAGAAAAAATAGTGTAATAAACAAAAATTATTTCTAATTGTATGTTTATAATTTAATGTAGAATAGTTCAATACACGTTATTGAAAATGACCAAACCGTTTATCTCAGTAATTTTATATTTTACTGGAAGTATTACTAATTAATTATCGATACATATCTTTAAAGTGCCAGCCACTTATACGCGTAACCAATATTATATTTGATAGTTGTATATATATAGATATTATGACTTTCAATTTAGTGAATGTAACTTTTTCTAACGGCTATATGCAATTTACTACCATGGAATTTTCTCTAAATTTTTATTCGACTAATTTTATTTTCTGCTCGTAAATTATTACACAAAACCTAATTAAAAAGATTTTGGCTGAATAAAACACACTCAAAAGTAAATATTGTTTTTATTTGAATAATCTGAACTGTGAGAGAAACTGAACTTTAATTTTTAACCTCCACTCAGCAACAAACCTCTACGTTGAAAAAGCCTATTAATAGTTTCATTAGCTTTGTATTAAAATGATTTGCTAACAGAAGAATGCCTACACCTTATTTCTTCGAAATATTCAATTATCTCAAACCAATTCGGAACAAATAGAAAACTATATAAATCTAAAAATATTCGACTTACTGATTACTAAGTGAATAGCATATGTTATTGGGTTAGAGCAAATTTAAACTTTAACTTGTTTCAAACATAACATTTTTACTTTACACTAACAGCTTCATTAAAAAGAGTTTCCCAAATATGGGTTTTACTCTTGTTTTAATATTTTATATCAATAATTCCTTTTACAAAATGTTTAATATAGTAATAAGAAGTATTTGTGTAAATGTATATATTCATTAACTAGCCATCGAATTCAATTTGTTGATTTTACTCTATTAATATCATTATTGTGTAAATAGGTAACAAATGAATTATAAGAATATCTCAATTATTTGAGTTTCTATATCTATATAATAAATTTATAGCCAAATAGGCCAATGGAAGCATAAACCGTCAAAGTCCAAATTCTGTAATTTGTTGAGTCACCGATGTAATATATGCATATGTTAATCGTTTTTTTAGTGTACAAACTTGGTTAATCAGTAAGATTAAAGATTAATCGGTTATATTGTGTACAACCTCGTTTAATATATTACAGAATTAATTAATCAGTTATATAGGGTACAATATACTTTAATCGATTACGGCATGGGTTATCCGCTTATTTTGCGTAAAATCTCGGTTAATCGATTATAGCTTAGGTTAATTAGTTGTTTAATATAACCGTTTATAGCACAAGTCAATCAGTTAATTAGTGTACAACCTATGTAGGTTATATACTCATTAATAAACTTTGTAACTTGGATGGCATTCAAAGAAAGAAAACGTCTTGAAGGTAACACTCTAAGATAGCAAGTCGAAAAAATATGAAAGTGAAATTATCTAAAATACAAAATATGTTAACCGTTTACAGCACAGATCAATCAATCAATCAACCAGGCCTATCAAGAAATAAGATGCCGTGGAACTAACACTTTGAGGTAGCAAGTCGAAAAAGATTAAAGGGACATTATCTAAAACAAGAAGTCAAACATTTTGTCGTTTTCACCTTACCAGAACCTTGAAGAAATTTTCACATAAATTTTTTAATAATATATTCAATTCCGCGCGAAGCGAAGAAATAAAAAATGTTGATGTTTCCGATTTTAGTAAATTCGATTATGTTATGTATATACATATATATATATATATATATATATATATATATATATATATGTATATATATATGTATGTCCTCAACCCAAATACAAAATATTTTTACAGTTAAGTCTTGTTAACGAGCTAGAGGACTTTGAAGTTTCCACCGACTGGCAGGAGTGCGTTACTTTGAATCCCATTACCCAGTATTTAAAAGTTGTAATAAAATAAATAAATCAGCGAAATTTGGGAGCTTTGTAATTCATTTGTGGATTTAAATTGTTTTTTTAATTATTCTAATTTTTGAATTATAAATTTTACAGAGTTTATCCACTAATTATTTTTTCATTTTTTTTTCTAAAAATAGCAAATGGTGATTAACTAATATATGCTAAGTTTCGTAATGGGCGTAAAAGTTATTTAGGAACTAGACCAATCACAATGCCGAAGCGCCATTTGGCTGCGTCTTCCACCAGCTGGTGGAGCGCAAGCTTATAGAAACCTTCACTCATACAAAATACTTACTTCCGGTCAGAATGTTAAATCATGTTTTGCATGGTTTTAATGATATCAGTTATATTACATACGTGCTATATTTTGGAATAAATGACTGTAATCTTATGGTCTGTGTGTAATAAAGAATATTCCTATCTATCTAAATTTGCGTATATCATTTAATATACCGACCAATTAAATAATGAGAAATAATTTGCACGCTATAAATACAATCAAATGTGTTATATACGTATTGATAAAATAATTCAAGTTCCAGTGGCGCTATCTATGAACACGAAGAATAATTTCTTTGTACTTCACTATAGCTACAACTTTATATCAATTATGTGAAGGAGACAGAGCGATGATGCTGTGCATTTAAATTTTGACGTTATTTTAGTTAGTGGCTTAGCAACTATTTACTTTTACGGATGCGTACCGAGTGATTTTGTCAAAATTTTGTGAGATTTTTTCGTTGCTATACACATTTGAATATAAATATCGTGGCTCTTTATGGTGGTCTATGTTTTAATCCGTTTCTGTTACTTGTGCATAGAAAAATAAAAGACAGAAAGTAATCAAAAATGTTAGCAGAAAAGTGGTAATTTACCAGTAAAAACTTATACGTGTGTAAACAGTGCAGAATACAACTTGCCATTTGATGACAAAAAATCACCACCACGTGAACGATGTAGCAATTGCCCTGGCCTTGAAAAATTTGTGAGTACCTGAAAAAAACATTTGATGAAAATCAACAACGGATGTGCAGTTGAATACATGAATCGCTATAGATCGCGTCAGCTTCGCCACTCAAGTCCTTCCATATGACGAATTTTTCAACAGCAATTGCTCAGTTTTAAATGTTTTGAAACCTCAAGCTTATGTAGTAGACCAGCAAGCTCAGTATTTTAAATTATGAAGAGACGAAAACTACAGCTTTATAGTTCAAGATTATTACAGAAAAGAGCAAAATTTAAATTACGGAAGAATTGTAATGATAACAGACGATTTAAGACACAACACCTCGACTTTCTATATCTTCAGGAAAACAACATAACTACGAAAAATGCATTTATATTAGTGACGAGGCATCACGACACTTCAAAACCAGATTCAGTTTCATTAACCTGTTCCATTACAAACAGGATTTTGGTACAGATGCAGAATTTTATTTTCATGCCACTTCACACGGCAAAAAGCCATGTGGTCTTGGTGGCAACTTAAGATGGTTGGCGACTCTAGCCAGTTTACAGTCGACGTCAAACCATGCCATCACAATACCCAAGTGGTTGTACAAATGGGCTAGAACATTAATGCCTTAATCTAATATTTATTATGCTCGGAAAGAAGAAATTGAACAAATAGACTAATAGTGAAACTTATGAAATTGTAAAAATTTGTAAATAAACTTATACGTTATCATAACAAAATTATCTTGTTTTATTGTAATTTTAACTATATCAAAATTATTAAAATAAATTGAGTAAAAGCAATCTGTTTGATTGAAGGTTTCCATAAGCTCGCGGCAGCTGCCGGAAGGTGCGACCAGACATCGTTCCGTCTCTATAACTAGTCTAGCTCCTAAGTGACTTTTACTCCAATTATGAAACTTTGCATAGATTATCCACGCAATATTAGCTATTTTTAATAATAAAAATTCAGTAGATTTACTCTTTGAAATTCAAGTTTCAAAAATTAAAATATATTTTTTTAAAAATGTTTTTTAAATAAAAAAATGCAATTAAACGAAGTGTAATTCCCACTAATTTATTTATTTTATTATAACTTAAAAACTGGGCAATGGGATTCAAAGTAGCGCACACCTGCCAGTCAGTCAAAACTTCAAAGTCTTCTAACTCGTTATCAAAACTTTATACTGTAAAATATTTTGTAATTGGGTTAAGGACATATATAGGTATGAAATATTCGAATATTACTAAAATTGGGAACATAAACATTTTTTAATTGTCCGCTTCGTGTGGAATACCCTATATCAAAATATTTGACTTCTTTAGCAATTGTTTTGAATCTGTGCCGTCAAAAACATTTTTGACTAATAAAAGTTGTATTGTAAAAATAGAGAATGTGTAATTGTCACATTATTTTCTAATTTTTATATTATATCTACACGTATTTTATAGGCGAATTCAACTTTGCACTCATTTTTATTAAGTAAATTTTTAGTAAATTTACAAGTACACATATTGCAACAAGATCGATACAATTATTGTTTTATAAGAACGCAAACAAAATACAAATTTCCTTAAATTAAGAAAATGTGTATTCCTTTGGATTAACTTGTTCTATTATTTTTAGGATTCCGTACCCAAGGGGTACGAATGGAATCCTATTATTGTGGCTATGCTCTCTGTCTGTCTAGCCATTCTGTTCATCTGTCTGTCAGGAACTTGTAATTCTCAATAAGGAAAGAAGCAACATGAAATGGGTACACATATATAGTTCATGGGCCCAAATCACATAATAAAAAAAAATTTAAATTATGTTTTGAGGGTTTCCGTACAAATAAAAGGGGATGAAACAAATTGGTTTGAAAATCGAAATGTTTATATTGTAGAAAATTTGACGTAATGTTACATATAGATATACCTAATGCATATACATAGTATTATAATACTATAATGTATACATTTATGTATATAACTAACTCCACTTGAGATGCCTAATGTAAACATTTACTTATTTTAATATACCAATAAGGCGTGCTTAACGCGTTTCCACTGAAAGACTATAGACTTTAATAATACACGCAAATTATATGTACTTTGTACGACTTAATTAAATACATGCTTTCATCGATTCGATCATGAGAAATCTTCAGAAATAAGACTATCGTTTTAGAGAAAAAGAAAACCAGGCAGTTATGGAATCATTTAAATTTTACATTCAAAATTAACTCTTTAAATTTTAAAATCATATCTTCATGAGATACTTAACTAAATATTCTCGCTGATACTGTCACCAAATATTTTGATTACAATTTTTAAAACTTAATACACAGTTTATTTACTAACAGTCTCATTTATGTGAAAGCGTGAATACAGTTAGTTAGTCTGTAGTTTTCGTCACATAAAATGCTGCGATGGGAAGGAAAAAACTTTTAGAGCTTGCTTTCTTATTAAATTTACATATTCCGTACTACTTATGTGCATGAACAGCTTGAATTATGGATGCAGCCTTAAAAGAAAATGGATAAGGTTTAGACTGTTTTCATTACCGTTGGACTGTCTCATGATAGTTCTATAAAATTATGAAGTATGAGGATTCTACATGGTAGCAAGAAGAAGAATTTTTTTCTATGGGTTTATACAATGTTTTTTTTTCTGAACATAAAACTGGAATAGAATATTATCGTCGATATCTAAACGAAATAGAGGTACTCGTATATTTACTACGCAAGTAGTTTCGTTTGGAGGAATTTCTATTTATTTTGTATATTATTTAAGAAAAAAAACTTTTGAACTTTCTTTTAAATTATCACGAAGGAATAAATATATCAGAATTATAAACAGGAGTCATAAAATATTTAATCTCTTCTTATTTATTTATTGATGTCTTAAAATATTGGATAGTGAAGGATTTTTCATAAATGGTAGAGATATGTTTAGGACTAAGTAGGGTGAGTGAACTTTCAGATCGTAGCCCACGGCCGTGAGCAGATAAATCTTTAAATTTGCCAGTAAGATTATTTGGGGTCTTTTGAATATATAAAAAGAAGTGCAAGTATGTGAAGTTGGCGTCGATCACGGATCGTCAGTCATTTGAGAAGTGACCTGTATTCAGAAATATGATCATATTTTCTGAGGCCCAAGATGTACTGGATGCATAAATTTTGAAGACATTCCAACTTCTACAAATATTCTTCATTACGATCAGGATAGCACACGTCTCCATAATCAATTAGCAGTAACAGAAGTGTTTCCCATAATCAATTAGCAATAACAGGACAACATTTACTGATCTCTTGTAGTGTATATTCTATACAGTATTAGTGACTAAAAATTGTGTAATGTAATACATAGGGAATGTAGCTATGTCTCCCTGATTTCAATAGATATGCTGGGACTTAAATGTATATTTATAAACCAATATTTTTGATTGACACATAACGAATACTGAAATTATGAGAGCACTATAAATAAATAAACGTGTTTTCTATATTTATAAAAATACGCTGAATTATTAAGTTGTATTGTTAGGTTTTACCTTACGTTTAAGATCTGAAACACGGTTTTTGTCACGATAAGGCTCTATAATGACAGCATGTGGATTAATTTAAGATATGTATACAGGCGATAAATTTGATTTGGTTTTCCGGATATTCGACTACTCCGACGATTACCACACCAAATATTTTACCGCATCAAATATTTTATTAAAGACCGAATATAACTCTTTGCAATTTGAACCATCATATATTTGAATTAATTTTAGTACGATATGGTTTAAGTAAAATCTTTTGCAAAATAACATTTTATAAAAAAAGAAAATTATCGTAACGACGAATACGATGAAAACTTTCTAGATATTCTAAAATTTATAGCAACTTCTATGTATATGTATATGTATATTAGATACAGTATGTATAGAAACTATTAAATTGTTCAAACTATAGAATAACCCTTTTAAACTACAATCAGCTGCAAGACACTTGAAATTTATTTAAAAAAAGAATAGAAGCATATTATTAAATTAGCAATCGAGATACCGACTCTGGCAGAGGTTAATTGCTTGTTATGAAAATGTGCCATCTTGGTCTATAATATTAATAAACCATTTAAATAAACAAGTGCGATGTCAATAAACGAGTATAATTAATGTAATAGGACAAGTGAGCGATTAGATTCACAAATCGGGATAAAACGGAGGCGACGCGACCCGAGTCAATAATATAAGCGATGCACACCTCCACTAAATAAGATAAGGAAATGTTCAATTATGTTCATGACAGTGAAGAATTCGAGTTGAAATGAGCGGCGTTCCGGCTGCCGCCTTCTTGTTTATTTATTCGGACCCCTGTGTTGTTTCGTGACGCTGTTTTGAAATCCGACCCATTCGAATGAATACACTTGTATACAATTCGGTAAAATGAAATATTCCACCTATACCTTTATTAAATTATAACATTTATTAAATTATAACTTTTATAAAATACATTTTATTGTATTAATTTTCATTACCATTTCGCTGTCGTTAACTTGTGTGGTTTAATTCAGTTTCTCTTTTTATTTTCAAGAAAATACCTAATATTGTAATTTACACTTTTCGTGTCTTCGGTACGAGCCAGGTAGGAAATTCGGATTTATTTAATCAAGACGGTTAAGATAAATAAATGCATTATAAATATCCACGTAATTTAAAAAACATATTTCAAAGTGCTTTGAAAACAGTAAAATTTATGAAGAAATAAAATAGGGAATGTAAACCTTGAATATATGTATCGGGTGAGCAGTAATTCATTTACGAGTACCTGTAATTGGATTGAGATTAAACTCCTACTTTCGATATTTTTTTAGTCTAACTAATCGATAAACTGTATAAAGTTTATTTTAATAGTTCCAAATTATGGCGGTCATAGTACAAAATAAACTTATTTTAGCTTTTACTTCAATTAATTACGGTCAAAGGGTAATTATAATTTTACTAATATAATTATTCATTATATAATTCAATTAATTATACTAATATAATTATTTATAATATTATAAAGATCATAATATACATTTAATTTTAGTCCAAATTTGAATATATTCTTTGTCGATTTTATGCACTGAACAAAGGTAAAAAATATATTTCATTATTTGGCTATATCATACTTTCGGTATTTCCCTGCTATAATCTTTTAGGAGGATATATTTCAAAGTAGTTTTATTAAGTCAGATTTAACATTTTAAAACTTAGAAGGCTATTATGAAATAACCCATAAGGAAACAAGTCTTGAAATTTCATCTAAAATGGTTACACCTTTATAATAATGTACTGCAATATTTCATAATAATAAAATAACCCAGAATATAGATTAAGGGGAATTCCCATCGAAATTCCTCAACAAAGAATACTCACGCATTTTAAATGTTTATAGTCTTTGAGAGCACATCATTTGTAAACTTATCTGGACTACCACTTACATAATTCAATCACGTAGACACAACGTGCCTTATAATATTATTTCTCTTTCACCACTCAATACATGAAAATATAGTCGTTGATATAACGAGAATAATAAATCTAATTACATTTTATTTTATATTTTTAATACAACTTCCAAAAAGTTTTCTGCAGCCAAAAAAGATTATTTCACAGTTTATAATTTAAGAAAAATCAAATAGTTTAAAGGAAATTTATGTTGTTTTACGTGTTTTAAAAAAATTACATCAAATTAAATACATATTAAAATTTAGTTTCATTTCTATAATGAAATATTTTGGTATGAAATACTTGTCAAACTAATCTAACGCATTTTCCGAGAAAAATTAAATATGGTCTAAATTAACAATAGTTTTCATGTCGCTCGAATCCGATTATCTATTTTCTAACACATAAATGCAAATATAAAAGATAAACCAAAACTCATTCTTTACTACCAGACGAATTTCAAATCACCGAAAAATAAATACATTTAATTACGAAATATTTATTCGAAACTTTCTCTTGATAAAATATCACATTTCTAAATATAAGGCACCTTAACATTATAAATAATATAAGAAAAATATCTGGTACATGCTGACTTGCACCTAAAAACAAATTCTCCTTATCTACTTTAATGGAAATGAGTATTGTTGTTCATGTTATTTTCTGCATTTGCCTCGTCTTCACCTTATGCCAGTTTGTGAGCCTCACTTTATCTATTGAGTTACCTCCCATTTCTTTTATTCCATCGTTGTGACATTGTTTGTTCGTGAAGATCATTGTTCTACAGCGCCATGATGTGCAATTAAATCTCTGCCAAAAGCAAGCAAATTATTGGTTCTTTCATTTTAATTAACTGTATTTCGTGCGGAATACGCGTAGAACGTACGTACGCAATTTATATCGATTTCAATAGTTTTTTTTCGATTTCATCAAATAATTTTTTTTCTATTCGAATATACAAATGAAATACTTATTACCAAAATACCATGAACAGTGATCGACAAGCCCAACAAAAATGTTTCCCTTGCTGTCTATACGCGTTGGATGTAAAAGCTACTAAATCTATTTAAATGAAGTTTTTGTTGTTAAAGATAACTTTGAGTTTAGAAAAAATGAAATATATTTTATTTATTATATATTACTAAAAAGACAGATGTCAACCTAATAACTAACATAACATGGTTAACCGTTAACCATAATCAGATCTAATATTAATACGAATTATTAAGTCGAATAATATCGGAATTGTTTCTTATTTTTATATACAATAAAGGTCTCAAGTAAAGCCAAAGTTAGAGCCAATTAAAGTCAGATATATAACGGGATAAATCATAAGAAGAAAATCATTATGAAATCTGAGAAGATGGAGCTACGATTTAAGTTTTTAATATAAGTAATTCTCACATCCACCTGAGCAGCTACGGAACCGTTAAATTTTATTGTTGATATTGAGAAATTTGAGTTTAGTTGCGCGCCCTTTATATTTGCCTCTCCAATCAGGCAAATAAGTCCAGAAGAGTTGTCTAATTATGTTTGAAATTCTCCACATGAGAGTTTTGAACAGAATATTCTATTAAAAAACTATACAATGTTTTGTTTAATACATGATCACTTCAAAAATCAAAAAAGCCTTGGAGAATGAGAAGATGTTGGCAATATCTCATTTTTATAATGGAATTTGGCACTTAACTCTGACACTTTATAAGTTGATAGCTTCTGTTTGTCGCTACTCTTCTTATATTTTCATAATTAATAATGCCAATAAATCATCATTAGTAACATCCTACTTTAACTTTCTTTTTTATATAAAATAAGAAGGGAAAAAAGTGACAAATGTATGCAAACTTTTCCCACTTTTAATCAACACGATATCACTAAATCAAGCTGTTTAGTATAGGTAGTAGAAACTTACAAATTTAATTAAAAAGACGTAGCATCTTTTGCTGAGTAGTTAACTATTTCAAAGATTTCATGTTAATGAGAGGGTTAATAAATATACTCTTTTACATTCGACGAAGTTTTTTTTTTTAATTAAAAGTTACGGCTAAAATATTCAGTAATGAAGGAGAATATTCTATGAAAAATAAATATATAATTCGTTTCGCTATTTCAACTATGCCGGGTTTTAACGTATCAAGCGAAGGATTAAGGAAAATTACACATTTGCTTATAAAATATTATAAAGTTTATGTTAATTACAATTATATGAACAAAAATATGACCATAATAATGATTATTAGGAATACAAACTAGTTTAAGTCCCTTCCATGCATTAGTTTTTTTTTTAATTAGGGGAATGTACATATGTTTCAGCGTTAAAATTTGTTATGTCTACAAAAATGAAATTTTTAAATAAAATGTGACTTTTTTTGAAATAATATATCACTCTAAATACAAGAAACGGTATGACTTCAGAAATATTTGCCATATGTTATATCGTATTTCTTTGTAGATAATTAATCAAAACATTAAATGCTTTAAATGACAAACACGTTTTCATGGTTCCAACAACATTTCTAAAAATCTCCCCTAACATGTCAGCCAAATGACAGGAGAACTTGTGCTGCTCTCTGGTTAATTATTTATACAACATAATCTGTAAATAACGATATATGGAGTATATATGTAAACATAGATATTAAATATGTTATTAAAGGAAACCTTATAGAATAAGGGTAACTTATTCTAAAGTTTGGCCACAATTAATAAATTGGTTGACATGTCGTCCATCATACTGGAGTCCATCAACTTCTACCATGTAGGTTACGCCTGGTACTAAGAAATTAATAACTTTTTGTTATTTTCTCTTGAGTCTTTCACCATCACTTTTTCTCTCATTGAAAATATTTTATAATGCTCCTTAAATTTATCGCCAATTTCACTAATTCATAATCTACTTTGACATTTACAGAATTTGGTCTCAATAATGAGAAACGGGGCCTCAACTGTCTTCTTAGCAATCCTTTGGCTGGACTATAACCTGTGATTTTATGAGCGGTACATCTATAATCAAATAGGAACAAATGGTTTACCACTTTCTATTATTTTTATCACATTTGATTTGAATGGCTCTACAAAACGTTCAGCTAGTCAGTTTGTTGCTGGATAGTATGATGGGGTGAACTTCTGTTTAATTCCCAGTATTTTACAAAAGCTCTTAAATTCCTCACTAGCCCACGTGGGTCCATTATCAGTGACCAAATATAAGGAATACCCATAACGAAGAAAAATATTTCAACTGTTCCTTGTGCTGTTATATTACTCATAAAGGATGTTTCGGGTCATTTGGAATAAGCTTTCAGTATTAATAAAAATATTTTGAGTGTAAGGGACTCAAAAATAAGCACATAAATCTGTGCCAAACTGTTGACGATTGAGCCCATTTTGTTATTTCGTTTTTTTTCTGTTTTTTATGATTTTGCAATTAATACAATTTTTTGTTGTTTTCTATTTCGCTTTCTATGCCCGACCACCAAAAATATGACGTTTGAATTCCTTTCATGCGTGTTGCACCTAAATAACTAACGTGTGACTCACACTTTACATTGTCTCTAATATTTATTTGTATTATAACTCTATACCCTCATAATATACATTCTTTTTCCATACTGATTTAATTTTTTCTTCTAAAATCTGGTCTATAGTTTTCACCTAGATCATTTTTACTAGCCAGCCATCTTTATAATATCTTCAAAAATGACATAATATTTTATCTTATTTAGTTTCAAGTTGAACAGTTTGCCAATTTAATGTGTTAAATTCTGATTTATTTGTCAATAGTGTTACATGCAGAGCTTTTATCTAACATTTCAGTGTATTTGTAACCTTGTTGTTTAAACCCACTTGAAAAAATTTACTAATATTGTAATTGCTTTGCTACCATTTTCGGTAAACCATATTTTGGTCCTAATATTTTTTTCAGTGTCTCATTATCGGTTTGTAAAATATAGTATGACCAAATAAAAACTCGTAAAACTGACTCGAAAAATGATTGCATACGCCTCTTTTTCCAAGATAGGACATTTTATTGGGGTATAATTCTAATTCTTAAATGCTACTGGTTTTATGATATTATTACTGGCTGCCCCAATATCTGCTTAATCACAAGTTAATATAATTGTAGAGTTTGGATCAAAATGAGATAAAAGGTTTGCATTAATAAGGGCGTTTTTAATTCTTAGAATGATTTATCGCATGCCTCTGTCCAGTTAAACTTGCCTTTCTTTAAACAATCATAAAATGACGTTAATATTTTTTTATGTTTTAAAAAATTGTTTATAATAATTTACTTTTTCAAGAAATTATTTAACCATTTTCACATTATCTGGCCGCGGCAACGAATTATTCCATCTGGCTTTTTCAATTTCAATTCTTTTAATGCAAATGGAACAGTTCTTACAGACATGAATATTGGCTTTACGCTTCGTTCCGTAAATAAATATATGGGCCCTCCCTGAAATTCCCCCATACCTGGTTCTAATAACATGGAATATTCATTTATAATCATGTTTATTAATTCGTCTTAAGGAATGTTTTCACAAAATTTTTGTTAAAATTTTGGGGCAATAACGGTAACCAAAAAAACACAATATTTGCTCATTGTTTTTGGCAGTCTATCCTTTACAATAAACAATATTTGATTATTGACTATTACATAATTATAACTGATATTTAAATTTTCATTTACCTCTAATAGTGTTGAAGTTGACTCTGATCAAAATTAGTGAATATAACATTACTTTGTTTCATTTCTAAACCTGCATATATTATTATAAATTAATCGTACTCACGTTAGCACCAGTGTCAACCTCAAACTCTATCAGCTTTCCAATTATTTTTTTAAAATTTTTAATTTTTCCACTGAAGTAAAAGATATAAAAAATTTATGTTTTCGCCTTAATGTTTTTTGTCTTCAACAACTGTTTTTATTTCTAATGAAGTTGTTTTATCTGTGATTGGAATATCTAGGTTTAATCGTATTCTTTTTCAATGTTAAACGTTAGCTTAGAAGCTAACACCATTGTTTGTCCAATGTTAACATTTCCAATGATTGGTCAGTTTGTTTCAATAAATAAAATTTTACAGAATCACAATAAGTACAATTCAACTATATATCGTTTATTTCTTCATCTGAGTTCTGAAAATTGCAGTTTTTGGACAATTTTTTAGTTGAATTAAAAATTATTCTATAGATTAATTCGGTTTTTGACATCGTTTTCGAAATTCGGTTTGTTGTACGATTTTCCATATATTTTTTCAATGTTTCATTTATTGGCAAGTTCAGCACATACGATATTCTCAACCAATCATAACCATTCGTACTTAGCCTTGTAATAAGTAACAGCACCTTTTTTTCTTCCGTTGTGTCGTTCAATAACATGAAACATTCAAATTGTTGTGGATATGTATTCCAATTTTGATGTGAGTCATGATTTCACCCTATGAGCCATCTTTTGTTTTTAGTCTGTCTACGTATTCACTTAAGTATTTCCTAAGGTCTTCAGTAGAATACGTTTCCAAGGAAACAATTTTCTGTGCTATTTTATTATGGCAACTTCTATTATTTCTATTTTCGTTTTCTCTTCTTTTATTTGTTGTTAGATTAAATCCATTAATCAAAAACACCACTTTTGCTTTGAAGTTAACAAGCAAATCACTCTTTTTAATGTCACTCTATGACATCAGATATCTGTTGGAATACTTGTATTTATGAATTGTGGTTTGTTTTACGCGTTCTTTGTTATACCGTATATCTTTGTAGGAAATTAATTAAAATACCCATAGACTTTAATTGAGAAACATTTTTTTATTGCCCTAATTTTTTCATTGACAAACATTTTTTTATAGACAAACATTTTACTAAATATTTTTATATTTATAAAAATCTCACCTAACATGTCAGTCAACTGACGGAAGAAGTTGTGCTACTCTTTGGTAAATTATTTATACAACAATATAGTTATGCCATTATTTGCTGGAATTAATAATATATTGGAGTATCTACACAGACATATGAACCACATTTAATTTGGCACAGACCATTTTTTACTATAAATGCTTATATCCCAGATACAAAATGGCTTAAATTTTTATAATCTTTTTCTCAATGGTCATAAACTAACCTACGTCCTGTTCTCCATTTGACGTTGAATTTTGGGATACCTGTATATATGTATATATGTTTATATATACGTATATATATATATATATATATATATATATATATATATATATATATATATATATATATATATATATATATATATATATATATATATATATATATATATATATATATATATATATATATATATATATATATATATATATATATATATATGTATATTAGTTTATAATCAAATTCGTATAATTCCAACGAAAAGATGAAAGGGGATAAAACATAAATAAAAAATTAACAGGTAGGTAAAGGCAAGCTCCACAGATATTTTTAGTTCATTTAATATTATTAAAAATTTAAAATCTTTAGAAATTTCCTTCATGTGTAAAAAATACATTTTCATGAAATTTTTCATGAAACATGCAGCGTATAACATAAAGAAGTCAATAGTGCGCAGAGTTTAAGTAAAAGAAAAGTAGAATATTGATGTAAATATTTGATTATAGCTATTTTTAACCACTAATATTTTGTGGGGAAAATATTACATTTTGTGAAATATACTTGAAATTCATTTAAAAATACTATTACGATAGGGGGATAAGAATATAGGATTCTTTTACCTTCGTTTTTGCATCACTAGAAATAAGAAATAGCAAAAAAATATATTTATCACCACAAGAACAAAAATAAATATTCCAAGCGATGTCTTGAAAGTCATAATTCTTATGGTCGATTAAAATTATTCGGAATGCTTAAATGATATAAGGTCTTCCGTGGGCACCGTAACGTGATTCTGAATTTATTAATTGCTTTAAAGTAAGAGTAGCTTATGTTATTGGCTCTAATGTTTACTTGTATTTATAAATATTTGTTTACAACACAAAAATCTGTAACAAAGTTTATGGTAATTACTTTTTTTCATTTAACTGTTAATTTTATGGAAAACTTTACAAAATGTATCTCATTTGCATGGTTAATGAAATAAGAAGGGCCGAAGCTGACAGCAACCATTTCTTTATCTCTGTTAGAGTTCTGTACTAACAAAAATAACATTAAACCTCTCCATATCTGCTTAAGTGATAAGGACATTTTTTGCATTATATATGCGGATTGCTTTCTAATCCTTATCAACATTTTTGATAGTTTCCTTCGGGTGTATTACGTTAGGTATTTGAATTTTATATATTACTATGTTTGTTATATTTGTTGAATAGATTCATTAAAAATAATCGTTCTCGTTAAATGAAATTGGACGTTTTAACTTAAAAGAATATTAAATCATGACAGTGGTAATAATTTCGTGGTATTTTTTGGCATATGTTTATTTCTTTTAACATGGTTAAAAACTTGCGTTAATATATAACAAATAGGGTTTTACTAAATTGTTTCTAATATCTCAGTAATACAATGATAAAAATGTTCATTCTTTTATTGTAAAGATTTGTTTCACCATTAGAGAAAAAGTAATTAAGATAAAGAAAACAATTCGTTATGAAAATTTTTAAATATCTCCTTATCAAAACCATTTATGAAAGAGTAATTGGCCAGAAATATCATTTAAAACAGCTGGCGTGTAAGACATGTAGTCGACGAAATTCAAATGACAATAATTTATCGTTTAGTTCTGTTAAAAATCTCTCTCAAAAATTGTAGAATGAACATCAGAGAAAAAGTTATTTCAACACACTTTTATTTTATTTAAAAAACCCGTTTTGACAATAGTGATTTTTCCAAAAAACTAAATCAATTTAAAATCAATCATCCTAATTTTTATAAAGTTAGAATATTAAAATTAAATATTTTTGTTTTAAATTTTTTTTTAAATTAATACAAGAAATTTTTTGTCAGCTAAAATTGACATTTAATGTTGTAAAAAAATGTACCGACACTACAATGGCAAATTATTGTAAAAGCCAACTTTCATAGTAACTAATTAAGATTTCAAAATGGTAAAATACATTCTACATCTTTCTTAAAGAAAAAAAATTTCAATTTCTTTCTAAATAAGAGCCAATTGCAAGTCAATACCTTTACTCTGACTGAGATTTATGTAGTTTGAGTTAGACAGACGTCAATGAATATGAGTGAGATTGAAACTGACTGTGACGCCATTTAATTTGAGGGAGAATGAAAGAGATAATGGCAATATAAGAGCGGGACAGATAGTGACGCCGTTTTCTATTGATTTTGATTGATTTGCTTGATTGCTATGATAACAGAGTCGACATCATGCCATACTCAGTATCATTATTTACATCGCTCTTATATTGATGACATAGCTATTTGTGTTTTGAAACTGTATTGTGATTTGGAAATTGAACTGATCCGGCATTTTTCTCGAGTTTGATTTTGTGTCGTGCAATACACCTATTGCATTGTTCGACGTTTTCTTTCATCATCTCGTCACTGTACACGGCATTAGAATACGCTAACATGCACTTGATCTATGAAAAATGTAGATGCAATGCTATTGCTGCAAGCTGTTAGTATCGTGAGAGGTATCCGAATGAGGAACGTTATCCAGATAATCAAGTGCTCATGACTGATATATATATATATATATATATATATATATATATATATATATATATATATATACACATACACACACACACATATATATACATACATACATATATATATATATATATATATATATATATATATATGTATAATATTTGTATTTTATAACCAGGAGGCTGTTAGATCTATTTGAGATATTTTTAGGGCTTATTACCTGAAAGGAACAATCGGAATCTTCACAGGGTTACTCAAGTGTCCACCCGCTTGTTTGTTTGCAACAGTTGTTTCTTTCAAAAACTCACTATTGGCATGACTTCTCATATTTTTTTCAAATTTTTGTAGTATTGGGGCATGTCAAAGAGGCAAAATTAAGGATTAGAAAAACATTTTTTTCAAATTTTATATGAGATAATTCTGAACGTATTGTTGGCAACGTCTATAGAAATATGTTTTCTATCCAAACCTCGATATAAGCTTGTGAAATTGCTAAAGTTATGATTATTTAAATTAGGAAAATAGCTTTAAAAGCATGTCACCTTACATTTAGCCGAAAACTAAAACGATGACTCAAATCTCGTAGCATTTGAGAAGTGCACGGTGATTATATATTTCTGAAAGGTATACTAGGCAATATAAAATATAGACACGGCGAAATTAATATTCAGATTTGTGTATAGTTCAATAAAAATAATATGTACATTTTTGTAACCGCTTTGGTTACGGTACGAAGAACGGCCACTTGTGTATTTCTCGATAACATTGTTCGTGTAGACCAGCTTAGCACCTACCTAATGCTAAAGAACAGTAGCTGTTTACTTTCATGCCAGGAGCTCGCACATGTGTGACCGGGCAAGGCGAGTCGAGCTACTGGCATGCGAGTAAACAGGGTGAGTACTGTCCCACTGGCATCTCGTCCCGTGTAATCGGGTCTTAAATGTGTATGGAAAGCTTCAAGCGCGAGTTAATTTTCTTTGGTTATAAATATATTTCAAATGTAGATAAGTGATTCAACTTTATGCATATGAGAAAATTATCTATTTATTCACAGCTTTTTCTTACATCAAATAATAGTGTAATTTTACAGCTATTATAATGAAATGTAAATTTTTGTTCATATTGTATAGAGTTCGATTTCAGATATACACTAAATAATTTCGGGTGGTTTTCTTTTTTTACATAAATTAGACTCCTAACCTATTTTATGAAATTGTTTAATTCCTTTTCTGGGCGATTCACTAAATATATGTATTTGTTAACAGACATGGTACTTGATATCGCTAGAAATAATCTTAATATTATTTTGAGGTAGACAATTTCTTTTTTGTCTCTCTTGTATTTTCGTTAGTTTCTAACGTAGGCCGTTTTAACAAAATAACAATATTTTAACAACATTTGTAAAACAATTTCATATCTATAATAATTCTCTAGATGACTAATATTTAATTTTAATTTACCGTTCTGCAGACAGGAATTATTTTCCGGAAATCTATAGTGATTTCTTTAATTAAAATAAACTCGATTTCCTAACTGCACTAAGTCGAGTTGTAAAAATAGCAAGTTAGCTTTTATTATCAAACGTTGAAATTTATTGTCAGTCCATATTTTTTCGGAGTATTATAATTATATAAAATATTTTTGTTCTTTAATTACATATTAAAATTGATTCAAAATAAATAAAGTCGTCTGAAACAACATAAATAAGCTTTTCATGATTTTCAAATCCCCTCCTTAAGTGAGGCATTAAACATATGTAGTAATAAAAAAAACAGTGACAGGTAATTGTATAATCATAGACAGTTAATAAAGAAAATTATTTTCAAGTGTTGCAAAGCTGAAAAAAATATTAATGCAATCTACTGACCTCTATTATGCTGGTACGCAGTATAGAGCTCAGTGATGTAAACCACATTATATCTGCAGCACTTTTGTTTGGTATTTTTATCTTATTGATCATGTCTAATTTGAGTTATGATCCTCTTCATCTAATCTTGTAAAATCAAGTACTTTTTTTGACGTACGTAGATGATTTTGGCTCAAGCTATTCCGGTAGTGGCAAAGTAGTACTAGCTATTAAATATATTTCGACTATGTACCTAATGAAAGATCGTGAACGTCTTTTACATCTCTAGGTTTACATTTAAGTGAAACATAATAAAGTGCTAATATCATCTTTTTAATTTTATAGATATCTTAAACTTTTCAACATGCCGATCCAGCTTCTTTACACTGTTTACACTTAGGAAACAATGAGGTTTATCGATGTCGTCTTTCTTGTTATTACATCATTGTTTCACTTTTCCACTATAAACAATGAGGTTTATCGATGTCCTCTTTCTTGTTATTATATCATTGCTTCACTTTCCTTATGGGAAAGTGATGCAATGACGTAATAACTAGAAAGTGACCTGCAACACTTTCAGTAGATGAAATGGTTTTTATATTATTATCGTTATGTCACACCAAAGTCGTGTTGGAATTTATATCTCTAATTTGATGATATGAATCTCTTACAAATTTCTTCATTCCATTCACATCTTTGAGCGGAAAATCCTCTATTCTATTTGAAGGTTGCAGGTTGCATTATGATCTAGACGAGTTACTTAAACCAGGAGGTGTAAAGATTGTATTGAGCGCTGTATAGAACATTCGGCAATTTCAAAATAAGGTTCAATACAACTGATCCTCTAACAACAAGTAAAGGATTTGTGCTTTTTGTTTTGGCTTCTTGATATAGTTTACGATAAATAACATAGCCCAAACGAGTACAAAGAGACCATACTTAATAGCTAAATCTGATAGACTTGATATGTATGTGTTGTTTAGTGGCGTTTTTGTCATACATGTGACCATTGATACATCAATTGACAAATGTTCGTCACTAGGAAAAAACTTTAACCATATTTCATTCATGAAATCCCGCAGTGGTCCAGTATATAGGTGGACTGTCATCATAAGTATGAAAAGACCGTAAATTGTTTTCAAGCCTGTTGCATGTCAAATATGAAGTAAAATCTCCATGATGGGTGTTAATTCCTGAAAGTCTGTACCGAGAAACGCTTTCCAACGCCACAATAAAAACCTTGTCAGACGAAAGTTGATCTGATTTTTCTCATTTGCATTTGTTTTAATGCTGGTGATTCAAATACATCAGGATCGAAAAGCATTTAGAAAAGTTGGAAACAAAATCTCGTCAAATTAACTATTTTCTTCTTTAGATCATATATCCTTCTGTCTCCATTTCATTTTAATAATATTTTTGGCATTTTTTTTGGTGACTCTTCTGGTAATTTAATAGCAGTTGATGGATTTGACTGAAATTATCAGAAGATAAGGATTTGGCTAATTAATTGTAAGTAAATCTAAATAACCCTTTTCTTGTTCCTGGTACACCATCTATAGTTTCCAAGGTATCGTTCAGTCATTTAGTGTCCATGAGCTTATTTACTAATGAATCCAAAATCTACCTCACCACCATTTTCATCGCTAAGTATATTATTATTCTGTGGAATAATAAATATATCAGCTGATATCCTTGGAATATTTTCTTTTCAGTATAGAAATAATTTGGTTCCTACTTACCTACTTCTCAGTCTGAGAACGAAAAAAGTACAATAACATGAATTGTGAAAATTAAGAATAAAGAGCAATTATGTATAATATGTAGTTGAGCAATTATGTATAATAGTAATTTTCACAATTCATGTTATTGTACTGTATTCTAAATATTATAATTTTCTTTCTTTCCATAACCCAATACTATACAATTGAAAAAAAAGTGTAATCGTCAAAATATAGTACCCTTTTCCGGAACTCATTGTAGCTTAAAAACACTAAACGCAAAATTATATTGAAATATAATAAATCGCACTAGAAACTTCTGTATAATATTAAGATAAGAGTTTATTCACAATGATCAAGATGTCAAAACTTGAATTACCATTATATATTTTTTGACGCAAGGTGGATTTAAGTTCCCAAAAAGGATGGGATAAGAAAGTATCCAATCACCAAAAGCTTCTTTTTACATCAAAGACATCATGTAATTTTACAGCTTAGATACAAGCTATAAAATTATGAAACATATAATGAAATGTGCAATTTTGTTTAAGATTGTGAAAATATACGAACTCAGATATACTCCGTTTATTTTCGGGTTGTTTTCTTTTTTCAGATTACTTTGGCAGCTAAGTATTTTATGAAAGCTTTTTAAAGCTTTCTCTGGGCGATTTGTTAAACATGTGTTTTAAAAGGGACACTGTATTTATTATAAGTAGAGATAAGATTGATATTGTTTTCATGTAGACGATTTTTTTGTGTTTTTTATACTTCCATTAGTTTCCAGCGTAGGCCGTTTTAGCAAAATGAAACTATTTGTAGAACACAAATAAAGCAATTTCACACCTGTGATAATTCTTTTGACTAGTGATGCTGAATTTACCGTTTTCAGAATGGAGTTATCACCTGGAAGTTCGGAATAATTCCTTGAATTGAAGTGAACTCGATTCTTTTAAACTAACTTTATGCCATATTATGTTAATATCACGCCAGATTTATAATCATTCATGGAAATTTATTGGCTGATTCTATATCTGTTGTTTTTTATGATCGTTTTTCTTTTTTGGAATTAATGACTGCAATCCCTTATTATTCAGTCAAGTCATAACTTTTTAAAATGTTTTCTTTAATTATTCTTTTTAGGGTTCTATAGCAAAATGACAGAAACTAGACATTTACGAAGCGGCATAAGATGGAAATCAACTCAAGCGAAAACATAATTTAAGCAACATACTCCTCCACTTGGCAGATAAGAAAATGTTCATTTTCATTGGCGACAGTAACGAATATGAGCTCAAATTTTTTGACGTGAATACGTTTTAAAATTTGCTACTATACGGGGGAAATTCAAAAAACCTAATGATAACAAAATCGAGGGATACAATTTGGCGTTGCAGTTTCGAATCTATCCTCTACATGAAAAATTAAACATTGACGCATTGCGCGCGGTGGAGGGGAAAGCGCCGCCATATTGAGATTATTTTGCTGCGTAACGAGATTTGCAATTAGTATAACTTTTGATTCGGAAAAGCTACGATGTTCGTTTAAGTTTTAAACGTCAGCTGTCATCAAAATCTATCGATTGTGTATAAAACATTAGTTTAAAGTAGTGACAGTGAATATAATAAGGTGTTCGAATAAACGAATATTATCAAAAATATATATTTATTGAAAAAATTGTTAATTATTATTTCATTTAAGAAAATAAAATTTATGTAATTTAATGAATCTATTTCATTTAAGAATATGAACAAATGTCGTCGCCGTGGTGCGTCGGGCTGATCAGGAGACATACGGCTTTTGACAGCGCGGCGCACCCGGTCTCCCACCGACGGACCCGGGTTCGATTCTCGGTCGTTCGTCAAATGGGTCTGGACTGGTGTTATCGTTGGCTGTAGGAAATTGCTTTCGTAGCAAAAATTCCGCCATATGTATCAATTATACTAAAGTAGATAAATAAATAAATAAAAAAATATGTAATTCATTTCCATATCTTCACTACTTTGAAGCCGGTTGAACAGCTATGAATAAATATTTTAATTTAAATTCTAATAATAGCATTTTAAAGATGATTTTTTATTGAATATACTTGGCGTTAATTTTGTAGAAATTCATTATTCACAATTACATAAAACTAGGTGATGTAGTATTATTTCTACTTTCTTTAATTTCTTTACCACGACCTAGGTTTCGTTGTATTACAACATCTTCATGTGGGATATTAGCAAATTATCTTTGCTATTAGCCCATCTGAAGATGTTGTATGTATACATATATACAACATACACCGGAATACAACGGAACCTAGGTCGTGGTAAATAATTGAAAGAAAGTAGGAATAATACTACATCACGTAGTTTCATTTAATTGGGTAGATGATTTTCTGTTCCATTTTTATATGCAAATTAAGTTACGTCTCTATGATATTAACGTTTACTCATAGTCTAGTTGATTTCCTTACAGAATATTTTATTTAAACTTAAGATAAGCTAAGTACTTAAGTAAGGTTTATCTGTTTATGTACTTGTTTGTCCTGGAAAAACTCACGGTTAACTGATTAGCAAAATATATATCCATGTGTATCATTACACAGAGGATGCAATGAAGTATAATATGCACTTGGTTCATTTTTTAAATTAATTAAAAGTTTCGTAAAAAATTAGAAAAAAAAACAATCGCCACACAGATGTTAAGTAGCGGCTGGCTGTAAGAACATGTGCGGTAGTCAGGGGAATACGGGGAAGAAGAACAAGTTGGTCCGCGGGGGATTTAAACTAAATTGATTATTTGTGCCCGACATGAGAATATAAAATAAACGCCTTAAAAATTAAAGTCGTATTTTCACCGAATTCCACACAAAGTAAATCGCCCCTACTGTTCAAATATGTAAAAGGGTAGATCTCAGCACTGTTTCGCTTTATGAACCCAACATCGAATACTTCTTTTCATTTCCAGATATGCAAATGGCAATACTTTTATAGTCATCATATCTACACTATACGTTTACAGTATCATCGCGATGCACTTAATTTGACTTAATTTTCAGTATTACTGTATGATGAATGTACGTTTCAGTACTGAAGAAAATATATGCTAAGGATTCGTTTATTTTATCATATTTTATAAGATAGTTGATTATGATCGACGATCGACTTAATACAATGACTTGAGCTAATCAAACGAATTGGAACATATCTTGTTCCCTCCTAAGATATCTACGTTTATTTATTCCTTCATTACCTTACAAAATATACCATTATTTGTAATTTCGAGTAAACCATGTTAACATATTATACTATTAATTTGCTTGGCAGTTATATTATGAGTCCGATTTAAATAATTATTTACATAATTTTTTTACTTTACTAAGTTTTTAAAAAATTAGAATAATTTCTCCCTGCCCCTTGAAGATTTATAATCCAAATACCTTTACTTGTAATTTCTTGTAAAACCACGTTAACAGACTATACTATTAATCTGCGTGGCGGTTATATTGTGGGTGTGATTTAAATTATTATTTACATTAATTTTTTTTGCCTTACCACGTTTTTAAATCAAAATTTAAAAGTATTTCTCCCTGCCTCATGAAGATTTATAATCCAATATGGATTTGTAACGAAATATATTTTGTTCTGGAAATTTGGTAATGAAAATTTTTAATAGCTATGAAAATATTTGTAAGATCTAAAACAAAAAAAGTGGGGCACACGCGATAGATAATGGTAAGGAGTGTAGAGAGTAGCTGTCGTTTAAAAAAATTGATAGAACGGGTCATATCAATTGTGGTGCAATAAAATTGTTACTGACTTAGGTTAATTTGCTCCCTCGTATTTCGCTTTAGCTCGTACAAGTATTTTTGTAGCTATCAAAAATTAAAAATAGATAATTTCTAGGATAATATGTACGTGGTTATACATCTGCATAGGATTATAAATTTTGTGGCGCTAGGATAAATTATTTAAAATGTTAAGTTCGATTTAAAAACGTGGTAAATGGAAAAATTCTTTTTAAGTAAATAATTATTATCTGATAATTGTTATTTTTACAGGCAAACAGACAAATTAATATTGCATATTCATCCAGGTCTAAGCTGTTTAAAATTTCAAGTCTCTCGCTCAATGGGAAGTTAATTTAAAACTGTTGGCAAAATTTGTAAGGGACAAAAAAACAGACAAGAAAGCGAGCTAACGAAAACATGGTAAAATGATGCATCGATCTTGAACTAATAAGTCAATTTGTTAAATGTGGAAATTCAGCAACATCTCTTGAACTTATTTTATATAAAACTCTAAAAAGTAACAGAAGCATTCCTATATCCTACCCTTTCAAGCTATATGCAAAATCATACAGGTCACATAATATTGAAAAAAAATCCTTCGTAAAACGTTTACATAGAAATATTTTCGAGTATTACGGTAACATAGATTAACATGCCTTAGCACGATATCAAATTTCAAGTTTCTTGGAAGTCAAACTGTTTCTGAGAAAAACTATGTTGACAGGCAGACAAACAAGTGTACATGTAATTAGTATTATAAGGGTTTTGTTTTTTCCTCTTTAAGAACTACAGTTTAAAAAGAATGTACACGAATTGTTAATGTTAATTAGTATGAATTTGCAATACAAGCATAATATAATGTAAATGTTGACTAATGTAAACATGACTAATATAAATATTGACTAACGTAATTTCAGAGAAAAAATGGAGACGAAGATTACATGTTTGGAAATATCAATTGCATTATTAATAAAAAACGACTACAAATTTGACTTTTAGTGTAAATATTTGTTAAATACATTCACAAGAAACGATCTTACTGGTTTTCGTTCTCTTACTATTTAACATTCTAATTAAAAAAAACATTAATTCAGTTTAATTATGATCAATGGTTCACAAGGTCGTGATATTAATTAGACTTATATCTATTCTTTCAAATGTTTAAACTATATATAAAATAATAAGAAAATCGCATGTAAATAGACTTAGTAGTTTCGAATTGATTTAAAAAAGAGGAGGTTTTTAATTCGATGCATATTTATTTTTGTCATGTATGTATAGTTGTAATTCAGAGACGCGTTGAACAGTTTTCATTATTGTTTCTTGTTTTGAAGGAAAAGGTGTCAGAAAGGACTTTGAACGTATTTTTGTAAGTAATTTTGTTCTAGATGGTGGTTAGAGATCTAGCTTCATACTTGTCACAAATAGTGAGAAAGGTTTGACTTTTTTGATGAGGCTTTTGGTCACAAATAGTTGTCAAGGTCTGCTGATAGAGCCGAAAGATAATGATAGGTAAGACACTTTAATTGTCGTAAGTGGTTTCATCGACTTTAAGCTTGTTTAATATATGTCGGTGCATCGTTTGGTTACAAATGGTATTTAAACTCTGATGATGAAGCCGTAAGTTGGTGATAGGAAATCATGGATGGTGAAGTATGTATTTATCGATATTGGGCTCATTTAACTTGTCTTGACCAGTTCATTGATCATAATTTTTATGACGTAGGGAAAGGTGATGATAGGAAATTTTAAATGGCGGGAAATTGATGCATTATTATTGGGCTCGTTTGAGGTTTCTTGACAAGTCATTTGATCAAAAGTAATGGCTAGAATCGGATGCTGGTGTCGAAATGTGATGACATTGCTCCTCAATGGTGAGAAGTAATTTAATCAAATTTGAGCTCGTCTAACTTATCTTAATGAGTCAGTTGGTTATATACAACAGCCAAGAACTGATGATAGAACAAGGAGATAAAGATAGAAGTACCTCAATGGCGAGTATATTCATTGTATTTGGGTTCATTTTACTCGTCTTAATGATTTATTTGTTCACTAGCAGTGGCTGGGATCTGACGGTGTTGTTAATATGGTGGTAGGAGTTCCTAGGTGGTGAGTTATAAAAGATAAGTATACTGTTAAGTATAGAAGCATGATGTAATTATTTACCGTAGATAAGTAGGAAGCAAAAAAAGAACGTAATTCCATATAATTATCTAAGTTTTTTCATTTCTGCGAAAGCTTTGCTCTCACATGACATCGGTAAACATCTGTTTAGTGTTAAATCTGATAGAGTAAAACCAGATAAGCGCCCTCTGTAGTAGAAAAACTCAGTCTGGATTATATCATATTTTTATCTAACTTCCATGAAGCCAAAAAATGCTAATGTTATTCAAATGTCGGTATAAATGTATGTAGTTAAGCAGGCACGTATGTACGTTGGTATGTGTTAATTAAACGCCACAAATGCTAGTTTTCATTTTTGATTTTTAAATTTTGACTTTAAAATTATAAATGAAATATGATGTATGAAAAATTGAAAGAAATAAAATTTGTTAAACCAGCACTTTATGGAACTTTTGCAGTAAAATATCGTTTCTGGGTATGAATGAATTTGTCAAATGTTGATATGTTTATATATATATATATATATTTATATTTAAGGTTTAATATGATACTATGTATTATTTAAAAAATACATTCTCAAGTAATTGAAGAAGTTTGCATATTCATTATTATTAATAGACTTACTTATTTTGCTAAAATACAATACAAAAATAAAATATTTTTCTGATTATTTCTTTATTTTACTTTATTGATTTAAAAATAAATACATATAAATTAGAGTCATACATACGTTTCGATAATAAAAACAAAATTAAATTTATGATAAAATAAAAGAATTTATAAATTTAATGATACTTCAATATATTATAATGGGTTTGTGTGGTATATACCAAATAAGTATAGATTGTAGAGTAGAAGTAGTTTGTGAGGTTAGCAATATATAGCTGGCATTCAAAAACGCACAGTTGCTCATAATTCCTCTTTTCGATATTTCCTTACATTGCATTATTAAAATCTATTCAGTTCAGTCCAATCAATAATCGGTTACACAATTTTGTGATATTGGAGGCTGTGTATGGCAATTGTGTTTTATTATTTACAATAGACGTAATATCTAAGCACTATTTCAAAATATACACAAGACAGTAAATGTCTACATAAACGAAATAAATCAGTGAGTCATTTTTATTACAAATTTTTTTTTAAGTACCTATTTTCAGACAAGTTACAAAACGTTAATATAAAATGATCTATTAAGATAAAAATCACAAACCGAGACGAAGTATGGGCGCATAATCACTAATCATTGAAGTCACAAATGTAATTGATCATTTCTTTCTCTATTCAAATGGGGATGTGCATTGTTTACTTCCTAAGTTCACGTCACCCCCATCTTATTTCGGTTTGTGAACGATATACTCCATCATGTCCCATTGTTCCTACTTCATCATCGAGGCATTTATTAGCGCAGATAAGTATCGTGGAAGCAATTCGTTGAGCTCTTGTGCGTGTGTATAATTTCGAACACAACAGAAAGTTTCTGCATTAAGGATATATTTAAATAAAACGATCAATTGTTAAATTTTACGAGTTTTACTTTAGATATTTATTCTATTTTTGGTCACTTTATATATTTAAATAACGAGTAAGAGCACTACGCCAATAATGACTAAATATTTACATATACCTAAAACATTCTGAGTTACCCGTCCGTTACTATATGTACTCACATTAGGCCTAAATTTCAAACATGACCAATTTAGAAATACTTTCATTTTACACTGTTTTAAATTTTGTATTCAACTGAGATACCTCGGGGGACGGCTATGTTTGATTTACTTATTTACTTACATACGTTGGTTTGTAGAACATAGAAGTTGGTTTATGAAGATCGAGAAAACGAAAGTATTAAATTAATAATTCAGTGACCATGTGGGTGGTAAAAAGTAAAATAATGCAATTTTAATTTAACTCGACGTTTAAGTTTGTTTATTTATTAATTTATCCGGGTTTGATTATTACAGAAATATACACTATTTTTTTATATAATATTGTTTATACTATTATTTTTAATCTTCACTTCCACATTATTTGCAGAATTCAATATACTATACACAGACGTGAGTTTTAATATTAGTGTATATTAAATGCTTCTAATGAAGGTGCAAAAATGTTGTCTGTGTGTATAGTTTCGGTGCACTATGGCTTGGGTCTCCACTAATAAACGCCACGATGATATAATAAAGACAATGGGATGTAGCGGATGATCACATTTACAAAGCGGAATAATGTGGATACGTAGTGAACACAGGATGTAATTTAAGCAATATACACCTCCTTTTTGGTCAATAAGAAAATGTTAATTTTCGTTTGAGGCAATGTTTTCGATATTATTTTAAAATCATTAAAATTTTGTTTTCAAACCTGTAAATATTATGTTAGTTTGTAAAATATAAATTTCTAGGCTTTCCGTTGAACATTTCGTGTCTTTTTGAAAAGCGATTAAAATATGTTGTAATCATATATAATATAATGGAACTTTGTAACATTGTATTTTGTATAAAATATAAAGTAGTAAATCTGTAATAAATAATAAATCAACTGAAATTTAAATAATTAAAGGGATGTATATATTAACTTCAGATCTCATTTCCGTAAATGAAATAATTAGCAATATTATTTAATTTACGGAAACAAGGTCTGAAGTTAATATGTACATCGCTTTCATTATTTAAATTTCACTTGATTTGTTATTTATTACATATTAACTTAATAATATCTAATATTATTTCACAGCCCTAGCGATTTGCAAGCCAACTTATAATACTTTTAATATTAACACGATAATATAATAATGACATTTTGATGAAAATATTTTACACAATTAAATGAAACTACGTGATGTAGTATTATTTCTACTTTCTTTAATTTCTTTACCACGACCTAGGTTTCGTTGTATTACAACATCTTCAGGTGGGATATTAGCAAAGATTTACAAAACGTAATATCTTTGCTAATATCCCATCTGAAGATTTTGTAATAAAACGAAGCCTAGGTCGTGGTATGGAAATTAAAGAAAGTAGAAATAATACTACATCACGTAGTTTCATTTAATTGTGAATAATGAATTTCTACAAAATTAACGCCAAATATATTCAATATTTGAAAATATTTTAATACACTTTTACATGTAAATAATATTGACATGTCTGTCTGTGGTTTTGGAATAACCGCTTCCTTGTTTGGAGGCTTTACAGCATATCTAAACATAAATAATTCTTTGTAAGATTTTTGTACGTCTATCTGTCGGTCTGTCTATTTTTCTGAGCTAAACCCAAAATAAAGTGTGTTATATCTTTATTTAAAACATGCAATAGAGGTTAATTTGTATTTTATTTTCATCTTAGTATATTAAAAGGTTTTATGGAAAATTAAGAAATAACAGCGCCAATCGGATGGGGTTAGAGGTAGGTTGTAGGAATACGCGGTAGAGAGCAAAGGAATGCGGGGAATTAGCGCAAAGTTATCTCCGCAGAATGTTTGGGAAACTGATTACTTGTCGCTAATAAAATCTGCTAAGTGCGAATTGAATTTTCATTGCGAGGTTTTTTATATATTTGTCGCCGACCTTTTTCGAGAAAGTAAAAAGATTGTATTTAGTGCACAGATGATTTCCGTTAAACAAATTATAAATGTTACAATTATTTTTGCATTATTAATGTATTGCCTAGTAAACATTTTATAGTCTTTAAAATACAGTGAATTTCTCAATAAATACAAGACCTTGGATAGTTGCTATAGTTTTCCTGTAATCTTCCAGAGATATTTTAATAACACCACACTTCCACGATTTTTAATTCAGCAGTATCGAAAATAAGGGTAGATGGGGTATTTTTGAAGTTCTTTACAACTAGGTCTTCAAATAGTACTCCACAAAATATATTAAAGAAAAAATCAATAACTTAATTTGTCTCCTTTAATTTACGTATAAATATTTAAACATGCTAGGTATTCTAAAATATTCGGGTTAATTTGTTCTGTCAATAAGTTAAATTTAAAATTTACACAATAAAAGGTTTATGGAAAAATTGATTGTGACAGATAGGTAGATGCACGAGTGATCTTGAAAGGGTTCCGATTTTATTATGAGGTACGAGATTCCAATAAACTTTAAAAAAACTGTATTTTTATTTCTAAATTCCACTCAGAAGTCGCGAATGGGTCAGGTCTAAAATAAATATGATTGAGGTCTAAAATAAATATAGTTTAAAATACTCTCAACTGAACATTGATCGCAAATTTCCGTTTCCGATTGTGCAAATAGTAATTATTTACGTCCACTTTACCCATATCTTCATGTTTACATTGTCAATGCATTGTACTTTTTTTACTTGCGTTTCAATAGTGTGACATTCTTTGTAAACGTTTTAGTATAGGTGAGAAAACATATTTTTCGAATCAACAAGCTTCTATGATTTTATTTATTTTCTCGTATTTGATACATGTCTATGGTATATTTTCCTTTTTTTTCTTAATATACTTTTTAAACTACAATTTAAATATTTATGGTAGATGTTCTCGTATTTCACCCTTAAAACGACGACCTTCGTTTATTCCTTCATTAATTTAAGAAGATGTACCGTTAACTTTTAATGTCGCGTAAAAATATGTTCACGGTATATTTTAATAAACTATCTGGCAGTTTTAATTTAAGTATGGTTTAAGAAAGATGCACCGGGTTTGAGAAGTTTTACTTTAAATTGAAAAAAATAATGAAATGTGTCATCAGTTATTTCGTATTTCAAATTATTTAAGTAGAAATTAGCAGTAAATGGTATATCGTATTTCTGTAATATGGAGGGTGCGATATAGTTAGTAGTAATTTAAGTGTTACGTTACAATAATTATCGCATTTGTAATAAATGGGGTGGTATGTGAAAATATGCAGCGAGTATTATCGCATTGCTACGAATATAAACTGATGAGTTTTCGTTGTTATTCACATACCCTTATGACGCTGATAACTGAAGAAAGTATGCAATATTTAAATTATGTTTAGAAAGTACCGTAAAGCAGTGTTGCTTTAATCAATTTTAAAATTAAGACGGCTATAACACTTAAAATATGGGTAATAACAATAATTAAAAAAACACATAATTAATTTTTCTTACAATGTTGTTCTGCTACAACAAAGTTAAATTTACATTTCCAAAAAATTAATATCAAAATTAAATTCGACACACTACCCCAGCATCAGCAGTCTCCAATATTGTTGGTTTATGAAGGTACACAATTACACCATTTGTATCTGTCTCTGATAAGTTGTCCTTTACCAACTTATATTTATTTTTGTTTTCCAGTGATTTGAAACCTGTTACTACCTGTTACTTATATTCATGGAAAGATTTCTATTATCCAGCATGACATTTCTACGTTTTTCCCACATGGAGTGTAAAATTTGTCTAGAATTAATCGTCCAATGGAGCATTCGGATTCCTCATCTGCCTCTCCTTCTTATTTTTCACTGTCATTTTGCGCCGTTTCCTTTTTCTTGATCCCTAGTGGTAGACATTGTCATAGATTATTTCATTTAGAGCCTCTGGGTGAGATGTCGCTACGCTCGCACCTCGAACAATGCTCAAGCATTTCGTTTTTCTGGTCATAATATTTAAGCTTGAACCACCAAATCTTTGTTCATGCAGACAATCTATTAAGATGCTTTCAACATGCCCATTACCAACATTTGGTTCTTCATTGTTTTTAGCGACCGTTTCAAAACCAGCTCTCTGTCGAAAGGATAAATACTACAAGCTTTAAAAGAACTCGTCATATTTTATTTTCTGTCAGATAATGTATCAGCGAATGGCGCATAAAATTTTGCTTGGAAAGAATTAACTTCTATTAGTAACTACTTTTCTAAGGCTTTTATTAGCAAAAGTTGAAAAGTATCTTTTGGAACTGTTGCTAATCCTGCATTTTTAGACTTCTAATTAGTCATAATTATGCATCAGGTACTTTTTACAGGCCTTAAGAAGGCCATGTTAAGTGGTTGTATCAAATGAGTGGAGCTTGGTATCAAAGTCAAGGTCGTTTTCTGCATACAAGATAAGAACGTCATTGGAAATGATAGATTGTCGATAGTCAGAAGAGGCAAGAGGACATCATTGGCTTATCCACATGCGAAGTCATTTTTAACGCTCTGTGAATAATTTTGCATTCTTTCAGGATTTTTAACCCCACTCGGTCGATATATTCCTCGTTCCTTCTCAGAATAGTCACGCATGTTATTCTCATACAAAATAAAAAAAAATTCTCTCTGTCTGTGACCATTTTTTAAAAATTATCATATTATAATAATTCGTTACTAGTTTCTCGTAAGAATAACCTCGAGTGACCTCCAATAAAAAGAGGGTCCTTCTTACATTGGAGGTCATTCGCTGTGAATTTCTTGTGCTTTTTCAATAGAGAATATATTCAATATCGGGGAATATATTTCCTATTGAAAAGGTAGATTGCCTTAAAATTTTTCAACGCATCATCCTTTCTTATTAAGATAAGCTTATCGCGAAGAATCTTAAATCTGATAATGTAAGCGGACAATTCCATTCAGGCCATTTTGAGGCAGATTGCTGTAAAGAAATTTCCTCGCTTTTGGTGAACTCTGTTTGAATACCAGCTTTCTTAATATGATAGACTTTAAGATAGATCCCTTTATGAACATGATTAAGACCTAATTATGGACTCGAGAGATATCCTCAAGAATTTCTCAAAAAATAAAAGGTTCCCTTAATTAGACAGTATTTGTACACGTACATGTATACGTACTTTGGTCACAGACAGTGGCTGGGGTCTGATAATAGTCGGCAATTGGGGCCAGAACTTCACAATGGCGAAGAAAAGATTCATCGATTTTGGGCTCATTTAATCTATCTTAACGAATAATGGGAAATGGTTCAGTTATCCAAAATTTTATAGGCCCATTACGTTACTTCCAGACTTTGGAAAGTTGCTCTAGCCAGTACTGGCGATGTGTTGACTGGCGCAAGTATCTCATTCGCCAGGTTTAGAGATAAAATTCGCATTTCTTTCCGGAATATCCATATCGGACCAAATTTATAGAGCTTTATCTTGGTTGATGCGTCTGCAGATAAATACTACTCTATATTTACAGCTATCGGTGCGTTTGATAATACCTGGTGGCTAACCATTCTGTTTACGCTGAATGTCTCAGGTAGTGTCAGCGGACGTTCATCAGATTTTGATGAATTACTTCGGTAAACAAGTTATTTATTTTGTAGGACGGAAGCACAGTAGTACAGAAAACGTTAACCAGCGGTTACCTGCAGAAATTGGTCCTCGGTATTGGTCCTGCGGAATATCATGTACGATGATATACTGGCAAAACCCCTTCGAGGGCACAGCATGATCACATATGCGGATGAAACTGCGCTGATGGTAGGAGGCGTGAGCCGTAGAGAATTAGATAGTCGAGACGCAGATTCTCTCGCTAGGTTACAAGACGAAGGCACTAAAAATAAGCTTAATAAGCCCCCCAAAAGTCCGAGCCTGTTCTCTTGGCACGTAGCCAGAGTTTCGATGCCGGTCCGTTATACTTTGAATTTTTGGTAAAGGAGTTCCTTGCTAAGAGAAAGAGAGGTAATCTAGAGATCGTCCAAGCTCACTGGCAATCTAGGCGAACTTCATCCATTCTAAGTGGGAAACAACTAGGTCATTTTTGCCCGATCTTTCCGAGCGGTTGAATAAGAACTGTCTCATTTGTAATTACTACACTTCGCAGTATTTTAACGACACATTTGTATTCCATGCCGACTTGTTTAAATTTGCCCTCAGAGACAAGCCGACGTGTTCCTGCGGTTTCGAAACGCGGGTCATGAATCACAAACTATTCGGTATCAGAACGAACTAAGGTAGATTAACCTTTGAGCCACTTAGAACGCTCGCAAAGTTCGTCCTCGACAAAAATGGACTCAATGACTCCTTGCACGACTAAACGACTAAATGACTCCTTGCAAAAGGATAGACTCTAACCCGGTTGAGCAAAAGTGCAGGATTCTAGGTACGGGACACGATTAGGGGACATTTGAAGATTTCTTCTTTTGTATAAGGGGCAATGTTATGGGTTCCAGAAGAGGAGTGACAAGAACAGTGTTTTGACGAGTTTTTTTTCACAAATGGTGAATAACGTTAGACGACGAAGTGAGAAGTTTGTGCCAAGACATTCTAGTAGATTTAGGGTATTTGGGCTCCTAGGACTTCTCTTGAAGAATAATTTGGTTACAAATGGTAACCAGAATTTGACAATAAAGTTAAAATTGGTAACAGGTAGATTTATCATATTTCAAACCTAATAAATCTACCATTGTGAAGTTACCATCATTTGCCTTTTTATGACGAGCTGTTTGGACATAGTTAGTGGTTAGAATAATAAAGTCGGAAATATTTGAGGCATTAGTATCACAAGTAGTGACGAGGGTTTGATGATGGAGTGGGAAAGTAGCGACAAAAACTACTCAATGGCAAGGAGTAGGATTATCTCTTTTGACCCGTTTGTATTGTTTTCATGTAAAAAAAAATAGGAAACTAAACAGGTAGGTAAGTATGTATAGGTATATATGAAAGTATGAAGCAATTGGGATATTTGTAGGTAGGTAAGCACATATAGGTATAAACAAATACATAAAGCATCCAGGATATTAATTAGGTAGGAAGGTAAGTATGTATATTGGTAGGTGATCTGCAAGTATACACACGGACGGTAAGCAACCAGTATATTAATAGGCAGTTACGTAATATATATATATATATATATATATATATATATATATATACATATATACAAGACATGAAGAAATTAGCGTATTAGCAGGCAGTTAGGTCATGTATATATATATACAAATTCATGAAGCTATTAGTGTTATGAGTCTTATAATCGCTAAAACTTCACTGTATTTCAGCGCACAAAAGACGAGCGCACAAAATATTTTTAAGCCTAGTTTTACTAAACCTGTTGGACCATATCCAGTCAATGCAATGCACGAATTTTTTATCCATCCTCACTAATATGACTACTCTTTTAGCCACGTCATCTTTTCATTGCTGTTTATTTTACTTAATTCATGGAATGTTCAACTAAGTTAATGCTATTATTTATTGGATTTCAGAAAACTGAATGAAATTATTTTAATTTGGCATTTTTGATTTAGTTACTTTTATATGATATTAAGACGAGCAGATAATGGAGTGTTTATGGTAAATATATAAAAAAATACTGTTTGCGTTCAAGTAGAGCTTATTAAAATTTTTTCCATTTACATTAAAAAAATCATATTTTATCGGAGGACGTTTATATAAAGGCAACAAATTATAACAGAAAAATTGTGTATATATTTCTAATTAATCACTAACGCACGGAAGAGGCTTAAACTAGTCGGAATTCTTAATAACACGAATAGTATTATTGTCAAATTTATTTTTCTTATAATTACAAATAACACAAATTTCCATAACTCGTATAAGAGAAAAATTTGGTTTGCATCATTTTTTAAACATTCGAATGCACACGCTAAAATCGTGCTATACTTAAACCGCTGAAATGAGTTATATCTTTGTTTTTCATCGAACTTTCTTCATCGTTACTGAATATTTTAATCATAACTTTTAAGTAATAAAAAGAATTTTGTCGAATGTAAAAGAGTATATTGATTCATTTTTTCATCTGCCTGAAAGCTTTCATACAATAATTTACTCTGCACTTTGCGTTACGTAAGATGCTACAGCGAACGTAAAGAAGTTTGTGCAGTTACTTTCTCATTAACTTAGCAAATTTCCCACAGTCTATATATTAAACAGCTTAATTTACTGATACGGTGCTCATTGAAAGTGGACCAATTTGCATATTTTTATTACTATATTTATGAAATTATAATATATAAGTGGTGTATTTTGATCTAATTGTCATTATATTTACGAATTGTAGATGTTTTTGAAATAAAATTCCACAAGGTTGCCGTACGTTTTTCTTACACTAACATTGTTCAAAATCACTTTTCATGTTTCGTAATTAAAATGATGCACACGTTTCAGCGTTTAATTTCTAAATTGCCAATAATAACGGATGAATAACATTTTAATTAGAAATACGAATGTTCTTTTAAAGATACTGAATAATAAAAAAGCAGAAATAGTAATAAAACCAAATAATTTTTACCTAGGATAATAAAATTAATTTTTCGTGTGTATGATGACCCCCTTTATCACCGACATTTCCTTGGTTCACTCTTTACGGGACAACTGTATAAATGTAGAGTTATAAGAGAGTATCATTAACCATGATTAACGTTATAATTGACCAAATTAATTAGGACGAATTAAGAATTATGGCAAATACGTAGGGCTATTAACCCGCGAAGTATCAGAGTAAGGTATTGAACCCAGTAATGAAAATTATGTGTCTCTGATATATTATTTCGTTTTCCAATTGAAATTATGTTTATGAATTTCTCATAAAATATTCTCTTTAAAATTTTATTGTACAAAATTCCAAACGAAATCAGAAAAGGTATTTTAGTTTCCTGACTAAATAAGAAAAGCCGATGTCAAATAGTGCACATCTAAACTCGATTTTTCACTATCAAAAACAAAATTTAACATTTCCATATATGCTCTAGTGGACGTGGTTATTGCTTTTATTATATCTTCAAATCGTAACTAGATCTTATTAGATTTTGTAATGTTTATATTGTCTCACATATTTTATCGTCAATGTGTCTATTGGTATGGTTTTGGCTTTTACTATGAAGCTTCGTTTAATACATCCTTAAGACACAATTTAAATATTACTCGATTTATTAATTCCAACTAATATTAGATTAGATTAGCCATAGCCAATGGTTAACCACTTCATATTGGTTGGTAGACCAATATGTTTTTTAAGCTTTTTTTATTATGCAATAAATAAAAATCTAAGTAATATAACGACAAAACTTTATTTACATAGATTCAATAGCTTCTACATCAGAGGAATGTAAATACCCAGATAAATGTTACTTGTAAACTTCTAGATAATTTTCCATTCTGGTAATATATACCTCACTTTAATTGCTGGACCTTATTAAAATCCAATAACTCCATTACATTTCTATTAGTATTTTTAACATGATGGTGGTATAAATAAAGAAGCAAGCAGGCAAACCGACAACAATTTAAAAAATGGTCGATTTTTTTTCTTTCTTTACTTTCTCTACAAATTAATCCTTTTTTTTAATTTCACATTTAAAGTAATTAAATATTTAATGGAAATGTTCATCATGTCATTACGTATTAACTTATTGTTCATGAAAATCACCCCGCATCTGGGTGTTCTTGACCAACCAGCGCGTTAGTCACTAGTGTTGACAATAGAAGTAGTTACAACACGCGTAATTTCATAAGTAATTTTATTATAACTTAACTGGAAGAAGCGGATCTTCGTTTAAAAAATTATAAAAACATTTTTATTCTTAAATAATATATATTTTCTTCGAAATTTCCCTTTGTCTCTATTCTTTGGTCTGCAATTATATACATAATGACACAGTTTAGAACGCAATTCTGGACCGATTTTGGCTATTCCCTTTTCTATCGATTGATAAACTATCAAAACAAAAATGTGCTGTTTTTGTTTTTTTTTGCTGTTTTAAACTTTTAAATGTTACAATTTGTTTTACTTAATTTTAATTTTTTTTATTAGTTACGTGACCAAATACGCGATGGATGTAAACATTTTTTATTGATTTTAGGCTGTTCATTAATTATAATTAATTATTGTAAATTTATCTTATTATTTAGATGTAATTTATGGCAATATTTAGTGTCTAATATTTAATTAGAAAAAACCTCAATACTAAAACAATGTTAACAAAAAAAAATTAATGCGGGGCGTAACCTTTTGGTTTTACCAACGATTTTGATCTATTTTGTTATGATAGATTATATGAAAGAAAAATTGACTGAAAAATTATTAAAAAATTGTATTTAAATTGTAAGCCAGGCGATGAAAGTAGTAAATACACATATCGGTTGTAAATATATCATATTTACTTTATTCGATTCACTTTACACCAAAAACTACTCGGATTAGACAGAAAATAGCGATATTACAATAGTGTAATGTTTCAGCAAAAATAAAAATATTCATTTTCCGTAAATTCTAATTCCGCGGTCTCGTTGGTGGTGTTCTGAACTTGATGGTGGAGACGATTTTAAACATAGAGAATTATTTCGATGTCCAATATTTTGATTTAAATTGTCAAACATGGCAAAATTTTACTGAAGGACTTGTCACTGGAATACTACAAGAATGTAACGTTCCTGTCATGAGGACACTTCTCAATCTTTATTCATTTATTTTAATTTTAATTGTTTTGTTTAAATGAGGCAACTCAGCAATGTAGTTTATATATTAAATCTTAACATAAGAAGCCAATAAATCTAGTATGGTCATAATTATAGAGTGAAATTTTCCTCTTTTAATTTTCAAAATATAGGAAGTAGATTAATAGGCAAAAATATTTTTTCCTGGTTTCCGTTTGTAAAAGTTTAAAATGGAACACATTAATGTCTGAAATTTGATACAGTTTTAAAATTTCCATGCTCAATTTCGTTGCGTTGTTTTTTGCATTACTTAATGTGGTGGTTGCTAACATATTTTACGGAGTTAGGTTGTCAATTGTAAAAATTATTGGCATTCCGAACTTGTAAATTCATGCATTGTTCTTACTTTTTATGTTGTTAAATGATCATTTTGCAATATAGCAAGTTGTTGATTTTGAAACAAGACTTAGTTTTTTTTTGTTTGATATCTATATAGAATAATGGAAAATTTTTGTAACTTTTTTCATCGCCCTTTGACGTCTTCTTCTGTAAATTTCTGACTATAAAAACATTGTATCCTAGTTTATTGATGGCCAATTTTACTTTACTTATAACTTTTGTTGACGGAAATAGACTTATGACAAATTAAACAATATCTCACTTTTCAGTTGAAATGTGTGGAATTCTATCTTGTAAAATGGACACATTTTTGTCTTTCTATTTTTGTATTTCCTGTATTTATATTTCCTGTTTTTATATTTCCTTCTTCTGCTATTTTGGTTTGGATAAAATTGTTAATTTTTCCATAGTGAGTTTCATTTTGACATGTTATTTTAATATTGTTATACCACCAAGTATTTTAATTGTGCTTTACTTTTAGCTAATTTCAGTACTTTGCATTTGAGTCTATTCAAATCTCCAACATTAGTTACATTTAATTGCTGGAGAAAATGAGGCTTTTTCCTTTTTGTTTCGTTTGGATTAATTCCACTTCAGCTGAATTGGCATTATTCTTGTTTCTTTTTTGGTGATTGATACGGCGATAAACTTTCTTTGTCATTCCGTTTTTCTTATAATTTTTCTTGTTTCTGATTTCAGTGAATTCTTTTACCAATTCTTCTTCACCCGTCCGATATTCAGTCTTCTTGGATATACAATCACTTATATTGTGCACTGTTGATTGTGGAGAGGAAGAATTTTAATTTGCGTTTCGAACTACTAAAGATTGTGCTGTAACTCATTTATATTCAGTCTCCTTGGATAGACAATCACTTATATTGTGCGCTATTGATTGTGGAGAGGAAGAATTTTAATTTGCATTTCGAGCTACTAAAAATTGTGCTGTAACTCATTTATATTCAGTCTCCTTGGATAGACAATCACTTATATTGTGCGCTATTGATTGTGGAGAGGAAGAATTTTAATTTGCATTTCGAGCTACTAAAAATTGTGCTGTAACTCATTTATATTCAGTCTCCTTGGATAGACAATCACTTATATTGTGCGCTGTTGATTGTGGAGAGGAAGAATTTTAATTTGCGTTTCGAGCTACTAAAGATTGTGCTGTAACTCATTCATTATTATGTCTTGCTATTTACACAATGCTTACTTTTGTTATTATGTAACCACTACTTGTTTATACTATACCACATTATTGTTATTCACATTGCTCATATAAATGATTACATGCCCGTATGAAGCCGAAATTCATATGCTGATATAATTTACTAATTATAAAAATAAATGCATTTCCTGGTCCCGGACTAGATACTAATGTATAAATAAAGAGCAACGTGAGAAGCTATATACACTTTTA
Source organism: Druceiella hillmani (assembly GCA_039881145.1). Taxonomy (NCBI): domain Eukaryota; kingdom Metazoa; phylum Arthropoda; class Insecta; order Lepidoptera; family Hepialidae; genus Druceiella; species Druceiella hillmani. The sequence continues at coordinate 17,766,105 of JAYKKI010000001.1, forward strand.
CATACTAATAAAATAATTTAGGACACTGATACGGTGCAATATTTATTCATATTAAGGCTAAAAGTTGAAATTTTATCTTCGTATGAACTGTCTGTATGACGTAAATATTATTAATATTACTCGTAAGTTAATTACTTCTAATAAAGGTATAGAGCATCGGTGTCTTGGGTCTATTTTAAGAAAAGCCAAGACGATGTAATAAATATAATGGAATGTAGCGATTTATAACTTTTATAAAGCAGAATAAGGTAGAAACATAGTGAATATAGAACATAATTTAAGGAATATACACTTCCGCTTGGGCAAATAAGAAAATGTTAATTTTTTCTAGTTTCCGTTATTGTTGTTCATTTATTTCTATTTTTAATATATTTTTAACAGTTTTCTAGAACTCTACTTAGCCTAAATTTCTACTTTCTAAAAATATGATGTATGCTAATGTTCAGTATAAGCTTTGTGAAAGATTCTTGTTTTTTCGCTTTATAAATATCTGTTTCTTTGTAAATTTGGAATTCATACCGATTAGTTTATGAACACTAGAATCCAACATAAATATATGATCTCTAATTTAACTGAACCATAATTTTTATCTGATTTTTAAGAATTTTAGTATTATTTTAGTATTTAAATAATAAAAAAAATAATTTGGTGTACTTAAGGCTACACTGTGGGAGTAAAAACTTTTGCAATCGATATAATCGTATTTTTGATTTAACATCAAAAATACGATTATATCAATTTGAATATGAAAATTAAAAAAACAAAAATAATAAAATTAGCATAAAATAATTAACATTGCATGTCCTATATTCCCACGAAGTCATATGAAGAAACTAAAACAATACAGTATATATTCAACTGACCGTATTTTACTCATTTTGACATCGAATAAAATCATAATAAATATGATATGTCAGTGCGTACAAGTACGTTCAATTACTTTATAAAAGTTTTGCAATTACATATGATATACATGCCACAGTATATATATGCATTGATCTAAAGGGAAAATACAGATGTTCATTTTATATGTAGACATTATATTCTGAATATACCATGAGTGCGAGTGAAAGGGAATTTAATTAGAATTCTATTAATAAATAATATTTTTGTTAGAATGTTATTTATATAAAACTATTTTTTTAATAATCTCAAAGAAGAAAAAACACTATCATCGAGATTCAAACTCCGACTTCCATTGCATTCCGCACGTAATCCAGTACTTTATCGTTGTACATTGACTCACGGGGCAAAGTGACGAATGAGAATATGCTTACTAACTTGGCCGCTCGATGTTCTTCTCGTTCGGCCATACTCAGCTCAGTGCCGATTGTATCCAAATAGCGTCAAACCGTTCTTCTGTTCTCGGTCTACTGCCGAGTATACACGATGGAAACTGAAATCGCAAATATTTTCCCATTAAAAATGTTAGATAAGGTAAGCCAAATGAAGTTTTCACTTCAAAAAACTTAAAGAATGTTATAAGAACTTTGGAAGAGGCCATTACTTTTGAAAAAGTCTTGAAAGAAACCATTACATATTGGGAATATTCGTCATATTAGATTTTTAGAAGAAGAAAATACTTCTTGCTTGAGTACATGCTGCATAAAAAAACTTTAGCTACTCTAAGAAAATTACTTAGTTAAGGAATGTAAATTTTTCTTTAAAAATTAAGCTACAAGGGAAATTTCCTGAATTTTGATTTCAGATTTCGATTGACTACCATTTTCCCTACTTATATTTAATGCATACCTGATTGGCTAAATGTTGATATCGATGCTATTAAAAAGCTTATTTTACAGTCTTTGCTTGCACATTGGAAGATATTTTCAATAATGATTTAAATATTTCCATAGAAGAGCATGGACATTTTGTTAAAAGCTTAGTCTATCTTCAGATACATTGCCATTTTCTACGCTCATATTTAACAAGCACTATTATGCTTTAACTAGTGGCAATATCTTTTCCAGGAATAAATAATTTTTTGGGTTGTTCGAACAAGTACCTGATTGGCTAAATATTGACGTCGATGCAATTAAGAAGTAACGTGTTCGCAATCTGCTTATATGTTTAAGAACATATTCAATTGCAATTTTTGAGATTCCTTAATGAAAAGGAACCACCATAACTTTATTCGTCTGTCTTTCTGTCCATTCGCCTACACATTCATTCGTTTGTTTACCCAGAGTTTTTAGAGTTTTAGACTTTCGTACATGAACTTTTATAAGTAGGTGGTTCAGACGGTATTTCAGTCAATGTGTAAAAAAGTATTAAAAAATAAGTCTATCAGTCTTGATATATGTGCACATAGTCTGTCTTTCCATACATGTAAGTTGGGGGCGCAAATTTTTTTCATTGTCAATTGTCATTAGATAAGTCTTTTAAAATATAAATGAGGTTATATTTATCACTATCCATTTTCACATTTCGTTTGCAAAAAATCAAGTTTCATATTTTTTTAAATTTTTCTTTAGAACTAGCTAATATTAAAGTTTCACATAAATATTTTATCATTAATTTCAAGAAGTATGGACAAATAATAATTTATGCATATTCTGACATATTCTTCGATTTACTTTTCATATTGTTTTCATTTGTTTTGTACCTTATTAATATTAAAATAAAATATATCATTTGGATTAAACTTTCCAGTTGTATTTTATTTTAATACTTAGATGAGATATTTTAACATAAACGAACGCTATATGTATACTAAAGTAAAGTCAAGAAGGCTATCTGCTCCAAAAAAAATTTACGACTAGACTTTATAATTGTGAAGGTGCTAAAAGCTCACTCTTTTTGTTGCTCTAAACCTCGCTTTTAGTGCCTTCTAAAATGTTCTACAATATAATCTTAGATAGGTTGTGAAAGGCCGTCGAACGCTTTTTCGCAGAATGAGATCTAAAGCAACATGCTTCAAGTTACGTTAGAACGGCAAAGAGGTTTTTTATTACGAAAAGATAGAAATAAATTACACTAATTTGAATAAAATATAGCAGAAAAAATTAAATTAAAAATAAAATACATTAAATAAAAAGGTGAAGTAAGACCTACTGTGGTTTTAAAAGCTATTTTATTAATATGATGTAAGTGAATAGTGATATGTAGTCAATTATATATAAACAAGACAGCACAAGAATTTGGTCAAGGTTATTTGGTCTTCTTCGCCATATAATCTGTAATGACGGAAAATAAATAAATAGCTAAAATATGTGTGAAAAAAATTGAAAATTAAATTAAATACAAATTTTCCAATATTTTAAAGGTTAAGATTACTGGAAAAGTCTGAACTTAGTTATAATATCAAGTAACATACTTTATTAAATTTAGAAAAGAAATTTGGATTTGGAGGCATTAAAAACGACAAAAAACAGTACGACAATTTAACTTTTAAACAATTAGGAATAATAAAAAAAACAAATCAATATTTACAATAAATTGGAAAACCAAGTGACCAAACAAATTTAAACTCTGGCTCCATGCCAAGTGAAAAAAGAGATTAAGAAAAAAAAGAAAAAAGTTGCGAAAAGATCATAAATACAGTAAAAATATTGAACATTGCGCAGATGAAATATAATCATTTAATCATAACTGGAAATGTAAGGTTTTAAGTTGTTTCCTTGCAAGTTTTAATTATTAATTTGTCAATCTAATAAATATTATTGTGTAAAAATTTAGTTGAAAAATTAAAATGGTGTAATTACAATATTTATGTCAAATATAGTAATAAATAAATAAATATGAAATTAAAATAAATATAAAAATTATGCTTTAATTAGTGGCAATATCTTTTCCAGGAAAAAATAATTTTTAGGGTAATTTGACAGTTTAATTAATGATCTGTATATCAAACTACAAATAAGATACGAACTAAAGTTCCAGTCTCTAGATTAGAATCAAAAAACACAACTTCGCTTCTTCTTCCCAATAATTTCAAGATATCTTTAGAGTCGAGTAACTATTCAAGGCTTTCCTTCAATGTTTAAATTCTTTGTCTTACATTTAAAACCTGAATAACAAAAGTCTAAAAATAAATGTAAATTAAACTAATAAAAAGCAAACTTTATCAAGTCTTTAATTAATTTTTAGAACATAAATAAACATGAACGAACATACTCGTACGCAGAACACGTAAACTCGAAGGGAATTAACCTCGAAGAAAATAGCGGTTAACACTGGAGAATTAACTGGTTATTAAGAAAGAACATTTTCTCTGAGCTTTTCATCAGAATAGATAATATTATGAAAAGATAACACCGAAAGTAGAGAAGACCGGGGCATAGAAAATTCAAGCACAAATGTTTGCTTTTGAATCAAATATGCAGACCTTATACTATTTATCAAGAGATTAAAGCACGGCTAAGGCAATGCTCTAAGAAAAAGGGCTTACTTCAAATGGATTTCGTACTGCTTTCATTAAGTGGAAACAATGTACGGAGGCTTTTGAGCTGTGAAGTTGAAGCAGGACGCAAATTCCGAGCATAAAGGATTTCTAAATGATGTCTTGGGTGTTAGTCTTGTGTACAGGTTATTTAAAATTTCATATTATACATATAGCTGCTGTACCATTATTTTATGAAGTGTAGTTATACTAATGTTCTTCTTCTTAATTTTTAATGATACGTGGCAGCACTTGGTCTGAAGTTAAAATGCTTACGAAAACCCAAAAGCCACAAGGTCCACTTTAATAATTAATTTTGCTGTCAGCTATTCTAGTTAGGAGTGGAACAAAAGAGGAAAACACGAACAATATAACATTTATTTACCATTCTCAAAATCATATAACAGTTGCTCAAATGTTGAAATAATATAATCAATATTAGAAATAATTATTTCGCAGGGAGAATTTGTGACAAAATTACTTGTAACAAAATTTCTATTATCCACGCAGTAGAAGTTGAAATAAATTTAATGAAGGTGACCATTGGTAAATTTAATGAAGGTGACCATTGGTGAAGGTGACCATTGGTTTAATGAAGGTGACCATTATGTTATATAGGAATGAAAGTAAAACATTATGTATGTTTCATTCTTACATTGTGTATAAGTGCTTAATCGTATAAGTTTTCCTGACCGTATCTAAAGGCACGTTCCCGCACATAGCAGTGGAGGTGGAAGCATCCGTTCTATATTTATCAGAATTTTTAGTGATTCTCCTGAATCTGATACAGAAATGACCCAGACTGGTTTATTTTGACAGCCCTGTGCTTGTGTACATCAGGAAATTTGATGACTATATACGAGCCGTGCTGAATCAATTACAACCAAAACATGCCATTAATGAGGATGAATCCAGGCCGAATTTAATAAAAGATTACGAAGATTTAGTTAGCCACAGAAGGTTTTGCGCGTTACTCTTAAATTATAACAGCAAATCCATTTTTTTTTAAGCGCTACTATTTCAGCTTCTTTCTATCTACTTCTGCTATATATATATATATATATATATATATATATATATATATGTGTATATATATATATATATATATATATATATATACATAAGTCATCTATTTGACTATCATCGTCACGAAATACCAGTGAAGTTAAATGCATTTTCTCGCCATAATTCCACGTATTTCACCTAAATATCCTTGATTTTGTCAGAGTTTGATTGTTTTAAATTCTAAAATATTTATTTGTTCATATCTCTATTACCATTATCTATTAACGCTATGTACGTGTTTCAACCTGGGATAATTTTTGCAAACTAGTTTCGACTTCGTAAACAGTTTGTCCGGAATAGAACTGTCAGGTAAATTAAATATTTCATCAATTTTAAAGTAGGTGAGGTTGTAACTTAAAACTTCTTCACTTTTTTTAGAATTATAGAATACCTTTCGTTCACAGCTGGCCTAGGCTATTCATATTTCCCTCTTCTTTATATTTATACAATATTTTCATGATTTTAAAAATTCGTTACATTCGCAGGAAATACATGTTTATGCAAGAGTATTGTTGTATACAACAATACTCTTGCGCGACCTCAACTTGAATATGCCATTGCAGTCTGAAATCCATGCCATGTTACATACTCTGATATGATTGAAAGTGTACAAAAACGATTTATACGTACATCGCAATATCGCTCCAATACGCCTAAAATAGACTATTGTCCGCGAAAGGCGTACTGAACTCGGAGCAGTTGTACTTTATAAAATCCGTTATAGTCGTTATGATTGCGCCGATATAGTGAATCAGTTGCAGTGTCGTGTGCTAAGGAGAGCGATCCGTAGCTACGCGCTTTCCTATCTGGTGTTCGTGTACCACTACGCCGGTTTTGTGATGATCGCGACAGATTGTTTCATTTTCTAGACATATTCGCTAGCTCATTATTTCAATACAAGCGGTCAATTAAACGGATACTATAAGACCATTAGTCCTTTGAAAGCATTGACACTACATTTTCTTTTTTTTTTCTCAAATCCATATTATTATAAATAAAATAATTATTACTATTAATTCTAGTACTTGTAATAATTATAGTGAATTTTGAACGTAAGACTGATTCAATAAGTTTAAATATTTTTTGTTTGTTCACCATTATTAATGTATTTTAAAATTTCCGAATATTTAATGTATCATACAAATGTTTACATAAGATTGAGAATATATGTACGCAGAATATTATTTTTATGTGGGAATGTTGGGATACAAGTTAACCTAATACTTGAAAAACTCACTTATTGCATCTCAATATTACTTGTATCTGTTTTTGCCCAATAGGTGATAAATACATAAATAAATACAATGAAAACCTTAATAATGATGAATAGCTCTATCTCGTTTTAATAAATAAATACTACATAGTAAACATATATTATAGAAATTCTTTTGTTTAATCTCTCTGATTTCCTGTTTACCGTGTGTCAGTATTTCATAAGATAAATACTGATACAAAATAAATAATTCCTCCGTAGGTTAAATAGATGATTATTATTCTTGGAGTATAAAATTGTTAAAGTGATCACATTTTCGAACGTTTCAATATTGGCATGATACGTGCAGGTAATTTTAAAATAAATTCATGAAATTTTAGTGTAACACAGTATAATAGCTGTATGCATATTTTACAATTATATAATGTAATAGATATATTTATGGAGGAAAGCCCAAAGTTATAACAATATTTTTTCTGATACATCAAGTAAATACTATTTGGGTAAATTACCTTATTGAAATGTTTAAAAGATATATGAATATTTTAATTTGATTGGGTTAATGAAATGTTGCCTCAATTTGTTTCTTTTCCTTTCGCTTATAAACCATAAATCCAAAGTTTTTAAAAATTTCTGAAAAAGAAGCTTGAAGCCTCTAAACTTAGATTTTGGAAGCAAAACCGAAATTTTGGGATAATAAAAACTCAAATAAATCATAAATATATGAGACTTATACTCACGACATGGATTTTAGCGTATCTTTGTAATTCATACTTAACTGGATTATTCTTCAATAACATAATGATGAACAATAATGTTTCGAACAAATAAAGCACACATGAATATACATGTCAATATACAAACTAACATATATGTTAATTTGATAAATTTAAATAAGTTATTTCTCTTAATCTTTAATAGTTGACATGATGGTTGAGAATCAGAAATTATTACTATCTCTCTAACAGAAATTCTCTTCGATAATACCAAGATAGTCAGATTCACATTCAGTTATGAAACTTATATACTTACTATTAAATTTTGTTTTTTTAAGGTTTTTGGCAAGAGAATTAAGCCAGTATGTCGATTTCTCTCTTAAAAATATCAATTTTTACGTAAGAATGAGAATTTTTATATAATTTAGTTGTAAATGAGATTAGTGTCCACAATTTTTTAAATTTAGTCATGGCTGTCAAATAATTTTATTTACAGATTTGCTAATACAAGGGTAGTACTGAGAGTTCTTAGAACTGACCATTTGTATTAATAATATTAAACAAATTAATTTGGATGTTCGAACTCTTTAGTAATACATTGAAACACTTAGCTTGAATTTGTCATTTGCTTTTACAAATTAGTCACAATTTCAAGAATACGAGGGACGCCTTTCAATGGCGACGACTGAAGGTAACATTCGTGTTGTGCGGCTTAAAATAAAAACGGATAAGGGAATAACCTATCAGTAGATTTAGGCAAGTTAAAAGTTTTGGCATGACTAAAGAACAGATAATTATACATGAACACTTATGTGACAGAAAGCTTTGTAATGGGAAAAAAACATTGAATGGTGTCATATGATGGCAAAATGTAATGAAGGTCATTCAAGTGCTGTGTTCGGTATCATCACGGATAGCAAAAGCTAGATACGACTCTTCAGAAGGAAACAACCATTGCGGATATTCACTAAAAGGGAATGGTTGCGCAATGGTTGTTTCCTTCTGAAGAGTCGCCAGCAAAGGTAAAGGAAGGACAAAGTTGGTCCCCTTATACGGCCCGGTTATTATGCAAAGATGTCTCTGAACAATAGACAGTTACGTAGACTCAATCAATAAATGTTTACCTATGATTTTGGAGAAATTTGAAGGGAACGTCCTCGCAGTAGAATTCTCCCTCATCATGACGACAGTCTGGCATCTCTAGCAAGAAGATATGGCGGATGACTCATAATTTCTACAACGAACACGGCCATACTTGACTATGTTTGGTATAGAAATTATGAATCATCCGCCATACAGCGTCGACCTTGTACCATACGATTTCCATTTATCTCAGATAAACTGAGAGGAATATGATTCCCGGATACCGTTGAAATAGTGATTGCCTTTGAAAACCCTCGGAAGAGACGTTCAAGGAAGAGTGAGCCGAAACCTTTCTCAATGTTTTCATCGAATGACATAATGCATATTGCACTTTGACAGAAAAAAGGGAGTATTTTGAAAAACAATAAATAAATTGCAAGCCTACTCTAGGTTCTATTTATGGCATTTCAAAAATTTTCAGTATTTTCTTTCGTATTAACTGTATTTTTAGTTCAAAATTATTTAAAAATGAGCAGTATGCAAGGAAGTACGCTTGAAGTTCGTACCAAACCATACCATACAGCTGTTATAATTTAATAAATAATGCAAAAAATTATTGCATTTTGATGCATTTCAAAAAGGGAAATTTATATAAATCTCTATATATACATTGTTATTAACACTTCGATTTTAATTTAGGATTAATTATATAGATTTTTTATAACGAAAAAAATTGTCTCAGATATTGTGATGTTGATTTATTTTTATCAAATATAGTCATTAACAAATTGTTCTAAGGGCTGTGTTTTAAAAGGTGAGTATAGTGGTTTTAGGAAATATCTTTTAAAAGAGAAAACAAAAAGTTAACATTGAAAAAAAAACCAACTAAATATTCTTGAACTTAGTTTTCATTTTGATACCCCGCAAAATGATTTTGAAATAAAAGTTGTCTTACCATTTTGTCTAATCCTCAAAATTTAATTCCTCACAATGTTCCTTGTGTAATTGAACTTCTAATTTCTGAAAATAAGCAAAATTTCAATTTTTCTATTAAAAGGTCTCTGGGAAAAATGGTTGTAGCACACAAGCGGCCGGATGTCGAGGAGATTCCTTAAGTTTTTCGTTTTTACGATTTTGAAATGAAATCGTAAAATTTTTAAATTATTAAAGTTTCTTATCTTAAAAATAGAAAGACTCAATGAAAGAGAATTTTAGTAGGCATTCGTCAAAGTTCTCCAGTCAAGAGGCCGTGACCCCCTTTATTGCGCTGCAGAGTGCAACATTTGCCCCCGCGCGACTTAAAAGAGCACTCAAGCACTTGAAATGCTTTAAGGAGCAGTAAACATATACCCCGCAAATTTTTCTTTGTTTATTTCTGTTATTATTACTACGTAGTATATATTATACTGACTACAATGTCTCTTTTTATTTTAGTTTAGTGGCTGCATGCACTTATAGGATGGATTATTAGGAGCTTTAGAATAGTGAGAGAAGATACCTATATTTTACGATTTCAAAAAAGAATATGGTTATCAATTCGACCAAGGGTCACTAAGCTCAATTCGATGAGGTTCTACCAGGCCTCCTAAATAAATGTATAAAATTTCTTAAGTGTATGTATGCGTATATGGATATTTGTATGTTTGTCCACGTATTTCTCAGAAACTAATAATCAAATTGCAAAAATTTTGTCGGCTTTAGTATATTTTAATTAAGGTACAGTAAAACTTTCATCAAAATCGGTTCAGTAGTTTATTAGGTATAAAATGTTAAGTGTGTTACCAGACATTATTTTATATATGTATCGTTAATTTATGGCGAAATTATCAGAATTCTCAATAATAATATATGTGGAGATATAATACGATAGTGTAATAGAAATTACGGTATTAGTTAGGTTAAAATTTAAAAACACGGAATTTATCAGTTTATGTTTTGAAATTATTATTTTTACATATTATTATTATTTTTTTTTTACAGTTTTTGCTATAGAATTATTAATAATATAAATACTACTAATATAACTTAGTAACCTACTCATATTTAAACAATTGGAAATGAAAACTAATTTAAAAAAATACTTGGGTACACCATTAAAATAATGAAATTATAAAAGTATGATTAACTGAAAATGAAGAAATAGTAAATATTATAATATGCACAAAATCCAACCAAAATCTAAATCAAAAGTATGTACTAATCTCGGTGGATATATTAACAAAGTTTTTTCAGGTTGATGTCAGCTAAGGCAAGTCAAACATACATTCCAAAACAGAATAAAAACTTGTTTTGACTGGCCACCAACCTCACAAAATTTATCTAACTTACCCACTTAGCTTAGTATCTACTTATATTTTGGATTTTGAATTGATATTTTGCATATTGTAATATTTGTTATTTCTTCCTTTCAATTTAATTGTTTTTTTTTATTATTTCGTTATTTTAAATAGCACAGGTACTTACTTATATTTTGAAGTCGATTTAATTTTTTTTAAAATTAGTTTTAATTTTTATGTCCAATATAGAATAAAAATTAGTTTAAAACTAATTCTTGTATGCTTTTAACAATTAAAATTTTCTTTCTATCGAGGATTTAACAAGACATATAAACTAATTATTAAAACTGTGTCAAAAAGTTGGTAAGGTATGAACAATGAAGTTATCAGGTAATATAACTAACTATTTTGGACTGGTATCATAAGCTTTTAACCTTAACATTATAAGTGCGTCTTTATTGCATCTGTAACTGTAGTTCAGTAACTCAGTCAATTTACTAGTGTATATTTTGTAGCGGTATCTTTCTTATTCTCGTGGAAGTAGTTTTTAAGATATGGTAAAAGAAAGAGAGATTATAGATTTAGAGATGTTCCACATATTTGTGTCCCCATTAATTTCGGCAAATAAATACCAATTTCGATCCTTACTAGTCTTTGCAAGTATTTGAATCCGTACTAGTCTTCACCGTATTCTAAACTGATACCCGAATGTCAATTGAATGGTAAAAACATAAGTAGCAGTTGGAGAAATTTTGACTGAAAACAAAAAAAAATAAATTAATAACTTTTTTTGTAAATGAGTTACGTATCTAAATTGCAAATGAACAAAAAAAGATACTTGTTTACTCTCGAAATATTTAATATATATAATTTACAAATACAAATTTAAGCAATTATGCTGTGTATGAAATTGTAAAAAATAGGTCACTTTTATGCAATCGACATTAATATTAAAGGCCTTTTAAATGATAATTCGAAATATTATTTTGTAAATGAAGTTCAGTACACGAAAATATTAGTTCAATAATATGTAGTGTGAATTGTTATTAATAAATTCGAATAAAAATTAAAATAATCTTAGAAAGAAAAATAATCTTAAATTGAAATAATCTTAGTTTGCTGGTAACTTAAACATGAATATATATAATCTTTTACGCGCTCTCAGAAGAATTTGTTAAAAGTTCCACCCGGAACAGAGTACAAGTGCGTGCGTAATGCATTGGATAGTACTTGAATTCGTATTGGCGAATAGTATTTTTTCCTGTACGAAACATCCCTACTACAAATACTTATGTATGCTAATATCAAGGAGCTGTAATTATGGCACAACCTAAGTTCAAAAGTTAGGAGGAATTTCAGTGAAAGGGTTTAATTAAATTTAAACTTATTTGAAAACATTTATGTCTCCAAAATTACTTAAAAAGAGAAGAAGAATTTCTACACTAAAAAAAACTACCCTAATGTGCTGATTTTATTAATTTAGGTGTTTTTTTTTTGGGACTAGCGAGGGAAATGTTGATATTATTCTAATGTTCACCAATTTAAAATCCATAAGTAAATTTTAAATAAACATAAGTACGCCACATATTCCTTAATACTTCATCAAAACCAATGATTGGACCGTCATTTTGGAGATTACCTTCACCGCTAATGACGAAAAATGACCAAAAAATTCAAAATTAATTCTTCAATAAATTTTTTTAATTTACTACTTCTCTATATATTATTTATAATTTTCTTCAATGACACTTTTATTAATTTCCACTTATTTATTTACACATTATACTATCATGCGGTAACTTGCCAATTATTCACACGGGCCAACTAGTATCACATAAATCTTATGAATTTTCCGAGTATTTTTTTTGATAGTATTTCTTTTCCTTGATGCACTTTACTGTTGGCTCAATGCGATGAATTCCTTTGTTAGGCAGTAGACGGTAAAAGTATTTAAAAATGCAAATAAATATAAGTAATCCTACCCTTTTGACTAAAGGTTCAAAGCTTTCTTCTTAAATGTCCCAAGTTTTGTACTACAAAGATCAACAATATAGCCATAGAGACCTAGACTTATAATTAGACCAATATGTAGTACAAATCTGATGTTGACAATTCATTTTCTCGCTGTGAATGCAATTCATGGAGTGTTCTTAGTAAAATTTGCTTATGTTTCAACCTGTAAAAATATAAATTTACTTATGTACCTGCTAATAGAGCAAAATCAAAGTTAATGAAACAATTGTACAACTAAAATTAAATTTGGTTGCAATCCAATTCCTCAAACTATTAAATAATTTACACAAAAATTAAAAATTCTAACAAAAAAGACAAAAATAAAGAGAAAAAAGCCTCGCATATATTATGAATGAGATACTTATAGTTACAAATAAAATTGTTTATTATATTATCTTCTCATCTAAGGATCGAGACTGTACATTGCTCGTGTTATATTCTCAAGTCGCCTTGTCTTTACCACTTAACAAACTTTACCGCCCGCCTCATCCATCCAGTATCATCTTTATTTCATTGCAGTAACTGTACGGAGGCTGTGGAAACTTGCGTCGCTGCAGTAAATCACGTTCATTAGAAGCAATTAACTAGCGCCGATATTAACATTATGCTATCGGCAACTCAATTTAACACAGGGATCGTAGTTTAGTAATCTACTTTAATGTAGAGTCGTGTCATAGGGGTGTTGAGGGTTGTAAATGGAATAAATAGTTTATGGGGTAAAATAGTATAAATAGTTTATGGGTTAATTATGTATTATACCTCTAACTTCACATATGGCATGTTTATATATGGTTACGTGCATTGTAATAAATTAAACATAACATGGGGGTATTTTTTAAGAAATAATTTAGATTTTTTTTCATTTCATCCTATGTCATCTTATGCAATACTATATTTGACAGTTTGATCCATTTTTGAGATTCTGTTTCTCAAATGGGTTAAAACTTATAATATTATTTAAATGCCCTCTTAGTCTGTCTATTTTTACAGAAGTTTATTTTTTCGAAAACCGTTTGAACTATAAAAGTGAAATTTATATTGTTAATAAACGTATTAACTACGCATGTTTCATAGTTAACACTCAAAAATATTTACACAAAAGTTTTGTTGTAGCAAATATTTAAAATATGTTTTCATAGAGCGTGTGAATATATGTAATAAAATGATTCGCATGTTACTTTTTCAGAATTCTATGTAATATAGTTTTTAAGGAAAATCTCCACAAAAAGTGTATTTGCATAGTTCCTTAAGTTGCTGAAGTCCAAATTATAAATAAAGAAGGTGACTAGAAGTTTATTTAAAGTTGACAAGAATCTTATGGTAATAAAACAATTTGCTACTACATCTCATAGTTTTAAAAAAAATTGAGGGTGTAAGAAGTATGGGTTAGCAATGAGACGACAACATAAGAATGCGCACATGTAAACAGTTAAAACGAACCACAAATAAAACACAAGCTTGTTTAAACTGTCTTAAGATAGGCGAGAAATGATTTGCCAATAATTTTCAGTCTTAAAGAATATTATTTAATTAATTAATTTATTTATTTATTTTGCCCTAGCTAGAGAATTAACGCCAATAGATTTAAATAAATTAAAACATTATTATATCTTGATTTGTGACTATTTCAACTTCAATTATAACGGTTTTCTTAAATCTATAGAAACAATGTAAGTCATGGGGTTTTAAATAATAATAAAAGATGATTAAAAAATACATATGAATGGAATTACATATATATATATATATATATATATATATATATATATATATATATAGTTTAAACTAAGAAAGTTGCAACGCAAGATTCGTGAACATTCTCAAATATGAGGGAAAATTCAAGAAAGTTCTAGAAAATTTGAGAGAGTTTTACAAATTTCAACAACTTCAAAATATACCACGTTATTTACCAGACACTGTTAAGGAACGTTCTGGAATAGCGGGAAAATTCTAATAAATTTCAGAAAATTAAAAATATCAACGAAACTCTCAACTTTTCCTTATGGAACTATGTAAGCAGCCTTATAAAGAACCATATGAGAGCGGATGGTTTTACTTATGGGACCCAATCTGTAAAAAGGAAATCAAGAGTAACAATTAAACTTATTTATAATCTTTCATTATTGAGAAAGTCAAACAGATAGTAATTTTTATTTATATCCGCTATTGGTGTTGTCAGGTAAAAATATTTTAAATAGTTACATTTATAGTTAAGTAGCTTAAATAATTACAGTTAAGTATCAATAAATAGTTCTTTGAATATATAAGTATTGCTAAATTTAATATGTTCCAACCTAAGCCATTTTTGGTATGATGTGCAGTGATGCAAAACGAAAGCATTTAATTAGATAAAAACTAAATATAAGCAAGAGCTGAGGTGTATAAAAATTAAAGAGAGATGTTACTCGAGAGAAATAGAAAAGACAGGTATATGTCAAAGCAAGACCCAATGTTTAACGTCAGCGTGAACCTGAACCAAAGCACTCAAATCGCTTGGAGAAAAACCAAGTACGGTATTTTTTACAACGAAAAGTTTAACATCTTAATTTCGGCCAAATAAACAATTTTCATTGCATTATTTATTCCGTGAACAACTAAGCAACACTCTGCTTTAAACTATGATCCAAAGTTCACACATAATGACAAATCAGTACACATAGCTATTAATAATACCCTATACATTTTGTTTACACCTTACATTTAAAGATGAATATCTAACTTTATATGCAGGAAAAAGTAAAATTTTATATTCTAAGGGATAACTCCTATATGGCATAACTCCTTTATAACCTAAATAATTTTTTATCCTAAATAATTTATTAAACACTTTAGAGTTTGTAATAATACGTTCCAAATGACATTGGTTTTAGTAATCAAAATAAATGTCTACATTTAAAGTATAGGATCAAGTTCATGTACGAAATGTCTTTTTTACATGTGTTCCAGTATTAGTATTAATTCTTAGGAGGAATATATCGATACTGTAGCCAATTTCTGGGACAACATTCTTAAGCTTTATTCAGGTTATATGCTACGGACCCATTGCCAAAAACATTGCTCAATTTTGAAATGCAACTTAGTATAGGTGAGTCAATAAAAAATGTTTGCACCAAAATCAAGATAGTCCAGTTAACTTTTACCCAGGGTTGTGAAAAGCAATGTACTTGGTCGCATCTACACTGTGCATCCCTGTAATACAAAATGCTTTTGTTCATGTAATTATAGTTGACGGAGTCATTGACAGTTCTTAACAGTTAGGTTGCATAGCTTTAGGGTTGCTTAAAGATGGTTCTTACTGGGATGAAATCCTCGAAGCAGTAGCTATTATTAAAATTGCAACATTTGTGAGAATACTATTCTAAATAACGGTAACATTTTTTTAGATGTTTTATCCATTATTTTTATGGAATTATCACAAAGGCTAGAGACAAAAGGTTAAAGACATTTTATATGGCATACACATAGAACAGAATGCACATAATCTTGACTACTATAAGGAAATTTTTATGCCGCGTTGTTGGAACTTAAAAAACAAATCTAATTACTATCAGGCAAAAGCATTAAAAGTATAGGTCTATCCATCTCTGAAAATGGTAACGCTGCATTTGTAGTTAATTAATACGTAAGAGAAATGTCATACAACAGAAAATATTTGGAATTGCTTACTACAAGGCAAGAGACATTGATAAATCCTGATAAAAAATTCGTTTGTGAAACTGTCCTCATAAGCATTCTCATTCACAATGTGGAAACATTTTTTTTGGACGCAACTGGTAGAATTCAAAAGATATTTTCAATATACTTGTTATAGCGAAACTCCACTCAGAAAATTTTATACCACTAATAGTAACCGCATCCTCTATCACGGTTACCCTGCTTGACGGAGGACAAACAGCTTACGCTATATTTAAACTACAAATAAAAGTCATTCGCGACAATTCTGGAGCATGTAACACATATGAATAGAGTAACATAGTGAAATTATGACAACGCTGTACTTTTATAGTGTAAAATGAGCGCACAATATCTCATCAAACTTCAACACTCGGTTGTACATACACAGGATTAATAATTAAATCATCGACGACGTAATGCGACGGTCCTTTTTGCAGGTGATTTCAGACAAACATTATCGAAACATTACGATGGGGAACATTTCACTATAAATATGGGTCCCCAACTATTTGGAGATGACAATTGCTGTTTTGATGGCTACACCAGTTGGGAAAGGGTACCAGCGAAACAAACCAAATCGTATTAGAGGATTATATTTGATCTTCAGTAACATTCAAGATCTAATCGCGGTCAACCTAACCTAACCTAATCTAACCTAACCTAACCTAACCTACTCAAATTTAAAGCAATACTGTGGATAAATGTATATATATATAGATATATATATATATATATATATATATTTAGAGAGAGGAAGATAGAGCACAACTATTACAAATATTATTTCAATAAATTGCTTTGGTTTAATGTTAATTTGGGTTTTCCAGTTCGATTTCCAACTCGAGGTTGACAAAGGCTAAAATGAAAATATTTTTTCATTTACTTTCGAACATTGAACTTCAACATTAAATCGTGAACTCTTATAATTGATCTTTAGTTGTAGGTATACCCGAAAGCAATGAAAATGTTTCCCCTCATGTACATTTAATGAGGCCTATTTGAATGAAGATATTTCTGGTATACAAAATAATCTATTTCAATAAAATATTCCACTTATTAACACTAGATGTATTTTATAATATTTACATAATCTGAGGCAATCTTATGACATCTGTACTACATAAGAGAACTGAGTGTGCGGATATTGTCATACAACATAATTAACTAAGTTGGCACTAGATGGTGCTCTTTTCTGTCGCTTGTTCAAAAAGCAGGGTAGATTCATTATTTTTATTGATTTTAAGGTATTTTTAAAATGTCGTGATTCAAAATTCAGCCCTTGTTATAAGGAAAACATAACAATATTCAGACAGACAATCACCGGTATTTACCGCATAAACTCAGATAGGCATTCACCACCAGCCGAGACTTTGCAGTTTCTTTTATTGCGATATGGAGTGCAACATTTTCCCAAACGACGAGAAAAGGCACTCATGTACTTGAAATGTTTTTAGAGGCTGTAAACATATCTTCTGAGACTTTTCCTCGTCAATTTTTGTTACACCTACCAAGCTTATGTACATCACATACGTTTGCATTGCAGCCATTTTTTATTTCTGTCCGAGGATTGTCGTAAAGACAGATAATGTTAATTTATCGTAATATTAGTAATATTATTTATGTAAATAAAATTTAAATGCACTGTGGGGTCAATTTGTAATGGGCAGGCATTATTTAGCAACATTTATATTTCAAAGTTTTTGAAAGGAAACATTTCTTTTTCACTTTTTTACTATATATTATATTTTTACCATTCAGGTCATATAAATCTAATTCTAATATAGTTTTTTTTCTAATCGGGTACAAATAAATAATGGATATAAAATAATTGGAGCAAAAACTACTCTAGCAAAATTTTATATCTAAGGATCTTAATTACCAAACACAGTTCAACCCTTCATAAATATTTCCTTGGAATGTATTAGTATTATTTAAATAAATATCTTCAAGCTAAAAAAAAGATAAATTATGAGTATCGAAACTTTCAATTATTTACACCGAAAATTTAATTTGCTTCAGAGGAAGCATTGTGTTTTTTAATGCCAGTTTTTTTTTTAACAAGCATCATCCTTATTTCATTATCACATCCTAAATATGAACGTCTTCACCTAAGTATATCTTCATCAAAAGTGATTAACTTGTACTGATATTAATATTATGCTGTTCCGTAACTCAATTAACTACGAGGAACGCAGTGTAGTGAGCTATTTTGTCTTAAAGTTGTTTCCTTACAAGGGTTTGTAAGATGGGGAAGGAACGTGAAATAGCTGCTCCGTGTTCAACATGTTCACGGCATTTAAATACAACGTAATATTTGATTATGTTGTAGCTGTATTATGTTGTGTGTATTCATAGTGTTCTTATGTTGTTATGTTTTGTAGTAGAGTTATATTACTACGTCAAGTTTTTTTCAACAAATATCAGTATTATTCAACTAATATTCTGAAAATAATTTACTGCCAACATTTGGTTACAAGCTATCTTGGAAGGTTAGGTAATGAATAGTTACAGTAATGAATGTCTACAAAATTAACGCCGATGAATAGTTACAGTAATGAATTTCTACAAAATTAATTGAAAATAATTTACTGCCAACATTTGGTTACAGGCTATCTTGAAAGGTTAGGTAATGAATAGTTACAGTAATGAATGTCTACAAAATTAACGCCGATGAATAGTTACAGTAATGAATTTCTACAAAATTAATTGAAAATAATTTACTGCCAACATTTGGTTATAGGCTATCTTGGAAGGTTAGGTAATGAATAGTTACAGTAATGAATGTCTACAAAATTAACGCCGATGAATAGTTACAGTAATGAATTTCTACAAAATTAATTGAAAATAATTTACTGCCAACATTTGGTTATAGGCTATCTTGGAAGGTTAGGTAATGAATAGTTACAGTAATGAATGTCTACAAAATTAACGCCGATGAATAGTTACAGTAATGAATTTCTACAAAATTAATTGAAAATAATTTACTGCCAACATTTGGTTATAGGCTATCTTAGAAGGTTAGGTAACGAATAGTTACAGTAATGAATGTCTACAAAATTAACGCCGATGAATAGTTACAGTAATGAATTTCTACAAAATTAATTGAAAATAATTTACTGCCAACATTTGGTAATAGGCTATCTTGGAAGGTTAGGTAATGAATAGTTACAGTAATGAATGTCTACAAAATTAACGCCGATGAATAGTTACAGTAATGAATTTCTACAAAATTAATTGAAAATAATTTACTGCCAACATTTGGCTATAGGCTATCTTGGAAGGTTAGGTAATGATTAGTTACAGTAATGAATGTCTACAAAATTAACGCCGATGAATAGTTACAGTAATGAATTTCTACAAAATTAATTGAAAATAATTTACTGCCAACATTTGGTTGTAGGCTATCTTGGAAGGTTAGGTAATGAATAGTTACAGTAATGAATTTCTACAAAATTAACGCCAAATATATTCAATATATTAATTCTAACTTAATTTCACGTTTTTTAATCATTTGAATGGTGTTGGCTTCTTACACGGTTAAAAAATAAGATGAGACTGATACTGCAAGCCAGGGTCGTGCTGTCGTGTGCTGGTCTAATATTGACGGGCGTTGTACCGTACCGGTATCCACCAGTGTAAAAACGGCCATTTTTGGTGATGTTACTTGGCAAACGAACAAACTAGAAAACAAACGTGATTTAAAATCATGATAGAATCTTTAAATGTTGACTTAAAAATGATAAATGGTAGAAAGAGTGATAACTGAATTGAAGTTTTAGCAAGATGAAAGAATTTATATTTCAAATGTATTCTCTTTTGATCAATTAACGACTTTAGAATTTGAAAATTAAAGGCATATAAATGAGAATGGTAATTTATGACCTTTATCTGCTTTACCGTCACTACTTATATTTACATGAAAATTTTATTTGAAGTTATATATATATATATATATATACATATATATATATATATATATATATATATATATATATATATATAAGTACCACATACATATTCTTTTTATGTTCAAAAATTGTGCTACATTATAATATAAGTTTGACATGCATTAGAAGAGGCACGTATTCAGATATAAAAATATATTATAGTTAATAAATTTATCCATTAATATATATTATACCTGATGTATATCACGGTTAGGATAAGTTATTTTTCCACTTGCCAAATTGCCGCCGTCGGCGAAATAATGCAACAGCCTGTATGTAAACTTTCCATATTGATTACATTTTATTTCTTTCGATTAGTTGACAAATAGGAAGAATCCTTTTTTTTCAATAAAAGTTAGAATTTGTCATGCTAACATCTGTTTACCGGTTATAACATATTAAATTTTCCAAACAGTTGGACGTGGACCTACTCACCGATCAAATATCCTTGGTAAATTTTTGCCAGTCATTTTATGTTGAGAATTCTAGGTAGTCATCGATTAATGAACATTTCAAAAGCATTAGTGGGTCTGGGCGAAACTTTTTAAATCTTCCAGGACACAGTACTATATATTGCGGTATAGTAGAATATATATATATATATATATATATATATATATATATATATATATATATATATATATACACATATATATACATATATATATATATATATATATATATATATATATATATAATCTGAGGGATTCCATGGCTTCTTTTAGAGTGCATGAAGCTAAACAAAAGCCCTGTTTACTTTTTTTTACATCAGTATTTCAGATTTTCTGAGGCTTCGCCACATTAAACATTCTACCAAAGTATTCGAAAAAAAGTTCTTTTTGTATATTTGTTATATAACACAAAGGTAACATAGTCTTGGCTATCAATTATTGTGAATTAATTAGCTCTGTGCCACACTTTGATCAGTTTCATAGATGTGATTAATGGTTTTAGAAAACTTAAAGGGAATTCATTTACAGTTTGGGCTCAATTTTTGTACTCCGTATGGCAAATAAGTACAATATACTTGTAAAAATAAAGAAAAGTAGATAATTTTATAATTAATTAATATAGATAATTAATTTTTTCCAATTTTTAGGTATAATTTCTTATTTTCATAAGAATATATAATTTTTTATCAACAACGAGTGACAAGGTGGCAAATTATTTTAATATTTGGCTTAATAACCTTCGTATTTAAGTTTATAAGTGTTACTGTATGGATATCAACTAAATACAATGGTTATTAAGCTAAATATTAAAATCATTTGCTAAACATCTTACAGGATACGAAAATAATAAGAAAATTTCATTATGAAAAATAAAATGAAACTTTTGTTATGTTCATAAATTCCGATAAAAATAATTTTTCAAAAAAAAATGTCTCTTTTATTAAAATACATAAAATCACAGTATATTCATTCCACTCTTTCACAATTCACTTGACTTTATTCGACAAACTGTTTCAATTTAACGGTTAAATATATTCGAAATCCTAAAACGGATATTCGCAAATCATGTAAAATGTAGCACAACGACGACACGAAGAACCGGATACGGAGGCTATAACGGAATTCCTGTTCGAATATTCGGAAACATTCACCGGCTTGTGCCCGGCTATTCCGGCTGAAATGTTGACAGAACTGCGATGCGAGGACATGAAACAATTCAGCGTCCATTTATCACTGTATGTATCTATTGGGCGACAGGAAAAATTATGTGAAACTTTTTAACAGTGTCATTATCTTACTACCACTTTTATAACACAGAAATTTTAATTTTTACATTAGTTTTCATCAAATGTAACTCGTTGTGATGACGTTTTTAGATAATGTTTTCCGTGTATCAAACACTGAGTTCTTTAGTAGTAAGGTATAGCATGGAATACTCTTGTATTATATGTCAAATATTAAGTGTTAATATTCGCATGATATAGTATTCAATACATGAAATTACCACTATACTTATCCTATTTAAAAATAAACATTTCTCTAAATAGAAAATTGTGAATAAAAAATTTTAAAAACATGTTCACGTTAATAGCAGCTCACGTTAATCATTTTCATTTCACGTTAATTTTCAACAGAAAAATTGTTTTAATGATAAACCTGTTATCTTAAGTCGTTATTATAATTATTCTCGCTGTGCGTGTGACGGTTAAAGTTTATTAACAAAGAATACTGAAAATTGACTTGTGATTGACTTGAACTCTTAAAAGAAAAATAATTTAAAACTAAATAATGTAGCCATTTTTAAAATATGCATATAATTTAAGAGCAAAATTGAAAAGAGATTAAATGGTGTGGCGGATCATCGTTCATCATTCTGATCAATGATTATTATTGTACGCCTATTCGTATCAACTATTTGCAACTACTTAATGAGAGTAGTAGCTAATAGGTGATTTGCTGTCTTTAAAACTGCACTCTGAAGAGGAAGACAGTTATGCAGGTGACGATGTAATTACAGTAGCCAGTTACATAAACATTTTTTGAATAGACGAGAAACTAAGTATATTAGTCAATTTATTTAAAAATTTAAATTTTATTCATCTGTGAGTTGCATGTTTAGATCCATAACTAATACCATTGACGGTAATTTTGGTCGCTTTTTCTTTTAGTCACTTTTTAATCCCGATAGGAATGCTTCACATAAACGAAGATAAAAGCTTATTTAATTTATAAACTATACTGTAAATTACATCTTTATTGATTTTTATGTTTTGGCATTATATTTCATTCGAAGATCAGACACCACAATTTCGAAGTGTCTTTTAAACATAATTGCAAAATATGCTGATAATTTTCTACTTATGATATACTTAAGTTAACTTAAGCCTTACTCATCTTTTTTGCTTTTATTATGGAACGTAATTCCCACTATGTATAAACCTGAGCAGCTTCTGACTAATTGTTTTTCTCTCTGTGATCTGCGATGATAGAACATATCGTAAATTTTCCCTAAAATTAACAAGTTTCGTATCTGAAAAATATAGGTTTCACCTAGATTATAATATAGATTTGGCATTTTTTCTTGCTAAGGTACTGTCATATATTATATATCATTGGGAAGAGGCAATGAAATAATTCTAACCGGAAAAACAAATTTCAGTCCTTGGTTGAGCCAGTATTGTTTGAAATATATTTTCTTTTACATAATAAAAATAAATTTTAGTCAGATAACATTGATACGTAAACTTATAATTACTCTGTATGTGGTAAGTTTACTTTTGCCTTAAAATGAACTATATATTATATCATTTCAATGTTCACAATTGCACCAACCTAGATCAGAGAAAGAAGCTGAACGGAACAAAAATAAGGATAGTTTTGGACACATTTTTTAATTATCTTCTTCTATTACCGACTTAATGAGCTCTAATTGTTTAATGGTAATTTCTAGTTATAGTTTCACTTCAAAATATATTTAACTAGCTCGTCAGTTTATTGGTGGAAAACTTTGTTATTTTTCCTATTATAAAATGTCATTATCTGCATGCTTTCCCGTGATTTCGCTAGTTGTAAATTACTGGGACTATAGCTGTACTGTACTAGTGAAAAATAAACTTTGTATCATAAAAAAGGAACCAAAATATAAAAATAGTGTTTTTCACTAGTGCTATTACCTTATCAACATTGTCCATAAATCTGAAAAAATAATACTTTCCAACTCTATTAAGCGTTTTGGGTTTACAAATATTTTCTTTAAAAATAGTTGATAACAAAATAATATGAACTAAAAAATGTTATAAAATTAAAATAAATGCAATAGAATGAACTCTACCATATTAAACAAACAAACTGATCAACTGTATTAAACTCTGGTGATTACATATATTTAGGGTGCTTTTAAAGTTTATAGCAAATTATATTTACACGAGCTTTTTACTAGCCGTAAATCTGTTTTATATGCAATGTTACAAAAAAATGCACATTAACTTTCTTTTAATTCTTTGTCCCTTATAATCTAATTAATTTTCCATGATTAATTGGAAGAGATATATTCGTATGAAAGAAGAAGTAATTAAATATCCCACATATCGGTTCAGGTAACGGCATAAAAATATGTGACGGTAAAAACATGTGCACGAGCGGGGATAGCACATAACGTCACAGAAATACGCTGTTCCTAGTAAAGTCAAATATATACTTTCGTTCTGAGGAAAGTCCCTTACATATAAATGGGATGGGAAGAAAAAAAAATTGTACCCAGGCACTTGAACTTCTCATGCTTTTTTGCAAATTAACTTTATTTAAATAATAAATAATATAATTGCGTTGAACTATAATAGTTGGTAAATCACGATGTATGCGATTTTCTGAGTAATTACAAAACAAACTTTCGTAGTTGTAAAATCTAATCTATTGTGTAATATTTTCCCAACCTGCCAACATGAATGTTGATGAATTCAGTTAAAAGCAATCGTCGGAAAGCTATAGCGGCATGCGTCTCTTAAATCATCAGATAATCGCGGATACAATATTTGGCGATGCTTTTCTTCCCAAAAGGTCTATAATAAAGTCCGCGCTAGCGTATAATTACATATTACATAAAAACCACAAAAAATGTTTTAATGTTTACGAAAAAATATAGATTTCCAAGTATTTTTTCTAGTGTTAACTGTGCATAAATGCGAATTCTTTTCAAATTAAATCTTACAGTTATATTTCCTACTTTTATAGATCGAATTTCCTTTCACATCATGGTTTCCTGATGGATAATATAAAAGTGATTATTGTGTTTTATGTAAGCAAAATTACACATCATGTATTAACACTGGATATGTTAACTTATGTTAAAACTTTTCCTACTTCAAATGAGCTAATACTGCCATATTAGAGTCTATCACTTCAATTGAGAATAAAATAAATTCAGCGCTATTAAGGTTCCGTCAATCGCTTCTGATAATTCTTTCTGATTATTAATGGTTCTTCAGTTTCAGTTAAGCACCTTTCACTGCAATTTTGCTCAATATATTTCGCTAACTCACTTTTAATTTTCTACTCTTTTTTTAGTTTTGTTTATGCAAAACTTTCAACGAAACATGATTACTTCCTATTCTTCTACATCACCTTATAACGCTGTTTACTATACATGATATTTTTTATATTATTATATTTTCTTACCACTACATGAATATATAAAAGTACAAAATAACTGTCGTATATATATCGTATTTCACTAAGCTTTATAACAAGAAAACAATTGAAATAATCGCTTTTCCCCGCTAAGGTCCCGAATGAGACAATGTTTAAACATCGACACTCCCAGTCTTGACTACGGAATCTCTCCCGAAAGACTTTTCCATTTGTTCTGAATTTTTGCTTCTATTTTACCGCTCACAAATGACATTTGGGGCCAGAGTTTTAAATATTCTAATAAACATTCTTGTCAATATTTCAGAATGGTAAAAACAGAGTATTACGTTAAAGTAAAACGTTAAATTTATGTAAAGTTATTGCTTTATATTCGAGATATTTAAGATTTATTTGAATTGGATGTTAATTTTGTGTAACTTGCAAAAATATTTTAGTATGTTCGAAAAGTTATCACTAAATAGTATCAAGTAACTAGTAACGATAGATACTGGTTAAAACGGGTATTATTATTGAATTATTTAGTTCAATGCATATTACTCTTGATGACATTGAGAAAAATACATATGACTTTTTATTAAATGTATCATAATAAACGTTGTTGTTTGTAAAAGTCGTAAATAATAATCGTAGTCCTGCAGTGCTATAATATTATTATTACTCAACGTAATCAGTAAAGAAAAAAACGTATCCTGTATTATCTTTAGGAGTTTTTGACATATGAAAGAAATTTTATTAACACTACTATTTTCCTTGTAAATTTTAGCATCGGTATTCATTAGAGACACTGTAATGGTGCAAAGCTTGATTTCTTTAGGTGGGGGCTTTTATTTCTATAATCAATGCTGAAAATTATCAGTTTCAAACTTGGTAGAAGTTATATTGAACTACAAAACACTTTTATTTTTGGTTATACTCAGAGCAGATTGTGAATTTTACTTTGAAAAATTGTGTTAAAAATTTAACTATATTTGCAGGACCTCGTGTAATTTAGAAAATTTCACAGATGTGTATTAAAAAAAATTGTTCAAGTGGAAGCTATTCTTACACAATAAGTGTTTCGTGCGTATATAAATATTATTAGTAATACACTTCAACTATGTGTTGCGCTGTCTGTCGCGGAACGCACATTATTACCGTCAGCCGTATAACATTGTGTATACTCGGAGCTGAGTAGGGAGTGTTCCGAGTCATATTAAATATTTTGAAAAACTTGTGAGGACAAAATTTGTTCTTTACACGTGAGATAGTGAGTATCGTGAGTTTTTTTGTCAAAGAACGTTTTCTATAAAATCAGTTATTCAGTAGTAAGAGGGAAATAAACAATTAAATTGTTTGCAACAATCACCCTAGAATTTTTTAGTCCTAATAACTTTGATTTAATCTATACGTAATTTTCAATGTTCATAATTTTTTTAGATTTTTTTGATACAACCTTGACTAGGTTATCTGATAACAATTTTTAAGGGTTTTTTCAAAATTGTTTAAACAAATTAAAAAAAAATGTTATGTGTTGTTGAATTCATGCTGCAATATGTTTTCTTTTAATATCTTATTATAACCTTGAAAGAGACTTTTTTATTTCCCAATTCACTCACTGAATTTAACACCAAGAATAAAATTTTTTTTATCGTACCCCACGTCAAAGATTGGGCGACCAGAAAACACGTGTGAGTGTGTTTTCTGAGAAAAGCACCTGTGACAGACAGATGGACCGGTACGGAAATTTTGCCACGTAATACTAAAAAGATCTCACAAAATATAATTAATTTTAAAAATATTTGCAATGCACGTTATTTTTACCATAAAACAATTTTGATTTTGAATCCATTTCGACTAAGACCTCTTTCGCGCACAGGGCGATATATGCATTTTAAGCTGATTAGCTTATAAAATGTAAAATATCCAAATTACATCAATATCCAAGTTTCATCTTTTTTATTTTTATAGCTTAAAAACAAGCAAGAAAGCATAATTACTAAATCGAAACGACTATAAAATTATTTAGGACGTTTGGCTGTATCTGAAAATAATTTCTCAATAGGTATTAGTAATAGACTATTTGGAGATTGCTAAACGCTAATAATTTTTTTTAACATTCATCCTAATATTAATCATATATTAGGTATTTTTAATAATAAAAAAAGATTTGAAGAGAATATTAAAATTTATAGTAAAATAAATTAAAGGCTGACGATGTCGCAGGCTTAACGTAAACCTGTTTAAATATAAAACTTCTTTTAAACTACTTCTGTTACATAAAGATCAGTAGAAAGTTTGTTGTATTGCGGAATACTACCAAATATCTAAAAAAAAATTAAATTTTAAATAGTAAAAAAAATTATGGACCGTTTTGGTACGCCTGGCAGATATGCGACATCTAATTTTTTTATACTTTCATATTGAAATATTTTTATTTGAACGAATGGAAAATAAAAAAAAAATATTTAGATAGTCGTTAATAATAAAATATTAATTTCATTCTATTACTTCATTTTTATGAAATAATTTATCACATAAATATTTCTTAACAATCTACTTATCATGTATTTTTATTTATAATACTGTTAGCCGATAAGATGCAAAACTGGCCGAATTAAGTCGGAAATAATCCACAAGACCCAAAACTGGCTGAATGTTTCATCGCGACATGCTATCAGAAAGCTTAACTCACCAACAACTTCAATATTAAATTCAAAAACCTCGGTACTAACAGCACAGACGGAAAAACCTTATAGGGAAATAGGGAGTATCAAAGTAAACAAAATCCTAGTTCTTCCGTATAGATGCAAATCGTGGATGCTTTTCCTTAAACGTTTTAGCCGGATTCAGGATCTAGAGACGCAGTATCTTCGCAGAATAGCAGGGAAAATGAGACTTTACCATGCTAAAAACCAAACTCTTCGTTTAAATCTTCAACCCTGCACTTAAGTTCGTGCTTGCTCGAGTCAAAATGAGTTAGTTTCTTCACATCTCCTATATGCAAGCTGATAGATTACTCGTCTTCGCCATGAAAGCCAGTGTAGTAGGCTGAAGGTTCAGAGATTTTACAAGAACAAAGTGGATAGTTATCCCTCTCTCTCAGTAATCTTTGGTCGTCCAGGTAGGGTTGGACTGGGCACGGACCGGAAAACTCATTTGGAATAGATGGGTATAGTGGTGGTAACCTCGACACTTACTAATAGTAAAAGAGGCATCAATTAATTTCCAAAAAGTATGTGGTATAACCGAAATATAATTTCTATGGAAGTTTTATTTAGATTTATTAATTTTTCTAAAAAAGTCTTAAAACAATACAAGTCATGTCACCCATGGTATAGCATTATCGCTGATAGTACATATTGGAAAGTACACACTCTTAATCGTTGCATAGAACAAACGTCATATATGGATAAAATTCTAAGGTCTAACATGAATTTTTCTACAGATAATTTCACATGTCATTAAAATTTAATTGCAAATTTTAGAAAATCCTCAGTTATACCTTGGTTGATAATTTATCTAAAAATGCCTTAATTATCAGTTCGTAATTTAAATATACTGGAAAAATAATTCACATTTTAGTTTTAACATCAATTTTTCTTTTAATAATCCTTTCCGGAATGGTTATGACTGCGACAAATTTCAACGAACCGTTTATATATAGTCAAATGAAATACTGTTTCCGTTTAATGGCGATAATTTAATTTACATGCACATAACTTACAGCTAACTTAAATATGTCGACGTTATTCATATTATTTATAACAATAAGAGAAAAACTCATGATTTCCCACGATAACTAACAGATCTTAAGCCTTCAAAATTTCCTCAGAAAATATTTATTTATATGCATTACGACATTTGTGCGCTAGTGTCAAACCATTCACATTAAATATCTAAGTGGTTTGAAAGAAAAAAAAGAAAAATGAAGTTACGTGCCGAGACTTCACTTACATGAAACTCAAATTCTTCACTGTCACAAACGAAATTGAACATTTCCTTATCTGCCCAAGCAGAGGTGTGCATTGCTTATATTATGTTCTAGGTTTGCGTTGCCTCCGCTTTATCCCAGTTTGTCCGTGTTATTTTCGCCTTATCTTCAATTTATTGTCATTTAAGTTGTTTATAAAATATATGTCGTGGTGTTCATATAATTTTATTGAAACTATGTATTAAATAAGTCAATTTTATTAGTTTCAGAATTTAGGAAACAGTCCTTAGAGAAATATACCTGTGCAGTGAATTTCGTAATAAAATCTTTGTTTATTTGGAAAAATTATAATTAGTCAACATGGCAATAGAAGTATATTATTAAAACAAGAAAAAATGGTTAGAAAAATTTGAAGGGGCAGTTCTAATTCAGAAGGAATTAGTTAACTTGCAACATCATGTGTGTGGGTGTGACGTACACGAAGACGAGTGCTACAATTTACATGACTCCAAAAATCTGGAGCAATAGCTGCATTTTGTAAATTAATAATAATAATAAATATTATTATACAACAAAAGTTCCAGATCCCACTAAAGTATTCATATTTTAATAATTTTATGCTATGTGCTTCTTATTCGGAGGTCATTTGAAGTTATTTAAGTTTTTTTTTAAAATGATTTATTTTAAAATTTTTAGTGCCCATGATATCTTATGTTAACAAAAGTATCATAAACTTAGGAAGAATTAGATAATACGCTTATTAAAATCAAAATTTAATGAATTTCAAATCAATAATATCTCATTCATTGAAGTCAATATCAATAACTTACAATACTTACATTTATTTTGTCACTTTCTTACTATATCGAGACAAGTGAAATGAGTCCAATCTCGTTAAGTTCACTCCTCGTTACTGAAAAGTTTCTTGCACCACCTTCAGCTCCATGATTGTACTCTGATTTTATTTAAGAGCAAATCTATCTTAATCGCGTCTCTTAATATTATAATTAGACCTATAGCTGTCAAAATCGATCACCGTATATATGCTATTCAGTGTTGAGGGGTTTCATGGTGAATTTTCATTATTCATGATCAGAATCTAATAAAATTTTCATGAGACTATACTGGGAGTATAATCATCAAATTCATCCAAATTCGGCATTTATCAACGGCAGAAGATTTCAAGGCAACAAGAAGAAAAATTCAGTCTATTTGGGAACCTCTCTTTTTGGGCACACTTTGACTTCGGTTAATTCTATCATTGTTGGTTATAATTTTACTAGACTGAGTGCCATAATTGGCACTCAGTATAAAATTATATAATATATACCCTATGTCTCTCTTAAAACTACGAATTTTATATTGATGACCATCTTTGATCATTGATGGTTCTTATCAATTGGGTGAGCAATTATTGTATTAAACACTAATTAACAAACAAAACCTTATTCTTCATAAAATTAATATGAGAGTAATAAAAATTCATGTCTTTATTTTTTAGTCAGATGTCACTTCAATATCCATAGTTTTATAGGTTGTTCTCCTTATTTGTGCCTGCAAAACTTTTAGCTATCTGTATCTCAAAAGAAAAACCGAACCCTTACAAGGCGCTCAGGTGTCAATCACCCGATTTTTTGGATCCGCTTGTGGTAGAAACATAAAATTTAGCATAGTATTAAAGTACATTAATTTACATATATCTCAATAGCTAACATTCAGAAATATTCACTGGGAATTTGGGAGGGTGGAGGGGAATTTAGTACAAAAGAGCGCTCAGGTGTCAATCAGCCGTTTTTTTGGATCCGCTTGAGGTAGAAACATAAAATTTAGCATATTTGTAAAGCACATTAATTTCCATGTATCTCAATAGCTAACATTCAGAAATATTCACCTGGGAATTTTGGAGGGTGGAGGGGAATTTAGTATTCTTCTTTTTATTATTTCCATGTATAAACTATGTTATCGTTTAATAGAGATAATAATAAGAGCCTTAAAAATAGTTTTCTATCGTTTTGGATATTTATTCAATAAAGATATATGGAAATATATGCAAAAAATAAGCACCCTCCTTCTTTCCAAAATCACTCAATCCAAAATTATAAAAAAGGGGTTTTTAGAAGCTTGTGTAAAATTTCCAGGAAAATCACCGCGATTTTTCCAGACCTCATAATTTTTTAAAATATGCACTATGTTCCATCGTCTGTGAAATATATAGTAGGCATATATATGTTGCGAAAAATAGGTATTTGTAAATAATTTAATAAATACGCCATGTAATCCAGTAATTTCTATTTAGGTTATTTTCATGTACTCAAGAGTTTTATTCAAATAGTTCCAAAATTAATGAAGTTAAATTATTAAAAACATTATTATTTTATTTAAACTTAAACATCAAAATCTTTTTTGGATTTTTTAAAAAATTTATACTTAGTTTTCTTTAGACAAGGAAGGATGGGAATTACGCACTACAAACGGCTTTGAAACTTAATATTTTGTAAACGAGCTAAAATTTATTAAGTGAAACCTAAATTTCATTTTAATAACTTTCCAACGATTCTCCACACGATTAGGTGGGCTAAAAATATTTTTCAACTCCACTTCGTAATAAAAGGAGGTACATTAAATAGAGGAATAAAATTGTTTCTATATTTATTTGAGGTATATTTTATATATTTCGATATTAATATCGATCCATTAATAGAACTGTAATGAGATTAAAGAAAATATTATCTAAAACATATACTTTATGCAAAATTTCATATCCAGAGGTCGAGAATTATAGAAATTATAGATGTAGACAGAATGATGGACATAAGCACGGAATTTATGATAAATGTTATAAGATAAACATTTTGCAATTAGAATAGAAATAAATTACAAAATAAAGAAAGGTGACAAAAATACATTGTAGAAGTAAAATTTTTGAAATGAGATCAGTGTAAGAAGTTTTAAATATAAAAAAGAGCAATTGCTCCTGATACTTGTGCTTTTGCATTACATTTAGACCCTGAGGATCCTGAGGATCTATTTAGTAATACTTAGCTATTAACTCTGCCCAAGTTACAAATTATGTGTTGATTACATATTACAGACTAATTACCATGCCGTTTCTTACTAGAAGTACCATGCCCCTTTTTTATTTGCAAAGGTAATATATCACACAATCGTTTGTATTTTTGATGGTAATCGTTGTGATTTGAATTTTAAAGAATTGAGTTCATTCTGATAATCTACCGTAAATTTCTAAATATTTCCATTTTATTTGTTGTGAATAGCGTTAGTGCCAGCAGAAACGCCGTAAGTGCCATAAATATTTTACTTTTCAGTATTAAACTCGGTGTCGCATTTAGTCAAGACTATTATTTCCCAAAGGGACTACTATGCTCAAGGGATTATGGTACATTATATGGGTCGATTAGCATGTCATTTAATATTTAGGAGATGTGTGATTGCTATTTTTAAGAAACTCCTTAATTTAATTACAAAATTTGCTAAGAAACTGCCACGTATCAATATTGGTATTAGAAACTAGCTGTTGCTGCAACTATGTGCGCGTGTGGACCTTTAAAAACATAATTAATTTAGCCTAAATGTTAATAAACTTTATTCCATCTATTATAATAATTATAAAAATACACATTTTTTATATGAAATAACTAATGGCGCGTTTGGATGAGACTTGAAACATTCTGATAACATATCGCGATGTGACATTCGACCAGCTTCGCATCTTGTCGGCTCTTTTCGATTTGATTCGGCCGGGTTCGTGTCTTGTCGGCCCTTTCCGACTTAATTCAGCCAGCTACACCTCTTGTCTTAACGCCTTATTCTCCACTACACTACACACACGCTAACTTTTACGGATGGTTTAGTGTATCAACATTATTTCTTATTTGCTTGAAACTTTACTCTTTTATATCGGTGTATTGCATTAACCTGTCTTAAGACATTAAAATCGTTTAATAATTTGATATTTTACGTCTGCCAAGTGTCCCATGGCGGTTTACATTCTTCTTGTTTTATTAAGTAAAATTTTTGCTGTAATGTTAAGTTGACTATTTTATTTTTAGTTAGTTGATTGCGATAAAAAAATAGCTTTTATTACCCCCGAACTCAGCAGAACCCGTAAAAATCCTTTTAATTAAACAAGATCACAGATAAATGATCAAACATTTTGAAATAATATTTTTGTATTCTATCGCCTTTGTCATATTCTCTTTAGTATGTCTTCGTAACCATTAAATTTATACATCCCAATATTAAACTTACCAAACTGATTAAATTATGAATATTTTAAACAAATGTGAATTTGTTTAACAAATTGAGAAAACAAAGCAAGTTTATATCAAAGGCAAGACATATTGTAATGCACTAATATATCATTAACTTTCCTAAAAGAGGTTGAGAAAAATATATGCCAATATAGCACTGTTTAAATGTGGTCAATTTAATGCCAAATTAAAATAGGGTATTTTAGTAACTTTGACTTTTGACTAATCTCAAAAATAAACCAGATTATAACTTAACATTTAAGTTATTATAACTTAACATTTAAGTTATTATAACTTAACATTTAAGTAAGTACATAAATTTGTAACAAAGCCCATTGTTTTCTATAATGAGCAAATAACATGGGGAAATATAGGACACTACCGCTATTATAAGATCAAGAAGCTCGTAGACTGCCTGTTTTTAATAAATATTTATAATTGTTTGCTACTAGTTTTTCTTTAACCTAAATTTTCATGAAATTTTCTTAAAAAAAGTAATTTAAGAGTATGAATAGTTTTTTTATAAAAATTAAAAAATTAGATTTAAGAGCTAAATAAAGACTACCCTATCCCTAATATAACTGCAACACGACAAACCAAAATAGCATACTTTTTGCAAAACACTTTATAAACTTTAGAGACCCAAAATGGAAGAGCTCCTTTTTGCTTCAATAATTCAATTGAAATACTATTACATAATAATCTAGAAAATAATTTTTGTATTAAAAATATGCGTTGCATGAAAAATAGACGACGTATTTTAAATAATGTATTATATTCTTGTATTGGTTGATGGGAGACGACCAACAACATCATCTGCTCTCATGGATTTGCATGCATTCAGATTGCTTACTTAAGCACCTACCTCTCTCACACTACTTTACACTTCACCTCTGACTATGCCCATTTTATTAATATATGTCCAAGTTGAATATTGCGTTGCGCGTTTTAAAATACGCGTAGCGTCATATATTGAGGTAAATAGACACACTATACATTTGCGTATTTATTATGCCTTTTTTGTTGTAGCATTAATGCAACGTAAATTTATTTTTTTTTAAATATTAAATTTGCATACCTTCCCTTGATTAAGCTGATTCCGATAACATAGAAATTAAATATATATATATATATATATATATATATATATATATATATATATATATATATTCGGTTTAAATATAAACGTCACAAATATGTGATTAGAAAAGGTTTTAACCGAAATTTTTTAGTGAAAGCAGTAGCAGCGCCATCTAGCGACGTCCAAATCAAGTTTGTGTTATTAGTTAAGGGATATGTATCTTCGAGATGAAAACTTATATTTTATATGTTAGTCTGTAATGTTTTCCATTAGTAAGAAAAATTGTACGAGAATTAGTTCACTTCTTATAGATCTGGTAAGTAATGAACAAATGAACCAAAATATATTCATATTTACAACATTAGTAGGGATCTACATGTACATTAAATTTCACAGTACTATGCACATATCTGTAATTATATATGAGTTAAGAAATCTAATGGAATTTTTGTTTCTTTATAAATTTATCTTTTTGCCTTTATAAAGAATTTCTTCTAATTAAAAGTTTATAGAATTGCATGTACTACATTAATTCTTAATTCACATTCAACTGAGGTTAATTTGCGATTACCTCATTTGAACTGAATCTCAGTTGTATGGTGCGTAATATTACATATATATTTTATATTATCAGGTATAATCAGGTCGAATTCTATCAAAGAAATAACAAAATTCTAATGAATATTTGTAACATCAGATGCAATAGTAGATAAACATAGATTTATTAACAATTTATATATAAATACTAGCTGTGCCCCGCAGTTTCACTAGCTTAAAATTACGGTTTCACTGCCGATACTATTATTAATGTTATCTTTATTATTACTAAACACGCTAATAAATAACTTTGGCAGTACCAATGTTGTAATATTCACCAAGTGAAGGGTTCTTTTAATATCTAATAACCAGATAGTAAACAATATAAACTATTACCATACGAAATATCATAAAATTCCCTCCAGTAGATTTTGCGCGATTGACTAACAAACTATTTGTTTACAGACAGACAAAAATGTTAAAAACAAATATTCTGGATTCTGTTAACATTATATATGCTAAATTAATCACACTTTTAAAAATATTTTCCATGTACAGAATTCACTTTTTTACTATTTGTTTAACTTGTAAAGTATTTATAAACTGATTAGAATTACCCGAAATAAATCCACCATATAATGCCAAATAATACTAGAAGAAGCAAAATACGTGATCGTTTAGCGTGTCAATAAAACTTTTTTGCGTTCCAATGCGCCCCCGATTGAATACTTTAAAAATGTTAAAAACATATTTTTTGACTTCTGTTATCATTATATGCACTAAATCAATCATACTTTTAAAAATATTTTCCATATACAGAATTCACGTTTTTTTACAATTACCTCATATATATAAGAACTTCTAAAATAATTATAAACACACTTTAATTATCCGAAGTATATCCACCATATATAACCGAATAATACAACTGGAAGCAAAATACGTGATCGTTTAGCGCGTCAATAAAACTTTCTTTGCGTTCCAATGCGCCCCCGATTGAGTACTTTGATTTCGACACCAACCGCATATGGTCTTGATCGGTATAGCACTTCCCGCTTGTATGGCGACCGGATGTTGGCAGCTGCGTAGCCCGCCGAGGGCTAAAAGCAAGGTACGGTCCTTCGATCGCCTACTGCATATAAAATAGAATTCACTTAATCGTATGTTGCAGATGAAAACATATTGGTGTGCTGCAATTACAAAAATAGTCTATGATTATCAGCTTACTTGGTTGTAATTATTTTAAAACTGATAATTTTTAAATATAATGTTCAGTGAATTGGAATTTAATATGTTATTAATGATTTTTTTAGACCCTAACAGTAAAAATAAACAAATTGTATCTCAGATAAAGAGTTTTAATAAAGTCATAGAAAGTAAATTAAATACTGAAACATAATAGTTCTAAAGTATACATTCACAATGAAATGAAACTACGTGATGTAGTATTATTTCTACTTTCTTTAAGTTCTTTACCACGACCTAGGTTTCGTTGTGTACAACAACTTCATGAGGGCTATTAGCAAAGATTGCTAACACTAATTAATATGAAATCTTTGCTAATAATCCACCTGAAGATGTTGTCATACAACGAAACCTAGGTTGTGGTAAAGAATTTAAATAAAGTAGAAATAATACTACATCACGTAGTTTTATTTAATTGTGAATAATGAATTTCTAAAAAATTAAGGCCAAATATATTCAATATCTAAAGTAAATTCTTATCTCTGTTTTATAAGGCTTTATGATAAGATTAAAATATTAACTAAAATACACAGCCCCTCCTATTTATTTCTTAAATATATGATATAATTTTCAAGTAAGCTGTACGATTATTGGTAATAAAATTGTATATTATACGACTAGTACTTGGACTTTCCATTTTTGGAAATATTGTAAATAAATTAATTTTTCCTCTTCCGTGATTCAGGAACAAATTAGAGTGTAAAAATTATGGAAAAATACTATGTAAGTCTAAACGGAAAAATACTATGGAACGATGGACATATGATGATGGATATACGATGGAAAAATACTATGTAAGTCTGTGTAAAAAAATTATAGAAACATTTGAACTTAAATTAATTAACCATTAAGTCAAATTTGTGACACCGATATTTTTCCCACACGAGACTTAATGTTTTCATAAATATTTGTGAATAATTATATTTCTTTCCTAGAGATAATAAATAAAAAGATTAATAAATATGAGTGATTTTAGTAGCCTTTTTCATTTATTATCAAATTTATCTTCATACAAATGAAACCATTAAGAGAACTTTACCGACAAAGTATTCAAGAATGCTCTATTTGAATTCTATTCTAGAATTTTAAAATATTATCCCATGTGGTATGCGGAGAAATATTTTTTCCTCGGCCCGTAAGCTCGATTGTTTTAGCTTTCCTCGTGCTCTTTGGATTACAGCGAATATCCAGTTTTATCTGCAAATGATATCAAGTTAATTAGCTTAAAAATATTCATTAGTGTTATTGCCTTATTTCTCTATTTAAATATTAATATTACAGGTAGTTCATTTAACACATAAATAAAATTTAAGTGTCTGTTATAGGTATTAAACACTCATTTGCATATTCAATTACCAAAACGAATCTAACATTGACAAAAAATTGTTTGCGTGTCTGTCTGTATGAACGACTTTAACATATGATTAATTATATGGACTTGAGTTTTACATACATTATAGGTAGTGATCCTGGGACTAACTCAGTTTTTGTTTCATTATATTAACCCAAAACGTTCCGAAGTTATGATAATGTTGGTATTAGATTCCGTAAACCATATCTACACAAACTTATTTTTTGAGGATATTGCCCCTAAGCATATGTGTTGCGTATTCCGTACTGCTAATAGATGTGAAATGTGCATCGAAATACAGTGGAATCTAGAAATTTTCCTGTATAAAACCATTTAATTATTTCACCATTTGATCAGTGCCTAATATATACATTGTTTACACGATATCCACATTTTATATTGTTCTATAGGGCGCCATCTATGATTCAGTAGCAGAATCCTTAATTGTCCAAAGCTTTTTCAATGAAATTTCGTAGGGCGCCATCCATTCTTGGGTAGCATAACCTTAAAATATTTTATTTAGATTTTTTTTAAATAACCTGTTTTAACAAATCCAAAAGTTCTCACCAAATAAGTTGTGGGCACAGCTTATATTTGTAACATTGATGTATTAACAATAAGGATACAATTAGTAATTTTTTTTCGTAAACTTTGATATGTTCCATGCTGAGTTTATAATAATAATACGTTTCCTTTCAATATTTCTCCCTTGATTTTCTTCTTTTTATTACCTGGTTAATTAAGAGTTTGAACCTTAAAAGTATAAAAACTCAACCTTTATCAGATCACTTTTATGTCCGCCTGACCGTTCGTATATCATGGCCATTTTCTCAGAAATTATTGATGTAAAAATGTGAAATTTCGTGTAATTAAGAAGTATATTCATCCAAACATATAAACATAGTCTCCGATAAAAAATATTCGTATGGAAATTTAAAAGCGGGTTAATATTTTTTTTTAAATTTTTATTCATGTTTGGTGTCATGGAAACCAGAAATTTAGCATAATGACAAAGTATGTTAACTCACATATATCTAGTCAACATACAAAAGTATTTATGTAACATTTTTGAAAGGACAATTATGTTTAATATTTATTTTTATTTCTCGTATTGTATGAGGTATCAATTGACAGAGCAAGTTGAAGACGGCAACCATTTTTCCGAATTTTATGTAGATTACGTATCCCCTGGCGGGGATACGTATTTTTGCGAATAATCCTAAAACTACTACTTACAATTATTAAATTAATATCGTTACTAGAAATTTACCTCAACTTGTTTGGTAAAACTATAACAAAGATTCTAAATATCGTAGTGTTTGAGATACTATCAATATTTTTATACCTGAGAAATACTATTGTGTATAATCTTAAATATTTATAAGAGTATATGTTTTCATAAACATTTAAAGTTATGTTCTTATGTACAGAACCATAGTAAGGCTAGTACTGCTCATATTTAAAAGGTGTATTTTTTCTTTTCAAAATAATAATAAGTTAGGTAGTTTCACTTTTAACGTACGCAGCGGATAAGCTTTAATTTTCCACATATTTCAATTTAACTTAGTATTTCTTTGAAAGTTTAAGACCACATTTTTGAGTAAAACTTACAAAAGTGAAAACGCGAGACAGGATAAGAGTGTACCAGTGAAAACTATTTCTGGAAATCTGTTATTTTTTCTAATTTACAATATTGTAAAGCCGGATGATTTAGTCTACAACAAATGTGAGTTTAAACGTAGCTTAATTTTATTTGATCTCATATTACTGTCGTCACAGTGGTTTGTTGAGTTGACCACACGGCATAAGGCCTTTGATGGTGCGGTGCATCACTGGAACACGGGTTCAATTCCGGGCCGCTCGTCGAGCGTAACTGGACTGATATTCTGGTTGGTTGTAAAACAATTCTATCATAGTAATAAGTCCACCATATATATCAATTGCACACATTATATTATGTAAATATAAATACGTATCAAAACGAGGACATTTTTAGCAACCCAATTTGATTTATAACGTTTTCATAATAAATTTAAGCAATCAATTAAACATTACCCAAAAAAACATTCGCACAACTCTTAATTGAAAGCAGCAAAGTACATAATTCGTACGACAATCGAAATCGGCCAACACTCTCCTACACGCTTGGCCTCGACGGACGCACGACTCCACAATGGTCCCGTTACCGGGTGCGTGTGGTCCTGGCCGGTACCCGCGTTTGTCTGTATAGCGACCGGATGTTGGCGGGCCGCATTGGCCGCCGACGCCTAAAAGCATGGCTTGAGGCCGCAGTCGACCGACCGCATATAAAACATTATTCATTCAAGCATTGCGGAAAGGTACAGTGTCTAAGTACGCCAATGGTATACAGCTACAGAATGTAGGTTTAAAGGGGATTCGGATTTTGTGAAAGGACTTTTCATGCCTATATGACTATGTCGTTATTTTAATGGATATTTAATTTTCAATTTACTTTCACACTTTAATGTCTGTAGAACTAATCTCATTTATGACATGAAAAATGAGCGCAGCTATGCATATATTTTAATATCATCTCTCAACCTGGTAAGCAGCAATGGCGGAATCTCGTATTTTTTTCCTTTGATGTTTGCCGGAGGTAATCGTCTTCAGTAAGTATGAATATTATCAATTTATATCAACTTGGCATTTTTTCACGTAATTTTTATTTAGTCAGAATTATAAATACTCACAGATGTAAATATATATACCACAATGAAATATATATACATACACAAACAAGTCGTGACTGTTTGTGTATCGAGTAACAAAGAACGTTATTACGTTAAAGAAAGTCACAAGCAAGTGATTTTATAAACCGAGCTGAAAGTAATTGAAGCGTGTTTCTGAGAAATGTAATTTTTTCAGAAGCAGGTGAGAATTTTCATATAGTTTCTTGCAATTTTTGACTCAGTTCGATACGCAGAATCACTTGTATGAATAATTGTTACGTTTTTGTTAAAACATAAAAAGGCAACGTAGAAAGGAAACTTTTTCATCAATGCCTTTTTGTATTTGACTCTAGATTTTATACTGATGCTAGCGCTATCCTTATTGAAAAGTTTTTATGTTTTTATTTATTCATTTTCAGTATCACAACATTAAAATTATACAAAATGAGACTGTTAAATACGCGTAACAGGAAAAATATAAAAATGTTATCAAAGATACTAGTCAAGTAATAATAGTTGTTTTTGAACAAAATTGAAAAACCTTGAAGACAGATAAAGTTATTTTTAGGAGCATCCCTGCATATTGGTAGACTATAATATAATAATGAGATGTGAATAGTCGCTTTCTTTAATTTTAGATATTAAATTTTGAAATATACTTCATTCTTCGTATTCTTTAAAATATTATTTGCATTGAGATTTAAAATTGATGTTTAAAATGTCATCGATCGGAAACATTAAATAAGTTTTCACAATTGCAATGGAAACATTTGCAGAAATAGTTATAGACACTTTTGGGATCATTTTTGAAAACGCAATAATTAAAAAAATTATGGTCGATTTGAAAATAGAAAGAAAATTTTAAATATTATGTTTTGACTAGCTGACCCGTGCGAAGTCTTCGCACTATATTGCCATCTAGCATGTTCCAAGTATACAATTTGGCTAAGATATTTGATGTGTCGCCCACAGATGGCGCTCATGCCAATTGTTATAAAAATTAATTTTTTTATTAAAAAAAAGATTTTTTTTCGAATTTTTTTATATTTTTCGCCCAAAGTAAAAAACATAAGCTTTAAGTGGGTATTTTTTTTATTTTTTTTGGTGCAGTAGTTAAAGAGATCGAGCCGCTCGACCAAAAAACACCTTTTAGAAATAATATTTATGTTTTGATTATTGCTTTCAATTAATATTCATTCTTCTAACCTGTATAAATAATTTCAAGAGATTTAGATAAATTAAATAGTGACAAATTCAGTTTACAAGTATTAAAATAAGGTACTTGACGGTTCTTCACGCATGTATATATATATATATATATATATATATATATATATATATATATAATATATATATATATATATATATATATATATATATATATATATTGTTAAATTATTAGTAATTCCCTTTACAATACCCTAAACAAGTAATTCTCAGTATTTATATGCTGCAATATTCTGTAAATAAATAATTTTTTTCAATAGCCATAATAAGTAAAGTTTTATCTACAAATACACTTATCTCCTTAAGAAACAACATCTACAGAACTTTGCTGATTTATAATATCAAATGCCTCGAAATTTTGACCATGTTTTGGAAAAGTGATTTTTTTCTAGAAGAGCTTGGAAACGGTATGCAGTGTAAAAATTTAATTATGAACTTTAGAAGTAAATTTACCCGTCTTTGACTTCGATGCTGTCTTCGTTAATTCTCTGAAAAAATAAAAAATTTTAATAAGTAATTAAAAAATTAGCTCTTCCGTCGTAAGAGAGTTGATGAATTAAACAACTTTTCATATAAATTTAATCTTTTCATGTAAAAACATCGCTAAAACTTTCGACCAAAACTGTATGAAAATGAATTACGTAATTTTTTGTGATTTGTACATAATAATTTTAGATATGTGTATTTTAAGATGGATAGTTAGTATTGTCAACGTAACTTAATTTTAGGTATGGTTCGTATTTGCCTCATAATTAAGCGAGGATCTCTCTTAATTAAGTAGTGTGTAAAATCGTTCAATATTTATATCGCTTATCTTTTTGGTAACGTGTTTTAGTTTAAGATCGTTTTTATGACGAAATAATACAAACTTGTGACACTCATAATCATGAGCTTGTATTAGTTTCATCTCTCTCTTTAATTCGCGTTATTGAGACCTATAATGGATAGATAATTTCGAAATTTTTTTAGTTTTATTAATTTAATACATAGTTTCTTTTTACATTGTTATGGATGGTTTTATTTCTTTTATACATAATAAATTAGGTTCGAATAGTAGTCATGAGGCAATCAACTCATTAAATTTATATCTCAAACTGATCAGACAATATTCTCAAAAGATTGATCTATTATTAAATCCAATAAAGTCTAAGGCCATTATTAGCCGTAGCAAAAGGCTAATTTCTAAAATCAAGACGAATGATCACAGCTGCCATTAAAATATTGTGTATTGTATCTGCCTTCTCTAATGCTGCAAAGCATCTAGGTTTGTCGTACGATCAAAATATTAATTGGCAACCCCAGTTATCAGTTGTCGATTCTTCGGTACGATACACTCTTTAAAATATTTGCAAAAGTTAATTATCTTGGAAACTAAAATTCTGCCACGTCAAACTTTTTTTTTACTTTTGCTTGGTTTAGGGGATACATATATGCTATCCAGATCATACTTTCCAATTATTTAACATACTTTAATACGTTACGTATTTGGCCTCGGAAAATATGATCATTCTCATATTTAATAATTTTTAATTAATAAATTAATTGGAAAAA
The DNA here is from genome assembly GCA_039881145.1 of Druceiella hillmani. NCBI lineage: Eukaryota > Metazoa > Arthropoda > Insecta > Lepidoptera > Hepialidae > Druceiella > Druceiella hillmani. The sequence goes on from JAYKKI010000001.1 coordinate 17,809,436, forward strand.
ATAATTGGATAGTAGGATCAGATCATAGTATCCAATTATTTAACATACTTTAATACGTTACGTATTTGACCTCAGAAAATACGATCATTATGAATAATGAACATTTCTCGAACATTTCTCGATTTCAGATCGTGATCGGCGTAATGCACATAGACCTTTTTACCTCGGTGACACGTTCACGAAATCATCCACCTAAGATCTAGATTTACGTTATGAAAATTTGCGCATCCTTCTCATTCCTAACAGTGTGCGTTCTTTTATGAACATTATTTTACTGTTTACGCTACTACGTTATAAAATTCATTGGATTCTAACTTCAAAAACTCACCGACCATATACGCTTTCAAAAGTCATCTGAAAAAATTTGCCTGCCTTGACTTTCTATGAACCATTTATCCATTTCTTTTTCAAGCCTTTTTATTTCAAAAAATAAATTTTTATAAAATTGTAATAATATAATTATTTTCTGTCTAGCAAAACTAATAGATTATATCCCTCGGTTATGGTTGACTAGAACACTCGTTTAATTATATTGAATAAAACTTTTAATTAAATTGAAATTCTAATCAATTGCTCATTTACCGAATATAATACTAATATCAATACTCATTCTATTAGGGATTATTTCTTAATTTTAATTAATAAATTAATCAAATTCCTTAATTTAGTTTAAAAGTACTCATACTTACACATTGTTCTCTGGGGTTCTAGGAATATTTACTATAACTTAGCAAATGTGAACATGGAAAAGTCGTAAAAATCTCAGGTTTTTTTAGTATTTCTAACGTACTTATCTGAAAATAGTTGTGATTCTATTCCTCTCCCAAACGCTTATAATCGTTTTCAAAATTTAATATTATTAAAAAAATTACTCATAGAAAAATCTTGAAGAATCTTCTTTTTAATTTTCATAGGTATATTAGTAATTTTTTGGAGCACATTGAGCAATGAGAATTAAAGTCAACTCAATGAAATTGTTAATTTTTTGGCAATTAAGTCCGAAAGTGACGCTCAGTTTCTCGGAATTAATTTTTAACATAAATTGCAATTTAACACCCACTTGCCAGAATTTGGCTCTATGATGAGAAGATAAAGATAAGCGTAGGATGAGCGTCCGAAAGAGGCTAATTTTAGTCGGAGTGATGATGTTGTTTTTCCTTCACAGACACCATTTGAGTGAGGCGAACGCTACGGATTCGAGTATGTATGTCGGCAAAGGATGCAGCTTGTTTCTCCTAGACCAGCGATCCGAGATACTTGAAGGTTCGGACTTGTTCAAGTCGGTTCCCATTTAGTTGAACGAAGGTTACAATTCCGTCTATAGTGAGCCTTCGTCTTATCGGATTGATTTTCAGGCCATATGACTTTGAGATCCTAGCGTGTTGGTAGCTCTAGTGTGATTATTGGAAGTCATGGCGCTGTCATTAATGAATGTGAGATTCAGCAAGTGATGTCTATCACTGAATTGGATGTTTTGGTGAACAATACATCTAGCTTTTTAATATCGTCGTTTGATGATTTAGCTTTCCTGTTGAGACGTTTGAGGGAAAAAATATCGAACTATCGAACTATCGAAATATCGAACTCTTTATCAGAATAAAGAGTTCGATATTTTTGTATGCCTGTACTTTTTTCTAGCTCAATAGCCACTATATTCTAATGTACCTCTCGTTTCCCCTTTAGTTTTAGGCGCTTCTTTTTGTATATCTGTGAGCATAGAGGCTTAGCGCATTCTTGGACGGTATTTGATATCGATTCTTCTTCCTTGTCCAAGTCATCCGATGTGGCTGTTTGTCTTGAACAGATCGTATAGACTGATTTTAAATTATTGCTTGAGTGCGGGGTTTGCTAATTCTCACAATTCAACTTTAGTTGCCCGTTTTGCTCACGTGAGTCGCAAATACACTTTGGCATGGATAGAGAGGTACTCTCAGGGCTTGAACATCCTCTCGTAATGAGCGAAAACGAAAATTAGTGATGACGTAATCGAGCACTCTTAAGTCCTTATCAGGATTCCTTCACGTTAGCTGGTATTGGAGAGAATGTTGATAAGAACTTTGAAGCTGGTAATAAAAACATATTTGGGTAAATTCAATCTGATTACTTTTAGTGCGAACATAGATGTAATATCGGTTTTGACGGTGGTTTTCAACGATATAATTGTCAGCTGGTCTAAAACTGGCTGGAAGGCGATGATGCTTTGACAGTACGGGTGTCCAGTATGAAGCTAACGCCAGCATCATGTGTTTTGCGGCCGGAATAAAATAACGTTATTTTCTCGTCGATTTTCATGGTAGAAATTTTAGATTTTCAGAACCAGTGATCCAAGTTCCGAAAGATCTGCGACCGATATCCGGAATTTGCACAATTCTTCGCTATAAGTTTCTTTGATTCCGTCACAATAACCAGTGTTTGGGCCATAACTTCTCTTCATCTGTCTAAGACTATAGAGCTGGCGCATCGGCTGCCATGGATGCTGTAATAGTAATATTTTTGATAAGTTCATAGCTGACTTCCCAGCTGCTACCTGGGACCATTCTCTGGTAGCAGCTGCTGCTGTACGATATGACAAAAAATTTGTAATTATTACATGATATTTTACTGCCAATATGTTAGCGAGTTCATCACTTTTATTGTTAGTGGTTGATATTTAGGATTGTATTATTCTTTTTTCCCTTATATTTTAATTACAGTTCTAATTAATTACAATCATTTAATTACAGTTCTCTCTCATTTAATTACAAATATTTTAATTACAATCTAATTTTATAACACTTTTATAATTTAATGTATAGTTCGTAAAAGAAGAACTGAACTGCTTTTTGAAAATTTTTTTCTCAGAAATTTTTTTTTATTTTTATTTTTATTTATTTTCCTCCAAGCGAGGTACATACATAATAAAGAAATGTATTCAAGCTCACATTAGACTAATGAATTCGACCTAATGAAGAAATTTAAATATATTTTTGTTGAATTTGGTTTCATACCATATGAAAACATACATAGTTTGGACAATCACAACTATGCACTTTAAATTTATTTTACAATTATGAAATCACGAATGCTCCACAATTGGATTAATTTTAAATTAAAGAAAATAGTATCTAACTTAATAGAAGCTTCTATCTTGACACGATTGTTAGTAAGCAAAAAGGCTTTCGTATCTGTAATTCCGATGATACCTTCGTCTTATAGTTTGTATTCAAAAGCGTATAGTTTCCTGTCAGGATCTATAAAGGATTTAATAGATAGGATAACCTCCTTTAATGTCATTAATACCATCGGTTTAAATTTTGCACGGTAAAATATTATTTTAAGGTAAATTGGGTGTCAGATTGTCATTTATTGGTATATTATTAATCTATTTTCAAATTAAATATATATTAGGCGAAATTATAGACGCGAATGAATCTCTTTGAGTCGATCAATATGTAGGTTTTGTAGGATTACAACATACATATGTATATATATATATATATATATATATATATATATATACATACATACATATATATAAATATATGTGTGTATATATATATATACATATATATATATATATATATATATATATATATACATATATATATATATATATATATATATATATATATATATATATATATATATTTATATATATATAAATTATGAATAAACAATTTTGTCCCCTTGCCCTTGTCTCAGTTTATCTGTGATTGGGGTATAGTTATTTTAGGTGTAGGCACCATGATGTTATATATTATTTCATAGATGGTGTTAGATTCTGTGCATTCGGTTTTTTTTTGCTTTTCGCTCGAGGTAGCCTTTTAGTTTTGAATGTAGTCTTTACTGGGTTGTGTATTTATCGTTTTGCTGCATCATGTGAACAAACTACTTTATAAGTCCGTTTTTGTAAATTATTCCCTGTGATATTCATAGCAGCTTTTATGTAAACGGCTGACAAAACTCACTATATTAAAACCATAACCAAATATAACCGTAGGTAGCATTTTAATCTCGATTGTATAAACTTATTTCTCATTTTTTAATGATAGTAGTACTCTGCATCATGTAGTATAGCCCGTCTTCGAATACTATTCTGACTCATTCGTTATCTGTGGGTCTTGTTTACCCTAAGTTGATGACTTGTCATAGCTTCAACGATGTCAGCATATAGCATTCACCATGGTATCTATGCTATTAGGTGCTTATTAATATATTTCATTGATGGTCGGAATATAAGAGGGCTCATCTTTGAAATAATAAAAACGTAAAAAGCAATAACTTACAAAATAACGTTATATACTAGTATGAACATAAATTAAAAATAAATATGTCGAAAAGCATAAACGTCACGTAAAACGTATATAGAAGAGATGAGGGATGGACACGGATTTGACAAATATTTCATACGAAAGTTTAAGTTCAATATAATTAGAGTTTAGCATTATATCGAGTAAAGGAGTACATATATATGATCATTATATTATATGTATTCATACATAAAATAAAAAAGTATGAAAGAGCATTATATACATTAAAGAATTATTCATATTAACATTTTATATGCAGTGAAGCAATATTTAGGGATGAGTCATCATGTTTTAGAATATTATGTAGCAGGAGATTTTTCACAAAAAAGTGCAAAATAACATTGTTAAGCTCAAGTTCATATATCTTTAAATTATAACCACTTTGTTTAAAAAATCTTCTATATCTATTCAATTCATTCAATTAAATCAACTCTGACCTTTTTACGTTTAATACTTTGATGTACTTTTTTGCAAAAAAACAAATCGGAAACAAAATGCGTGAATCGATGTCTTAAATAGTTTATGAAAATAATGATGAAAGAAGTGCCACTTTCAAAAACATACAACTTGATAATTCAATAATAGCCAGAAAGTCACTTTTATTAGCATTCTAGTTTTCAGACATTCATACAGACGTTTTCAAAAACGTCACTTAGACCAAAAGTTTTAAAAATAATATAGTCAAAACTTAATAAAAGTTCAACAAAATTTCTTTATCAAAACAATTAATTGATACAAAAGCCCAGTTCAAGAATTTTATGAACATAATTTTGAAATCTCACAAATAACAATAATATAAAATCCCGCCCGTTTTCAAGTGCAAAGAAGAAAGAAGTGGGAGAGAGGGTGGTGGAAGGCATTCACCGGCATACTCCAGTAAAGAGGGTGCGCTCCCTTCATCACGCCGTGAAGTGCAGCATTTGCCCTCGCTGTAGGAAAGACGAATCGAGTGCTTCAAACGATTTAGGTGGCTGTATATAGACGTGTTCATGTCAACATAGAGAAGTCGACTAGAAATTTATCCTGCTTATTTCCGCTATGAAATATTATGTTGTCTATCTGCTGGTACTTATGTTGCTATAAGCGGTATCTTATAAATTATATTGTGTGAATGTGTGAAGTAATACATTAAGCTTAGGGCAGCTAAGCCTATAACGATTTATAAAAATATTCAGGGGTATTAAATATTTTTAGGGATAAATAAAAAAGATATCCTAATTTTAAAAAATGTTATTTGGTTTTAAATTAAATTTTTCTATTTAAATTAAATTTTCAATCCTCTTTTATATTGAGTTAAATTTTATAGATGCGCTAGTAGGTAATATGAAAAAAAACTTTCACTTCATGGACTTCCACTTCATAAACTAAATTTTAGTTTATAAATAATACTAATGGCACTAATTAAACAGAAATTACTAAGTGGGCATATAGTTTACTTATCGATTATTTGTCATAAATCATTGCTAATATGGACCTTTTAATGCAATAAACATTTAATAATATATAATATGTTAATTCTTATTACAGCTTAAAATTATACAATAATAGACTTTTGGATCATAATGAATTTTAAATAATTTTTGATAAGTTATATACAACCCCCCCCCAAAACGATACAATATAAATATTTCTGAGAGTTAGAAATTCAGTGATCAGAAAGTTACAAATACTTTAAACGGATTCTAATAAAAATGGCTGTAATATACTAGCAGATGGACACCTGAGTGTTATAAATATTCCGTTTTTATTTCTGAAATACAGAACTCTGTAAATCTACACAGATTATGTAAAAGTAAAGTTCTACAGCTATATTATGTGTCAAATAAAATTATTTGTTATAAAATTGTGATAGGTAATACACCTATAAATATTAATGCATATAGATTTTAAAAACCTATATAATTTATAAAAAAAAACCTATATAATAAAAAACCCATTAAAATTCAAGGCGAAACTATATTCTTAGTTGTTTGTTCATATGAAGTTACTTTTAAATGAATTGCAATATAATGTTCGAAATACGTGTTTGAATATTAATTGTAATTTATAATTTTAAGTAAATAATATGATATCTATGTAAGAATATATATATATATATATATATATATATATATATATATATATATATATATATATATATATATACGACAAATAAATCAATTTTACTTCGAAAGAGATATCGAACACTCTATAAGTCAACTTTATGCCCACTTGGTAATTTCTGTCCAATTAGTGTTATTGTTATTATTTATAAACTGTAATTTCGTTGCAATTCTGTGGAGTGGAAGTTTTTTCTCATATTGCCTACTAGCACATCTATAAAATTTAACTAAATATAATAGAGCACTGAAATTTAATTTACGGCGAAGCAGGAATCCTAAGAATTAAACAAAACAAAATATAATTTTTCAAAATTAGGACACCTTTTTTATTTACACCTACATATTTAATACCCCTGAATATTTTAATAGGTATTTATAGGCTTAGCTGCCCAAAACTTAATATATTACTTCACACAATATCATTTATGAGATACCGCTTATAGAAATAAGAGTACCAGCAGATAGAGAACGTAATATTTCATACCGGGGATAAGCAGGATAAATTTCTATTCGACTTCTCTATGTTGACATGAACACGTTCATATACAGCCACCTAAATCGTTTGAAGCACTCGATTCGTCTTTCCTACAGCGAGGGCAAATGCTGCACTTCACGACGTGATGAAGGGAGCGCACCCTCTTTACTGGAGTAGACCGGTGAATGCCTTCCACCACCCTCTCTCCCAGTTCTTTCTTGTTTGCACTTGAAAACGGGCGGGATTTTATATTATTGTTATTGTTGTTTATGAGATTTTAAAATTATGTTTACAAAATTCTTGAACTGGGCTTTTGTATCAATTAACTGTATTGGTAAAGAAGCTTTGTTTAACTATTATTAAATTTGGCAATATTTGTTTTAAAACTTTTGGTCTAAGTAATGTTTCTGAAAATTTCTGTATGAATATTTAAAACTGGAATGCTAGAAATGATTTTCTGGCTATTATTGTATTATCAACTAGGTTTTTGAAAGGTTCACTTCTTTCATCATTAGTGACAAACTTTTTAAGATATCAATTTATGCATTTCTTTTCCGACTTGGTTTTTTGTAAAAAATTATATCAAAGTCATAAAAGCATCAGAGTTGCCTGAATTGAATAGATATAGAAGGTCTTTTTTAATTTAAAGATATATGAACTTGAGCATAACAATGTTTTAATATATTTAATTTTATTTAATCATAACAAAATTTTGCACTTCTTGGTAAAATAATCTTCTAAATGGTTAAAATATGACTGTAATATACGAGCAGATGGACGCATGAGTGATATTTTTACAAGTATTCCCTTTTTATTTCTCAAATACAGAACTCTGTAAATCTGCACAGATTATGTAAAAGTTAAGTTCTAACAGCTATATTATGTCTCAAATAAAATTATTTGTTATAAAATCGTGATATGTAATACACCCATATATATTCATGCAAATAGATTTTAAAAACCTATAATCCATTAAAATTCAAGGCGTAACTACATTCTTAGTCGCCTGTTCAGATGAAGTTACTTTTAAATAAATTGCATTATAATATTCGAAATATGTGTTTGAATATTAATTGTAATTTATAATTTTAAGTAAATAATATAATATATATCTATGAATATATATACTTATATATGTATATCCATATCTATATATATATATATATATATATATATATATATATATATCTATATATATATATACACATATATATATAGAATACGAAGTAACATGAAAATTGTTCAGCGTAATATCGGAATAAAGAGTGTTTATCTGGATAATCACAAAATAAATACTTTCTAACTAAATAATAGCAGGAAATAAGTTTCTTAGTGATATTCTAAGTTTTTTACAGACCATATGTGTTTAGCAGAAATTAAAAATTAATTCTAAGCTGTTAACTGATTCCTTTTTTTTCAACAATCAACTGGGAGTATATTTTTTATGTATATTACCTCATATCTCCGGCATTTATCAACCGATTTCAATAATCATTTTTTTATTTCGAAGATATATTATCGTTATAGTAAATATAATATAATATCGGTATAGTATTATCGGTATAGTAAATATATATGAATAATTGTTTTTTTTTAGAAGATATATTATCGTTATAGTAAATATAATATCGGTATAGTATTATCGTATAGGTATAGATCTCTCTGATTTCTCAATGCTGACTCAGCGAAGGTACAGTCATGAGAAGGTACTGTTTTTTATTTTGGATCTCAAGCAGAGACTCTGTCATTAAACTCCGAAGCCTGATGATGCAGCAGTAAGGCCTCTTTTGTGTATATTATCTCACATCTTCGACATCAATCAATCAATTTCACACAATGATCATTTGTTTTGATGTTGCAATAAAACAATAAGTAAATGGGCAGTTAAGGGTAGGTAACGAGTAAGCTTATACATACATTTTTTAGTTGCTTTATTCCTTTGTATGCACCATACAAAGGAATAAAGCAACTATTATATTAGTAGGTAGGTATATAAGAGAGTAAGTGCAGGTATAAACCAATGCACAAAGTGCATTTAACTTCAATATGTAGGTAATAGTTAATTAAGTGTATACAGGTATGCACAATTTTGAAGCAATTACTACGATGCAGCCAAAAGAGGAAATTTGTTTTATATGTTTTCATATATGTATATATTGGCGTATATATACGCATCTATGTGGATATATATGTGTTCATTAAATGCCGCAAATTGTCTATGCTGATTTCAATAAAGTAGATAAAAATGATATGGAATTCATTGTAAGTTCGTGATGTGCTGAATAACATAAGATGTCATAGGCATTAAACATGGAAAAAAAACTTTAAAAAAAAAATAGAACTGAGTTCACATAATCAGTAAAACGAAGCATTTATCTATGTGTGTGTGGGTGTGCTTGTACACGAGAGACGAAAGAATCGTCGACTTGACACCGATTCCAAAAATCTCTGATAGTAGCGATAATTTTCAAATTTATTTATGTTCGGAAATGGTATTCCAGCGTAAAAGTTCCAACTGAGACTGACTCCTATTTTCATTATATTATACTTTTAAATACACTTCTTATTCCGTGGTTGTTTGAAGTTTGTTCATATTTTTGTAAATATTTCTATTAACAAATAGCTTTAAAATAAATGCAAATATATATGCGCTTATATTGTAATAAGGCAAATGAACTTGAAATTTGAATAACTACGAAGCGTTTTGATGAATCAGTAACCTTGTAAGGAATATTTCATATAATCATACTTTATTTCTTTTAATTGTTAATTCCAATTCCTATCTAAGAGTTTTTCCAAGCTTCTATATATTTTTCTTTAGATTTAAATGATTCCACTGACTATTTTGACTCTAAATTTTTACAGTAACATAAATATTTTTTCAGTCATTTATCCTGTGCTATATTAAAGGTATAAGTTCGCAAAAAATATTGGTTTGACGTTTACAACAATCAAATTTTCTCTTTTTATCGTCTCTATTAGTTTAAAGGTTTGCAAAATTTAGCACCAAAAGTTTTAATAATTTTTATGTGTTAATTTTTAATATTATAATTTTTCTTATATTTTACAGTTTTAGGATTTATTTTAGGAATGAATTTCTATCATTATGATTTTTTTTATTTTCTATTCATATTTAGTTAAAGGATTTAGAAATTTAATGATGTGCAAGTAGATAATGCAATTTGCATTCCCAAATAATATTGTAAAGTAATCAAATAAGTATACGAAGTAATTATCGTGTTTATTAAATCAAATGTTGATCTTGATCCTCAGATTATATTATTATTAATAATTAAATTAATAAATTTTAATAATTTATTAACCATTATCGATTTCCTAAAGATATTTTGAAATTCCTTATTTTTTTCTCGCTCGCTTAAGACCACGTATAATAAGTAAAATAAGTTCATCGTTTCAATCAAATATATATATATATATATATATATATATATATATATATATATATATAATATATATGTATGTAAATTTGAGGCAAGAATAAATTTTGAAGTTGCCGATGACCATCAAAGATTTATTTTACGTGATGGTACGAAAACATGATTACTGTTATTGAATGTGTTAAAAGACAATTGCTTTAGGTAATTTATTTAAATTTACAATTGCTTTAGCTAATTTTATTCACACTGCTAATGCCAATGTTGCCTCTAAGGAGAGTTTCACTGGCAGATATGATTCAGAATAAAAAAATCCGTGCAAGGAATTATTATCAATCGTATTTTTATTAATTAAAGTAAAATAAAATGAACAAAAAATAATTTTTTGAAAGACGCTGTAGTTTTTGCCGTTACTCGACCGATACGACCTTCGACGAAAGCTAAGTTCATTGCAATTAAATGGAATTACTTAATTTTAGTGACCTCATCATCTGCTCTCCTTAACTGTACTTTTCTTTTTAGAAGCTAATTTTTTAATTTAAATTTTAGTCAAAATTAAAAGTGAATTTCAATAAAAAATACATTTATTAACTTGTTTCATATCCATAAAGATCTGAGCTACATAAATCATAATTTGACGTTCCCACCGTAAATGTCTAACGTTGAATAATTATCGTTCAAAAACTAATATGAAAATTAATTACAATTTTGTAGTATATTTTATAGTATATATTTACTTCATTTATTTTATAATTATCATTATAAAATCTTAAATGTTTACAAGAAAATGCCCGGAAACAGAGCTTACTCTTTTCACATAAATAAATATACGGCTAATTTCGGTATCTTTTTCTTGAATAAGCTTTTCAGTTAAAGATAGTTTGAAAACGAGGCTAAGGTTGCTATAGCAAAACCGAAGGGCTATAGCGAAATATAATTATGTTAAAGCATTAATATTCGAATCCAGTACAGTACGATATGATTAGGATATTTTAGTAAAATATTTAATACAAACACTGCAATATTACAGTCAACATTTCCTAGAATGGTCTTAATTGCTGCATATGAAATCATTTTAAATGCTGTCATTAAACTCTGCCATATCACAATCTTGGGTTATCGAAACTTTCTTATTAATTATCACTTTTCTTAATTAAACATTAACAAAAAAATCAAAACAAAAAGAAAACATACGCGCACCAATTAAACGAACAGCGCGCACCAACGCGTCTCATCACCATCATCATTATCACCATGCATTAATCTGTCGAGATTAAGTACACATTTTTGGTCAAATTATTTTTGAGGAGACATCTGGCGGCGCGGTGTGTAACTCGAGAGCTCGGCCGCGCTCGGGTCTGCTCGTCGGCCCTCGGCCTGACTAATAATTAATTACGGCCATTATTAATGTGCCGCATTAGTCACCGGCGCGACGCGTCAGTTACGTTTTCCATTTGCGTCACGCGCCGGCGTCGGCTCGGAGGACCCAACGCTGGTGGGCCTCGAACAGAACCGGGTAAGGTATCTTAGTGAATCTTTAACAGTTTTTTAAGTTCCTGAATGTGTAATAAGGGCATACAATAGCTTTTTAAACCAAAAATGTACCTACTTTTCCATAAACAATATGACGCCGTCATTTGAGCTGAAAAATTCTTTTAGTTTAAAAAAAGTATTGTAGGTTTTTTAATTATTATCATTTGGACGAAAATATTCTGTTTCCATATACGTACACTACGTTCAGTCCTAACCCGGATCTACAACGCAATATGTCTGCGGCTTATAATCAATTGCTGTCATTATTAATCACCGGTATTAGTTACCGGAGCGGTGTATCAGTTACGTATTCTATAAACGTCGCGCGGTGCTGTCGGTTAGGGAGGTCTATTTGGAACCCGATACCAGGGTGGTGGAAATGGACGGGAAGGCACATGTTACGAATTAAAAAATGAACCAATAAGATTTTACTGTTTTAAAACTCGTCGTTAGAAAATTTGCTGAAAATCATTCGGTCGCAGCTTATATCGATTTCTACACTCACGAGTGCAGATTCCACTTAGATATCATATAAAATAGTCAAGTATTTTCTTTTACAATTAAATGAAACTATGTTATGTAGTATTATTTCTAATTTCTTTAAGTTCTTTACCACGACCTAGGTTTCGTTGTATTACAACATCTTCAGGCAAAGAATCTTTGCTAATAGCCCACTTGAAGATGTTGCAATACAACGTAACCTAGGTCGTGGTAAAGAACTGAAAGAAAGTAGAATTAATTCTACATCACGTAATTTCATTTAATTGTGAATAATGAATTTCTACAAAATTAACGCCATATATGTTCAATATTTTCTTTCATATAAACATAAATATGATTTATGGCTAAATATAGGTGAAAAATAAAGGCCGTATTTAATTTAATAGTTATAACAAAATAAAAAAAATCAGATTGTGTAAATCATACAACAAAAGACAGGGTTTAAATCTTAATGCTTCCACAAAATCTTAAACTATAGTTATAGCCGACAATGGTTTCGTATTGAAAAAAGAAAAGTGGTTTTTATTCTTATAGCACTTAAACAATTTTAATATAACTTAGTACCAATCCGAAAAATTAAAATAATTTTCTATTGATTTACAAAGTTTGAAATAAGCCCAACACATGTAATACAATTATTTCCAATGAATTTTCTCCAAATTTGATTATTGTCACGAAAACCGAGGAAATCATTTTATAAAGCGACAGCATATCACGCTCTACCAATACCATCTTTCGTTCGCTCGTACAAAATATTTTTAACTAATTTTGAAGATCTGCGAATTAAAAAAGCATTAAAATGATAACACAGCAACAGTCAGTAGAACGCGTCACACGCATTTTTCAACTTGCATCTACAGTAGTTAATATGTATACGTTTTAGAATGCTTATTTATTTTTGACTCGCTGAGAGTTATTCTACGTTAATAACGATAATGTGCTACAAAATACCACTCAAGAGTATTCAATGAAACATACCACTCAAGAGTATTCATTTTAAAAAATAATTCTTTATATGTTATAGGTGTTAATAAAGTCGTCATCTTGCATTTATTAAAGGCTCATTGCACAGTTACTCATTTATATGTAGACTACGGAAATTAGGCAACTTCAAATAATAAATATTGACTTGAGGAAGTTTCAATACAATATAAAAGGTAATATATTGTATTAGAACCACAATTTTTAAGGTCTAGTACCGAATGTGGAAGTTCATACTATACCCTATATACTAGTTCGTATATACGTTGCATATAAAGTTATATTTCTTCAGAAGAAATTTGAAAACCTGAAATTTTAGTTTTAGGCCTTTTATTCTAATTACGTATTTAATTAAAAATATTATTAAATTTATTACATATATATATATATATATATATATATATATATATATATATATATATATATGGCATATATTATATAACTCAATCGAATTTTGTTTTTCAATTTGAAGGTTCTATAGTTGCATCTCATAAATTTTAAGAACATCTATACAAGGAGAAGAATTTTGTTGATTTTTTCTGATACTAGTTCTAAAGGTGTTTTAAGCTAATTTATGTTCTTTACATTTTTGGAATTTTGTAAATTCAGGATAGTTCTGAGGAAACTATAAAATAAATTCTATTTATTTCTAAAATTTTGGCATATATAGCTTTGACCGTCACAGCTTTATTAAATTCTGGATATTTCTAAGACTCCCATTAAATAATTTATGTACTTTTTTCTACAATTCTCGCATATCTAACTTTTACCCTCATGGTTTGATTGTTTATGACACGGTAGTTATAAGGATACTATAAAATAGTTCATATGTTTTTTTTGCAATTCTGGCATATCCAACTTTTGTCGTTGTAGTTTTTTTTAATTAAGGACAGTCCTTAGAATAATCTAAAATACCTTTGTTTTAGATTATTCTACGAACTAAACTTAAATGATTTTTGCTACAATTCTGACATACCCAACTACAACATTATAGTTTTTTTTAAAAGCTTTACACGTTCTTTTTACAATTCTTGCATATTTACGTTTTACGGACATGGTTTTTAATTTTTTCAATTGTTCACCTTTGAAATGAACCACTTATTTAAATTTAATAAAAAATTAGACTTATTTTTGTTAATTAATTTAATAAAAAATTATAACTTAATTTTTGAGATGTAGACTTTGGATATTGACTTTCGGAAATTTTATTCAGTCTTCTTTCCTGTAAACGTATTACTTTTAATGAAAAGAGATTTCTTATTGACCCAGGAATTACATATGATTAATATATTAACCGCCATCCTTTAACATTAATGTAAGCTTACTGTATTCTAGGGCAATAGTGCGTCAGTGCAATGGGCGTAGGGCGCAGCATCTTTTAAAGTGTCCAAAATAAGGGACGCAAGCCAGTGGCCCGCTAGATAGGACATTTCTTCTTTTTTCCTTAATTTCATTATGGGTCGTCACTCTAATTCCTTTACCTTTTACTGTTTTTTTTTGTATCGCATAGAGCTTGGGTAGTTACTTAAGTGACATTACTTACAAATGTGATGCTATAAAAATTCATGAGATGGCTATGGAAATTGAACTGTTAATAATTTTAACTCGGCACCGAAGTTCGTTTAAGCTACATAAATATGTATTAGAAAACAACATTTTTGGCGTGATGAATTTCCTCAAATTACTCGTCCTAATTTATAACACAAGATATAAAATTTAGTCTTAAGTAGAATTTATATTTTTGGTTTAGTCAAATTTGTATATTGTTTAGTAGAATTATGTGTCTAGCAAAAATGTGGTTTTGGTTTGAGACTAATAAAAATAGCTAAAAAAATTATATTATTATTAATCACTATCTTGAGACTTACGTATCTCAAAAGAAAAAGCAGAACCCTTGTAAGATTTCTCATGTGACCGTATGTCTGATTGTCACAGCGGTTTTTCTTAGAATCTGCTTAACGTAGAAACTTAATAGCTAACACTCAAAAATGTTTACACGGGAATTTTAGGGGGAGGGAATTGATAGGGGTAAACCAAGTACTCGGAAAAAATGTTTTTCATTCCATATTTTATGTCAGCTATCGTATGAAAAGCGTAGTTATAACGGTTTCAAAAATATTGTTTTCATAATTTTAAGTAATATAACTTCAGAGATATACTGAATATGTGCAAAATAATATGTTAGCCTTTTTAAAGCAACTTTTGAATATAAAACAATTCACAAAATGAAGTCTTTAGAAGCCCACGCAAAGGTTGCGGGAAAATTATAACGGTGAGTCTAAATGTTATAGTCCGCCTTATTTAATTATATTATATATATATATATATATATATTTTTAAGAAACAATTTTTGTCCTCAGTATTAGACATATTAGACTTGTGACAAACAAATTATCTTCACTTTTAGTCCTCACCGTTTGGTCCCCGATTTGCTAAAAAAACTTGTAATCGGCCTAATTTTTTATTATTTCATTTTAAGCGCAGATCTTATTTTAATATGTTCCAAGTTCATCCTTGTGTATAGTTTTACCAAAAGGAATTTTCCTTTCTTTTCTTTAATGATGCAATAGGTTTTATTGAAGTCTATACAGTAGTTGTCGAAATAAAAGCAAACAGTATGCAGATAGACATATTTCTATACGAAAGGATAATATGTTTATTTGGATTTTCTATCAATACTCATTTTATTAAAACTTTTTCATAATTCGCTATTCGGCCCAATATTCAACGGGAAAAGTTTTACTACGTTACATGTTCGTAGGTGTATATTTTTTTCCTCTATTGTGCCCGACCCTAAGGTCTGACAGAAAGTAATGACATTGTTTTAATTTCCTTTTTTATGAAAGATTTCACGCTTATTTACTTTATATTTCAATTTGTTTCTCGTATATATCTTTATACCTGTTTCTATATTTATATATAGTATTATTTTAAAATTATTGAATGATTTTAATTTCGCCGATAATAAGCAACAATATCGTGAATTATGACACAGAGATTTGTCATAGTGTATAAATCAACTTCAATTTATTTTATTGAAAATAAATATTCACTCATTAACTTTTGAAATATAATATTGCTTGTATGTCAAATAAATGGTTTTTGACTAAATAACCCAAAAAAAATGGCAATTTTTGAAGTTTTTTGTCAGAAAATTTACGATGATGTTTTAATTTTATTTTAAGGGCACTTTTCTAGTAAAAACTAGAAAGTCCATTTTCTTTAAAAAATATGGACATTTTTATGCATAGAACGCCGCCATCTATCATATGCAAAAAAATATGGTCACATTCATGAATACACGTCGTATCTCAAGCGATTGAAGATTCGTAATAGTTACCATCTTTACATTCTTACTCTTTTCTTCAATATCTCAAACAGTACAAATAAATATAATTATCTCCTTAGTATATTCAAATAGTACGAGTAATTTAAAATATCTCTTTAGTACATTCAAAGATTTATATAATTATGAGCCTCAGGTTAGGTACTAAAAATGGTTACACTCTTTACCCACAAACTTATTTACACATTCTCGAATTAAGTTCACATTTCAAGCAGTTGAAGATTTGTGATAGCTAAAATTTTTACATTCTTTTTCTTTATTTCAATATCGCAAATAATACGGGTACATTAAATTTTCTCTTTAGTAGATTCAAAAATTGATATAAATGTAAAGCTTAGGTTGGATCTTAAACAAATATACTCTTTATCAAATATACTCTTAAACAAACATAATATAGGCCGTATCTCAAGCGGTTGAAGATTCGTGATTGTTACCTTCTTTACATTCTTAATCTTTACTTCAATATCTCAAAGAGTATGGTTAAATAATATTATCTCCACTTAAATGAAACTACGTGATGTAGTATTATTTCTACTTTCTTTAATTTCTTTACCACGACCTAGGTTTCGTTGTATTACAACATCTTCAGGTGGGATATTAGCAAAGATATATATATCTTTGAATCTTTGCTAATATCCCACCTGAAGATGTTGTAATACAACGAAACCTAGGTCGTGGTAAAGAAATTAAAGAAAGTAGAAATAATACTACATCACGTAGTTTCATTTAAGTGTGAATAATGAATTTCTACAAAATTAACGCCAAATATATTCAATAATATTATCTCCTTAGCAGATTCAAAGATTCATATGGTTATAAACCTTAGGTGAGTTCTAAAAATAGTAACACCTTTATCCCCAAACACGCTAATTTACACATTAGTGAATACAGGTCGTATCACAAGCGGTTGAAGATTCGTAATAAATACCATATTTGCATGCCTATTCTTTATTTCTATATCTCAAACAGTCTGAGTAATTCGAACTATTACTTTAGTAGATGCAAATATTTATATGTTAATTAGCCTTAGGTAAGGTTCCAAAAAACGAACATTATCTCCAAAACACATTAATTTACTGAACTAAATGAATTACGAGCCCAAGTGAATAATTAAAAAAAAAATATTTAAAAGAAGTATACAAAATCTTTTCTTATCTTTCTATTCACTTGTATTTTACTTTTTTTATTGTCATTTGTATCAATAAATGTTATTTTGAAAGTGATTTTAGATGAGTTAGGCACATTACACAATATGTTGGGCTCACTATAGGTGCTTGAATCGAGTTGTTTTCAACACTTATTACTAAATATTCACCATAAAATTCCATTTGAAATTGATGTTTTAGGAGAAAGTTTGGAATGCAGTTCAGAATTATGTCCTAATAACGGTTGAAATCTGGAAACAAAGAGATTCTTTCGATTAGGAAATTACATTTGCCTTTTCATTAATATTACGTTTAGATTTATTGAATAAAATATTTTCGTCTGAAACATCTATTTCCTAATTTAATGAAAAAAAATTATCCTCACCATTATAAGTTAAATCTAATTAGAAATACTAAAAAAATAATCTTACTGCATATAAATAGAAAGCGGCTATAATATAATAATTTCATTGATTAAATAAATATATGAAATTAATGAATGCACTAATTTGCCTTTTGGTAAGAACATATAAACTTTATTCAATCAACTGACATCCTGCTACAAAGAGTATCTCAAAAACTGTATCCCAGACATTATAGACATTCCAAAATTAATTAAATGTAGAGTAAATTTTGGTAATGCAGTATCTTACAGTACCTATATTTGCACGTATAAAATCATTATAATAGTTAATTAAGAGACTGAAAACAAACTAGATCACAACCGTCGCAAGTTGAATCCAAAAAGACGAATGCAACTCAATACGTGATATTAAACACTCAATGATTTATTTTTATATGAAATATTGTAATACATGGTGTACAAAGAATCCTAATGAATACAATAATGGTGAACATTTTAATATTTATTCCAGTTATTTGAATTAAGACGTAAGTTATTTCGAAAAAGAACGTGCAATTTAAAATACTTTACTTTTTGTAGAAGGATCGTGTATAGATGAAATGAAATATAATACTTGATAAAATCAAAAGAAAATAGTTTCGTGAAAATTATTTAAAAGTAAGGAAAAGGAGTTTGATGAAATTTCAAATTCGTGAACTCAGAGTTTCTTTGCTGTACAATACTGAGAGTGGCGTAATTAAAAAAGTCCATTAATATCAATAAATTAAAATAACAGTCGGGTACTTAACGGTAAAAAAGGAGCTCTATTTGAAAGTTAATTGATTTATACATATTTACGTATTTCCTAAGTTTTTTGTCGGTACCGTTTACGCAATCTACTTAGATGCTTATTTACATGAAGATATTTTTTGAAATCGAAGTATGCTAGATTTTTCCGATGACTAGGTAAGAGCTTAGTTTAAATAAAATTAATAAAATGATAAATGTCAAATACTTTTGTTCTCTTTCGCTCATAACTCTAAAACCGTATGTTGCTAGAGAATTTTGAAAGGAAAATGCGTGTTTCATGTGTTATAATTTATTTCACATAATGTCTACGAAATTTTTCGCATGCGATTTCTTATTTTCGAAGATTCCCCTTACGACATAAAATCAAATAATCTCGATCTGCCTTTCTTTTAAAGTTTCTTTTGATTACTTATAACCTATGTCTCCTTTTGATTAATCTAAAAAATCATGTTATTATTTATTATGAGTTACCTTACATTAGCTAAATTAATCCCCGCATTCAAAATCCGCAAAAAACTTTCAAAATGAGAAATGAAGTCGCACTTATTTATAAATAAATCGTACGGCACAAGATAGCTGCAGTGTCGTTTTGCCTTATGTTTTGATAAAATATTGTCCTTGTAATTGTTGTGTTCGCTTTCAAATTGAAATTGAATTTGACTCGAAAATTTTTTTTTAAACATTTCTTTAAAACTGAAGCCGTTATTGTATGAACCCGATACGACGTACTTAATAATATAGTGTAGATTGTATACGATCATCAAAAACCAACGCCCAAAAGTATGTTAATATGCTAAACCAATTGATGACAATAAATGTACGTGCGTACACACCGTCTCACGCCAAGTCTCGTAACGAACTGAGAGCATAGCCAATTAAACCGTTGGCAAGTCTACGCGCTAGCATAGCACGCCATGCTGATTAACCAGTCGGCCGATAGTTGGCCGACTTTTTAATTGAAAGGGAATCGAGTAGCTTATCAAACAATTTAATCGGTCGATTTCGAATAGTCGGGTGTGGGCATTTACATATGTCTTCATACAAATTAAATATCGGGCGATCAAAAGTCCGTAGTCTGCGATGGGAATAAATAAAATATGGATATGATGTACATTGTACGCATTTATTTTAATCTCTCATATTATTAACACTCTTCACATTGGTTACAATAATTTTGACGAACGACAAATCCCCGAATCGGGTAAAAGGATCAAACTCCTATGAATTGTCCAATATTTTCAAAGCTTTTAATTATTAGCCAGTAAGACAGCGTGCTTTAAAATGTTAAGAGAGACTTTAAGGATTACTCTACGTAATATGTTAAATAGTAATGTAAAAAATAGTGATTGAGGGTCAATGATATTGTTCAAATTCCATTTTATTAATTCAAACTAATTTTTTAGAGTTTATTGTGCTGACTAAATACAAGAATATAAAGTAAGTTTTATTGCGGCACAATTGTCTTTCCTTCTTGCAATTAAAAAAATGCATATTCATTCTACATATGAAAAACACCTAAATTCCTATTTATATTCTAAGCTTTTTGATTATATTTGGAATTTTGTTAATGTCAAACATCTAATGGCGCATTTGAATGGGAGTTAAAAAGTTCTGATGGTAAAACGCATTTTACCATTTGGCTAGTTTCATGTATTGTTGGCCCTTTTGGAGTTAATTCGCCAACTTCGCGTCTTGTCGTCTCTTTCCGATCTAATTCGCCCAGCTCATCTATATCGACGTATTGCATTGAACCGTTTTAAAAAGTTAAAAACGTTATATAAACATAATTGGGTTCTTCTCGGATTTGATTCGAGACCTCTGGCAGCCTAAGCGAAAATCATACCTTTAGACCAACGGTTCATTATTGTGGTTCTTGAAATTTTGATATACATTGAAATCTTATTTTTAAAAGCTTATTTTACAAATAAAACTATTTTTACGAATAAAGTAGTTTTGGTAATATTTTTATTTAATATTTTAAGAGATTTTTAAATAATTGACTGACCAAAACAAAAGCTAAGGTTTATCGGAATATTATAATGAATATAATATTTCGATAAATGGCGCTCTACTGATTGTATGGTTCAAACGTATGTCTTTTTTATATTTATTATTTTAGTCTGGGTCTGGAGAATATTCGTAAAATTTATTTGAATTCGTAAGTAAAGCATTTATTGATTTTATATAAGTAGCAATGTATCGAGTATATGCAAAATAAATTTTGATACATACCAGTATCACATATAAACTTACTATTGACTATGTTTTACGGAAATTAAATTCAAAGTAAAGCTGAATGTACCATGAAGAAATTTTAAGTACACATTGAAAACTTATCTAGCGTGAAATAACTGATATCATGGATTCAACGCGTAAAACGGTCGTCCAAAAACCATAACGAAATCATAACTCAGGCCACGCACACATTTGATCCATTCTTGCATAAAACGTATTCAATAAACTAAAAGTCTTTTGCATTCCCGGCATAGTTGGGCGGGCGGGCATACGAACGCCGCCCAGGGCTCGGATCGAGCCAGCCTCCAGCGCCGCCTCACGATGCGATATAAAAGTAGTGTAATAATATATTCGGTGGTCGACGGAACCTTTTGTTTCGCGATCCGCCCTCGGCAAACATTTCTAATGAAAATTCCATCTCTCGCTGAGGATCCGTTACTGTTGAAACAGACGATAATATAATAAGCTGCCGCCGCCCGACCGTCTTCCTTTGAAGTCCTTTGGCTTTATTGTTGAATTGTTGTTTTAATGCAGCGCCGGACGCCCAAGGGGCCTGCAAGGAAGGAGAATTTTTTGTTGTTGCTTTTGGTTAGAGGAATAGTTTGCGTTTGTTATTAATAGTTGTAATCTAAATGGTTTTGTAGTGGTGAAGCCATGTCTATTAGAAGCCACTTTGCTTAAATGTTTTACTATTCTCTATTTTTTAAATTCTCATTTAAATGGTAAGATTTTATTTAGAAAATACTTTACTTTGGTACTGTTGTTGATTTCCTATTATTTATAAATTCCAATTGTTCCTGCTAAAAATAGCCGCAATAAGGATTTTAATTTGAGACACTGACTTATTTAAAATTGAAAACTTTGCCTTTCATTTAAAAATTATTTTAAAATATTTTCAACACTTTTTTAAAACTTAAATTTTGGAATTTTGAAATAAAGTTATTTTTATTTTGGATTATTTGGTTAAATTATTATATAATGTGGTGAAAAATAATGGTAGTAGATTTTTAAAAAGAATGGCAATAGATTTTTGAATTTCTTTGGTCATCCTCTACTCTAGTAAGGAATAATGGTAATAGACTTTTGAAGATAATGGTAGTAGACTTTTGCATTTCTTTAGCCATTCTCTAATACAGTAAAGAACAATGTCAGTAGAATTTTAAAATTTAATACCGGTAATAGGGGAATTTAATCTAAGTTGTATAATTTGTGTATCATCAAAATCATCGAAAGCCTCACGATGACAGTATATGACAAAAACCGATTAAGAGCAGGTATAGTTCGCATGTTAAGGAGAACTCTGTGGTTTCATAATTTTAAATTCGATAGTTTCAGAAATGTAGGGAGAGTCTGTGTATTTTTGTATATTTTCCATACACAAAAATATTTCATTTATTTATCAACTGTTATGCATAATACATATGGCGGACTTATTGCTACATGAGCAATCTCTTCTAGTCAACTAAAAAATTGGTATTGAAATTTAGTTGGTAGAATGTTAGAGATATCAAAATAAAAATTATTTATAGTACATGAGAGAAGAAAAACAACAAAAAAGACAAAAGTATTAGCAATGCAAACTATTGACTTGATTTTGGGTAGGAAAGGTTTTAGGAGAGGTAGAACTTTTTCATTCGATCTTTGAAAATATTTAAAGATGTGATTTACTTGATGTCAGGATCCAGGTGATTCCATATTTTTGCTGCTTGAACAGTGTAGGATTTTTCGAAGGAGTTACAGGTATGTTTAGAAATAAGTAGGGTGAGTGAACTTTCATATCTGCCCAAGGTCTTGTGCAAAGAAATCTTTAAATTTGCCCCTAAGATGATCTAATAAATTAAAAAGAAGTTTTCACTCAAGTGAATGTTGGAATATATTAAGATATTTCAAGCGAGCTAGAAGGACATCGAAGTCGACAGAGTTGAACACACTGCTGAAATCTAGGAAACACGAGGACAGTGACATGTGTATTACCCATAGCCAAGTGCATATCATAAGCAACCTTAACAAGATCAGTTGAGGTGCTGTGATCAGTTTTAAAGTCAGACTGAAGTGGACTTATGAAGATTGAAGAAAGTAACGAGTTGACCATGAAAAATACGTTAAAAGGTTTTGGAAAGAAGCTGTAGAATAGATATAGGTCGAAAATTCTTGGGCATATATATATATATATATATATCTATATATATATATATATATATATATATATATATATTTCCTTCCTTTTGAGGTACGGAATATTTCCAAAGCCACATATTTTTTTTAACAAAGTACGTTTCTCAACATATTTTTAAATATGCCTGAAATATACATAATTATTGTTTTAAATATATCTCACGTGATCCAGCATAGTTGAAAAGATTTAAATTTATTTTTCGAATTGTTTCTTAATTATTCAAGGCGATTTAGAAACTCGGGCGTTTGTAAGACTAGAACTGAATTGTCATAAAATACGCGCTTCATCGACTTAATAATTAAATTTATACTAACAGAGGTGATTTTACATTGAACACAAATAAGAGTATTTCTGTAAATTATCATTATAAAAAAATGACGTTAAAGCACACATATAAATTTATAAAAAACTATACGTCTGAAACAGGGTTAATCTAATAAAATGTCTATTTTTATCAAGAAGCATAACTATTCTCCAAAGGCTGATATTATTTATAAAATATAAACGCAATATACAAGGTAATAAATTTATGATCATATCTACAGAATAAAAAATAATAATATGTACTCGCTACTCAATCATGTACGTAATGACTATAATACTCAATTATTTTTTGATACACAGAGACTATGAACGGACTGTCAAATATATTTTTTGTGCTTGTTACGAATCGTATTTGTTTTTCCTACCTATTTTTGCCGATTTCCACTAAATAAAGCCATCAAATATGACACGCGCTAATGTATCTATCGTAGAGTAACTACAATAATTGGGTTATTGTGATAATTCTAGGATGATTTTAATAGCTTGGATGATAACCGACAAATGAATTTGTAAATTATCCCTGTTAATTTTTGGGAATTTTAACATTACGAGTTTATTTTAGGATAATTGCAAGTAACAAATATCTTGTCACGGTTCAAGAATGCCTATTGTTAAATTGGAACCGTAATTTTTCTTTTCATATTTCTCTATATTGTAACGTTTTGGTTACTTTTATATCTAGTTCCTGTTTTAATAATTTTTAACTTAAATATCGTAACATGAAAGTAGGAAAATAGTAAAATTAAAAAAAAAAGTTGAGTATAGCTCTTGTGATACTAGCATCAAAAATTGTTTTTAATGACGACGGCGGTTCCATTAATATTTATTTTAAATTTTAATGAAGGAAGTTTATTTTTAAATGTTATGAATGTCTCATTTTTTATTTTTCTTATCTAACGCTGTAATTAAAGATTTTCTTATAAAACACTAGAAACTGCCCACACAAAGTAAAGTATACAGTTACATAAATGAACGCTTAGATTTGCCATCAAAACTACTGATTTTACATCGCCCTAAATCAATATCGGAGCAATATAACTACCTAAAAATTGACGGGGATTATTGTCATTTTTTTCCTCTTTGTGGTCGTTCGTATTATCATCGTCCTCATGGGGCTATCATCATAATCGAACCAATGCATTTATTTCACTACACGTCCACATGTCATAAGATAAATTATTAAGGCGTCTCTTTTATCTAGGACTTATCGAAATAATATCTCGAAAAACTATTTTAAATTTCATTTTAAATAAAATACCCCAGTTTAATGTAAACAAACGAAAACCAGGTCTCTCATTTCGCCCCAGCCGATCAACAAAACCCATTCTATAACAATTATTTAATCAATCCCTACCGCCACAGCGTTCGCCGCAGTATCTGAACCGAGAAATTCCTATTCAAATACAAAATTAACTCGGCAAGCCATATTATTGCTCCCGGAGTAGCATCTAAAAATTACTTAATCCGCACACCAGTGGAAAAAGACAAATAAAACAATTTGAGAGAGGCGCGGCGGCGGATGCGAGGCGAATGGGCGGAAAACGAAGACAGTTTGCAATTTCACGCAAGGAATCGGAGGTCCCGCTGTGACGGATAAAGGGGCTCTCGTAATAAAACATTGACAGGAACAAACTACGCCGGGATTCATTGCCATTGCGAGCGGCAGAAAGTGAAATAAACACCATTATTCCCGGATTATAGAAATTCATGCGTTAACATTATGTCGACGTTGGTTCGCAGTGCAGGGCAAAACGCTTTTGTAGCGACCGCCTGCAGTTATCCTTCGGCGTTGGCATGAAATTTGTGCGCTTTTTATAGAATGATATATTCCGTCTGTGTATTCGTTTATAGGAAATAGTTTTGTGAATTGTCTAAAGCTTTTGGATTAAATAAATCACTTTTGTCTGCCGGCGTTACGTGTTGAAATGTTTTGTAGAATGTATAGATGCTAGTTTGATCTCTTAAGGATGAAACTTTCGATTGATGATTATGTAATTAGGGGGATGGGGTGAAGGAGGACATAATTATATAATGGCGTTCTATCCTATCATGCGTGCGTGATAAAAAGTCAGTTATAATTTTGAGTTTATGGACAGTATTTGCTACTTATTTACTTAGATCTGAAATTAAATCATCTACGCATAAAACTTTATGTGCTTTGATTTAATTTTAAATACCATGCGACTCAAACATATATAATGAACCTATAAGTGATCCTCGTTCAACTGAAAAGTAAAAATAATTTTTTAAAAAATTAAGTTTAATCTAATCTTATCTTAGTCTTATCATCCATAGTCTTCGTTTCTTCCTGTTGCGGTGTATATTTTATAAAATATAAATAGGTGGGCCTAATAAAATAATGAAGGTTAATAGCCTATAACCTGATCCTCTAAAACCAAAGTCAAAAAGTCGACTGGTAAGACTTTAATTCCTATAAGATATCAAAAGTCATCTGACACAATATATTTTTTCTTTCATATGTTAATTGTATTTTTTGAATTTTTAGTGTCCTCAAATTAAAATTTAATATAGAAACATTATTTAAATAAAAACAAAGTATTGATAATGAGAAATATTTGAATTGATTTTAAGGGATTTTTGTTATACTTTAGAGATAGTATTTCAACTACAAGTTTTGGGAAATCACATTCCTTTACTTTATTTTTTTCTCCTCTTTTTCTGTCTCTCATTCTAGCATAAATTTTTTTCAATTTATCTTTGTAAAATTAAATAGAAATAAAATCAACAACTTAAACCATCACATTGAATATTACTTAATACAATTTTATGATAAACTCTTTTTATCCTAAGTAATATTAAAACGCGGAGGTTTGGATGGATTGTTAGATGAATAGATGTGTGTTGCTCTATAAATACGAAATTTCGGAATGGAACTGCGTGAAATTTTTCATGCAAATAGATGTCACCTGGATACCCCTTCATAAATTAAATACCTCTAAATAATTAATATGTTATCATGTAGAGATTTAATGATCTTTACAAAATATGGATATTATACCTCAGCAAATATTTTGGATTTTGAGATAAAAAGTTACTTTCATCCCAAGATCTGAAGTAGTTTCTGAGAGATATGATTTTAATTAGGATCATACTCAATCACGTTATTTTATGATAGTATCCTACTTGATTACGTCAATTTATGATGATTTGTGATGTTTATTAAATTTCTACTTGATCACGTAATAATTCATGGGGAATATTTCGATAACATCAGATAAGAGATAAATTCCGGGGCCTTAAACGTACGGAGGCGCAGCCAAGGGCTGAGTTTGTTTTGATATAATTCTAACTAAATACTTTAAATAAATTTCTTGTTTCTAAATGACATATTTCGAAATTACAGTGATATCTTAAGCGTAGTCCAAACGATAGGTAAACAATTTATTTATTCTCGATTTCTATTTAATTTCCCACTTTGATTTAACTTTTGGCTAATAATTAGTTAATAATAAATTGAGTAGATTTTTTAATTGTTTTTTAATTTCCAATTAAAAAAAATCTTGAAAATTAAAAAAATATTTAAAATTAAGATTTACCTAAATTCAATATAACTGCTAGTGAAATGTTCAGTGTTAAGAATGTTACGCAAATATTTCAGTTTATTTTCTCTCAAGTTTTTATTTTTTTTTTGCCACAAATTTTTCTCGAACTACAAAAAATGTACACGTTAATCAAAGTGAAAAGTCGCTAAATTTCCTTTTACACGCTTACTTATATACCATCGACATAGGCAAAATTTTCTAAATGTATGGAGCTCCCAAGATTTCTTGCACCATTAAAGTCAAGAGTGTTAAAATTTATTGCGCACTAGAAAAGCTATTGCGTTGAATATTTACTTTTTGGCACAGACCCAATTACATTTCGCAAGTGTATAACAGAGTTATTAAAGTAATACAGCCTTTAGACCGGATGATTACACGTGAAATATAAATACTTCCAGTGAACGGCACTGTATTTTTATATGGACCCTGCTGATTTTTTCCTGCATTTATTTCCGTTGAAAGTTTTTACTTGGAAAAATAGCTGCTCAGCTTTTTTGTATTGAACAATATTTATTATGTAATTTACACCTATATTTTACCTATATTTTGAAAATTACGATTCGTATTAAAAACTGGTATTGATAAATGGTGTTTTTTAAAATGAAATTTATTTTTCAAAGTGTTTAAAGTGGTAAACGAATCTGATTATTGACTATTGTTAAATATTCCTTAACTAGAATCAAACAATTTAATTGAGCATTAATGCCAAGACTTTCTCAATTAACATTCTTTAAATTTTGGTTTAAATAAATTTTATTTAGATTATTTGACAGTTAAATTCTAAGCCAAATTGCATAAGATGAGAAGATGAGTGTTATATAACAGTGGCTTATAAAAAAAACTAAATTTTATAGAAGGGGTTTTGGGGTTAAGGATTTTGGAGTTAAACATTTTTCTATCTTCACAAAATTAGAGTTAATAGGAATATATAAAAATATATCTTGATTATAAAGAGCTAATTATTTCAATGTATCGTTATACGTGAAAACCAAGTGCATTAATCACAGCAGTTTTTATTGAAAGTTTTTCATCAAAATTACATTTATATAAAGTAAAGTGAGCAGTTAAAACAATAGTAATTTTTCCTTTTGTTTTCACAAAATATGTAGATTGAGACATATTTTCAGAGTGAAAAAACGCTCTAAATATATACGATATCAGAATAATATTTGAAAAAAGAGATTAATAACATACGTCAATCTTTTGTTTCAACTTTTCAATTTAAATATTATTATAGCTTTGTGATTCAGCTTTGTGATCAAAGCTGAAACTAATATTTCGTCACAAATTAGTAGTTTTTAAGTCTTTTCCGCGCAATATAATTGTCTAAATTTTAAGTTAATATTTGTAACAGATATATTTCGAAAAATACCATAAGGAGATAAGTGCAGGTTTTCTATTAAATATATTTTTATTTTGATCGAATATATTTTTACTTGATAATTACTTTATTATTAACAATTACTTGATAATTACTTTATTATTAACAATTACTTGATAATTACTTCTTAACTTTTAATGTCTCCTTACTTTTTAATGTTACGAGGTACCAAACTTATTTCCGCTTCCATTATAAAATTTCCACTTGCCAAGTTTTAGCAAATTTTCATTTCTCTAGGTATCGACATGACTCACAACTAGTCGCGTTGTTAGTTTGATGTAAACTAATTAGACACTTACTGCAAAGTTAGCCATTATTGATTAACCATTATATTCATAATTTCTGAATACCTATTATCAATAACCAAAATTAAAAAGGTTATGTAAAGAGTTATACCCATATGGTTATATTAAATATTTTAGCAGTGATGTCCTTAATAATCTTCAAATTCATATTATGCTATAATTTCACCATCAATACACTTTCATCCTGTAAACGCTATACTTTGATCATATCAGACGCAAGCCTACATTTTTTATTGAACTGTGGAATATATTTGTCCCAACATGTTATATTTAGGGAAATTGAATTAAAGTTAAGTTCTAATCTAATTTTATACCATTTACCCAAATTATTTTAGCATATTTTTCAAGTTTAACTAGTAAACATTCTAAATAAGCATCGATTCTTTAAGTGTGGTTTTTAACATAGTTTCATGGTCCTATTGATCTTACATCCAAATTGAGGTTCATCTAAAATGAATAATACATGGTGAGTATGAGCCCTTGAAACCTTCCACATTTTAAAAGTTTAATAAATTTTTATTAATATTTCATATTCTGATCTAACTTTTTTAAATCGCACGTGTTAATCACAAACAGGCTGCGACAATATTCGTTATTATTAAGAGTGGGCTGATTGGTAATTTGGTTTTTTAATGTGGAGTGTTTTTGTCGTTTCCATTTTTTTACAATTTTGTACTTTGAAGAACAAAACAGAATCTTTATAAGATTACACACGTTTCCGTTTGTCTGTCTATCAAAACTGTTTTTCTTATATTAAGCATAGAAATAATATGACAGCACTCAAATAGGTAATTGAATTTATATGGAAATTTTATATGGTAATCAAAATTAGTATGAATATAATTTGAAAGTGGTAGTGATAAGAATATCAAAAGTATTTTTTTTTCGTAAGCTTAAATAGTGTATCTTCAGGGATATACAGGAAAATATGCAAGATATATATTCTAGTCCATTATTTTTGAAACTGATGAACCTAAAATTATGAATATTATATGCGCAAAGAATATAGGAAAACTATAACTTAGATGTCATTGATTTTTAGATTTTTACGATAATATTTATGCACCCTACTTATTTACAAATATATATGTATGTATATATATATATATATATATATATATATATATATATATATATACATATACATACGTGTGTGTGTATGTGTGTGCGTTTGCGTGTACGTGCATGCGTGAGCGCGTGCGCTCGCTGTTTGTGTGTGTGTGAATATGCAAGAGCTAGCCCAAAAATAGCCTATCTCAATTATATTTTTCTTGGTTATTCTCCCCATCTTACCCTTTCCTCTTTATTCCTGGTGTTTTCTTTTTGATCTTTCTTGCTCCCATGTACATGTCACATTAAGCATTTTATTTCGTGTGATTGTCATTATTGCGATATTATGGTTCCATACCTAAAAAAAGGATTCGTCATAAGGTCACTCCGTCTATAAAACATGTTCTCAAAAATCGTTTGAAACAGAAATTTTAAATTTAACGTAATGGTAAAGTCTGCTCGTCAATTAGCGCTTAAAATATTAATGGAGAAATTTTGGAGGAGGCAAATGTAATAAGTCTTTTTTAATTTAAAACGCGAATTGTTCTTTAAATTGATAGTAAGGTATCGAAGTTATAATCCCGCAATTTTATGTAAGAGACTCTTAGAGATATAGTCCGCAGTCTAAAAAAACATGCATCACCTTTCATCTCCTTGCCGTATATCAGAAATTGTTAAGCCAACATTAAGAAAATAAACCTGTTAAGTATGAGTAATATTTGCATTATGAGAGTTTCAAACACACTTAGTCACGCGCAAAAATTGAAAGTACAACATATATATATATATATATATATATATATATATATATATATATGTTAAACTCTTTAGTAATAAAATTAGGTAGTTTTTTGGGTTAAATTGAAAAGCACTAAGCTCTTCCATTGACAAATAAAATGAGAAAAACCGATTTCGAATACCTTTGTAGCTCCATAAAAATTTAATATGAATATTTTTGAGACATATGCGAGTTATTGTTTTTTAACATTGTACCATATTTCAAGTACCTAAGCCGACCAGTTTTTTAAAAAATGTTTATTACATTTTTGGCAATATCTCTGGAACCGCATTAGATAGTATTTTTTAATAATGTAGTAATCCATAAAAATAATTATTCAATTAATGTCTCGCGAGAAATGGTATTTAAAAATTTGTTTTTTATTCGTTCACTCTGAAATATCCAATTAAATATTTTTAATAAAATTTATTGTGATTAATGTACTTTATCACTATGTGACTTTTATTTTTACGTCATGTGAGTGCTGTTATGTGGATTTCTTTTTTTTTCCTTTTCAGGTACGGAACTCTGAAAACAGCTTGATTAGAAATTCACCATACGTTTACTCAAAAATAAGGCAAATTAATTTAAATCTCTAAAATAATATGAAATTCGCAATATTTGGATGCTCGTAAAAGACGAACTCGGCAATACATTCAAATGACGCAAATTAGTATTCATATTTTTAAAGAGATTATTATAGATATTATGAACCGTTAAACTTTTACACGCAACATTTTTTAAACTCATATTTTGCCTAAAATCTTTTGCAATTCAAAACGTTGTTACTGTTAAAAGTGATTTTTTCTCTGCAGACTGATAATTATCTGTCCTACATAAATTTAAATGTGTACAATAATCTTAACAAATGAACAAATGAAACAAATGACTACTAAAATCGAAAACATGTCGGATGAAAATTACTGTATGGGTTATGATTGGTATAAGTGAAAGAGTTTCAGAATAACTGCAGTTAAAACCAATGAACATAATGACAGTGTCATTTTTCAGGCATATAAGACAAGTTTTCAAAACTGTACAATTTATAAGACTGAATTTTTAAGATTGTACAGGTACTGGGGTTGGGTTGCTTGTTGAATAACCAGTAATATTGAGTTTTTAAATATGTACAACATATAATATTAATTTTAAAAAGTATTAATAGAAATGGTACGGATTAAGTCTTTCACTTACTTTAGCAGGTTCAATTACTTTTTTTAATGGATTATGGTTATAGCGCCTAGTAAGCAAAGCGAAATATGGAACAACCAGTTAACGTAGGGAAAAGGCATAATGTTTGCTTAATTATTGCTCCCAGGTTCTATCTCGCGGCGGTGGTTTCATGGGTAATTTCAACAGACATATGAAAATTAAACATTCTACGACACCCATTACCATTCAGCGACTCCTTCTGCCAGTAGTTTCAGCTTCTTTCGTACACGATTTTGACAATATGGCTTCCACCTCCACTGTTGAAATGTCTGATTTAACGTGTAATTCTACCATGCGACTAAATTAACAATTGGCAATGTCTGATTTTGTACATTCAGTGAAACCCTTATCTTAATACATACGTGCCGAAATATATATCGGATTAATTAAATTAATCGTGAAAGAATATTACCGTTTACATTTAATATAAGAACTTCAGTTTAGACGGTTTGTTTTTATGTTGTGTCCGACTTACCAACTTTCTAGCAAAAAGAGTCTTTCATATAATTTACTACCAAAATTGTACTCCCAAATTTAGGAGAAGCTAAATTATTAAAATCAGTAATTTATTAGGCATATCCTGGTCTCACTATATCCTGGTCTCACCATATCATGGTCTCACCACTGATGGATAGATTTCTTTCAAAAATACAAATTCTTTGCCATAACAGCACACTTTATTTAGACTGACCTTAAACTATGCCCATATTTGTTGACGTCGTATCTATTGACAAAAAACATATATCTAGCAACTTAACAGCTTCATTGAACCTCAAAATATTTAAGTAGTAGCGATAGTGAAGATTTAGCTGTCAACGTGGTAGCTGCACTTTTAATTTAGTAGTTAGAAATTTCCAGTACTTCACGAAAAATTAAAATTATTGTTGAATTTTTTAACAGAAGTTCATATGCATTGCATAAATTATAGTCTACATAGTCATTATTCGACGGAATCCGATTTAAGACATTTAAGTATCCCATCATATCAACGCTGCCTTTACTTAACAGTCACCTTGAACTCCCCATACCATCTGAATGGGAGAGTATAGCAAAACCTATATCGACTCTATCATTATTTGATATGGTCACACATTATATGAGCATGAAGCAACTGTATCTAAATTGATAGTATACAGTTCGGTGTTGATACGCCATATGAATAGCCATAAATCCTGTTTTATCTGAGTTGAAAATGGTATATCAGTCATACTTAAAAATGACTGACACCTTGAGTTGAAAAAAACAATTTGCAATTGCCCAATAGATTTAAGGGTGCTGCTGAATCTAGTATTTACACAGAAGCTTCAGTTTTTTATTTCCGCTTTAAAAATGTACTTTTCGCAGGGCGACATAAGGTTGGCTTATAACAAAGTAAGCTGGAACGTCAGTTATATAATTTTAGAAAAGCAAGTGAAACGGCGAACCATTACGGAACCTTAGTTTTCTACATCTTCAACTCCAGCCAATATTGATGCTTTCTGAGGCGCACATGATTTACTTTATGAAAAAAATAAAGCAGCTAGTAATCAAAATCCTATTTATGCAAGGATAATTGAACTCGATAGTAATTTAACTTAATTTACGTTAATAATTTTTTAACTTATTCATCATTATCATAATTCTCTTGACTGCTGGCAGTTAAATAGAGATAAGTACTCACATTTCTACAAAATAGTTTAAAAAAGGTTGTAGTCACTTCCGTTCCTTGCGAACGGATTTTCTCAAAGGCAGATGAGGTGTTCCCTGAGAGGTGATCTAGATTAACATTTTCTTAACCTTCACAACTTTATTTTTGGGGCTTATTAAAAAAATGGGGATGTTTAAAGGTTTTAATTATTTTTATTGTTTTATGAATTGTATTGATATTGTCGGCACTCTAAAGTTTATTTTTGTTTTAAACTTTATTTAGTTCGCTGCAAAATTTTAGCATTTATTGAAATTTTTAGAAAGTCCACTTTCTTTTTATTCGGCGATTGCTTATTTGTAATTTCTATGTTTAGATTTTTTACTTATTTTTAAACTTTTTAATTATTTGTTAATTAATAAATATATTTATTTTTCGTATTGTTTGTGTAGATTATTAAATTGGTTGAGTAATTGTAGCTAAATTATAATAGTAACAGCCATAGTGTCGAGTGACTTTAGTTTTTGTAAACCATTAACTTTTTAAATACCCTAGTTTTTAGAGCAAACACTACCAATCTCAAGTCAGGAAAGTTTGAAAGGAAATTAAATTTATTTTTAGGTACAAATAATGAACTACAAGAACTAGTTTTCGACTTTCAATGATCTAGATTAAACCAAGTCACACGCCCATATCTAGTATGTTCATGATTTCAATGTGATATCAGGAAGTTGAAAAGAAGAACGTAATACTTATCTGATCTTTAATATATTTGGCTTTAATTTTGTCGAAATTAATTTTTCAAAATTAAATGAAACTACATGATGAAGTATTATTTCTACTTTATCAAAATTCTTTACCACGACCTAGGTTTTGTTGTATTATATTTTCAGGTAGGCAATTAGCAAAAATTATCTTTGCTAATTGCCCATCGGAAGATATAGTAATACAACGAAACCTAGGTCGTTGTAAAGAATTTTAATAAAGTAAAAGTAATGCTTCATCAGGTAGTTTCATTTAATTGTGATTTATTTGATCGTTACTAAGGTACATCAAGTACTCTAGGCAAGCATAGTTGTGAGCAAAAAACCGATAATATAAGCAAACAGATAGTT
Source organism: Druceiella hillmani (assembly GCA_039881145.1). Taxonomy (NCBI): domain Eukaryota; kingdom Metazoa; phylum Arthropoda; class Insecta; order Lepidoptera; family Hepialidae; genus Druceiella; species Druceiella hillmani. Next base: position 17,844,119 of record JAYKKI010000001.1, read on the forward strand.
TTCGTATTCCGTGGAGAAACTTAAAATTTAATTTTGTTTATCCGTTGATCCACTCTACCAGCAGTCACCTTTTGATATGTTTTTTGTTCTTTGCAAGCTTTAAAGAAGCAAAATATAAATAGATAATGTATGTACGTATATATATATATATATATATATATATATATATATATATATATATATATATATATATATATAATATTCTTGCACATTTATGAATCTTTTGACGAAGAGGGATCACCCTTTCTATGGATTAGAAATCATATTCTACTGGTATATAAACGTTATATAATTGTATACAGCATCTAAACGTAATAAATTTATAGAGTATATATTAGGGTTCCATAATCGAATGGTAAAAATTTAACGTTTCTGATTTCGTCGTGACCGCCTGTTCGTAATTATATCACAGCGTCTTTACTTTCTCATTTTAATTGATTCTGATGAAAGGAGACACCGGTAAAAGTCTACATAGATTTGGAGTCAAGTGTTGTAAGAATGAGAATGATAATTGTAAACAAAAAAAACGAGGAAAGAAAATAAGAAAGTAAGTTTTATTAAATCATCAATCAAAGAAATGAGAAATCTTGTACTTTTTTTTCAAAGTTCAGGTTATATTTAACAATAGTTTGTAAATGCTATTTCTATGAAACTCTTCGAGCCAACAAGATGAAACAAAGTACAGATTGTATTCTGTATCATTACATGCTCTTCGAGTGAAAATATCAATATTAACCGAACGAGATTTTTCAAATATTGTTAGAGTACTTTCAGTCAACATTCGACAACATTGATCCAAGTAAAGATATTTTGGGTAAAAATGTTTAAATATACCTGCTACATATTTCAATATCGATTTACCTTTCAAGTCATTAGATGTGACAGACGTTTTAAAAGTACTTAGGTCATTAGACTTAAACAAAGACCCAGCATCAGATAGACTTGGACCTGCCTTCTTCAAATACGCCGCATATACCATATATGTTCCTTTTAATAAATGTATAGCGTACTGGACTTTCTCTACATTTTGGAAAACACACATATAATACCAGTATATAAAAGTGGATGCAAATAAAAGGTAGTTAATTGTAGATCGGTATCCATTTTATCGGTAATTGTAAAAGTTCTGGAGAGGTTGGTACATGAACGAGCTCACCCAATACTACGTACGTACTATGTTAGACTAGAACAAAATAGTTTCATTCATGGTAGATCTACCACCACTAACCTATTACTTTATTCTCATCACTTGTTCGAGTCATCGGATTTCGGACAGCAGGTCCATATTTTATATATATATATATATATATATATATATATATATATATATATATATATATATATATATATATATATATATATATATATACATACATACATATATATATATATATATATATATATATATATATATATCATTCAACCATATCAGGGACAACCTATTTAGATGGTTTATTTCACACTTAATTAATAGTCAGCAATTAATCAAAGTAAATGAATTTTATTACCATACATCCAGGTGACTTTTAATGTTCTGCGGGGATCTATATTAGACCTTTTCTTATTTGCCTGGAACAGGTACTATTCTGAAACAGGTACTCGTGTAAAGGACACCCATCATTGTTAGAACGTATAAGATGATCTCAATAAATTTAAGAGAACAAGCTGCATTTAAATTACTTGTAATGCCAAGAAGTTACTTTTACCAAGAAAAAAAGTAACCATTAGATATGCAATAGGTAGAACTTACTCGAAAATTCGACAGCATTCGTGACCTTGTATTGGCCGTATAGATAAATATATTTCTTTAACTGAATTTTTCACAAATAAATGAAACTACGTGATGTAATATTATTTCACTCTATTTTAATTCCTTAACACGACCCAGGTTTCGTTGTGGGCAATTTGTAAAGATTTCTACGAATCTTTACAAATTGCCCACCCAAAGATGTCATCCAACGAAACCTAGATGTTGGTAAAGAATTTAAATAAAGTAGAAATAACACTACGTAACGTAGTTTCATTTAGTTGTGAAAAATAACATTAAAATCAATTTCTACATAGTAAACGTCAAATGTATTGAATAGATAATCATATAAACCTGCGATGCTCCTAAATTATGTTATAAAATATTAAATAATAAATGTATATCTAATACCTATAACATTGAAGGTTGTTATTACAATTAATGAAACTGTTCAATATCTTTGAAGTTAATTATAACTGTATTTAATTGCTGAGTCCAATACAGATTGGAACAAACACTGATATCCGAGCCCCGAAAAGATAGTTACGCGACTGATAAATAAAGAGATATACGTTGTTGAATGTTTGATTGAACCTGTTTAGATAAACTGTAAATAATACACTCGGTGAAGTGCATCCACAGCAGATACACGAATGATTTTATTTTCATTTCGCTTGATTTAGTCGATTTTCATATTAACTAAAATGCCTCGTTTAGATAAATCATAATTTATAATTGCAGTTTTATTTAATTGATGATTAAATTATGTGTCTCTTCCGTATTTATTTTAAATCTTTTCCAAATAAAATATTTACTTGTTTAGATTATATTTGTGTTTAATTGGGTGTTTTATAAATGTAGATATTTTTCTTGGTTTTTTGTGGAAAGGTCATAAAACAAGTTTGTTTCATGTTTAGGATCTTAAATATATTTAAACAGTTTGTGCTTATTTTTTCTTACATATGAAATAAAATAAAATGAAGTCCATTAATTTAAAATTATTTCCATTAAACAACGTTAATAAATTAGAGAGATATAGACGACCGAGTTACTTGTACTACATCTATAAAGATATACTAAACGACATGTTACTAATCTTAAATATAATTTCAATATTTTAAATTGATTTAATAGAAATACTATATTCTCAATTTTAAATATTATTTGTTTATGCAGTATTCTGTAACGTATTAAATGCTCATACTGCGAATCCCATTTGTTCCAGATATGTTTATTTGTCATTGAATTGTCAAGAAATGTTTTCATTAGAGCGTACATTTTTGGTTTGTTAAAGTAAATAATTTTAAAGTTTCTCCATCCCTGTTTTCATAAATTTTTTAAATTATTTAGCTGTTTTTTTTGTAATTTGTTTTTATTACTACTTTAAACTAATATGTAAGATAAATACTAAAACAAATAAATTTGTATTTAGCAGCACTTATGTAAATTCATTTTCAGTTTAAATATATATAATTTACTAAAATAAGCCTTTAAAATATAATATTAGAAACTTAAAATACATGTCATGAAATTCACTTCATATTCAAGGCTTCAAGAGAATGAACACCACTTGTAAATTTTATTTTTCATAACACAACAATCAAATCATATTACAATAATAAAAGCACCATTCAAATGTTATATTTCTTGCTCACTCTAGTATTTATCTAAATATTTTCATATAAGACTCTAGAACTAAATGTCTTTTTAACCTTTGGTAGTTAAACGGACTACACGTATATACATATATCGGATCTACGCAAGTAACAAACTGTATTACAAATTGAGTACGTTCACAGATGCAAAGATAGCGAAGCCAACTGGGAATAGGTTCTGACCTTTCCGAAACAGATTTGAAATTTACGTTATTTGTTAGAGACTATCAAACACATGTAGCTTTCAGTACAAAGAGATAGATGAAGTTTTAATCTTATCGTGACTATCCCAGTAGACCTTTCTTGACTTGCGCGTTCTCTAGGGATACAGCTATTTTTGGAGAAAAGTAATTTAAATACGTAAACATATAAAAATATTTTTTTAAAAAAGATAGGATGTGTTTGTACAGTATTTAGTGTATCCATGTCATATATATAATAAAACAGAATACAAAACCAGAAAAATCATATTTAAAAAATTAATATTCCCCGTTTGATCTGTACTTTTAGAAATTGAGAACTGTTGTGTGGATTTTTGAAAACTTTTTTGGTTGAAACCATTTATACTATTTTAACTGTCATGGGTTTAAAATGTAATTTTAAAAACATTTTAATTTATGATTACTAGAACTTGAGAAACATAACATTTTCGAATGGATAAAGCTGCTGTCGAGATGTTAAATATAATCCAAATTAATTTTAATGTATATACTTTTATTTTAGAAGTACGAAACATATCATTGAGAAATACACATTCCGTGTTTTTCCATATTATTTATTTTTAACGCAAATGTGCTAGTTATGAGTTAAACTTGATTTGAAAAAACAGTTCAACGAATTAATTCCGCATTTTCGTACGTTATAATATGATTTTAAATCTGTATATATTATCCAAAATAGGTTGCCCTGCGAGATTCCTTAGTTAATTGTTGGCATGCTATTTATCTTTAAGAGCTTTTAAAGATAAAAAAATTAAACATCTTTATATATACAATATAAAATATCTTTAAGTTCTTTACCACGACCTAGGTTTCGTTATATTACAACATCTTCAGGTGGGCAATTAGCAAAGAATCATTGTTATTGCCTACCAGAAGAAGTTGTAATACAACGAAATGCAGGTCGTGGTAAAAAACTTAAAGAAAATAGAAACAATATTATATCACGTAGTTTCATTTAATTGAGGATAATGAATTTCTACAAAATTAACGCCCAATATATTCAATTAAAAATATTTTTTTACAAATCGACTTTAAAAACGCAGGTACTAAAAATTCAAAAATTATTAACTCAAAATAGCCTTATCTGTAATAAAAGCAAAGTTACTTATTTTTGAAGCTGATAAAAAAAGATTCAGACAAATTGAGAACTTCCTTCTTTTCTTGAAGTAGTCTAAAAAAGGAAGATATGAATTTGTCGGAGAAAACTTCATATTTTCCTTTTCTGCAAAACCAAATCCGGAAGTATATAACAACATAAAAAACTTGAACTTATCGTCTTCTTATATAAATTCAGATTTGAGTTTCTAAAGAAGAAAAACATGAACAAGAAAAGAAAATTAAAAAATAAGTATGGAAATTTTTACAGTTGAAAGTAAATAACACAATATTTGGGTATGTGTGAATAATATACACATTTGCAATGTGCGTGTCATGTCACACGAGTTTTATGGTTCTGTGTATACTTGTGTCTCTGGGAAATATTGATGTGTTACATTTTATATTTTTATAATTAGGCAGAATAAACAATTTTGGAATTATATTAATGACAATTTTAGAATTATACATAATTTAGCATAATCATATTTTAATATTACTTCCTCCTAGTCCTAATCGATGGCTCTTAGACCTAATATAACTCACGCCATCAAAATCAGTTCGTAGACTATAAAGGCCAAGGGCACAAAATCGCAAGAAAAGTTAATGCCACGTAAAAAGTGGATGATTATATCCATAAAAAATATTCATATCATACAAAATTGTACATTTGATTTCATGGAATATGTCAGTTATTAACATATATACATTTACCATTTTGTTGCATGTTACAGCGTCAACAAAGAAGAATTAAAATTTTCCATTCCCAGTTATGTTAAAGCCCTTACTATATCGATCCTCACAATATTATACTGATTACGTAACAGAGCTACAAATAACAAGTACACACGTTTATAGTCAGTTAAATACCGCAAAGCAAGTCCGCCCGCCCAGCCCCGCATCGCATTTCGCCGTATTTCTTTATTCGCGACGTAAAATTGAGGGATGCATTTTCCCGCGGGAATAAACCTGCGAACGGCGAAACCAGCGAAGCTAGCCTATTAAATATACGCTCCTTTATAGCTTCACATATAATTATTTACGTCCAACATTGCAACTTCCACTTGTCGGCCCTAAACGCGGACCTTTAATGAAAATAAGTACTCCATTTCAAGTTTCAGCCGTTGGCGGGCCTGGATGTGCCTAGGCATAGCTACGCCCATTCATACAATAATACACGTCCCACTTACATGGGAAAGCAGAGAAAAGGATTTGTAATAAATTTTGCAGAGCACATTATGTCGCACAGCTGACCTACCCTCAAGATAAACTGCTACACAATTAAACGCTCCGTCAACTGTGGGACGCCTGTAGATAGGGACACCGTCGCTCATGGCTCTCAGTTTTACTTATAAACACACCTATTATGACTTAATGAAGAAACGAACTATTTTGTGTTATACAATGTGGAACATAAGAACTATTGAAAATTAATTTTTTACTGCGTAATAAATTAATCATAGTAAAGCTAACAGCAGCTAAGTGTATTAAAACGCTGTACGTAATAACAAAGTACATGTTTAGATCTTGTTCAGGCAAATAAATTCAGTTACGAAGCATCAACTTTTTTGCAAATTATCTGTTTCAGTGGTAACAGATTTTAACCATCTTTTTTGGAGTCCAAAAGAAAAGCTATAATTTTGCAAGGTGTGCCGTATTACTGCTCAATTGCTATAATTCAGTAAGCCTTTTCAGGTGATATTATAGATTTAGGAAAAAAAATAAAAACTGTGCTACAGTTTTTGAACCTAAGGTTATGAGCCGTTATGATCCGAAAACTTAGAGAAATACGCAAGTAAGGAAGCAAACAAACTAACTTTCCTCTATTGAATATACATTTAATAAAATTAATATATTTTTAGTAATTAAATAATACTAGTATGTTTACTAATTAATAATAATTCTAAATAATTTGTATTTTAAGAAAAATATTCGATATTGCATTAAAGATTGCACGGCTCTTTAATTTCAGAAACTAAATAATAGGGAAAAAATGGTTAAATATATTTTAATTTTTTTTATAAAACGAAAGTGTTTAAAGTTAAAATAACTTATGTTGCTCTATATGATATTCGAATAAAAACTGAAACTTCTGGTTTGGGTCTCAGTAATTCAACTCATTGTCGATATTGACGTTATTTTCTTATAATATTTGCTTTCGTTTTTCTGAAATTTATCTCTTTTTTTCTATTTCTTATGTTTGGAGTGAAATTTCTTTGAATACGGAGAGAGTAAAATATCAAGGTTAAATTAAATGCATCGTTTATTTTTAACACTTCAATGTAACTATAAAATCTGTCTAAGGATGGAGAATAGGTATTTTGTTAACATCCAACAGAGGTAGAGGAACACTATAGAATAAGATTTGAAGTGTAGGCATACGCAGAATAAAAAAATGGCGCTTACTACCGCTATCAGCTGTTTTGCAGCTTATGTGTGTCAAAAGTAAACTGTCAAATTTTTGTCAATTTCCTTACACAAATTACTATTTACAACTGATTTATTTTTAAATTTTATGTGCTTCGTTTACTATAAGACTAACAAAATATATATCTAATTATTTATAAATAGTAAATATAATTAAAACAGTAATAATAAATCCCGACATCCAACCGTATTTATTCGTGTTCTGGTATTGGCATCGGGGCTATTTATTAATTGATAATTTTCTATGTAAATTTATATGAAGATTTTTTAAATCTTTACGTCAAAATGTAATAAAATTTTATTTATTTTTCCAAATGAATATTATTAAAATCTATGGACTTACACTTATAATATTCTCTCTGCCTCTCCATCTCTATCGATTTTCCTTTTACAAATCGAGGTTTATATCACCAAAGGAGTTTCACATATGTCACGTGTATTCGAGTTGCACGCCATTTTTTATTTTATTTATTGAAAATTGTGACCATACTTTTGATTTTCATAGATAATTATAGAATGACTAAGTTGAAACGAAAGGCACGAGCCCGTAGACATTAAAAAGTGGAGGTACTATTTAGGTTTTTATTCTATCCTAGCAATTGTAACTGTATGTTATAAAATTATATGGATATGCACAGTCAATAAACGTGTATACTATCGGTGTATTAACACAGTATATACTCATCTTCAAAGCGTTTATGTAATGAATTGAAAAGGCGTACTCGTAGCATTAACCATCGAAAAATTCGGCCATTATTGGAGATAAAATGGTGAAATTTGTTCCAATTTCGAATACGCTTTCATAATGTATCATGCAGTGAGCCTATGCATCCGTATTGTGTCATATTATAATTGACAGTCGATGCAACATGAAAGTGCAATCACATTGAGTGCTGACTGGGCTGTGTGGCCGCGCAATCCGCCAATACATATAACGTAACCGCGAGGCTCTTGCAAATTCAGCATTGCGGTTTATAGTAATTCATCAACATTATTAATTTTCGTAATGTGTTATCTTAATTAATCGAAATATGTGTATATTATCAAGAGTTGCAAAAAGTATTTTGACGATAGAATGCTGAATAAACGATATATGAGACATAACCAAGTGTTCTTGTAAGCATTGATTGACAATAAAAAATTATGACATGTGACTGCTCCAATCCTTATATTTGACGTGATATTTCTTCAGGATTCCGTCATCGAAAAGAAAAATAGCACTCACATGTCTGTCTGACCGTCTGCGGATTTTAATCCGTGTATTTTGCACTAGCTAACTTATTAAAATATTCACGTAAAATGAAGAAGGGCTAAACCGATTATTAATTTTTTGAATTTTATGTTTCATATAGAATATCATTTGAAAGGGTTAAATATAGGGGACAAGAACATATTTTTTTCAAAATTGTAAATAGCATGTTCTCCAAAATATGACAAAGTAGAAATTATTCCCCCCTTATTTACGAAATCAAAAATGATGAAAAAATATAGTTGGTAAAATATAACTAGAAGACTATAGCAAAACTATAGCCATTATCGTAGAACTTCTGATTTTTGAAATATGCGCTATGTTTTTGCGACTGTGAAAAAATATATAAATATATGCGGCAAGATATTTACGTCGAGAAAAATTAATATTTGTAAATAGTTTAATATAAATACTACGTACCCTTAAATATTTATAACAGCCTAAATGCGTCTGGAAGCATCGAAAAACGTGTTCCATTCGTACTTGACAGATTTTTTTCAGACTCAAAGAGCACCTTTTGAAAATTTTACTAATTCAGTAAATCACTTTTGTAATCATCTTCCGTTAACTGAGAACGACATACAAGAGGTAATCTGCTTTTTACATTAAGTACTGGTTGACGTAGAACTAATTGTGTTACATAATTACTTAAACTCTAATCTCGTGGACTGATCGTTGTAGGATAAAAAAGGTACGGTAGTTGTAGATTGCAGGCGAAGAAGGTCACACAGTTGTAGGATAAAAATTAGCATAACATATAATTGATGTAAAGTCAAACACCAGCTTTTGAAGATGCTGCCAATTCAGTAACCATTGAATAAAGGGCTAAATTGTATTAAAGTCATAGTGGATACAGACATAATAGAATATACTCAATTTCTCATTTCAGTTTACTTCAGGGTTTTACGTGGATTTGGTGCCAAAAATTGACACTAAGGATATTATATTTAATAGGGACGTTATACCTGTACAAAAATATCGTTAAAATAGTTTCGTCTATAAGTTACGATGAAAAGTATCGAGAAGTCATGAATTTTAGTGTACAAAATACATAGCCATAGCAAATTTCAAGCAAATAATCTGAATTCTTGGGGACTACTTTAAGAGCTTTAATGTCATGTCTACTTGATATAATGCCTTTGAAATTGCTAGTTGCGTGTAAATAACGTATAAATTTGCAGTAAGTATACAATCAAAATAGACGTCAGTAAAAGATACGCATTGTATAAAATACTAGCAGACTGTGAAGAAACTTTAATCGTATTTTGATTTGGCAATTTGTTTTATACAATAATGATTATACACTTCAATATTTTTTATGGAATTTCAAACCGTTTGTTTATTTAATTTAACTTTTATTTGAAAACTAAATTATTGATTACAATATTTTAAGTAGAAATATAATACTCATAAGACAACTCGCGTGTCCGACCTGTCTGTTTGTGTTGCCGACCAAAGAGGTTTTTCTCAGAAACAGTTCGTTGTAGAAACTTAAAATTATACACAGTTTCGGAGAAATTACTGAAAATATCCATAAAATATTCATAAGCATTATTTAAAGGTACATAAATGATGCGTACGATAATGATGGTATGATGGTAATGATGGTACATAAATGATGCGTGCGTATTTAAGGGTACATAGTATTTATAACTATTGACAAATATTAATTTTTCACAACGTAAATATCTTGCCTAATATATATATATATTTCACAGACATAAAAACATGGCGCATATTTAAAAAAATTATAAGTTCTACGTTTATCGTTAGGGTTTACCTATAATCTCCTAGTCATTTTTTACCAACACAATATTTCATAATTTTGGGTTTCGTAAATAAGAGCGGGGGATGATTTCTACTTTCGAATATTTTGTAGAATTTGCTATTTAAAATTATGAAAAAGTACGGTTGTATTCCCCATAATCAACACTTTCGAATTATATTCCCTGTGAAATATAAGATCAAAAAATGAATAATTGATTTACACCTTGTATAATTTTTATATGAACTAGCCCCCCCCCCGATATTTTTTTACATTTAAGCATTATTCAGGTTCTTTCGTCAAGAATATAACACTTCATTGCATATAACTTTTTGAATTTTGTTCTATTACGTCAGTACAAATACATCATTAACGTGTGTTGTTTAATTCATTACACTACCTTTTCATCGTTATTTTTAATTTTTTCATGTTATTATTGAATTAAATGAACGCTAATAAAAATGAGACGACATTTACAGAATCATAAGATACATTTCTTAATCTCACACTTCTCCTGCACTCCTTCTCCATTTAAACTTTAACTGTGCCAACTCTCACACTTCTCCTGCACTCCTTCTCCATCTAAACTTTAACTGTGCCAACTCCCACACTTCTCCTGCACTCCTTCTCCATTTAAACTTTAACTGTGCCAACTCTCACACTTCTCCGTGCGCGTAATATGCATAAAAAAGGTTACACAGTTTTCTCTTCACATATTAATATATAGAATAAACAAGGATAATTTGTTATTAATTACATTATTTTAAGTTGTTTTTATTAACATTATTTTTCGAATATATTTGGCATTAATTTTGTAGAAATTCATTATTCACAACTAAATGAAAGTACGTGATGTAGTATTATTCCTACTTTATTTAAATTCTTTACCACGGCCTAGGTTTCTTTGTATTGCTCTCTTAAAAATGTTGTAATACTACGAAACTTAGGTCTTGGTAAAGAATTTAAATGAAGTAAAAATAATACTACATCACGTAGTGTCATTTAATTATGGACATTATTTTTATTGAAATGTATTCATTAAATGCTTTTACTGTATCAAAATGTTTTAGGAATTGAATGGAAGGGTAACCCGATGTGACTTTGGAGTATCTTGTGGCCAATGGGGTAGCTAAAATTACTTTGGAACATAATTTTGAATATATTGCATTGTGTTTTATATAAAGTATTTTATGGGATATTCGTAAAAACCTATATAACAGGAGTGTACTTTCTAATAAAATTGAACATTTATTCCTTTATACTTGGCAGCAGCAATTTTATTAATGAGTTTCATTAATGAATATATTTATGTTTTGTCTCGTCAACGAAAATTCCTGTATTAAGGGTGGCTATTTAAGATAGGTAATTTCTTTTACCTATGTTTTTGTTGCAATTTTTTCTTGTTTGTTTTGATATTTATTTTTTCCCGCAGCTTCGCTAACTTACTAGAATTTAGTAAAAGAATATGTTCCTCTCCTGCAATCCAGCGCCGCCCTTGTCCATGAAAATTATAGCACTCCTTGCTCAACCTTGATACGCCTCGTAAATGTTAGCATAGTTCTATAATCTCAAGACCTACACTAATTTTTACGTAAAAAATCTTCCAAAAACTTTCCAAAATAAATAATCTGCATGATGGCGAAAAACGCGTAAAAATTAATTCAGTAAAATTCATGTTATGAGCGCAAAGACAGAAAGAAAATAGAGAGGTTTTTATGAATAATACTTGCCAAATTGTTCGATAACAAAAATATCTCGTGATATATAGATTATGATTATTAGTAAATACTAATACGTGACGCACAAAAACAGACGTGTGAATATCAAGTACCGTTTGACAGAACTCACGTTATTAGCCTGAGTGAATTGAACAGTGCGACATTAGACGAGTAAGGGAGATACACGTACGAAGAAATGTTATATTATTTTATTCTTCTATATTCCCACCTAAATATCACTTTACAGCCTTAGATTAAATTTAAAACTTTTGACTGAATGTGGTTTGGTTAAATTAATAATACTCTATTAAACTTGGAATGAATTTTTAAAATTATAACTGATATTACTAACCAATCGATTATGACGATTATTAAATTATTAATTTTGAAATCAGTTACCGTAATATATCTTTAGTGGATTATTTGATCGGGAAATCATTTGCAATGACCAAGCACTCTTAATTATATTTACAAAACATGTACTGATTACAATCGAATCATATTACGAGAATGGACAAAACAAGATCGATTTTTTTTTTAATTTGTTTTTACTACTAATTTTTAATATTTTTAAGAATAAACTAAGTTCAATATATGAAGTAACAACTTGGCCAAGAAATACAAATAAACAAAATTAAAATCTTTTTAGAAACTATGAATCATGAAACCTACAAATTTTGTATTTTATTTAATTTATTGTTTTCGAATGGTATATAGTAATAATAAGTTATTTAAATTACTTCTTATGTATATAACATAAGATGAAACCAGTTATAAAACGTAAATATTGTGATGAAGTAACTTTTGAAAAATATTAATAAAATGAGGAAGCCATTAACGTGCATCAAAAAAATTCCAGGTAGATACGATTTCGTTTAACATAACCATTACTTTTCAGTTTCCTTTTTTAAACAAGAAAAAATGTTTATTTTAATATTTCCTCTGAAAAATTATAGAAAATACTAATTCTCTAATTTCTTTTAATAATATGGGCTGGCGGTGTTACTAGGTTGGCAACAAATAAATCTAACATTCCATCTCACAAAGATATCGCAATTTTAAAATTTAATTAATATACCAAATTTTCATTCATCGTTACCATAATTCTTCTTTGTTAAATTATGATTCATCGTTATCAATAACTTCTCGCTAAAATGTATTCAGAGATAAAATTAGTTCCTTGTAGAAATGTTTCAGCTTAGTAAAACTGAAAAATTGGGCAACCTTAAGATGATCCGTATTTTTAAATTTTCTATAGCTTAAATAATTATATATAAAGCGAAATATATAATACTCAGAAAGAGACAAAGATCCGGAGGGTACGGTGGAGGGAAAAGGTAGCCTGTTAAAGTGATAGTATTTTTTTATGTCTGAAGATGAAACTAAATACACGACGATCCGGAACTACATGTACATTGTTGGCTCTATAGTCCACGAAAGACCTTGTCATGATGTCTACCCTCATAGCGACGACAAAGGCATCCAGTTTTCGTGCTTTCAATCGTTCCAGATGTATGTCTTCTTAACAACAGCAATCAAAGTGGACTCTTAATAGAAGTCGTAGAAGTCATTATCGATGCTGACGCGACACATACCTTGGTCGCTGGCTAGACTCCTTATTTTTCTCAATATTTTATTCTTACACGTATTTGGCAACTCTTCATTATTTCGCGTTATCGTAAAACTCTCACACTTGCAAGTGACTACTGGCCGCACGACAGTTCAGTTTTCATGTTTGCTTGAGATAGATATTAACTTAAATACATGCAGATTCTTGGAAGAGCTTTGTTTTCCCCCAAAAAATATTTTTATAATTTCATTGTTGTTTTCATTCTTGTCTTACTACTGAGCTCAGGTGTTTGAAAGAATCAGTGCACTCGAAGATCCTGCTGTCTACCATGAGGTAATTTCTCTTATCTTGATCGATATCACCATATACTTGGGTTTTCCATCAAGGCTAGACGTCGAAAGAAGTTTGGAGAGTTTTGGGAGGGATGTGCTGACATCTTGAGCAATTATACTAAGATATATGTCAAGTAAAAACATAGACAATATTTCGAATGCTCTTTTCGAGCCCTATTATTGAACAAAGTGGTGGCTGGCTCATATGCTGTTAACTCTTTACCATTCTTTCCGGCTGAAAAGAACGTACGAGAGGGCATTATTTTGTTTTTGATCTTAGTATACTAGGAATGCTTCGTAACATTCTACCTGCACTTTAACCTTATTTCTTTCAGTCTTCAGGTCATGGCCAAAATCATTCGAAAAATCACATTGAGAGATTCCCTTCATATTATTATAGGCTTAATGATGAAATTACCTCTTTCTAGGAGGCGAGAACTATATTCTCATTTCCTATTTCTCATTTCCCTGGCATCCTTTCATCATACCAGATTTTTAAGACAAGCTCGTGAAGTTTATTGAGAAATAGGTTAACCCCTTCTTAGGTATTTAAACCCTTCTCCTTTGAACGATTGTTGAGGAGATAAAAATTTCCTTCCCTAAATTTTAATAATCATTGTTTGGTTGTATCATAGGAAAACATATCTTAACTACTTCTGTATTTATTTACCTATGTAGTTTAATGTATTTAATTGATACATATGACGGACTTATTTCTACAAGAGCAATCTCTTACAACCAACGAGAACACCAATCCAATCCCGCTCGACGAGCGGCCGGTAATCGAACCCGGGTTCCCACTGTCTGTTGCTCAGTCAAAGGTCAAGACTGTGCTCTTACTTCAAAAATGATTCACTCCAAGTTTTACCTGTGAAATTACATATTTCGTTTGTTCTTTCTTTGTTTTGACTCATCTTTAACTTAAAAGAAATTTGAACGCTGCGCTCTTTATAAATCGTATCAATTATGTTTGAAAAGTTTCTATAATATTTCAGAAATTGGTGGAAAAAAATTGCTGGTTTATTAGTTGCCAAACTAATACAAACAAAACGGCGATTTTGTTTTTTCTGGTTATGCCATTTCCTGAATAAAAATAAGCAAGATATTATGTCACTTTGTTAAAGAATTCTCATGTAATATAATAGCTTGGAATATAAAAAAATAAATGTAAATCATATTTCTGCTTTCTATTTTATATGATTTATAAAATAACTTTTTGTGAAGATTGATAAGTTAGAATAACAGGATTCTATGAGATATTTAAGAGCATTATCCTTACTTAAGAGTAAAGTGCACTTAGCATAATTATAGTTATCTTTATTGATAACTTTTGTTTTCTATAATACAGCTAACAGCATAAACGCACCAAACTCGTAATAACGCAACAACAGTAGCTCAAACAGACATCCGTCTCGTCAATTAAAAATGGACAAAGCAGCTCAACAATTCGTTTACGGCCCTGTGTAGTTTCATAACAACAGGGCGGGCGGTCCGATGCGGACGCGGATGTCTAAGCGAAATGAATATCTGTGTTTAATCATGGCTCACCGCAACGACGGTCCGGTTGCCCGCCCAGCTATTCAATGTGCCGAAATATGGTAACAAATGAACGACGTCGGAGTGAGACGTAAGGGATATCTGCAATGTATTACTTGACCGGTGCCGGACGGATTGTGGCCGGGCCTAGAGCGTCGGCAGCCGTTTGTTTTAAACTATTTTAGAAATTCACCGACTCAAGCATGATTCGCAAGTGTTTTGTTGAATGAGTAATGTCAATTATTCGTTAACGCCGCATGCTGAGCGCTGAGCGAGCGATGTTTGGCAACTTAACTATTTGTCGGCTGGGTGGCGGCCAGCGGCGTTGCGCCTTTTGATCTTTGTTATTGCTGTTGTGCTGTTTTCTTAACCTATTGTGACATAATTTACATTGAAATTCTCATTTTTAACATTGTGATACTAATGTGTTTTGTTTAGTTTAGACTTAGTTAAATATTTTTTCTAAGTTTCATTAACATTCCTCTGCTTCCTTTACGGTACTTTGAGAATTATTTGAAAAGAATCATGTTCTAACAAAAACAGACTACTATTCTAGGACACAAGTAAAGGTTGATTTTTGCTACCTACCTTTCTCAATAGAAAGTGATTCGGAGATACGTCAAAGTCAGAAACGATTTTACTTCATAGTAAATTAGGATTGTTTCGAATATCAGTCACACAACAGCACACATTCTACAACTATAAAAAATAGGCGAATAGAAGGAAAGATTATCTTGTTGAGTGGGAGGGGGGAAAGCAGTCCATATTGTAATAAAAGCGATTCTTTAATAGTGTTTGAGCGTTGCATCTATTGAGGAATTCATAAAATTATTAGATAATAATTGCTTGGAGGTATTTTTTGCGCAGATATCCCAAATAATCCAAAAAGGTCTATCAGATTCCACTTCATCTATCCGTTCCTCTTTGAAAGACGATAAGCGAACCAAAAGTAATTATAAAATGGTATTTGTAGTATACCGAATTTAAGAAAAAAATTCATTTGATTTTACTTTGTTTTACTTATAAAAGTTGCCAACATCAAATCCTGCATGGAAAAGAGAAAAACGGAGTAGACACTATTGTATTATGTTGTAAAGAGTATACATCAGGTAAAGTATCGGCAAAGAGCAGAGTAAGCAGAGTAAAAGACATCGTTTACACTTTTTTTGCAAAAAAGATAATATTAGAGAAGTGTGTGATTTATTTTTGGCGATCACAAAGTCGTCATTCGAAATTTATATGAGATCCTAAGACCCTAATGTGGTAGCATTCAAAATAGAACTAGTTTTATTCATTGCTGATACAGCAAATAAAAAGTCTCTAAATGGTAAAAGTCAAAAATGTCAAAAAACGATTCGAAATCCAAGAATTTTGATAATATTCGAAAGAAAAAATTGTTAATGGTCATTTCAAGATACGTTTCAAATAAGAGAAAAGGCTCGTCAAGAAATACAAAAAATAAAAAATAGAGATGATAACAATACAACGGCTGATGTTTAATCTGTTTGGAAGGATTGAGAAAAGTATTTTTAAGTGTTTGAGATTTTGAGAAATTATCGATGAAATGTGTAAATCAGAATTATATAGAAAAATTAAATAAAATTTCTAATCTTATAATTTATTTTACTTATTCGTTACCATTATTTCTAGATAGGGAAGAAGGGGAAGGCCCCTTACATAAGCATTGTCTTTTTAAGTTCTGCCTCTTATGTGCGTTCGATATTCTAATTCTGTGTTAACTAATTTTAATAGTATCTTTCGTTTATTTTTGTAGCTTATTTATGGTTTTTAATAATATTTTTTTATTATTTTAACCAAACTTCCAACATTTTTTTCTTGTCAAATTGTTTGGTCTTAATTTTTTTTAAGTCATCGATTGCAACATGAAGTACGTTAAGGATACGAGAATACTGTCCATACAAGTTAGTAACAATGGAAAAATAAAAAAAATGAGTGTAAGATATTTCACTAGAAGAAAATAAAGCCATTCGTTCTCTTAAATTTATATTAATGGGAATGATTTTAATATAGCAAATCGTATTTTAAACTGGTATTTTTATTGTTTATTGTATTAAATTATGAAATATATGCCATCCAGGAATTACAAAATCTATTACAGGAGATGATGAAGAACGAGGAGAGTCGCTATGTTACAGAATAAAATGGTCCCAAAATAACGTAAGTGATCTTAAGTCATCACATAAAGAGCATATAAATATGACTGTCATCTAAATGTCAAGTAAATTCGTTTATTATATTGTTACATAGCGATGTGTGAATAGTCAGTTTAAATTTTAAGTACAGTTGCTTAAAAAATGACAACGCAAAATTTTCTTGTGTTTTACTAGATTTTATTAACAACCACACCTGTCACTTAGAAATTGTGTAATTTTGAGTTAGTTAATGTAAATAACGAATTAATTTAGGAAAAAATTTAATAATTTGAATTATATCGAATTGGCAGGTGATAAGCATATTAGTCATAAGGACGTGTAATTAATCAGATGGCACTTTAACTCTTGTAATTAATTAAGAATTTGCAATTTCCATTGTCGATATCTGACTCGGATCATCATGACTCATATTGTAATCGTGTTTGATGATTTTTCGTTAGTACAGTGTTATAATTTTTATTCTTCAAATACCGTAAAATCGCGTCAGTTTTATCCTTGGAAAAGTTAAAATAAACGTCCAAAAACAAAAAAAAAATCACGTTATATTACTTTTCAATAAAAAAAATTATAATAATTTTGGGATCTTGCTCTCACACGACAACTTCCTTAAGCCGTGTTTTACAAAAGGGAAACTGTCACGATGTCAGATGACGAGGGTACTATATGGGGGTACCATCATCTATTCACCAGATCCAGACCTTGCAGCGCTTCGTATCGCTGTATCCTCTGCAGAGAATTGGTTAGAAAATATAAATAAAATAATTTATAAGTATTATTTTAATAATCGTGTAAAATATGAACTAAATTAAAAATATTCGCACATTATACATGGCAATAAATGGGTTTCGACTGTATATTCTATGTATGTAACAAAATTGGAATCGTTTATTTATACATTGTTTTTGTACAGTTATTTTAAGTCTAGTGTGTAGCTATAGAGTAACCAAAAATAACATTTAGAATCAACAAAATCTGAGATATTTTCGTTCGACATCTGACGAACCTTCGATTGTTTATTAAGAGAAAAAATAGAATGTTTTAAGTCTCAAAATACTTTGAATGATTTGGTTCAGTTTCAGATTTCAATGCTTATACGAGAAAATACTAAAAAAAGAATTGCTTGGAAATCGTAATGTTATAAAAAGTGTATCGATTCATTTATCAGGGATTTACGAAAATAGGTTGTGCGAAGATGCTTAGTTGAAGAAACCTTTCTTTAATTAAAGTATTTTTCAAACTGCCATATCTACCATATTACAGATTATTAAAAGTCTTCATATTTTATCAGATATTTATTTTAAAGCATATGCCAGTAACTTACCTCATAAATGATGTCTTAAGATTTTGATACTGGTCTTCAGTCTATTATATTGGATGACATTAGCCAATCCATCAATGATACTTATATCTTATGTATTTTGGCTAATATTATCCATTTCTTTATTATTTTTTAAAAATATTATGATGATGCAAATATTGAAATTAATCTAGAAAAAATAACAAGTTTTTAAATTAAAATTGAAATTTAAAACACGTCAACTAGCCTGCGAAAAGTTTTGGAATTGCGATCGTGTGAACGTTTTGATGACGAGGCAGGCCAGGGAAAATAAATTGAAACTATTTGGAAAAATTTTACGGAGCACGAATGGAGCGCCGCCAGGGAATGAGTGTCATTAATTCTGTAAGACCTTTGTCCATAAAGGGACAGAAATACACTCATCGCTTGCTGAATCAGATTTTTTAAGCATGCTTGCACATTTTCAATACCACATAAAACTTAAATCAGTTTGTGACTGAATGCACTTTAAATGCATTCGTAATTTGTACACTTTATATAGATTATAAAGCACTTTCAAAGTTTTGAAATAGATGTAAGTAAAAAAAAATAATTCGCCTAAGTTTGTTTAGAATCGTGTTTGCTCCGATTTTCAGTTAATACTTAAGTGACTGAATGATTGTAATAATAAATTTATCGTAAAACGATGTACAGGTTATTATATTTGTGTAATATACCATTATAACACATTCTCTGCTAATCGGAATGTTCCCCATACCCAAAGGACTGAATTTTTTTTTCTTATTTTAATATAATTTTCTGATAAAAGTACTCAGTTACACATAACCATCAAATTATAAAATACTCAATAGAGAGCAGAAGCTACGAGTTTGTGCATGTGTACATATTATCAGTCAATATTAAAAATGATAATTATGAAATTGAATTATGTATTTGTATTTATAGACTTTAGCTATTGTTTTAAATAAAGCTTTTTTTTTATAATCGCTATTGAATTAACAGTCACTCACACTAAATATTTATAAAAGATAATTTAAATTGTTTTATAAATTATTCTATTTTTATTAAATTGCTGCTCGTATACATTGCTTTTAAGTAATACGTAGTATGGTTAATGATCATACATATTGGTTTTAAGTGGCGGAAAGTTTGGCTAATGATCGTATATATTGTTTTTAAGTGGTGTAATGTATGGCTAATGATCGTATATATTACTTTTAAGTGGCGGAGAGTATGACTAATTATGTATACATTGCTTTTAAGTAGCGTAAAATATGGCTAATGCTCGTATATATTGCTTTTAAATGGCGGATAGTATGGCTAATATAATGGAAATGATGAGATAATGATTGGTATTTCAAAAGTTGTGAATTCGATTCTCTTTTCAGTAACGCAGCGTCTTGAACTTTTTTTATTATAAAATGACATATTAAGTGCACAAAATGTAGCAAGGGAAAATTTTTGGTGTTAACAGAAAACGAAAATAAGAAAGAATTGTGTTTATACTACGAAAGAATTGTGTATATACATTTCTTTTATGTGAAATTTCTTAAGGGTTAAAACCTATATTTTTAAATAGTTTTACTCCATTTTGAGCAAACATTTGATTGATTATTACTTGCTTTTACAGTAGTTATTACTTGATTTTACAAATTAATACACAATGTAGCAATAATTATGAGTAAATATATTTATAAAATTTTTTTTATCAATAAGTTTTATTATTTTTTTAACATGTATTACAAAATATTAAAAAAAAAATACTTGTGAAACGAATCACACTTGATAGCCTAATTCAAGTCAAATAAGATAACGAAATTAGAACCGTTCCACCCCAATTCTGACTAAATGTATTCTCTGCTGTCAAAACCTGGCACACCCGAATTAACGTGGGTTCCTTTAACAAGGATTTAAAATAGATCTAACTTGGCTTTAATGTATAGTGTATTGTTTTTAATTTACCATTAGAGTATATTTTCATGTTACTCAAATTACTAATTTGATTACGGTTTGCGTTTGATTTCTAATCATTGAGAAATAAGTCTTTAAAATATACTCTCGATCAGAACTTCACACTTATTTCCAACTTATACATTAATATACAGATTGACAAAATGATAAAGTAATAACTGTGTTGCGCAAAATACATATCTTGAAGTCGTTTTTACAATAATTTACAATTTTTAAAAAGGGGAAGAAATTAAAAAAATATTCATTATTTAGATTTATTTCGTAAGAAAATTATTGCAAAATGTTATTTTAGGTAGTAAAAAATGAAAATTAAGTTGTGTAAAAATACGTGTAAAACTTTTTGGACGTTTGGACTGGAGTTTTATTTAAGCTAAAAGCCTCCACACGCCACTATAAGCCTCCACATATGATTGTTTCAATAGTTGTGTTTGTTTATTTATTTCATTAAAATATGACTCGATTTTTGGTACTATTTGTAGTAACAAAACAGTAGTAACAATATTATTATATTATAGAAAGCAAAAAATTAGTGTCGCCAATTTTAAAGAAGCGACGAAAAGATAAAAAGCAAAATATTCTTCAGAAAATATTAATTGAAAAGATAATTGGGAGAAGAAGCAACATGTATACATGTCGATTATAAAATGTTGTGTGCAGGACCAGTCTCTTAAATGTGTAATATTTAAATTGAATTTCAATGTAATCAGTGTATTGTTAATTCATTGCTACTAGATAATCTTCCAGTCAATCGAAATTAGTAACATTAATTACTTGTTTGATAATGAAAAATCTTAGTACAATAAAATAATTTAAAATTTTGACATGATTTATGCTTGAAATTACAATACGATAAACTATATCAATTGTTCAAACTAATAAAGTACGGGAAAATAGACATCACACAAAATATATGAGCGGTCTGGTGAAAAAAAATCAAATCATTTAAAATCATAAAAAACCAGGTACAAAAGCAGTTTAACAATAATGGAAATTACTTTCTTTTTTGGTCATTAAATATATTAAAAATAATATAATTTTATAAACATAATATTCTGTTGGCAAACATTTCATTATTAAAAAGTGGTAAAATTTAAATATGTTTCGATATATTTTAAATACTTTATACAACTTTTATGTTTGTTTACTCGGCAAGTTTCTGTTACTGAAATAGGTTTACTTAATTTTGAAAAATTTAATGTGCTTGAGACTACGCTGTAGAAATGTATACTATAGCAGTCGATCTGATTATGTTGGAAATTAAAGATTAAAAAATTAAACAAAAATGAAAGTTACGACGAATAGTGTTTGTTTACTACCAAAACATTCGCGAAGATATGTGAACAAACCAAAACAACGCAGTTCACATTGGACTTTTTGAAAATATAAGAATATTCAGCCAATTTACACGCAGTTCACATTGGACTTTTTGGAAATATAAGAATATTCGACCAATTCACACGCAGTTCACATTGGACTTTTTGAAATGTAATATAAGAAAGGAAATATTCGGCCTACCGCCGAGAATACCCGAAGTGTGTCAAAAATTATAGACAAGGTGAGACATAAGAAGTTTTTACTTAAAAAATTACTTATAGAAAACGATTTGCTATAATTTTTGTAACTTAATTTCCATTCTTCGTAAGACTAAATATTGAATATACAATATAAACACAAACTGAAAGAAAAAAAAACAAGCCCGAAAGCAAAGTTTTAAATGAGCAAAACGGATCGTGTAAAAAGAGGTTATAAATTTGATTTTTTTCAGGTTAAAACGTTTTTCAAATCGATATTATCTTCGGTGTCAAACTGCACTTATACACTAAATCAACCAACATCGTATTGTATCACATATATGGTTGCACGACTTTGCATCAAGAAAAACAGGTTTTCTCGGAGTTATGGATATTGATAGTGGAATAACATTGAAACCTTTATATAGCACCCATACCAATAGAAAAATTTGAGACAGAGATATATTCCTGATTCGATGGGTGGTCACTTAATCTATCGCTGGAAATAATGCATTCTGGCTTTTTTTGTCATTTGCTATAAGATCTCAATTAAAATACGTAATTTTTAGATGAATTCTTGTGGTTACTACTCTATAAATAGTTATATTTCATTATATAGAAATTCATGTAACGAAAATGGTTAACAATTAAAAATAACACAGTGTTCAAAGTTCCAATGTTTGAGAAACATATGTCACAACATTGTGTTATGCACGAAGAAGGAGTTAAACGGAAAGTCCTAAATGTATGAATAGTAGTAGTATGTAGCTTCCTTTTTCTTTGATATTTACCTTATTATTTGAAAAGAGAATACCGCTCACGGAAGTATTAACTACTATTAAATCCATAGTACCGCTAGACACAGAGCGGTAAATCGAAATGTATTGCGGCAGACGGCATTTTGCCAAAGCACATGATTATGTTTTGTATATAGATTTGTTGAACGGTTTTTAAGAAGTTGATTAAAGACAGTACTTGTAAAACCTCTGTAGGTAACCATAACAAACATATATTTTTAAATACTCTCAACGTGTTAGCATTTGTGTGTTATATTAGCAAAATAAAAATAAATGTTTGATTGTCTGTTTAACTCAAAGATTATTCATAAAATAAGATAATTAATAACAATTTTAAAGGCTGTACTGAGTTACTTTTAACCATTTTAACGTTTTACAATAATATTTTAATTTAACTGTGAAAGTAAATTTTCCATTTTTCAAGGAATGAGATGCGGTTTTTTTGGAATATTCCAAAGAAATTCGTAGTTTTTGTGTAATAGTTAGTCTAAATGTAATCGGTGTGAAAATAAAATATAAAGATTGGCCGAGTAAACGACTTTTCTTTTTCTGTGCTTCATAAAATTAATATTTTAATAGCAAATTTCCTCTTTAGAAATATCATTCCTTAACTTAATTAACTCTACTTTTAGTAACGGTACAAATTTAAATCAGAGATTTTCGTAAAAATTTTATTAATTATTTAAGTAAAAATTTATACCTATTGAACACGTGTAGTGCTATTTAAATATTATCTTCCATTCTCTTGAAAAATCGAATATTTTTTACTTAGCGCTAAAACCAATCCGTAATTTTTTCTTAAAAGAATTTGCTTTCGAAAATAAAAGTCGTTTTGAAATTTATTCACGTCTTCTCCTCTGAAAAATCATGTAAATGTAAACAAAGCTTCAAAGAATGAAAATAACTTTTGGTTTCCCGGTATCCTTGAAGTGTTTCTGCAACCTGGTTTTCCATCTACAACAACGAATGTTTGGATGCTACAACAGTTTCTGTAAATATAATTTATTGCCATTCTGTCCAGTTCGAGCCCTTTTGACCACTTAATTCTTTTTAGGATTTTTCTTCCAAGCGGAACCCTCATAGTTTCGTTATGTCTGTCCATCCGTTCATCCCTCTATATACCTCGACTCAATTATTATATAAATTTTGCACCTATCACGTGAAATTTGATATGGAGACAGATATTGATAAATAAAAAATGAAATAGATTAGAAAACGTTTACTTATATGGTAGCTCTATTAAAATATTCTTTGGAACTAAGGTATTACAAGCTTTTATTTAATTTCACCTGTTAAATTTGGGTCAATTCTTGCTAATTCTTCCCAACAGATTGAGTTAAAATTCTGCACACACGTTTGGTTTTGGTGAAAATACACGATTAGCTATATACAATATAACGGACGTAAAAATATGGTGATTTATTATTTTTGTAACCACACCCTTGATATTGACATCTGATGAAAGTGTCTAGCAGATTACGATGAGTTAAGTGGTGTCAGTCTTAATTCAATATGGCGGATTTGTATCATTTATTACCTGAAATATTTCGGGACAAATGAAGGGATTCATCACTTATGAAAGCCTAAGGACTTTTGTAGCGGAGAATTACATGCGTGTCCCGCGGCGGAAATGAAATAGAGTTCTCTTTTATTAACGAGATATCAATTGTGCCGTACAAATTGGCGTGAATGATTGATTTGCGCCTCAAATAATTGGAAAGTAATCAACAATTTTTTTAGTGGGATCAATGTCTGTGTTTTGAGAAATTGCTGCAATTGTCATTAGTATGGAGGGACCAAGTTTTGATCAGCCAGAAAGACTAGTACCAGCAAGGCATTTATGACATTTATTCTCTTTAGTTAAATTAATAGAGAATAAGAGAAAAGAGGATAGTATGGCGTTTATGTACGTCTTGAATGCTTTGTAAATTGGGGAGCTTTGTTGTGGGCTTTTTTTATTTTTGCGGAAAAGTAAATAAAGACTTTACGAATCGTTTTGCGGTTGAGAAGGATTTGCAAATTTATCCTATAAGCAAATAAGTACAAGACTATCATCAAATTGTCCTTGAAAAGTTTCAATACTATGAATAACATTATACCTAAAGATATAAACAAACAGGAGGACTATCTAAGGAAGTAAACATATTCGAAGTTGCCAGGATCATGTTACGGTCTAATATCGATATATTAAAAGTTTTAGCGAATGGTGCTATTGGTTACAATACGAATTTCATCTGGACTTGCTTTAAGCGAACACAAATCTATGATACAGACCTAACTTCAGTCGAAATAGATTTGTGTAACGACTGAATACATAATGTTAAACCTAAAACTATAGAGCTTTCAGCTAAACACAGTTACGGCGTGGTCGAATGGAAAATGTTGCCCATAGTATTATGCTAGGCATCATTGCTGATTATACCGTGGTTTACTTAGGAATTAAATTGTTTGTTGCTCGACAAGTATATGTTGCCTTAAGAATAGTAAAATCTACAGATGGCCTCCTAATTCAAGAGCTAGATAGTTGAAAACTCATGGGAAAAATCTTATATTAATGACGCATTATCGGAACAGCGTAAATTGAGACATACTCACTGAGAAGCCCAAAATAAAATAATAATAACAAAATAAAAAAATTGTTGTTTCAGTCATGTACTAAAACGAATAAAATTAGTTAAAGTTTTATTAATATAATGCAAATGCTAGTATGATTACTTATATATATATATATATATATTTATATATATATATATATATATTTATATATATATATATATATATATATATATATATATATTATATATATATATATATATATATATATATATATATATATATATATATATATATATATATATATATATATATATATATGTATATATATATGTTCGATTAGTCGTTTCAAAAATCTTGTCGCGTGAATTGTAAAGAAAGCACATACTTCGGCAAGTACTTAACAAACAATCACTGTCCAGTGAAATTAATTGGTATCTTTTATGAATAGGGTTTTTATTAACATTTCAGGCGCGACAAGACAACGATCACGTGATTTTTGGAAATATATGATTGAACGTATATTTTCAGTACGCTCTAATACATATCGGTAGCTGTGAATGAATTTCTAGTATTTTCAATAGTATTTGAGTAATTTTACCTTAACTGTAAACTAGAGTTTTTCTTATTTTCGAACTACGGTTTCTAATCGGTACAATCCAAAGGATGTCAAAGATCTAAAATAATTTCAAAAATATTATTAGGAAGCAGAAATAATAACATCGCAGAAAGCACCGTCTATTATACCTATTATACCATTATAGCAAGATTCGTTTCAATTACAGGTAAAATTTAAGGTCTCTAACGCTTTATAAAATGTTCCTATTTATTTTCTCATAGAAATGATTAAATAAAACCAGGTCACTTGCTGCAAAAGAAGCACTCAAACATTTCGACTAGTGAATCAGGCACACGATCTTAATTATATCATATAGCATACATTATACATACCTATAACATAAGTGATATTACGTCTAATGTAGCATTAATTTGTCTATCTTCTCCCTCACGTACGTGCCGAGAGAGAAAAAGAGACGGGTCAAGTGGCACTCATACCAAAAATCCCTAATAATAGAATTATTTTGCAAATTCGTTTATGTTCGGAAACGACATTTTACCGCAAAAGTTCCAACTAAGTACTCGTATTTCTATTATTTCAATGTGCTCAGTCGCTCTAATATCGTTAATATTCTCTTTATAAAAATGTGTCTGATAAACATTCATAATGTCCTGAATTCTGCCATCGAAGTAAAAACCAAAATAATTCAGTGCACACATAAATCATACGTATTCAACTTTACAAATAAACAATGAATCAACGTATCGCAATCTTAATAGCTAACGTCCCATTTAGCGTATTAGTGCCTCATAAATATGTATATATATATATATATATATATATATATATATATATATATATATATATATATACACTAATAATATCAGCTTGTTGTAGTCTATTAGTAAAGTACATTATAGGATTATGGTATACTTAAAATAACAAATTAATACATTTAACTTATTTTAGTTTTCATAATTACTAAATGTAATCATGTCAAATTCCAACTTTTTACAATGAAAGTTTTGTTACAAATAAACCTAAGAACGAACAGGCATAAATGGTTCCATACATGTACGTTTTTCTATTTTTAATAAAGAACAGTAAAAAATTACAAATCTATCAGCTGGACTATATGCACACAACTGGACTTAAAATTGTTCAACTCAGTTTTCAGTACAAAATTCATATCGCCCAAACCGGTGTCTAAAGTATTATTAACCATAAGTACTATTTTCGTTTTCAAATATTAATCTGGCCCCATTCATTGCAAATTCACTATACTATATTTTATTTCTAAATCTTATGTATACTGAAAGTAAAATAACGTAATAAATATTCAATAAACACTACTTACTGCTCGTGACACCACAGCCAAGAACTGGTCGGAAACGGAAGTTCGGAACGGAGTTGGAGTCTACGTGTTAATTGCGTTTTCTGATTCTTTTTCGGCTGTTTTATTTTTCGAGTATTTTGTGCAAATATTTCACACCTTGCTCCAGATATTTACTTGAGTTTATGGTTTAATAAAAGTTTTGAGTTTACCGTATCAGCAAATAGACGCAAAATATGTTTTATTGTGTTTTTCAAAGACTGCACTTTTTTTGTGTATTAACGATTATACATAATTAATATAGAAGACTATGTCAGGGTTAGCCTCATATTTCACGTGCCTATTTCAAGTAAGTAGTAACATCTTCCATATTAGTAATATTTCTTGATTAGTGAAAATAGCTATAAAACTTTCAATATATAATGTTTGCCCTAATACTATTAATATACTAATATCTGGTACCTAACGTAAGTTTTATTAACTGCTAGTTAAATTCTCTTTTCATACGTTGAGCATAAATTGAAGTTCAAATATTCAGTCTACATTAATCATTGTTTTAAAAATATTATGAGGTAGGAAATCAAAGACATAAAAAAAAGAATACTCAATATTACTTTTTGGAGTCTATAGCTTCCACTTTGTTTATATTCTCTAGTGAAATAGGAGGATAAGTTGCAGCATTATGCAGATAAATATTCAATATTGTATTGTACTTTAAGTAAATCAGCCTAATATTACTTCGGTCCTGATTTTTACGTTTTATGATGGGAATCACCGACTTATAAGTTTCAACTCACGATTAATATTTCACGGTCACATTGTTCGCGTATCTCACTGGTCTTCTGTATGCTCAAATTTATATTTGCCCATTTTATAAATGATCTTTATTTTGCAATAACTTAACTTTAAACGAAATACTTAGTAAAAAAAGATATAAACGAATTTTGAAACTTGTTTGGAGGTACTATTATTGATTACAATAGCCTTTTATTTCACTACCTTTATCCTTAGAGTTCTTTCTTATTTTTAGGCGGTCACGTGGAAATATTTTAGATCTTGTTTATTTACTAGTTACAGTTTAGTAAATATTTTAAGTTTCCCTATTATTAAATAGACGGAAAAGATCGGCAAAATTAACGTATTTTTCTAATTATTATAAATTTTTATACTTTTAACTAAAACAATTAACACAAAACAAAAAAAAATCAGTTAAGGACCTATTTGAGCTGTACTGATAATTATACCATAAATTAATGTTATTTTTTTTGAGCCAAAGAAATTTGTTTTGACGTCTGTAACTCTTAAAGTATCAGTGTTTTCCAATAAAGAGATTGTTAAATGAGAGGCTATTTACCATAATCACAGAAAAACCATAAACGTTTAAAAAACATAAACGTTTAAAATAAATAACACAATACAATCTGATAATTAAAATTTATACGTGACTCGGAAATGAATATCATCAGAGCATATTTTCAGCAAAATTAATTTTTGAAATTTCATTACACGATATATTTAATGTATTTCTGAGACATTGTATGAGCAGTTGCTTTGTTATTTATGCCCGAAAATAATAAAATAATTAAAAAATAAAAAAACCTTTTAATTTCTCGCAAATAGCTATGTTTACAAAATCGATTTTTTACAGAAATGTGGATATTATGTTCATAGTAACTTAATTAATATGTATAATGTAATTTAAGTATTCGCTATTATATAATAATCCCTCCACAGGTAAAGGTCTCCTGCAAAGATAACAAATCGTCTCGAGATTGGGCTATACTAATCCAGTTGGAACCTGATTTCTTCTAATATCTTCGTCCCATCTAGTATGAGGTTTTCCACTTTTCCTTTTCCCTTGAAGGACCTTCCATGTTGTTACTTTTTTCGTCCATCTCTGGTCTTGAATGCGTGCTACATGTCCAGCCCATTTCCATTTTGCTATGCAAGCTTGTATTAGTGCGTCAATTGCTTTGGTAGTTTGTCTAATTTTAGAGCGTCTAATTTGTTGTAATTTTCTTATCTGTAGCATACTGCGCTCTATTCCTCTCTAGCATGTGATTATCCTACTTTTTATATGGTTGTTGAATTTCCATTTTTGACACCCATATGTTAGCCAAGGTAGTAGACTGGAGTTTAAAACTTTAGTTTTGAGCTTAATAGGTAGGTTGCTGTTGAATATGTCCTTTAAACTCCAGTACTTGCTGCAAGAAAATAATTGCCCGAAAATAATATGAATTAATAATTAAAGTTTATATAAAAATGGTTTACTTAATTTGCTTCACTATATCTTTCGAATCAAGATGATGGCATTGGTTATTATTTCTTATCAATTTAATTTAAATAGACATCAACAATAATTAAAACGAGGTACTTCATACGACAGATCTATTCGTCTACAAAAATATTTTAAATTTACAAAATATTTAGTCATTATCCACATCTGTCATCAATTAAAACGAAGGTTATAAACGAAAGCAATAACTCTGACAAACTCAACGCAATACAACATTTTCAACTCAACTGGAGAGACTCAAAGAAAAATGAGACACTCAAGAAACGAGAATTGAGCGAACGGAAGTGATAAGTGGCGAGGTTATCGTCTCCCAATTCATCGTACACTTCCTCTTTTTAATTCCCAACTCGCATACATCTTGCGGTGAACCGAGGACAAATGGCCCGACTGCGAAATTCATTTAGTTAACTTACTACAGTTGGAACTAAACCGCAAAATTAATATTATGAGCAGTTATTATGAGTGCCTTGTGTGTTAAGTACTAAACTTTGCGTGAATTATTACTCTCATTAGTAAAATAATTGTACTAAATGTTGAGACGCGGCTCATGAATACCAATGACATAGACTAGGTCGCGAGATTGAGTGAAGTTGAAGTTCGTCTACCTAATCACGATGTTTTATAATAATTTGCGGTTAAACAGGTTAAGTTATATTGCGATTGTTATAATTTAATTAGGCGTTTAATTTGAAGGTTATTATATTACTAGAAGAGATCATAATAATAGTTTTGGAATTAATAGATATGGGTATAGAGAGCCTCAGTTCGTAAGTTTTAGCTTATAATTACTGATTTACAGTATCTCACTAATGACATTTATTGTTTATAATTTATGACAAAGTACATAATCATTTAGGATAAATTTTCATATCACTATGCCAATCGTTAAATCTCTAGGTTCCAGTAGTTTGTTTAGCTGTTTTATTTAATGAAGATAATATTTATATATTTTCCAACTATTTTCGGTTAAAAAAAAGTCTTCAAAGGCTCTGCCTTATAATTCAGAGAGCTCAACACAGCTTCTGCAAAATTTATGCAAAAGGAAATTGTGCTGCCCTCATATATACTTTTACGTTCTCTTTACTTCACTTTTTTATTATAACTGGCATTACGATTACCATTATTTCAAAAAATCTTTGATACGGTCCTTGATGAAGTATTAGGCTAGACTAGACTATGAATACTTTCTATGGATTTAATTTAGTTCAATGTCAGCTTTGTCTAATGCACGTCAGATCTTCAAAAATTATCTGAGGTGATAGTCTTTTTAAAATGGTCTTTAATAAAATCATAAATTAAAATCTTTGCTAATTGCCCACACGAAAATGTTGTAATAAAACGAAACCTAAGTCGTGATAAAAAATTTTAATAAAGTAGAAATAATACTACATCACGTAGTTTCATTTAATTGTGAGTAATGAGTTTCTACAAAATTAACGCCAAATATATTCAATGTTTTCTTAAAATTCTATTTTATCTTTAACATAAAGTATTTATGACTTAGAGATAAAACGTAGATGCTCATTATCTTAAACAAATTTTACATTAATACTAAATATCTAGAAAATATATCAATATTCTTATCATTTCATTAATCTCTTGAGCTGAGTTTTTTTTCAATACTCCATACATATATTCTTCTTTAAGCTTAATATGTGAGTACTTTATCTACTATAAATTTATCAACATCGAATTTTATGGTACCGTACAGTACTCTTATACCTATCGCAAAAATCTTGTATATTTGAGGGATAAATGTTTAGAAAGAGCTTGGATAGGAAGCCCTATAAGAAAGAATGTGCGTGACCCTATAAGAAAAAGCGTGTCCACCCTTAGAGTGTGGAACTTGACGAAAAAGAGAACGAATTACATTTGTAATCTTTAAAGGGAAAAGATATTCGCCCTTTTGACGCTGATTTGCAAATAATACTTAACAATATATACAAAAACCTAAACGATATAAAATACTTAATATCATTCTAAGAGATATGTGCATACGGCAGCTAAATGGATTCACCCTTTTAAAATAAAACGAAATCGTAAGGGAAGGAAAAATGTATTTCGTTACAAATTAATAGCAAAAAATTTGCCTGCTGGTAAATTCGACTGTAGCAACTATTTTTAGGGAGTACGAACACTTGAGATTTATCTAATTATTGCCCTATATGTACTAAATACACAAGGGTAAAGGAACGTTTGCACCTAATACAGGTATCATTTTTGAACAGTCCCGTATTCGAAGCCTATCCCCATATCATCTTTGGGCCTTAAAATAAGCAGTGAGTTCTATAGCCCATATGGTCTTTGGGTCTTAAAATAAGCAGTAAGCTTGATTTTACGAGATTATTCAGGATTATCATTTCGTTTCCATTATTCAGGATTATCGCATCGTTTTCTAATAACTGAATGCGTGGAAGACATAGATATTCGATTTGTATAGATTAAAAAATCTATGTCTTCCACGCATTCAGTTATTAGAAAACGATGCTTTATATTCACTTAAGGATATTAAATGAATAAAGTCAAGTATATTCCGTAACACAACAGTATTTTCAACCTGACTTTCATTATATTGTAGTTCAATGGGAAAAACTCAAAAACATTTCTGATGAGTTGGTGACGAAATTTCATTAAATTTTTGTAATCATCCCAGTTCCGTTATTTTTATTGAAACTTATAGCTTTATATTTGTAATATTTATCTAAGTGTAAGTAAATAAAGTTATATAAATGACGCAGAGAGGTGCAGTTTTAGTAAAAAATATATTCTTCGACACTCCGTCTTATCTAGTCCCGCTGAAGAAGGACGTAAAGGTACAAGAAAATCGATTTGTTTAAAAGTAAATGAATAAGAACTTACATAGTATATTCTAATTCAGTACTCACTTGCATGTGTACGATTTCGTGCCTAAAGTTAAACTAGACTTCATACTCAAAAGCTAATTTCAAAAGCTCTGTTTGGAGGTCATGGAAATGTTATTGGAAAGCAAAAACTATCGCTCCAAGTTACTCAAGCTATGTCTATTATTTAAATATTGATAAATAATCGATAAGTTTTAACGTTTCCATTTGTACAATGCACTTTTAACACTGGCGCCATTTAGTATATCTACACATAACAAGTGTACTTTGAATGATACGTAACTTTCAAATCTCCTTATATGTCGCTCTTAATTATTTGCAGATAAAATTTAGTCAATGAAATCAGCTGTCGTTTAGTTGTAGCAAAAATTAGTCAGAGGGACAATTTAGAAGTTACGGGCCGTTAAAATGTTTGAAAAAAAGGTTTTTCCAATTTTTTTAAGAAATTATTAAATATAATAAAAATATCGACACACATACGTGCTGTAAAAAATAAAAATGATAAGTATTTATAGCTCTGTTTAAAATGAATAATTTTACAATATACGTAATGAGAGAAAGAGCATCAAATATTGTAAAAAAATAGTTTTTGTGAACTAGCTTATTAACTTTAATCGTTATTAACATTATTACCTTGTTTTGAGGAAAACCTGTATGATTAACATTTTATGGAGTATATTATGCCATTTTGTTTCATTGTAGCATCACTAATTCATCATAAATTAACAATTTTTGCAAAGGCTGATTTAACATGTCATGATAACTCTCTCATTTAGCATGATAACTCTCAGACCATAAAAACTAAATTAGTTAATAATATTGTGAAGAAAATTGACTCAGAATAATCATATTAATCTAAAATATATAGACTATAAATAAATGATCTGAATTTTTTTTATTCAAAATTTAGAAAATTCGTGACGAAGCCACGATTTAGGATTGGCTATTTCTTTTTTCTTTTGGAAAAAAATATCACCAAGGAGAATATAATTAGTGAAACTTTATCGATTTTCATTTTGTGTTATTTATTACACAATACAAAATCCGCTAACTAATATCTTTGATTCATAATATTATTGATTAATGGTCTAAAATTATTGCTATAAATTTTTAATTTTTGACCTTCTTATAAACTTTTTATAAACTTTTATCCGTATTAATAGTCCGATTGAGACTCAGACATATTATTAATTACGTTTCCAAATCCAGGCCCAGAATAATACAACCCATACATACTATATATATATATATATATATATATATATATATATATATATATATACACATTCAAGTTTTTAGATAAATAAATAATTAAGTTAAAATATTCCGAATTTAATACGTAGTTAAAATATTAACATGTAAAAAGATTTAGCCGGGTTGTAATAATTACTACGGTGCTCGTTTCTAGCCAACGTCTTATATGCTTTTAGTTTCAGTCACACCAATTTGTACACATACACACACACACGAACGATAAAAAATGTTACGAAGAACTGAACATTCTGCCAAAACTATAGAAAAAAATCATTAATAGTTAAATTCATGATAGATGGACATATGGATGAAGAGATATCGGTGGTCCAATAGAAGTTCAGTTTTTTTCTATTTTAAATATGGAATGCAAGAAAACTTTCTTAACAATAAACTTAGTATAAATGAACAGAGTCAAACAGAATATCGTGTTGCATAGTACCCAGTACAAAATTGATACCGCTCAAGTCACCTCCTCAACTTGTATTGACCATAAATACTTGTTTACAAATTTCAATAAATATCAAGTCTCACTCGCTGCAAATTCACTAACCCATACTTTATGTATTTTCCTTATTTGTTTCCACAAAAAAATATGTAATAATACCAATAAATACAATAAAATTCTCGAGATGTTACAGCTAAGAACTATTTGGAAATGAAAACGTTATTTTTTTTAGTACTTTTGTTTTACTGTGTTTTTTTCACATTTCAGCTTTGTTTTGTATTCATATATGACATAATCTCATGGCTCCAATTATTTCACACGTTTATATAAAGGTATTAGTATTACCTCGTTTACATAACAATAACATTTCTTGAAATTATACTCCTTTAGACGCGTTATGAAAAAATGGCGAGAGTGAAATTTTAAAAATACAGGATGAAGTTAGCAATTATACATCACAAAAACAATATCATGTAGTTGCCTACTAAATATTTGTTTCTTATCGACTTACTTGCATTGATCTAAATAACAAGATGAAGCCAAAGCAACATAAACCAAATCAAAATTGACAACAACAATTAATGTGCGCCATCTATTGCAATTAAACGAAACTACTTCGTCAGTCACATGGCCGATTGTTTGCGACCGTAGATGTAATGTTGTTGTGGCGTTATCATATTTTGTTATTTATTAACTAAATTAAAAAAAAATTATTTTCAATTTGTTCGCATGTAGAATGGTATGACAATTCTTATATAGCTTGGAATTTAAATAAACTAATAAAAACAATTATTTTTATATAACAAAATGCAATTATAAAATTGAGATAAAACGGCATTATAATACATGGATATGTCAGGAATGATTCAAAATTAAGGTGGCTTAATTATGTCCATTTCATGCCCTCCCAATCAGTTTTATTTTATTTTTATTTATTCCCTGTATCGGGAGATTGCATACTTGTAGTTGCCGGCGTTGGTAAGACGATTATGCAAACACAGATATATACTTCATCAGTGATGAAAAGGTTATGATTTTAAAAAATTAAAACTTATCTTAAAGAAATTATAATGTTATAATACCTCCTCTCCCTCTACATACAAGTACATATCTACGGCATGTTTTCGATAATAATTTACCATATCCTCGTATTTCATATTATTTTAATTTGAATTATTTGTTTATTACTTTAATGCAAAATTGCTAATGTGCAAAATATATAGAAAGATACCAACTCATTCAGGATTACATTGAAGTTCTTACTGAACACATAAAAGAACGCGAATTTTCGACAACTCTGTCACAATACAATTCATGGATTATACCGAATATTAATAAATCATCCTCAATTACGTTATGGTTTCCTGTTTTATTTGCCCTTACAAAAAACATACCTTTCTTATTGCTTTTCCCTGTTTTAAAATTTAACCAGACATTTCACACTATCAATTTAAATTGGTTTAGAAAGCAATAAGGCAATGTCGAGTTGTTTGCCAATATTTCAAACTAACTGTGGCTACGACTTCGTTAGCTTCAAATTCTAAATAAGAAAAGTTATTAGAATTTTTTTCCCTCTCATATGTTGCTCTTTAGTATAAACTATCACCCTACCAAATTTCATCAAAATCCGTTCAGTGAGTAGACTCAATAAATAACAAAAAAATGTATATGAAACGATTATTAACCGAAAGTAACATATTTTTTAAAGTTATCGAACTGTAATTTAGAAATATGTTTACTACATAATCTGGCATTTTTTTATTGTTTTTAGGATAAACAAACTCACGAGAATGGAAATGTCAACTGAAACAAAATGTAGCTAATACCGCCATTTAGCACCGTTTCTAGAGGGATATTCCTCAGCTACTATGGGCTTGTCCTTACGAAGTAATATAAGTCTATGCTTACTTGTCCAAAGTACTAGGGCGCATATGAGTATGAAAGAGTTTATTTGATAATAGTGTCGTCAAGCTATTATTTGATAATCAAAAATTATACTGTGACCGCATTTGTTCGAAGTATCGCAGCTACCACGCGATCATGAGTTGGCAAAAAATGCGTATTTCTTTCATAAAGTGAATGTAGTACATACGTCATAATTTATTCATCTGCTGGCATTCCATAAGGCAAATCTGCCAGACCTTTCGAATTGGGTTTATTTATTTGCATTATAAATTATTACATATTTAAAATTAATAAAGTGAAATAAATTTTCAGCACATTAATTTATTTTCATTATTAATTAAAATTTATTTAGTTAGCAATTCAACCCTCGAATTTAATAAGGCGACATATCATTGATGTCCACCATATCATTTTTCTGCTGGCTTTCTTTTATAAGTCAGTCTTTATCTTTGATTATATGGCATTCGTATAAGTCAGATTGTTTCCAAATTATGGCGCTTAAAGTATATTATTCTCTTTTTTAGTAATTGAAATTTAATAGTAGCCTATATATTACAAAAATATTTATTAAAAAAAATGTAATTTAATTCTGAAGTTAGTTTTAAATTTAATGTAATTAATTTGAAATTTAATTTGAGTGTTCAGCGGTCCAGGTTTTAAATTTTACGCTGGTTTTACGACGCCAAAAATATATAATTTAAACGCGCGTATATGATATTTTTCATTTGTACTCGTAAATAATTTGTTATGAAAAAAATAACTGTATAATTTTGCAATAAACTTAATAATTATTTATTGTGGTATTTATACTGTTTTCTAAATTTGAATTCCGTATAATATTTTTTTTAATAAAATGTTAATATTTGAAAAAGTAGTTCTAAATGTAATATAAAGCAAGTTCAAAATAACATTCTCTCTTTTAATATAAGACAAATAAAATAAAAACCAATTAATAGTAAAAAGACTAAAAAAACAGTTTTATTAAATATTGCATTAAAAAGCAAAAAAATAATTGTCGAACATTTTTTTTGTCTACTTTCTAAGGGCTTTACTGTTTCCATCATTAAGCCATGTTTGTTATTGAGTAAAATATTTGAGTGTAATAGCGTAGGTCGCTTTTTCTCAAGAAAAAAAGTTATTTTGCTTCTCAAATTAATATTATGTGAATTAAAATGGTTCAAATTTTACTCAGCTTTCGACATAAATGTACCTAACATTTTTATACTCGCATATTATACTTAAAAATAAACATGGTTACAGTAGATTCTTCACAGAGTAGACAGAGAAATGGATTCGATTTTGATATCAGAATCCCAAAAAAATTTTAGTTTATTTCAATTAATGTGTATGTGGGTACAAATTGATAAAGTAGTTCATTATTTGTTCTTAGTTTAATTTAAACAAACAGCAAAAAATAAAACAAGGTACTTCCCAAATTAGGACTATTCTTTAAAAAAAATTACTCTACCAAATATTGTCATCGCATCATCAAGTATAAAGTAAATTGAACGGTACTTATAACGAAAAGAGAAAACTGACAAACTCCTCCTAATGCTAAGCGTTTAACTCAACTTCAAAGACTCGAAGAAAAATGATACACTCAAGATAGGAAAATTAGGAAAGGAGATAGTAAGCAGCAAGATTTCCTCTTCCAATTCGTTGTACATTTCCGCTTTTTTATTCTCAATTCGAAATGGCCCAACTGCGAAATTCATTTAGTTAACCTACTACAGTCGGAACTAAACCACTGAATTAATATTGCGAACAGGTGTTAGGAGTATCTTGTATGTTAAGTACCAAACTCTGCGTGAATTATCACTCTCATAAGTAAAATAATAGTACTCAATGTCGAGATGCGGCTCATGAATATCAATGGCGTAGACTGGGTCGCGGGATTGAACGAACTCGACGATCGTCTACCTAATTAGGATGTCTTAAAATAACTTGCGATTAAACAGGTTAAGTTATATTGCCATTGGGATTATTTGATTAAGCATTTAATCTGAAAATGTTTATTGATATATTACCAGAAGAGATCATAAATAAGAGTTTTGAAATTAACAGGTAAGCTGTCCTAGGTTCGTATATAAGAAATACATATTCTTACTTGGGTTTCTGAATTTTTAAAAAGTGTGTTCTCTTCCTTTAAATTTTCAAGTAATATGTCTAAAATTCTAAAAAAAATAAGGTAGTAGAACTTTAAATAAACTTTCAACGAACATTGCTTGAAATCATTTTAAGACATGGGATGTTTTTGGTGTAATTTTTGAGACATGGGATATTTTCGGTGTAATTTTTAAGACTTGGGAAATTTTCGATACCGACCGCAGCAATAGCTGTAACTGTCAAACTATATCTAAAAAAGTCAAAATATACCTTATTGCATAAGAAATAAGTTTAATATTATCTGGTGCCGCAGAAACATTCGTGCGTGAGTCCGATTCTCCCTAAGCCGATTTTTATCAGTGCTCCCTATGAACATATACTGTTGTGGCGAAAATGTACGAGGAGGTCTGACACCAAGTGAGATATGGGACCATAGCCAGAAGAAAGAGGAAGAAGAAGAAGCTCCCTACGAACATTCTTCCTTGTATTAAGTAAATAAATATTTTAATGTACATACATTGTTTGCTTTGTTATATCGCGACTTTATCTACAACTCGGCACCATACAGTAACCTCATCCACATGTAGCAAGTCATGCTTAGAAAGATGTTATATATTTAACTATTTAAAAAAAATATCTGACGAAAAAGCACTTGATAATGATGGAAAGTAATTCAATTTGAGACTTTCATTCAAGGACAATATTCGCCCTTTTGACACTGAGCTACAAATAATACATCACAATTCCTATTAAAACCAAAACAATATGAAAAGATTCAAGTCATTTTAAAAGATATGTCTATACCGTAGCTAAGTGCATTCTAAGAGAAAGAAAAATATGTTTCGATTTAAATTAATAGCATGAAAAGTACGGGGTTAGCCTCGTAAATTTTAATGTAGCGGCTCGAGTGTACGCAGTACGAACATTTTCAATTCACATAATTATCGCGGTATATGTGCGTGATATACGAGTGCGGAGAAAGTTTAATGGGCGATTTGTATGGATATAATTTGTTGAGATGTACTTTAACATTGTTATCTATCTGCTCACTTTAATGTTTTTCTTATTAGATATTTGGGGTGAAGATATATATATATATATATATATATATATATATATATATATATATACGTATATATAATGAAAAACACACTTTCTTCATTACTACAGATGACATTAATTTCGATATAGTATATTGATCTTACAAATTGAAAAGAATTCGGAACTTATGCCATAGAGCGAAGAATACAGCATAATTTTAGTTTGAACTACAGCTACGGAATACTATGACATTTAAGTATGTGACACTCCTCTCCTTAATGTTCAGTATTTCAGAAAATATTATACACAACTTCGTAACCAACTCGTGGTTATGATGTGGTTAAACGTTTCTATGACTTCCACTACGGTACCATTTCAGTATTTCTATTACGGTACCAATTTTTAATGTTCCTGATTAGGAGACAAAACCTGTTTGTTCCCAAAAATTGGTTTAAGGAATTTTGTACAAGTTGTATTAAAATACAAAATCTTATAAAGCATTACATTTAATAAAACTTTTATTAATGCCCAATTTTGTGGTAACAATTATCGAGATAAAAGCATCAAAAGTTGTAATAAATGGTTGTTGCAAACGGGTAGTTCCTATTAAATATTTTTTGCTTTCTAATTAAGTTTATTCCCAAAAATATTTAATCTTGATTTCAAAGAGAATTAAAAAGCATGTCGGGTATTAAAATGAAGCTTTCAATTTATTTGCAATAGCGGCAGGTCTAGCATGACTTATCAGACCGACGAAATTGAATTAATTAATAATATTATTAAAAATAATACTCTGAATAATCTTGCAAAATAATTAAATTTCACTAAACTGCTATATTTGGATTTTAAATAAACGATAAATTTGTGAGTTCTTCTATTTAAAATTTTCAATAAATATTTCATAAAACATTTTGAATACGTAGTGAAAACTCTATTTTCTAAAAAGAAATATATTATGCCGTTTTGAGCAAATGTTACGTATCATTCATACTGTCGTATATGATACCACAAAATAAAATATCCTATTTAAAATTACGTGTAATTTGATTTCAAGAATTTGCTCATGAATGTGTAAAGGAGGGGGAATTATTTCTACCTGGCATATGTTATTGTTAAAAAAGTTTTCTGAATATGGTGCAAATATACAGGCACAAATAAATCATGGACCAACCCAAAAAAAGGAGGAAGGTCAAGCTATGACGGGGTTACTAACAAAATTTTACCTGTGTGTTTTGAATGAAAATCTCTTAATTTTTGTGATATTGACACTTTTTTAAAATATGTGAAAATTACTATTCTGGGTCGATCTATTAATTGCCACGTCTACAAATTAAGTCTGATTGCTAATTTTTCTGTAGTTAAGTATGGTTGAGTAATAACCCTATGAAATTAATTGAAACATTTTACAACTAATACAGTTCTCTCAAAAAAAAATGAAAATTGGTCACAAAAATTTGACTTCTAGTCCTGAAAAAGAACTGTAATACTCAGAACTGGTAAGCTATTTTGAAAACTGTCACATGTAATGCAAAAATTGTAGTAATAAATACTGCCTTCATCATCATATTCGCAGGCACCCACTATGAGGTAATTACCCTATGTTTGAATTTTCACGTAAATTAATTTTTCTTCATCTTAACCATTGGACACTCCTGAAAAGTATTAAAAGTAACTTTATGTTAAAAAGAATTAAGATATCCTTCAAAAAGTTTTTATTTTCCGTTATAAGAAATATTGAAACTGCCTCCAATTGGCTCTAATATACCTGCGACATAAAAGCAGTAAAAGTAATTTATGATTAGAAACAATTTTAATTATGGTTAAAAATAATCGAAGACTTAGTAAAAGAAGTCCCTTTTTACCATATTTTTTAAATGACCCCACGTCAAGAGCAAATGAGCGAGTGAGAGGGAAATACATATGTGTTATTCATTTATGTGTAGTTTAAAAATATGTATAAAATAAAAGGCGTTACGAATTAAAATTTTCTTTACAAAACGGGGTCTTTTTCTTCACGAAAAAACAATATGAGAAATCGTCAAAGCTTTAATTTTTAAATATATATTGATACCAAAACCATCTTGATAATAGAGACACCAATATTGCAAATATCATATTATATATATGTATATATATATATATATATATATATATATATATATACATATAAATATGTAATCATATTTATTTGATGATATTGAGATTATAAGTTAAACCATAGTAATTTGGAAGTTATGAGAAACACAAACATAAGTTTTTTTCTGTAAACACGATTCTATACGGCCCTCTTATATATATATATATATATATATATATATATATATATATATATATATATATACATGCATTCCTACATATACACATTAATTACATAAATTTTTCAGGTTTTTATTGCATATACTCTACAACTCATACGCACTCAATGTCCATGTATTATTCTGCTTATTCTAATGTTCAATGTGTTAAAGAAAAAATTACAATAGTAGTTATCTTCTCTTCATATGCATTTCATTGTTATTTAATGCAGTTGGCAAGTTCAAAAAAAATTAACGGCATATTGCATTTGAGTCATTACGGCTTAGTTTCTAGCAATTATTTCTCAGCCATAAGTAATCATCCGTGAGATAAATAAAGTAATACATCTTTTAAAAATGTACACTTTATATATTACTTTTAACTCTTTCTTACTTTAATGAATACATCAGATGGGACGAAGATTTTTTTTCTTTTTTTGCAATCTTTTGTATGATTCCATACCATAAAAAACGAAACTTTTATGTCCCTCAAAGCTGTTTTTTTCGGAAGTCGCTTGGCACTGAAAGTGGAAATTTTGCATTGTATTAAAATATATTAACTAACACATATCACAATAGGTAACAATAAAATAGTTATATGAAAATTTGTGAAAATTGGGTGTAATTAAGTAATATAAAATATTATTTTTTTATTTCATACATAAGATTGTTTAAAAATTTTAGGTAAAATATCTTCATAGATATACTGAAAAAAATGCAAAAAGTAACTTTTTCTGCCTTATTTCCGAACCAACATAATCTAAAATAATGAAAAGTAAAACCTTAATTTTATTATATACATATATATATATATATATATATATATATATATATATATATATATATATATATATATATATAAATCTTTTATTTAGATTATAAGTAACCAGCCAACGCAAAGAGTTGCATAAATATTATAATTATTACCACAGATCTTATATTTTTTTAAATATGCACCATGATTTCACGAAAGATTATATATATGTCACAAGTAATTTAATAGAACTGCTATGTCCCTTTAAATGTTTATAAGTCCTTAAAGGTGTACGGAAACCCATAATTCGATTTCTACTCATGATTGATAGTTCTTATTACTATTACATATACAGGTGTGGGTCAATGGTTTTTATTGCTCTTCTTTTTCAACATTTTTTTCAAGGAAATTTATGATAAAAAAATTAATATATTTTTATGTTTCCTGTATTATCTTTCTTTTCATACTCCGCATAATAAAATTATGTTACAATTAAAATCATCATCATATATATTAATACTCTAAGGTTAAGATGTTACTCTCCCTTTTTGGAAAAAACCTCACAACTAATCCACATAAATTATATATCATTTTATAGATAATTGCTTGCTCTACCGGCATCCACAACTAAAAAATTTATTATTGCTATTGTTTTTGCAAATTAATTAATTATTAAAATTATATACACAAAACAGCAATGCTGCCATCTAACGGCTCAACGTCAATATGATTCACGGTCGGTAAAATTTTTGTTTAATTTCAAATCCACTCACGTATAAATAAAGTGGCGCTTTAGCTCAATGCTTTTGATACTTGCGCCTCTATATGTAAATTTTAGTAAAATATTTGTTTGATCTGTCATCTGAGCTTCATAATGGAATAAGTAATGCGAAGACTTCGCACGGGTCACGCTAGTTATCATTTAATACTTTTAGACTAATAGCATTGTCTTCCAAAAAGGTACTTCTAATGAGAACTGGTTTAAAAACCTACTAAGTTATTTTATCAAAAAATTTCAGTAAACAGAGTTAGACTAGGTCATACTGCGGAGTAAGGATTATTTATACTCGTACTCGTGTGGTGGGTAAATGTATATTTGTGCGTATGGAAAGACGAATGAGATACGTCAACAATGTGACAGTGACACGGTAATTATGTATTGAATTTTGAAAGGCGTTGATTTCAGTCTTAAGATTTCCATTATAAAATGAGTGCCCAATTAATATTCGTGCTTCATTTAGTTGAAATATGTGTTAAGCTGGAACTTACACGCTTATTAACTATATATGTATACACACACACACACACACACACACACACACACATATATATATATATATATATATATATATATATAATGAAAGCTCAAAGAAGCTAGTACAATCGATAACTTGTATTAGTATTTTGTACTTAACTTCACCTGTTGATGTCTGTGTGATACGTAATTCTTTCATTTCGCAACTCAATATTTTGTTGAAATAATGACTAGGATAGATTGAAAATTTACCGATAGTTATTAAAACTGGTGCCAGATATTCGACATATCTACATCAGTAATACTGACGATAAATCGTTCAAAAAATTATTGAAAGTTTTATAGCAATTTTATTCGTAGATAATAGTTTACTAACAAAGAATATTTATTGCTCATACTAACTCAAAGTGTTACTATTAATCAAACTATAACTCAAAGTGTTACATCTCCTCAAATAATATTGTTGTTAATATGCACAAAACAAAACCGCAATATATCGAAAATATATTAAAACAAAAGTATCAGAAAATATAAAACAGATACATATTCCATTTAGAAGCGCACGAGCCTTTTCCGTTTCCGAACAGTTCTTAACTGTGACGTCTCGAGCATTCTATTGTATTTATCGGTTATTTATAGTGTTATTTTACTTTCGAAACAAATAAAGAAAATACATAAAGTATTGTAGGGTGAATTTGCAACGATGTTTATTGAAAAATGAAAACAAGTATTTATGGCCAATAAAAGTTGAGGGGGCAGTTTGGATGGTATCGATTTTGTACTGGATATTGTGCAGTACCATTTTAAATTC
The DNA here is from genome assembly GCA_039881145.1 of Druceiella hillmani. Classification (NCBI taxonomy): domain Eukaryota; kingdom Metazoa; phylum Arthropoda; class Insecta; order Lepidoptera; family Hepialidae; genus Druceiella; species Druceiella hillmani. Next base: position 17,888,651 of record JAYKKI010000001.1, read on the forward strand.
AGCTTTGTTCATATGTGTTGAGTTGATTATTGAGAAGGTTATTTTGCAATCAACCAATACCAATGGTTTCTTTAAGTTATTTTTTTTCGAGTATAAAACCAGCTGATATCGAATGTAATGTGTTGTTTCGAGACAAACGGAACTGATTTGTATGATGATTATTATAATAAAACGAAGAGTAAATATAAATTATAATACTGTTTGTTATTAAAAGTGATTTTATATTATAAACTATATTTTCAGCAATTTCCAGAGTTGAGTTTGGACAAGGTTATACAATATATACAAGGTAATACCCAAATTAATACGTGAAATAATATTTTAATTTGATTATTTACTTGGTTAATAATTTGAATATGTATATATATATATATATACATATATATATATATATATACATATATATATATATATATATATATATATATATATACATATATATACATATATATATATATATGTCAATCAGAATATTAAAAATATTATGGATCTGTAAAATATGAATAATACAATTTACAAAGAAGATAAACGGTGTAAACAATTACTTATTAATGATCAAAATTGTTATGCATAGATGATATTCGTTAGCTAACTGTGTCATATAATAATCAGAAACAAAAGAAAATTAGTAAAGTTTCTCTGTTTACTATTTGAAAAAAACATATATATATATATATATATATATATGTACGTACGTATAAATCATAACATTGGAATTCATTCAAAAAATATTTTCACGATGTTATGTGATAGGTAAAAAAATTCCTTGGCCCTAAATGCCTAATTTAGAGTCGCCCTCGTTAAGTAAATTTTGTTTACATACACGACCTTGTTAAATAAATTTTATTTACACATACACTATTTTAAATGTCTTTTTTTAATTTATCCAAAAAATTGTAAAACCTGTATATAATTTAAATCTAATTTTTGTTATCAATGAGTGAGAAACCTATCTCTTAGGTTTTTCTATCTACAGCTTTGTCTCAATAACTCCCCTCCCGGTCTTGTGGATGCGGAAGCGGAAAATAACATTTTCATACGCGCATGTTATAGCCAATATTATATCACGTATGAAATATTATATCACAGATCAAACATTTCTAAAAATTTATTTTTAGAAAGCTTCTTGATTTATTACTATGTATTGAATCATAAAATTTCTTACTAAATATTTATCATCATATTTTGAATAGGAAAATTCACGTAATCATAATTAATAAATATTCAATATATTTTATGTCAGTAGAACTCAACTTTTTTGCTCGATGATTAGGAATAAATTTTTGTTATAATATTTGTAATTAATTCAGTTTTATTAGGATTGAGAAGTTATACCGCCTTCGAAAAATTTTAAAACTAAGCATATCAGGACGGAAAGAGAAATTCTAGACAATAATTTACAAAATTGAGATTTATAGTAGAAATTTAATAGTTCTTACACGAAACATTTTTTTTCCAATCCGTAATATTCTTTAACTCGTTAATAATAAATTTTATAAAATCAGGTCTTTAATAAAAATACACTAACAGAGACCGGCAAAAGTCTATATAATGCTGAACCCCGGTTTCACAAAAATGAAAATGAAAAACTCTTATTAGAGAAAATGATAAAATAAATTCCTTAAAAATTTATTTAAATCGTCAATCTGACAATTGAGTTTTGTTTTTTTTTATAAACAGACAGAGTGTTATTCCTAATATTTTGTAAATGATTTTTGTACGGAACTTTTTAAAATAAGGTGCAGACTGTGTCTCATATACAAATGTAACATATTAAACCATGAAAATGGCAGGTCTGACAGGGTTGTTGACGAAAGTTACTCAAAATTCCAAAAAGACTTTCCTTTTGAAAACAACTGAAAAATTATTATTTTTTCAATTGTTGCTAAAAATATTTATTGGACTATATTAGATTTTTTGGTTATTTTCATTTGTAATTACATTTAAAACGTAAATAATTTCTTGATAAATTTAAAATGTGTATTATATAAGCGTGTTTATAACGCTAGCTTTTCCTTTGCTCTCTTTTATGAACATAAATTGTATTTGATTTTTGGTATTTGCTAATTCGTTTGCTAATTTGTTTGCTTTTTTATGTTCTGAAAATGCCTACTTTTTTAAAAATTATTGCCTTTTTCCATAACGATAGGCCTATTTTAGGTTGTTCTTCTTTAGAGCTCTATAAGATTTCATGTAATAATATAAAATTGGAAAAAAAAATCTATAACAATTTTAACTCGTAAATATAAAGTTGTACTAAAATGCTAATATAATTGAAATCACAGAAAGCTTTAAATGTGTTCGTAAAATGATAGGGGAATAAAGCATATTTCCATTTTTACTCTTCGTTCTAACCACAAATTGAAATTATGTATATAGTATCTACTGAAATATTATAGGCTCATGACAAGTGAAGTTCACCTGAGTATCATGAGGTTTCGCGGCTGTTGTTTATGCTAAATATATTTCTTATTTTCCCACTCAATTTTGAACGTAAACTCGCTATATCAAAGTACAGTCATCTAATGAATTAAGATAGTGTGCTTGATATTACTAATTAAAATTCTACTACACTACGTCAAGATCTTTGCTAATAACCCACCTGAAGATGTTGTAATATAACGAAACCTAGATCGTGGTAAAGAACTTAAAGAAAGTAGAAATAATAATCCACAATTAAATGAAACTACGTGATGGAGATCACGTAGTTTCATTTAATTGTGGATAATGAATTTCTACAAAATTAACGCCAAATATATTCAAATTCTACTACAATTAACGACATGGTCTCATTTAAGCAATTCTATTAAAATGATCATTTATGGTAAAAAGTAAAAAAGACATCACAGTTTATATTTAATTCAAACAGATGCTAATAGTACAACTGAAATAAAGTAGATAGAAATTTCAGCATTATAATCCTCATAAGGGAACAGTTTGTGTGGTTTTGAAATTAGAGATTTCTGAAAAATAGGCATGCTATTAATAATTCGAATACCTTGAAAAGCTTCTCTTTCCAAATAAGATTTTCGCGGCCCCTACAGAGTATTTTTAGAATATGAGAGCGAAGACAGCATTAGCAGAGATATTGGCTAGTTTAACGCTAAAAAATAATGTACAAACAGTACACGAGTTTAAATATAGTATGTATGTTCTTATTCCTATAGTGACAAAGGAATCTATTCTCCAGCCCCTAAGCGAGAGAAAAAGTAAGACGGGATGGTGTGGTACATAATTCTTGCCAATAATAAATCTCGTTGTTTACTATAGTTTATGTATTTATGTAATAAACTGAGATAAACGTTAGTTTTGTAAATTTGTACGTTTTTATAAAAATAATGGAACTTTTTATTCAATTATTTTAACAGTTATTAAATTTAATGAAATTGTGTGCTCTACATTTAGTGATTGAGTAAACGAATACCATGGTAAAATGAAATATTAAACAATGTATGTATTGTATAACCTTTGTTTCGAATGCTATACCGGATATCAAATTTTTGGTTCCGCTAGGGTACTTTTGCTTAGAATATAATTGAGATGTCAAATAGAAAATATCTTTGGCGTAAACGTGGTTTTTTCATGTTATTCATTTAAGAATATATCTAAACGAATTTCATTAATTATTAACGTGGAACGGACCAAATTATTTGCTTTATTTATTTATCTTCTTTAATGTATCTAATTGATACATATGGCGTACTTATTACTACGAGAGCAATCTCTTCCAGCCAACCATGACACCAATCCAGCCCCATTCAATTAACCGAGAAATGAACCCGGGTCTCGGCGGTGCGCCATGTCATCAAAGGCCGTATGCCTTGTGATCGACCCAACACACCACGGTCACGGCAAATTCCAAAAAGTACACATATTTAAATAAAATTAAATACTTTACATACTTTGATATTTCGAACATGAAAGTGAACGTCTAAATTTTTGTTTCCGCTAGGATAAATAAGTGAAGTTTCATGTTATCATTTAAGAATATATCTAAATGAACATGAAGAATTCCATTGGTCTGAAAAAGACAGAAATATTTGCTTCAAATATTGAAGTAAAATTAAATACTTTATATCCTTTGATATTTCGAACATGAAAGTGAACATCGAAATTTTGGTTTCCGCTAGGATAAATAAGTGAAGTTAAACTACAATATCCTGAAAGTCATTACAAAGTAGCTTAAAAATATTTGCTTTAATAATTTTAGTGTAACGTGATTTGTTTTGATGTTATTCATTTAAGAATATCTTTAAGTGAATATAAAGAACTCCCTTGCTATTAACACGGAGAGGACGAATAAATCTAATATAAATACATCTCAAACATTTTAATAAAATTTAGTTTAGGGCTTATTTAAGATACAAAAAGTTTAAAGACCGTTTCGAAATGGTAATGTTAAAAAATAATATCTAACCAAATTGTCCAGATAAGCTTCCTCTGCACTCGAGTATCTCGTACATATAAGTGGATAATTATATGAATTGCAAATGTTCATGCTATACACACTCGGGTCGTTATATTAGAATTTATAAGCCCAAACCCGCAATTTCGTGCCATTAATTTGAAACGAAACATATTTTTCTTTCTCTTTTCGTTTCAATTTTAAAGGAGGAATTAATTTAGGGTCGGCATGTGAATATCTTTTGGAATGATTTAAAATTGTTTTTATATTTGTACATAATGCTTTGTATTTTTTACAGCTCAGTATCGAATTGGCGAAAACTTTTACTATTCAAGGTTGGAAATGAAATTGGTTATATTTGAATTTGTAAGCCCAAACCCGCACATTTCGTGCTATTAATTTGAAAGGAAACATATTTTTCTTTCTCTTTTCGTTTCAATTTTAAAGGAGGAATTAATTTATGGTCGGCATGTGAATAACTTTTGGAATGATATTAAATTTTTTATATTGCTTATATATTTGTACATAACGCTTTGTATATTTTACAGCTCAATATCGAATTGGCGAAAACTTTTACTTTTAAAGGTTGGAAATGGAATTGGTTATATTTGAATTTATAAGCCCACATCCGCACATTTCGTGCTATTAATTTGAAACTAAACATATTTTTCTTTTTTCTTTGTTTCAATTTTAAAAGAGGAATTAATTTAATTTCGGCATATGAATATCTTTTGGGATGATTTTAAATGTTTTATATTGCTTATATATTTGTACATAATGCTTTGTATGTTTTACAGCTCAGTATCGAATTGGCGAAAACTTTTACTATTCAAGGTTGGAAATGGAATTGGTTATATTTGAATTTGTAAGCCCACACCCGCACATTTCGTGCTATTAATTTGAAACGAAACATATTTTCTTTCTCTTTTCGTTTAAATTTTAAAGGAGGAATTAATTTAGGGTCGGCATGTGAATAACTTTTGGAATGATATTAAATTTTTTATATTGCTTATATATTTGTACATAACGCTTTGTATATTTTACAGCTCAATATCGAATTGGCGAAAACTTTTACTTTTAAAGGTTGGAAATGGAATTGGTTATATTTGAATTTATAAGCCCACATCCGCACATTTCGTGCTATTAATTTGAAACTAAACATATTTTTCTTTTTTTTTGTTTCAATTTTAAAAGAGGAATTAATTTAATTTCGGCATATGAATATCTTTTGGGATGATTTTAAATGTTTTATATTGCTTATATATTTGTACACAATGCTTTGTATTTTTTACAGCTCAGTATCGAATTGGCGAAAACTTTTACTATTCAAGGTTGGAAATGGAATTGGTTATATTTGAATTTGTAAGCCCACACCCGCACATTTCGTGCTATTAATTTGAAACGAAACATATTTTCTTTCTCTTTTCGTTTAAATTTTAAAGGAGGAATTAATTTAGGGTCGGAATATAAATAACTTTTGGAATGTTTTAAAATTTTTTATATTGCTTATATATTTGTACATAATGCTTTGTATTTTTTACACCTCAATATCGACTTGGCGAAAACTTTTACTTTTAAAGGTTGGAAATGGAATTGGTTTTGTCAAAGCTCCCAACCTGAAAATTTATTTTTATTTTTCGACAAATATCATTTGCTTTTTCATCATATAGTTTTGTGTCTTAAATGTCAGTTAAACGTCAAAAAACCTAACCTTTTATTATTCAAGTGCAGAGGATTTAGAAGATAGAGATGAGGGTTATGTATGGTGCCAAGATATGAAAAATTTGCGATGAGACAAATGCGAATAATTTGTGTAGTCTAAAATTAGCATTACCGCAAGAAAGAATTTATTTATGTAGTATTAAGAAAAACTTGAGCATGAATTTTGTGATATGTTAAGAATTTTTTTTTATTTTTAATGAGATTTAGCACCACAATGAAAGGTGTTTATAATAATATCCATCCACGTGTTTTCTTTGTAATAAAATGAAATACTTTTAGAATGACGTAGATTTTAAAAAACTTTCCAGGTGATAACCTCAGTTTGAAATTTTATTATTTTATCATAGCCCTGTTTTAAAGGCTGATTGATCGAATTTTAGGTAAGAATATACCATAGAAGATCCTAGATACAAGAGATTATTTTGTATGTAAATATAAAAAAAAACCAGCTATTAATCGAAAACCTAACCCAACAATCGACAAGGTCGTAAATAAAATAAAGGCCCACTTTTCGTCCATCTGTATCAATTATTTAAAAACGCTTCCCTAATTTCATTATCCGAATGCGACGCAGCACAGTATGTATGTATGTATGCATGTATCGATGTATAGATATTTAATCGTAGCCTAATAATTGCTAGGTTTTTAGAGACAAACATATTTTAGCGGACTTGCAAAAAAAAAACAGAATAAAAATCCGCGTATCTAATCTAAAGGATTCGATAGTTTTTAGAAATAATTATGAGGTTTCTTCAAACATTTTATCATAAACCTAAAAAATTAGGCAAATTTGGCAAAAAGAATAAAAATAGAAAGTTCTATGTGGAATATATTTATGAAAATAAGTTACCAAAAAGGGTAAAATAAAAACGAAGTTATAAAAACCTAAAACCTAATAAAAAGTAGAAAAATAAATTGGGTAATTATAATTTTACTGAAAGATAATCGTCACTGAATTGTGAAGCTGTTAACGGTGTTAATTTTCATCAGATGCCAATATTTTTTCCAATCGAATGTGTGAAAAGTTCTTAGATGTATCTCCGAGCATTCTATTATGTTTATTTGTTATATATAAGTTATTTCACTTTCCAAATAAATAAGAAAATGCATTCAGTATAATGTGAATTTGGAATGAGTGGCACTAGATGTTTACTTAAAAACAATATTTTTTAATGGTCAATTAAACTGAGAGGATAACTCTGTACTGGACACTGTGCAATGCGGTTCTCCTGTGTTTGTGTATCCTGAGTTGATTGTTGAAACGATTTTTTCAATCTAATCGTATGAAAGATAACCTTTTTTATTTCGTATGTAACTCCTGTGGATATCGATGGTAATTAGAATTTCGGACGTGAATTAATTGTAAATTTTTATATTTGTTATCGGAACTGGTAAAACCCAACCATCGTTGTCTCTCCATTCGTTCGTCCATCGTGTTACAGATGTTTGCTAAAAGAAGTTGCTTTGAAGAAAGTTGAATTTTGGTGTGATTATTCTTAATGGAGACTTAAATTAAAACGTGTAACAAAAAAATTATTTGTAATTTGGAATGTAACGTGATCCCGTTATAAGAATTAAGAAAGGAAAGCCTTAAAACTATAGTGTTGATTTTTACACGAAAGACTTTCTTGGAAAAATATATTAAGAAAAATGCAAAAATCCTTATTGCACCCCTTTTTTCTATTATAGAGAAAGTATTAAAGAACTAAAAAATTATGAAGAACATCTTAAGAGGTTTGTTAAAAAAGACCAAGCCCCACTGGTACAAATGCGGCGTAACATTAATTTGAAATTTACGTTTGAAAACTCAAAATAAATAGAAGACAAAATTGCCACTGTCATTTTATCTTTAACAGATCGAAAATTGCAACACCATTGCATATAATAGGAATATTTACAATCTTATAGCAGTATTGTTACGATAATAGTTGTGCCTACAATTTGGTCCGCGTAAAATTCGGAATAAGAAAAAATATTAGAATTGTTTTTCTCGCATATATTGCTCTTGGGTACAAAATACTAACTAACTAACTTACCATACCAAACTTTATCAAAATCCTTCCAGTAGGCTTCACGTGATTAACGAACAAATTAACATACTGACAGACAGACAACATTCTAAAAACAGGTTTTCTGGCTTCTGTTATCATTCTATACGCCAAATCAGTCATTTTTCAAAATATTTTCCATGTATAGAATTCACTCTTTTGCGATTTAATTGTATGAAAGAATGAAATCATATGAGACTGCATTCAAAATCAGTTTATATATTTTACTATTAATATCTACGAGGCACTAATCCGCTAAACTGGACGTTTGTTGGAAACAAGTGTCGAAGTAATTAATATGAGTAGGGCTAATTACCGTTTTATAAAAAATATTTTTAAATTACGTAATGAATTTACAATAGTTAAATATAATTGATTGCTTACTAATAAACTTGAATGGATAGTAATTGTGTAAGTCTTGCATTATTTTAGCTCCCACTTATGAGATTTTATCCGAATTATTGGGATCGTTATGAGTCTATACCAGTCAAATAACACCATTTATAAGACGTGTAAATAATTTTACGTTAATAATCAATATTCTCATAAATACAAGACATTAATTAGCAAATGCGTTGTTTAAATAAACTTAAAACGAAAAGTTTCGAAAAGCATTATTAGTGATATATCTATAGATATAGAAAAAATGGTTATAAATATTTGTTTATATTTTTCAATAAACATCTAGTTCCACTTGTTACAAATTCATTATCCCATAATTTATGTATTTTATTTATTTCTTTCGAAAATTACATTAATAATAAACTACATTATAAATAGCCAATAAATAAAACAGAATGCTTGACACGCTATACCTAAGAACTTTTGGAAACGGCAAAAGCTGATAAACTTCTGAATAAAGTGTAGGTCTTCATTATGTTTTCTGGTACTTTTGTTTCATTGTGTTTTCTACACATTGCAGTTTTGTTTCGTATTAATATGTGACAAAATAACATGTTTTGCCTATTGTTTGATGTGTCAATATAAAGTTATTAGTATCAGCTAGTAAAAATGATAGAAATATTCTTTGATTTGTAAATATAATTAATGGTGAAGATAATAAGTTTGCAACTTCCAATAAACTTAACAATTATTTCTCATTAGTGATTTGATTTATAGAGCATATAGCGAAGTTTTAATAACTACTAGTTTAATCCTTCTTCATACGTCAGAATGCACCAGGTTCCAAATATTTCCTATGTTATTACATTTTATTTTGCGAAATGAGAGAAACATGCTGCTGTGTATTAACAAATGATAAAAGAAAAAGATAAAAGACACAAAGTAAAGCAATATAATAAAAAAATTAATATATATTATCACTTGTTGAAGTCCATAACTTTCACATTACAGCTGTTGTTATTGATGGAGTCAAGACGTTAAATTGCAGCTTAACATAGGCAAATACTCAATATAAAACTATACTTCTACTAAATAAGACATAAATATTATTTCGGTACTGATCTTTCACCCTGTGATGAAAATCGTTAAGTTTGGTGAATTCAACATATTGTTTGTCATAGACATATGGTTTGCATATCACTTTCGTTTTCCCATAGGTTCAAATATATATCAGCCCACAGTAGGAATAATCTTTATTCGGCAATACGACATAGTCACTATATTATACCTCCAACTCTTCAGAAAATGACGTTAATGAGTTATTAAGATAACACGTTTAATTGTGTTTTCTTTGCTACCTTTCTCTATATTCCTTTTTTATTTTTTTTGCGCTGTTTCTTGTAACACAAATCGTATTTTGCCAATGTATTTGAATTTATCACTTAATATTTGAGTTTTGTGTTTTACCTTTGTAATAAATAAGTGCGTAATATCAACAAAAGTCAGATGTTTTCATATTTTTTGTAAGAAATTTTACGTTTGCAAACAAAAAATAATGTGGTATCAGTTCTATTAAAATTATATACAGAATGTAAAAAATGCCACCCTTTTTGTTATAAATTTGTTACTCAAACTCGGAAAAAGTGCCAATGTTTCTCTGAAGCATCATCATTATATATACGCAAATTATGTCTACTAATATTAATTTAGGGAAATTTAAACAGGCAGTACGGGTTTCGTACAAGTTTAGGCACTTTTAACCATTTAAGTGTACTTTATATATCTATCAAACTATTTAAAAATATACGTTTTTCATAACAAAAAGCATCCTTGCGTTTTCCTGCAGTTCTCTAGTACAATTTGACCAACTTGTTTTTCGTAATGATTGCTTTAATAATTTTGGAAAGGTAGGTGGGGCGTGCGAGTGGATGCTCCATTTTTGTAAATTTTTAGAATATTTAATAAAAATGCCATTTATGTTTGAATTTATCGTAACAATCCCTTTCAAATGATATCCCACAAAATAAAAAAAATTGAAAAAAATATTAAGCACTCCTCTCCTTAATATTTAATTGAATATTTAAAAAAAGTTAGCTAGCCCAAAATATGTGGGTTAATAAGATGTATACGAATTATAAGTTTCGGATAACATACGGTAAACGGATAAACAAACCGTGATAAACGGATAAACGGATAAATATACGGATAAACAAACCGTGTTTAGACTTTCAAGTGTATGAATCATTATGAAAATTAGCATTTGGGTTTAGTTCTGATGACAATAGATTAATATGATGCCATCAGACTGACTCAATGAAATAGAACCGCAAGTTAGATGCTGAACTCTATAACGGAACAACGTATCCTAACCGTGTTTAGGCTTCTAATTGTTGTATCACCATGAAACTTCGTAGTTGTGTGTAGTTCTGATGACAACACAATAAAATGGCCCCCACCCGGGTTGGTTGAAATAGAACCGGAAGTTAGATATTGTATTTGGTAACGGAGCAACGTATCCTAACCATGTTTGTGCTTCCAACTGTTGTATCATTATGAAAGTTTTAGGTTGTATTTAGTTTTGATGACAATACAATAAAATAATACCATCAAACTGATTCAATAAAATAGAACCAAAAGTTAAACTCTGAACTCAATAATGGATCAAACTGCCCTAACCGTGTTTAGGCTTCTAATTGTTGTATCATCATGAAAATTGGCAATTATGTGTCGTTCTCATGACCACACAATAAAATAATACCATCCGAATGATTCAATGTAAGGGAACCGACTGTCATATCGAAGAATTCCATTGTTTCAACCTTACCGGAAAGACGTCTTGCAATACTGATATATTGACAGAGCTGGAAAGAATGCGCATTCAATCGTCCACAAACGCAACATAAAAAAAAGATCCCTCAACCAAATTAAGTACGCTGCTCTGCTAATTTGAACTCTGTGGAAATTTTTTTCAATAAAGTAATAATATTTGTAAAAGTAGTTCTAAATATAATATAAATCTGTTCAAAGTAATATTCTATCCTTTAATATAAGATTTAATAAAATTAAAAAATTAATAGTTTACAAAAATAAAAAAACATGGCTTTGCACATACTGCAATAAAAAGCATGACATAATTGTCCAACCGTTTCTCTTGGTCTACTCTATAAGAATATTTGTTGCTGAGTATAAAATTTGAGTGTAAAAACGTTGGGCACTTTTTCTCAAAACTAAATGATCTCATTCTCAAATTAATGCACTGTGTATAAGAATGCTTCACATTTAAGTTAAATTTCGGAGAAAAAGAGCTCCACTTTACTACACTTAAATATTATACTAAATAAGAAAAATGGCTTACAGTAAATCCCTTATAGAATAGATAGAGAAACGATTTCGATTTCGACACCAGAATCCTGAAGAAGGTTTAATTTACTTAGTTTGATATGTTCGTGGTTCCACGTTGATAATGCAGCTTATTATTTATTTTTAGTTTAATTTCACAGGGGTTAAAAATATTATAACAAAATAATTCTCAATCTAAGACTCTTCCCTACGAAAAAAATAACTATAAATATTTGCATCATCAACCATTAAATGAATTGAACGCAAGATATAAAAAAAAATGGTAAACTCCTCGCTAGGTATTAGAGCGTTTAACTCTATGAATTCTCCAAAGACTCGAAGAGAAATAATACAATAGAGAGAGGAGAATTGAGGTAAGGAAAGTGATAAAACTATCGTCACCTATTTCGTTGTGCATTTCGTCTTTTTTATTTTCAACTCGCATACTATTTGCCGAAACGAGAAGACAAATGACTTAACTCCGAAATTCATTTAGTTCACAAGTATAGTCGGAACTAAACCATTAAATTAATATTGCGAGCAATTATTGTGGATGTTTTATGTGTCATATACCAAACTCTGCGTGAATTATTATTCTCATTAGTAAAATAACTATACTCAATGTCGAGAAGCTGCTCATGAATTCCAATGGCGTAGACTAGGTCGCGAATTGAACGAAATTAAAGCTCGTCTACCTAATTACGATGTTTTATAATAATTTGCGGTTAAACAGTTGAAGTCATATTGCCATTGGTATAATTTGATAAAGCATGAAATATGAAAGCTTTTAAAATATATTAGCAGACGAGACCAAATGTAAGAATATTGACATTAATAGACATATACCATACAAAAGAGTTATATATTAATAATCATTAAGAGATCCTCAGTTTGTATATATTTCACATTTACTGGTTTGAAATATGCTAATATATATCATTGATTAAATACGCTGATCAACGATATGTAATATTTACGACTCATGATACAGTATATAATCAATTAGAACAAATTTTCATATTTCCATGTCAGTAATATATTTCGAAAGGTTTTTTTTCCTTTATTGGTAAATGTTTTTGAATTTTAATTTTATGTTTAATGTGGTCAAAAAGTGTAAGATAAAAAATCCACTTTTAAGGGCTCTGTTTTAAAATCTGAAGACAACAAATTTTGCAGACCTTTGGGTAAAAGAAAATACTGTTTTCTTAATTTTTTCTTCCCACTGTATACTCTTTTCCTAAAATAATTTATGTTTGATGTAATAATTGCCATTATTTTGAAAGTGTTGATATTTACGCCATAATGTCCAAAGTCATATCACATGTATGGGATGGCGAAAGGATACACCAAGTTTAGTTTTTTAAAAGTATTATGCTAGAATAGATAATTAATACACACATAATAAAATTAGAGAAACGACTCTAGACAACTGCCTGTTTGTGAATATGACACAACTCTGTCATCCGGGATAAACACAGATTGACGAAGGCTTGGACTTTTATGTATTTATGCTTTTATAGGTTTGCATGTATGTTAACAGCTGGGTTCTTCCCCATATTGTACTTAATACAATGACAAACTCTTGGTTCTAGAGTCTTGTTTGCTCACACTTTAGATCCTAAATTTAACAGCTAGATCAATATTATTTCTAATACCTGCGTTAAAAATATCATATAATTACCAACTTAAGAATTTAAATTCAACTGTCTGTACTAAAATCTATATTATCCTTCAAGTATCGTATTTTATGATACAAAGAGAAAACTTAGATATACATAATCATAAGAACATTTTACATTAGTACATGTCTATAAATTAAATAAATATTCTTAATCATATCATACACTTCGTGAGTGGAGTTATAGGTATCCGTAGCCTAATGGCAAAAATGTAAACCTTATAATATTGTACTGCCAGTCTACCCGTCTGTTTGTCTGTATGTCACAGTCATTTTACTGGAAGGCTATTGGAATTATATAGATGACATTTTGATGGTAGATGTCTTTTATATACTGCTATACAATGAAATAGTTGAATAATGAAAAAAAAATAATATTAGGAGTGGCATTCCACAAATATAACTGAAAAACCAAATAAAAAAATTCACTGCACATATTTTAGATAGATATGTCTTAAAATATGTTATACAGGTTACAAAACAATTTTTTTTATTTGTACTAATAATTGGTGAGATATACGCTTCTAAAATCTTAATAAGTGTGTGTCCCCCTCTTTTAACTTTTTTTTGTATAAAATTCTGAAAAAAATTAAGATAGAATAATTTAAAATAAACTTTTAACGAAAATTGAGTTGAATAAGATATATTGTGTAGTTTTTGATATATATAATGCAGCAATAGCTGTAACTGTCAAACTATATATAAAAAGTAAAAAAAAATTACTTTATTGTTACAAAAATTACTATATTACTAAATAATTTTAATGTTTTTTGGTGCTGTAGAACATTTATGCGCGAGTCCGACTCGCCCTTGGTTGGTTTTTATCAAAACTGCTTACGTACAACATTCCTTGTATTAAATAAATAAATATTTTAGTGTATAAATATATACCTACATTGGTTGCTTTGTTATATCGCGACTTTACAATTCGACACCATTTAGTGACCTCTGTATTAAATAAATAAATACCTACATTTGTTGCTTTGCTATATCGCGACTTTACAATTCGACACCATTCAGTAACCTCTGTATTAAATAAATAAATACCTACATTTGTTGCTTTGCTATATCGCGACTTTACAATTCAACACCATTCAGTAACCTCTGTATTAAATAAATAAATACCTACATTGGTGGCTTTGTTATATCGCGACTTGACAATTCGACAACATATAGTAACTTCATCCCTATTCAGTAAATCACAGGTTTAAGAAAAACATATCTAACGAATAAATCGCTTGATAATAGTCGAGAAGCGGAACTTTCATTTAAAGAAAAAAATTTACCCTTTAACATTGAGTTACAAATAATACATAACAATTCCTGTTAAAACCAAAACAATATGAACAATTTCAAATAATTTTAAAAGACATGTATATACCGTAGCTTAGTGCATTCTAAAAGAAAGAAAAATATGTTTCGATTCAAATTAATAGCCTAAAATGCGGGGTTGGCCTCGTAAATTTTAATGTAGCGGCTCGAGTGTACGCAGTACGAACATTTTCAATTCACATAATTATCGCCGTATATGTGCGTGATACACGAGTGCAGAGAAAGGTTTTATTGAGCGATTTGTATAGATATTATTTTTAAAATTGGTTGAGACGGACTTTAGTATTATTATCTGGTTAATTTAATGTTTATTTTATTAGATATTTGAGGTGAAGGTTTGTTAATTTTAATATATTTGATTGATTATTCATCTATGAATACTCTACCTAAATTGAATAGCAACATCCTTGAAGAGTCACAAAAGGTGTTTGTATCTGACTGATTACCTATAGCTCAATTTCAATTATGTACCCTATCGGTAAGACAAGTAAGTCGTGGATCAAGCGAAAAAGGCAGATAGGCCAAGCTATGACTGGGTTACTGACAAAATTTGATCTTAATAAAAATTTCATAGTTTTGTAAATATAAAGGTTTTTTTTTAAATTTGTGAAAATCACTATTCTGGGACGATCTTTTAGGTGCCACGATTACAAATTAATCCTTTTCCTAAGTTTTTTGTAATTAAGTATAGTATAAAAACTGTATCTCTTCCAAAAAATATCCAATTTTAATATTTATAAATTTAATTTGTTCGATGTTTTCGTAATAAAAACTTGTACAAGGATAATAAAATACAAAAAAAATTATGGAAATATATATTGTGAACAAAAATTATAACAAAAGCTGAAATAAGTCACATCGTCATTTTCACAGTTCAGTACGTCCTCCTTATCAGCAAAATAAACGTTATCGTCACTATTATCACTATCACTCAAAATTTGCATTAAGCCAAATTGTGGGCCCACCACAATGTCACTCCCACTATCACTTTCTTCACAATTTGAAAAACGATCATTTTCACTCGAATTATTTTCGTATTCCCACAAAATGGGTTAACAATTTTCTTTTCCTAGATCCTTTTTATATTGTAATTACTAATAACATTATAATTTTACCTTTTTGTAACGCGTAGAAAGATAAAAAATAGGCGAGTATTGCGAGCGACCTCCCCTACCGCGCGCTAAACAGCAACTGATTTAGCAAGCGCCATCGCGCTCGTGGCGCTTACGCGCTTTAGTTAGTACGCGCACGAGCGCGATGGCGCTCATAGGCACTCAAACGGTTAAACTTCATAATTATTTATCTTTTTAATACCTTGTAAATTTTTAATGTTTTTCTTTGCTTAATTTGTATTATTAATATTTCTGTTTAGATGTTTGTCGACTGTGTCGTACATAATTATAAATTTAAAGAGAATACAGTGACAGATACTTCAACAATAAACAAATTAAGATATTCATCTTCGTCACAGTAATTTGACATCTGTAGATACTATGTATAAATGTGAATTGACATTGTGTTTCGCATATTCGTATAATATATACACGGATATAAGTGTATCAATATATAAAAATAGCTCCAGAGTGCGAGCGAGATGGTAAAACATTGTATCTATTACGGCGAGAAAGGATAGCACTCATTAATGTGTTAATGCTATACATTCCTTATACTCGTGTTGGATTAAATAGTTTCCATGAAAAAAATTTAAGGTGAAAATAAATCTAGATGAAAATGAAAACATTATGTAATTACCTTATGATTGGTGCCTTCTGTGGTCATGTGCGAATATTTTTAATTAAGCTGAGGGCAGTAAAATACTTATTACTATAATTTTTGGATTACATGTGCTAATTTTTAAAATGGTTTACCAATTCTGACATTTTTTTCAGCACAAACAGTCAAAACTGTGTGACGAAAATTACGAAATCCTGAAAAGTATATTTTTTTGAGGGAACCGTATACATGATCGTAAATTTTTCAATTAATTTAAGAGGATTATTACTTAGCTATACTTAATTACAAAAAACTTAAAAACAGAATTAATCTATATAGTAATAAGTAGTCGTGGTACCTAAAAATCGACCCAGAATAGAGATTTTCACAAATTTATAATATATATATATATGTATATATATATATACAGGTTGTCCAGAGGCAGATTTCAATGTTTGAAAAATTTAAAAAAACTACACCTCTAATACAAAGTAGGTTAATATTAACTTTATAATCACAAATGTGGATTTCATTTTTTAAAAACCACGTTTTCCAAATGGCGGCCATCGAGTCTGACACACTCTTCGAGTCTAGCACGCATGTTTTCTGAAACGCGTTTGCAGAGCTACTGGGGTATCCTACTGACTTCGGCTCGAATATTTTCTTTAAGTGGTGTCACTGTGCTCGGATTTGTTTGTAAACAACGGATTTTAAGTATCCCCATAAGGAAAAGTCACATGGGCTTAAATCGGGTGACCTAGGTGGCCACGGTACGGTACCGTTTCGGGATATGTTTTTTTTCTGAAAATAACTGCAGCACTGCATTCATGGACACATTAGCAGTGTGAGCTGTGGCCCCGTCCTGCTGGAACCATGTGTTTTGGTTGAAGGATGGACTATTCTGTAGTTCTACTCTGAAAAAGTCATTTAACATCTGGGCATATCTCTCCGAATTCACAGTTACAATTTGGCCACGTTGATTTTCAAAGAAATAAGGCCCTATGATTGCAGATGCAGACATGACACACCAGACTGTTACTTTAGGCTTATGTAAAGGCTCTTGATGCATTTGTCTTGGATTGTGGACATCCCAGTAACGAAAGTTCTGCTTATTCACATATCCTCCAATGTGAAAGTGAGCTTCGTCACTAAAGAATATGTTGCCCATCCGGGTAGCAGTACGAAATCTCAACAACATCACCTCCGCGTAAGTTTTTCTTAATTCAAAGTCAGAATCATGTAAATCCTGAACAATTAGAATTTTATATGGATGGAACTTGAGCTTTTTTTGCATTATTACCTGTAAGGTTGATTTTGGAATTCCCAATATCGATGAACGTGTACGCAGTGATAAACGGGGATTTTCAACAACAGAAACCATAGCACGCTCGACATTTTCATCCGTGGCTACCAATGGTGTAGGTCCTGGCCTGGGCCTATTTAATGTTGATCCTGTAGCTCTGAACCTTGCTACCCATGACTGAATGAGGTTGATCGATGGTCCATTATGTAATCGACGAATACTGTAACGATTATTATATCGACGGCGTACTACAGACAGCGAAAATCCACTCGAAATGTACGCCTCGATGGCAAAAGCGCGGTACTCTCCATTCCACTGTTCCATGGCTACTAAAACATCCACACCGCTTGCGCTTCTAACGACGCCCCCCGCGCCCCTCTTATGTGTTGCGTTCAGAAACTATGTTTGTTCAAACTTTGAAATCTGCCACTGGACATCCTGTGTATGTATATATATATATATATGTATATATATATATATATATATATATATATATATATATATATATATATATATATATATATGTATATATATATATATATATATATATATATATATATATATATATATATATAAATACCTAAATTTCAATTTGTTAAGGAAAAAAAACAATGGTAGTTGTTTTATATTCATATACAATTTCATTTAGAGTAGTTAGCAAGCCTAAAAGAATTAATTAACGTGATATTGCATTTTATCACAGCTTAGTCGATCTTAGTCATTACGACTTAGTATTTTATAAGAAGTAATTTTCAGTAAATAAATAAAGTCAAAAACTGTCTAAAAGCTCTGCAAATTTAAAAAAAAAATTTTTATTATTATTTTAACTAACACACAGGGTGAAAAACGATTTTGATTGTCTTTTTTTTCAAAAAATTTCTTCAAGGGAGTTTTTGATATAAAAAATGTTTTAAGTTACCGAGCACATATATTTAATTAAAATCATACGGCATTTGAGTGAGTACAATTTAATCTTTTCTTATAATCGATTCTCAACTGCGAGTTAAAACATCAAAGTTTTTAAAGTAATAAATTCTTTAAAAATATATGTCCCGTATTTTTTTTAACCTTTTTAGGATTCTACACCTAAAAAGGAAAAACGGAATGCATCTATGTGTCACAGCCGTTTTTCTCGGAAAACTCTTGACACAGAAAGTTGAAATTTGGTATTGTAATAAAACATATTAACCATCACATATCACAATACCTAACTCAAGAATGGTAATGTGGAAATTTGGGGTATCTGGGGGCAATTAATTACCAAAAAATATAATTTTTTAACTTCATAAATAGTGTGAGGAATCAATTGAAAGGGTTAATAATAAAGTGGTATCAAAATATCATCATAGATTTGAAAAAGTGAAAAAAATGGAAAAAAACTTTTCCTTCCTTATTTCCGAAACCGCTCATTTTAAAATGAAAAAATGGAGTTTTTAGAAGCAAGGGCTGTGAAAATATTTTAATAATTATCATAGATCTAATTTTTTTTAAATATGCACCATGACTTCACGTCTATGGAATATCTGGTAGGTAATTAGGCTGTGAGAAATTAATTTATTTTACAAATGGTTTAATAGAATTGCTATAAAGACTTAAATATTTATAAGTGCATATATTTAGTGTACTGAAGCCTCCTATTGCAAGTATAATTCCTGGTTGACAGATTTATCTTACTATTACTTATATGTATATGTATATATATATATATATATATACATATATATATATATATATATATATATATACATACATATACATAAATGTGTGTGTGTACATATATTTGTATATATGTGTGTGTGTGTGTGTTATTTTCTTTAACTTTCCAACCCTCTAAGTTTTTAAAATATTGATTAGGATGAAGATAGTCGACGCATGTCGAAAGAATTTAAATAGTAGTTATTGGAACTGACGCCGATGTATCCGATATTTGTACATCAATAATACTGACAATAAATCGTTACACAAATTATTAAAAGTTCTACAATATCTTCATTCGCTGCTAATTATTTACCAGTCAATGGGAATTTTTGGCACATATTAACTCAAATTGTTTTTATTTATTTGAAATTTACATGTACTTGAAATTTACATTTAATTATGAAATGAATTCCCGCAAAACCAATTTTTCAACTTTTAATGATCTTTAACTTCTTTATAATTAATTTTACGAAATTAAGTTGAAAAAAAAATAGAGTACAAGATACAGGAAAAATCCATACAATGTTGAACTCAAGTGTTACAAGATAATGAAAAACTCTGAATAGAAAAATATATAAAATAAACTCCCTGAATGTTTTATTTAAACTATTCATCAGACAAATAAAATTCTTGTATTTTTCTGCAAACAGACTACTATTCCTAATAGTTTGTGAAGGATGTGTCTAAGAAACTCTTTGAATCAGCAAGATGAAACAAAGTGCAGACTATGTCTCGTATACGGATGTAACATATTAAACCATAAATTTCTCAGGACTGACAGGGTTGTTGAAGAAAGCTACTTAAAATTCTAAAAAGACTTTCCTTTTAATAATATAGGAATAACTACCATTTTTGCAATTACTTCTAAAAATATTTCACGGATTAAATAAATTTTTTTTATTATTGGCATTTGTCACTTAATATTCTTGATAAATTTAAAATGTAATAAAAGCGTGTTTGTGAGCTTTTCCTGTGCTTTCTGTAATGATCATAAATTTTACTTTATTTTTGCTTTCTGCTGGTTGTTACGGCTAAATAGTTTGCTTTTTCTGTGTTCTGAAAATGCACCCTGTTTTTCTTTTTTAGAGTTTCATAAGATTTTATATAATATATCGTTAGAAAAAACCCTTTTTAAAAATTTTAGCTCGTATATATACCTAAAGTAGTACGAAAGTGGTACTCTAATGATAATCACAGAAAATTTCAAACATATTCATATAAGTTAGGGAAATAAAGCGTACTTTTGGTTCACCAATTGAAATTGTGTAAATTATTAGTACAACTGAACTTCACTTGAGTAATATGATGTTCGCGGCTGTAATTTATACTAAGTACCGGCGTCATTTTCTTATTAAATTTTTAATATCAATTTGTTGTATTAAAATAAATACCGTCTGATGAATTAAGGTAGTGTGCTTAGTGCTACTAGACAAAATTTATGAACACTTCTACTACAAATAATGATCTGGTTTCGTTTAATCAATTCTATGAGAAAATAATATACGGCTCTTTTTTCAGTTTAAATTTAATTCAAATAAAGGCTAATAGCACACGTGTAATATGCAGATAGAAATTTTAGCATTTCAATTCTCATCAGGGAACAGCTTGCGGGGTTTTGAAATAAGGGATGTTCCAAAAATAGGTATGCTTTTAATAGTTCAAACGCCTCAAAAAGCTTTTGTTTCCCAATAAGGTTTCCGTAGCCCCTAGAGTGTATTTTTAGCATTAGCCGAAGCAATGGCTAGTTTAACATTCAATATCATGTATACAAAGTAGACAAGTTGAAACGTGTTATGTATGTGTTGTAATTTACTCATAAAAGAACCGATTCTCCGGCACCTTACAAAGAGAAAAAGGAAAGACGGGATGCTGTGGTACATAATTTTTGCCAATATTTTATCTCGTCGTTTATTTTAGTTTATTTATTTATTACCGTAAATTGAGATGAACATTAGTTATAAATCTTCTTATTTCAACAAAGATAATGGAACTTGGTTTTGAATTATAACAATTATCAAATGTAATGAAATTGCGTATTACATTCAGCGATTGAGTACTTAGTACCATGGGAAAATAGAATATTCTAATGTAACCTTTGTACCGATTGTGATAGCGAACACCGAATTGTTTGGTTCCGCTAGGAAAAATAATTAAAATTAGACTATGCTCTAATGAAAGTCATTCAGGAAATACCTTCAGTGTAATGTGGTTTGTTTCATGTTATTTAAGACCAAGTAAACGGAACAAATTCTCTTGCTATTGACGCGGAACGGAAAAATATATATGCTATGAATTAAAGTAAAAGTATATACTGTATTTCCTTTGAAGTTTTGAATGTAATAGGAAACGTCAAATTTTTGGTTCCTCTAGTATGAAGAACGGAAATTAATCTATAATTTCTTAAATTAATCTATAATAATTAAGAATATCCTTAAGTGAATACAAAGAATTTTCTTGATTCTAATGTGGGGAAAACAAAAAAATATGTTTGGCATATTGAAATAAAAATTAAACACTTCAAACATTCACTGCTTATTTTAAGATAAAATAAGTATAAAGAAATTGTAATATTAAAAAAAATAATATCTGAATAAATTGCCTAGAAAACCTTCCTCGGCACTCCAGTATCTAGCTTATATACGACGATAATTATATGAATTGCAAGTGTTCGTACTATGCAAACTCGAGTCACTATATTTGGATTTGATTGAAACGAAACATATTTTTCTTTCTCCTTTTGTTTCAATTTTAAAGAAGGAATTAATTTAGGGTCGATATGTGAATACGTCTTGGTATGATTTAAATTTTTTATATTGCTTTTATATTTGTTCATAATGTTTTGTATTTTTTTTCTAGCTGAGTATTAAATGAGCGAAAGATTAGAACTTTTAAAGGTTAGAAATTGAATTGGTTTTTGTAAAAGTACTCGACTTGAAGATACATTTTGATTTCTCGACTAATTTCATTTGCATTTTCATCGTATAATTTTATATCTTAAACAGTTAAATGTCAAAAAACCTAAAAATTTATTATTCAAGTGTAGATGATTTAAAAGATCGTTATGAGGGTTTTGTATAAGGAAATTTGCAATGGGACAAATGCGAATAATTTGTGTACCCTGAAATTGGCATTAGCACAAGAAAAACAAACATTGAGAAAAACTTGAGATCACGAAATTTATGATACGTTACGAAATTTTTTTTGTAATTGCAGAGATT
Source organism: Druceiella hillmani (assembly GCA_039881145.1). NCBI lineage: Eukaryota > Metazoa > Arthropoda > Insecta > Lepidoptera > Hepialidae > Druceiella > Druceiella hillmani. The sequence continues at coordinate 17,911,449 of JAYKKI010000001.1, forward strand.
AAATACTAAAAATTGTTTTTAAATAATTTACATCTGTATGTTTTATTTGTCATAAAACAATATATTTAGAATAACCTAGGTTCGAAAAAAACAATTCAAGTGATACATCTTAGTCAGAATTTTTAAAATTTTGTTATTGCACACTTTAAAAAATTATTGTGTCAGCTTTTTATTAAGGATATAACAAGTAAATCGACAAGGTCCTAAATGCAATTATTTTTATGTAAATTATAAAGAAAAATTTATGTGTTAATTGAGAACCTAATGCACGAATCGACAAGGTCATAAATAATACAAAGGCCGAGTCTTCGTTAATCTATCTGTTCTAGCTAACAGTTGTTTTAAATTCATAGACAATTATATAAAATTGCTTGCCTAATTTCATTACCCGACTGTGGCGCAGCAAACGAACAATTATGAATTTAACAGTCTACGTATGTATGTATAGAGGAGACAAAGAAATACAAGTCATAATGAGATACAAAAAGCGAGTTTTTCAAGTATTGGTATCTTAACATTCCCACATTAAAATAATATTCTACGTACATATATCCTCAGTCTTATACAAATATTTCTGTAATACATTAAACATTCGGGAAATTTTATAATACATTAAATTAAATTATAAAACATTTAATATTGGTAAACAAACAATAAATATTGAAACTATTGAAATCAGCCTTTCATTCAAAATTCATTATAACAGTTATCAGTAATAGAATTAATAGCAATAATCATCCTATTTATAATAATATTGATTTAAACAAAAAAAAAACAAAAAATGTAGTATCAATGCTTTTAAAGAACTAATGGTTGTATAGTATTCGTTTAACTGCTTCTATAGAAATAATGAGCTAGCAAATATGTCCAGAGAATGAAATATTCTGTAGCGATCATCACAAAATTTGCGTAGTAGTAAGCGAGGACCTAATGCTGGTGCCCGCTTACTACTACGCAGCGGTAGGTAGCGGATACGGGTCGCTATCCTTTGCACACGAAACTGCAACTGATTTACTATATCGGCGCAATCGTAACGAATATGGCAGATATTGTAAAGTACAACTGCTCCGAGTTAGATGCGCCTTTCGTGGAGCGTACTGTATTTGAATGCGTACGATGCATTAAAACTATATACTTTGGGCGTATTGAAGCGATATTGTTAGTTATGAATCGTTTTTGCATTCTTTCGATCATATCAGAGTATGTAAGATAGTATGGATTCCAGACTGCAACGGCATAATGAAGTTGAGATCGCACAAGAGTTGTATAGAAGATACGATAAGTTTTCATTTTCTTAAGCATTTGGTAGTTCATAAGACAAAGCCCCGTAAAGCATAAGCTCCCAAGGTGGTCTGTTTAATCTGAATATCAAAATGTAAGTTTTGATCAAACGTCACACCAAGATCACGTATGCAATTAAGATCCTCCAAAGAATGGCCACCTATGTCATAGATGTCAAAATAGATTGTTTTGTTTTTAGAAAAAGTGATCGATTTACACTTACTGTGAATTAATTGAGTCTTGTTAAGTATGTGTGTTTAGTATCATTTGTGTCTTTGTAGCTTCGCATGATCAGAAGAATCCCTTATTTTGGAGAAAATATTTAGGTCGTCAGCATGTAACAGAAACTTGCTGTGTTTAAAACCATTACTGATGTCATTTATAAACAAAAAGGAACCCGATATGGAATCTTGAAGTACCCCTGAAGTCACAAGAACATGCCGTGAGTTGAAATGGTTAATTTTTATTGCTTGTTGCCTGTTGCTGAGATAGGAGACGAACCGATGAAGTAAATTACCCTTTATACCGTTAAAAGAGAGTTTTTTTCAGTAAAATGAGATAATCAACCTTGTCGAAAGCTTTTTTTAAAATCTGTGTAGATTGAGTCAATCTGTGTCCTGAAGTCCATAGATTAAAATAGATATTGCGTATACAACACTTTACAGGAAAGACAGGTTGGTTAATGTTGATCGATTCCCTATGAATTCATGCTTCTCCTCAATAATATACCGATGTAATATCATATAAATCCTATTGGGGACCGCTTTTTCAAAAACCTTAGATATTGCTGATAAAATGGATATGTGTGTATTATTAAATGTTATGTATGTATAGATGTATGTATGTATAAATAATGTATAAACATATATGAATGTTTAATCGTAACACAAAAACGATTTTAACAAATGAAGTGCCAATGGGTTTTTATTTAATGTAAGAGTGTCATAGGCTAAGTTTTTAATGATAAAAGGCATTTTGGCTGACTTTTTTTATTAAACCTGAAAAATTTGCCAAGTTTGATACAAATAATAAAAATAGAAAGTTCTATGTACACTACGTGTATGAAAATAAGGTAAACCAAAAAGAATCCAAAAAAGACGAACCTATAAAAAACTAAAACCTAACTACTTCGAAAAAACTGTTAAGTAGAAAAACAAGATATATATTCGGTTTTAATTTTGTAGAAATTCATAATTCACTATTGAATGAAACTATGTGATGTAGTATTATTTCTACTTTATTTAAGTTCTTTACCACGACCTAGGTTTCGTTGTATTACATCTTCAGGTGGGCTATTAGCAAAGATCTTTCTAATAACTTCTTTCTAATAGCCTAATAATCTTTGCTAATAGCCCACCTGAAGATGTTGCAATACAACGAAACCTAGATCGTTGTAAAGAAATTAAAGAAAGAAAAAATAATACTACGTCACGTAATTTCATTTCATTGTAATGTTAGGTAATCTTAATTTCACCCACAGATAATCGTCACTGAATTGGGAATCCGTAGGCGGCAGTGTTTTTGAGATATCAATATTTTTTCCAGTAGGGTGTGTGTTAAAACTGGACTCCACTTACGGCTTTACAATTCAGTGACGATTGTCTTTCGGTGAAATTATGATTACCTAGCTTGTTTTTTTACTTACCATTTTTTTCGGCCGAGTAAGTTTTAAATGTTTAAAAGCATAATTTTTATTACCATACGTACTTATATTTTCATCTAGTATCATAATTTTAAGAACTACCCATATTACTGAACCAGGTGTATCCTTTCACCTACATACACACTTGAGTTTATTTTGAGACATAATGTGAGCATATTTACAGTTTAGGAATAATAGCAATAGTTATTGAATTATAAAAGTATTAGGAAAACCAGATTATTAAAGAAGGAAGAGCGAGGACATCAGAATTTTCTTTTATGTGAATAATGCAGAAATTTTGTCAAACTCTTTGAATCATTAAGCAAAGCCCATAATACGTTTTATTTTTAAATCATTTATTATTTTGTAAATATTATTTACGTTAAAAAATATTTTGCAATTATCGAAAAGGCAATATTCTGAAAAGTAGAGGTATATCGACTAATATTAAGATATGCAAATTTGTTCTGAATGGTTTTGTACCATATAATAAAATATATACTTAAATATAAGTATCATCTCTACCGAAAGATTGTATTAGCTGGGTTTACGAACTATACATATTTTACGAACTATACTATATAAATATTTATTATCATTACTGTCAAAACTATTCATGTCCCCTTTAGTAATATATTTTGGATGTTTTTAGATTAAATATGTAATTCTATTATACCAATGGAGATATAACTTAACCTCTTTCAACCACAAAGAGTTGTAAAACATCGTAATTAGGTAGACGATCTTCAAGTTCATTCAATCCCGCAACCTAGTCTGCGTCTTTGGTATTCAAGAGCCGCGTCTCGACACAACGTATTATTATTTTACTAATGAGAGTAATAATTTACGTAAAGTTTAGTACTTAACACAAATGGCACTCATAGTGACTTACACTTCACAATATTAATTTACTGGTTTATTTCCGACTGTTAAAGGTTAACTAAATGAATTTCGCTGTCAGGCTATTTGCCTTTGGTTTGCCGTAAAATGTTTGAGAGTTTAGAGTAAAAAAGTGGAAATGCACTGTGAACTGGCCGACCACAATCCGTTGCTTATCACTTCCGTTCACTCAATTCTCATTTGTCGAGTGTTTCATTTTTCTTCGAGTCTTTGAAGTTCAGTTAAACGTATCGTATTACGAGGAGTTTGTCAGAGTTGCTTATTTCCTTGATAAAGTTCTTTTCATTTGAGGTTTGATGATGAAGATGCCTAACTTATTTGAACATGCCAAGTAACTTCCCGTATGGGTATAATTCCAAATTGTAAAGTTTCTCATATTAACATTTTATTTGGCGTCTACTTAAAATTAATTTTTAAAACACAATAAACTGAACTAGTTTGAAATAATAGATTTACTAAAGCAAATGAAGTACTTTTTTCGTAAATCTCAAATAAAATCGTGTTGCGAACGGTAAATATTACAATGTGAAATAAGGTTTGTTTTTGTAGCGATCAAATATACATTTGAGCGTGTAGGAGAACGAATGTGATATGCAAATAATGTGACAGTAACAGTGTTGTAATAAAAAAAATATTTGGCGTCTACTTGAATTAAATTATTAAAAAATAATAAACTGAATTAGAATAAAATTGTATTGCAAACCCTTAATATCACAATCTGAAATAAGGTTTATTTTTACTGCGCTAAAATATACATTTGAGCGTGTAGGAAGTCTAATGTGATATGCAAATAATGTGATTGTAGCAGACTTGTATTAAAATTTAATTTGTTATCTACTTGCATAAAATTATTAATAAACGATAAACTAAACTAGTTTGAAATGATAGATGTACTAAAGCAAGTGAAGTGTTTTTTCTCATAAACCTCAAATAAAATTGTATTGTGAATCCTAAAGATCATAATGCGAATAAAGGTTTTTTATACTGCGATCAAATATACATTTGAGCGTGTAGGAGAATGAATGTGATATGCAAATAATGTCACCATGACAGATTGATAGTTTGAATTTTACAAGACATTGATAAAATAAAATCTTTGGTCGATTTACTTGAAATATAACGAAATATTGGTCATTTGTCAATATTAAACTGTAACTTTCCTCCAGACGACAATAATGTCTACAAGGTGGAAGCTATACACTCCAGCAAGCGATAGCATTTCTCTGAGTTTTCTTGCAATTTTTTTGACTAATTATACCAACTCTCTTATATGAAATATTCAGTTTACCTAATACAATTATGTATTAGGTAAACTGAATATTACATATTCGAACGTACAAAAACGAATTTAATTTGTATTTACTACAACTTATGCTACAAGCTCGATGTCTAATTAGATATGATAAATCAATATATTTACGAATATTTTCAATAGATATTTAACCGATTTATAGAAATTTAATGGAAAATTCTTAATTGAAAATTATAGAAATTGTTACAATAATTTCATTCAAAATTAATTATCCACTATTAAAAGATTGTTACTTAAATGTTTACACAATTTGTTATTACTTATTTGATATAGACATGTGAAAGATTAGACGAAACATGAATTTAACGCATAGATTAATGAGACATAACCGCAATGTATGATAAACCCAATTAAAAAAAGTATCAAAATGTACAAGGAAACGTATACTACATCTAGAAGCGCACAAGCCTATTACGTTTTTGTACAATTCTTAGTTGTGTCTTCGAGCTATTTGTTTTGTTTATTATGTTTTTTATTTCTTTCCAAACAAAGAAGAAAAAATACATCAAATATGATACAGTTAATTGGTATTTATTGAAAAATAAAAATATTTATTTACAGCCAATGATGCTTAGAAAACGATTTGGTCGATGTGGGTTGTGTACTGGGTATTGTGCAGTGCGATTCTGCTTTGCTAATATCTCTTGAGTTGATTGTTGGAATGATTTTTGTAACCTAATCGTATGAAAGATAACCTGTTTTTTTGTTTCGTTTGTAAATCCATCTGATATCAATTTTAAACAGTAAAATAGTTTTTGCTTAAAAACAACTTCGATTTTGACATGATTGTATTTAGTGGGGAATTTAATTAAAACCTGTAATAAAATATATGAATATGTAATTTTGAATATAACGTAATCCCATTATATGACCTATCAATTGAAAAACTCAAAAATAAAATGTTGATTTTTATATGAAAATTTAAAAATTCAGAAAATTTCATTAATCAGTGATATCTCCGCATGAATCGACAAAATGGCTAACTGAGAATTTGTATCTTAGTACAAACATATGTGTGTGTGTGAGTGTTTGTCTGTTAAAATCATACAAGATTTGCTCTTTATACTATTTTTCAAAAGGAAACAATATAGTTTTAAAGGGACACCATAATGTTAAGTAAATAAACTTATGTTGATATTTGTATTAATTTAAAAATTAACATACTTGATTGTATAAACTAAATATTCATCATATTAATAAAATACGCTTGGAGTATTGAACATTAGTTAGATGGGCCTAGGTAATAAGTTTATTAAGATGTATATGGCAACAAAATATGTATAAAAATGGAAACGCTCTTTTGCGACGTCGTTAATATGTAACGAAAATAAATATTTGTGTTCTTGTACAGCATTGTTCTAACAATAAGCTTCCGTCCAGATCCTGTGTGTATGGACGAAAGAATCCAAGTTTCATATATGATATTAAACCTACATAATATATGGTTTCAAATATTTTTTCAATAACTTTTTTTGAGAAAACAAGCAGTCATGGTATTGATAAGGTACGTAATCTTTAAATTCCTTGCGAAACGATTATGGGAAAATTTTGAATAGAAAAAATACATATTCAGCACTTATTAAAAATTCATATAGTTTAGTTTACTAAATTATTACAATAAGTAAATTGTTTCCGGCAATGTTATTAATTAATTAAATTTTCTCCATCTACAGAAGACTGACAGAAGCCTTTTCTATGGCCTTTTCGAAAGCAATCAATGCATATTTAGCATCCAGGAATCCATTAAATTTTAAGGACTTGGAAAATTTAAAATCACCTAGTGCAAAGTTGCAGCTATGTCTCGGAAAACTCATAGCTTCTCTACCAATTGTAGTCAAATATTTTGTCGACCTTTTGGCTGAGTGTGCAGAGGCGTTGTTGTGATTAAGGAAGGTTTTACTGTGAGGGTTTTGCTCCCAAACTTTTCCAAATGAACATGCAAACTATTGCAGTTATATCAATCTATGGTAATTCTTCTTTAATTTTATTGAATTTTTACAGCAAAATAATCTACTCTTCTGAAGAACAAGGAGAATATTATTTTATTCAGCACTTCGTATTTTGTTTCCTTTTTTATTTTCTACGGAAAGCTCCACTGCGCGGTCTGCACTTTAGTTTCGGGTTCGTCACTGTATATTCAGATGTCATCGCCATTAATTGTTTAATTAATTTAATTAATTTGAGTGACCTTCGTCGAACTTTTCATCAAACTTTTTACGACACTAATCTGCGCGACGTTGATTTTGAGCTTCGGTTAAATCATGATAAAAGAGCAAAGCTTCCTGACGCCTAAATGTACATAACAATTTTACTGTACTTGATTCATAAAGATACGTAAACTTGCCCGAATCTGCTCATCGGTTATTCTCTTATCATGAGCTGCACATTGGTTGGTTACTTTATTATCGTGAGCATTGATGTTATCTTCACTTGTCACTTCTGAAGGTCGTACCAGACTGAGATAGTTACGACCACGCTCGAACTCAATAAAATAGCTGTAAATAATAGCACGGGATGGGGCTTCATCATAAAGCACCATCAGAAGTCGGTAGTAACTCTGTTGTTGACTGAAACCATTAAAACACAATTTTCTGATGTTAAATTAATCTTGACGTAATACATACAAATTTCAAACTGGGGTTATTTCGAGTTGTTTGCTAGTGTTGAACTTGGAAATTTATAAATATTTTATTTTAACATTATTACAAATGGCCATTTCTAAAACTTTTAGTGCTATCCTCATACTCACAAAATTGGAACTTATAAGAAGGTAATTAACATGGCACCTGTTAATTAGTCCTCCAGCCTTTTCTAGCAAATATCCCATTTAGCGCATTGGCACGATTCTCGGAAAAGGAAAGTGGTTTCCCTTCGAAATATCAAGTAAATAGCAAATCACATGATATGGGTTCAACCCACCTCAAGGTATTTTAATAAGAAAATATAAAATTTAGACTGAATATTAACGCATTTTTTTTTTCGCTGATGTCTCTTATTTTTCAATGATTCATTTTGTAAAATTAGGTACATAACCACAACTGTAGCCAATTTAATATTCCAGAGGGTGTAATATGGGAGTTAATAAAGTTTTTAATTATTCCTCATAAACACGATTTGGCCATAATATTTTTTATGTTATTTGATGAAATGTCGCAGACTCAGGATATATAATCTTTGCTTGAGTAATGTACCATTCTGTGACTGTATTTATACTAAAAAATATGCATTTTTTTCCTTCGATCTGTATTTCGGATATATTGTTTCCTTCTCAATTTGTAATATCAATCCGCTATATTAAAATAGGTTCTGTATGGTGTTCTCAAGCCGCCCTCTCAGCTTATATTGATTACAAATAATCGTTTACATTTTTCAATAAACATCCGTCACACTCGTTGCAAATTCACTACCCGTACTTTATGTATTTTCCTTATTTGTTTCGAAAATAAAATTACATAATAAATAACTAATCAATACAATAGCATGCTCGAAACGTCACAGTTAAGGACTGTTTGGAAACGGGAAATACTGCTGCACTTCCGAATGATAGTCTTCGTTATGTTTTCTTGTACTTTTCTTTTATTGTATTTTTTACACATTGCAATTTTGTAATAATTTATGACAAAATCTCATTGTTTGCCTAGTATTTTACGTGTCTTTATAAAATTGTTAATATAATCTAGTATAAATAACAGTAATATTTTTTGATTCGCAAATAATTGGTTCCGAAAAAATAACTGCGTAACTGTCAATAAACTTAATAATTATTTATCGTTAGTAATATTGATGAAGATTTATCAAGCATATAGTAACATTTTAATAACTACCAGTGAAATCTTGCTTCGTACGTCGATATAAGCCAGGGTCCAACTATTCAGTATGTTATCACATTTTTTTTGCGAAATCGTAGAAATACGCGTTTTATGTTAGCAAATGATCGTAGCACAAAAAATCAATGCACTATATCACGTGTTGAAGTCTATAGCTTTCACCACAAAGATGTTGTTATTGAGGGACGCAAGATGGTATACTTCAACTAAATCATTATTGTAATTTCGGTACTGATCCTTGTACTTTATGATGGAAATGTATAACTTGGTAAATTCAGTAGACAATTTACCCCACACAGTCATGTGGTTTGTGTATTACATTCGTCTTCCCATGGGCTCAAATCTATACCTATCCGCCATATAATCTTTATTCATCAATACGACACAGTCACTCTTATTATAACTCAAATTCTTCAGAAAATGATATTAAAGCATGAATTATTAAGACAACACCCTTAATTGCATTTTCTTTGCTATCTTTCTCCATACACCTTTTTTTACTTGTATTTTTAAGTTGTTTTTTTTTACAAATCATATTTTACATATGCGTTTGTATTTATCATTTAATATTTGAGTTCTGTGTTTAACGTTATAATAACTAAGTGATTAAAATTATATACAGAATGTACAGAAAATTAGTTTTACATTTTTTTAATCAAATAAATTTGATTCATTGTCTACCATTCTTATTTTGTTAAGCTACGAAGAAAGAGCCATTGTTTCTCTGAAGCATTTCACGATGTTACAATGCTTATATTTATATATATATATATATATATATATATATATATATATATATATATATTATATATATATATATATATATATATATCTTTGAATATTAATTTAAGAAGATATAAACACGCAGTCGGAGGGGGGGCTCACTTATAAACATTTGATGAATAATATGTTTACCAAACTATGTAAAAATATAAATGTTTCATAACAAAAATATATTGTTTACTATATTTTCAATATACATATAAAAGTGGTGCATATTTAAAAAAAGTGTAAAATCTACGATGTCCCTGTAATTTTCTAGTGAGTTTCTTGCAATTTTCTTGAATTTTGCCAACTCCCTTTTTTATGATGGTTGGTTTAATTCTATCGGGGTGGAAGGTGGATAATACTTAATAGTTGAGGGTAATACTTCGTTTCGCAAAATGTATTTAGACAGTTCAACATTTTACCATGAAATATGTATGAATTTCTCATAACAATCTCTTTAAAATGATATCCCATACGATATATAAAACTTAAAAAATATTAAGAAGTTTTCTCTTTAACACTTATTTGAATATTTAGGAAAAAATTAACTAAACCAAAGTATCGGGCTTAATAAGATGTATACAAATTTAGAGTTTCTATGTCAAATAGTTTTTAAGAAAATCAGAAAGATAGACAAACACGTGAATGATCTTAAAAGGGTTCTATTTTTATCCAAAAGTATTATGCAAAAACTTGGCAGTTGCATGCAGTTCTGATTATAACAACATAAAATGGTAAAGGACTGGTAAGGGTTTGGTCGAATTATCTGACTGATTCAATCAATGAGAACCCTAAGTTAGACACTGAACGCAATAACTAAACAACCAGTCTTAACCGTGTTTGGGTTTCCAATTGTAGTATCACTATGAAACATAGCATTTGTGTTTAGTTATGATGACGACACAGTAATATGATACCATCAGACTGATTGAATGAAATGGAACTGGAAGTTAGAGACTGAACTTTATAACGGAGCAAAGTATCCTAACCTTGTTCTAATTATTGTATCATCGTGAAACTTGGCAGTTGTATCTAGTTCTGATGACAACACAAATAAATGGTACCATCGGGTTAATTCAATGAAATCAAACTGGAAGTTAGATACTGAACTCGACAATGAAACGACGCATTTTATCCCTTTTTGGGTTTCTTTCCACCTTAGCGGTTATATTTATTTCTGATGACAACACAATGTACTGATACAATCAAACTGATTCAATAAAATATAACCAAAAGTTCTCAGTTCAGTTCTCAACTTGATGAAGGAACAACGTACCCTAACCGTATTTAGGATTCTAATTCTTGTACTATCATGAAAATTCCAACCATCGAGCTGATACAATTAAAAGGAATCGAGTTATACTCTAATCGTTATATCATAATGAAACTTAGTGGTTGTGTTTAGTTTTGATAACAACACAATAAAATAATACTATCAAACTTATTCCATGACACAGAATCGAAAGTCAGATCGAGGAATTCGGTCGTTCCAAGCTTACTGGAAAACATCTTGTAATACTGATGCATTGACAGCGATGGAAAATGTGAGCATTCAGTCGCCCACAGACACGAACTCATGAAAAAACATCTCATCCAATATGCTGCCCCCCTAATTTGAATTCTGTAGAACTTTTTATAAGAACGTATTAACATTTGTACTTTAAATCAATTTCAAAACAATATTCGCTCTTTTTATAAGATTAAAAATATTTACTAGTTTCAGAAAGTGAAAAAAGACATGCTTTTATAAATACTGCAATGCAATAAAAGCAAAAAATATTTAAAGAACCTGTTTTCTCTGTCCACTCAATAAGGGTTTTAGTGTAAGTCATGTTTGTTTTTGAGTATAATATTTGATTAAATGAAACTACGTGATGTAGTATTATTTCTACTTTCTTTAATTTCTTTACCACGACCTAGGTTTTGTTGTATTACAACATCTTCAATGGTTGTTTCTCAAATTAATATACCGCGAATGAAAATGCTTCAGATTTCAGTTTAATTTCGAGAAAAAAGCGCCTCACGCTTACACTCAAATATTTTATTCGATAACAAACTTGGCTTATACTAAAGCCCTTACAGAGTAGACAAAATAAATAGGTAGCAGTAAATCCCTTACAGAGTAGATAGAGAAATGGTTTCGGTTTCGATATCAGAATCCAAAAAAAGTTTCATTTACTTGGTTTAATATATATTGTGGTTCCAAGTGAATAACGTAGTTTATTATTTATTTTTTAGTTTATTAGTTATTTAGACATGCAGCAAAAAAAATTAAAACAAGCTACTTCACTAGCCACGAATATTCTCCATGAAAAAAAATTTACTCTATATAATATTATCTTCGCATCATCAAGCATCAAGTGAATTGAACGCAAGGTATAAAGAAAAAATAGAAACTGACGTAAGGCGAAGCATTTAACTCAATTTCAAAGACTCGAAGAAAAATGATATACTCAACTCAGGAGAATTACAGGAAAGGAAGCGATAAGCGACAAGACTGTCTTCCCCCAATTCGTTGTGCATTTTCCGTTTTTTATTTTCAACTCGCGTATATCTTGCAGAGAACAGAAGACAATTGGCCAGACTCCGAAAATCATTCAGATAACTCACTACATTCGGAACTATAACACTAAATTAATATTGCAAGGAGTTATTATGAATGAGTATTTTAAGTACCAAACTCTTCGTGAATTATCACTCTCTTTAGTAAAATAATTATATTCAACGTCGAGATGCGGAACATGAATTCCAATAGCGTAAGCTAGATCGCGGGAACCAACCTGAAGCTCGTTTACCTAATCACGATAGTTTATAATAATTTGCGGTTAAACAGGTGAAGTTATATTGCCATCGGTATAATTTGATTAAATATTTAATCTGAAATCCTTTGTAATATATTGTCAATAGAAATCATAAACAAGAGTTTTGACAATAACCAATACGTGTAACCGGTCCTACCTTTGTAACTCCAGCTTATACTTACTGGTTTTCAGTATATGATAATGATATTTATTATTTATGATTTATGATAGGAAACATAATAATTTGGTACAAATGTTTATATTTAATTGCCACTCGATATATTTCAACGTCTTGAAACGTTATTTTTCATAATTGGGAAATAATTTTAAACGTGAATGTGTTTTTGTAATAGTCAACTAGTGTGGGTCAAAAAAATCAATTTTCAAGGGTTCTGCTTTGTAACTTAGAGATCAACAAACTTTTGCAGACCTTCGTACGCAAGAAAATACTGTTTTTCATTTTTTCTACTTATTGTACTATCTTTTTATAACTTCTTTGTCTTTTGGTATTGTAATTGTCGTTATTTCAAAACTATGGATATTTATATCATGATATCCGAAATAATATCATATAAGTGGGATTATGATGGCGAAAGCATTAACCAGGTTTTGTGTGTTAAAAGTATTATACTGGACTAGAATATGAATATACGAGTTAATGGAATCAGAGAAGTGACTCTAGACACTACCTATTTGTGGATATAATACAACTCTGTCAGCCAGAGTTGACACAGATTGACGAAGGCTCGGAGTTTTATGCTTTTATGGTTTTATCAGCTTGCATGTTATGTTCTCGATTATAGCTGGATTCTTCCTTATGATATGCTTAAAAATAGCGAACACTTGCTTTTAAGGCCTTCTTTATTTACACGTTAGGCTGTAAATTTTATAGCTACACTTATTCGATAAATATCCTATTTTGTGTCATGAAGATAACACATAGATTTACATTATCATAAAATATTTTAGTTTATTACTTAATTTTTATAAATTAATAAATATTCTATAAATTTCATGAGTGATTTTCTTTTATCAATGCTGCTTATGTTCATTCTTCCTTATATCAAACAAATAAATATTTAATGTACCTACATTGGTAGCATTGTATCTTGTTATTTAATCGTGAATTTATCTATAACTAGCCACCATATAGTGACCTCACTCAAAGATGTTATGTATTAAGAAAAATAAATTTCTGATCAAGAAAGCACTTAAGAATAGTTTAGAAACTAAAACGTATTTCTAAGTGCGGAACTTTCATTTAAAGAAAGGAATTGCCTTTTTACCACTAAACTTCAAGTAATACTTAATAATTCCTATTAAAACTAAAACAATACAACAAATTTGAATTCATCCTGATAGATATGCACATGCCGCAAATAAGTGTATTCCTCCTTTCAAAATAAAAACATTGGAAGAGAAAGAAAAATATATTTCGATTCAAATTAATAGCATAAAATGTGCGGGGCTGGCCTCGTAAATTTTAATGTAGCGGCTCGAATATACGCAGGCGAACATTTTCAATTCATATAATTATCGCCGTATGTGTGCGTGATATTCGAGTGCAGGGGAAGGTCTTACTCGGCAATTTGTTTAGATATTATTTTTGAAATTATGAGACCTATTTTATATCATCTCACTTTAATGTTTATTTTATTAGATCTTTAAGGTCAAGCTTTGTAAATTTTAATATATTGAATTTATTTTACAAAGGATTAGTCGCGTCGTAAAAGGTTTTTTTTCTGATTGATTACTTATAGCTTAATTTCAATTATGTATCCTAATGAAAACGGAAAGTATTGGCGCCCTCTATCGTATTCACAAGTCAGCTGAGCACACTGTCTTGATTACTACCGATGGTATTAATTTCGAAATAGTGGATGCATAATACAAAGAGAAAAATTCGAAACTTATACCATAGAACGAAGAAATGAGGCACATTTTTAGCTTAAATTACAGCTGCGGAATACTATAATATTCAAGTAAAGCAAGTGGTGCTTCTAAGTTTTTGGTATTTCAGTAAATATTATACATAGCTCCACATCTGTGTGTATTCGTAATTACGACGTAAATAAGAAATATGCTTTATTTCCTTAGAATTACCAGAATTTCTTAAAAATTTCTGTTACTTCCATTACGGTACTAATTTCGTACAAGGTTCCATTTAAGGTTGTTTTAAATTGGTTTTATGAATTTTTCACAAGTTGTATTGAAATATCAAACCTTATATATCATCAAATTTAATGCAACTTCTATTAACACACAATTTTACGATAATAATAATTATGGAGATAAATAATATAAACATTGAAATAAATAGTTACTGCGAACAGCTAGTTTCCATTAATTTCTTTTGCTTTCTAATCAAGTTTATACGTAAAAATGCTAAATTATGATTTCATGGACCATTCAAAATTTTTGTAATATTCAAAGCTTTAATCGTAGAATGGACAGCTCACAAAGCAGCTTCAATTTTTTGGATTTAGCATGGCCTATCAGACCGACGAAATTCACTTATTTAACAACATTATAAAAAAATACCTAGAATGATCATGCGAAAGAATAAAATTTTATTACCTTGATATAAAGGTAAATATGTGATGTTATTCTTCAAAATTTATCAAAAAATATTTCGTAAAAAATTCAAAGTTAAAATACATAAAAAGGAAAAACTATAGTTTTCTTGTAAAGTGAATTTATAACAAACATACGTAACTCAATGTGACATTGAGCAAATATTACGTTTAAATCAATATAATATGATATGATATTTATCACCTATAAAAGTAGTTTTTATTAGGAATAGTATTTATATTTAAATTGTGTGCAGGTTGCAGATTGTTTTCAAAGAATTAAAAATATTATTTAAAATTATGTTATTTTAAGAGTTTGCCCATACATGTATCTAGGCGGACGGATTCTTTATACCTGGCATATGATATCGTTAAAAAGAGCTTTCAAAATAGAGCGGAAATATAAATTTTATAATTTTTTTTTGGTTACTAAATAACAGTATGGAAAATCGTCAAATTTTTCAATTTTACACATATTTTGATACCAAATCTAGAAAATCTTGGCACCTATATATCTGGAATTCCTGTTCAGTATTGTAAATATCCTATATTTACGAGTATATGATAAATATTGAGATTACACGTTCAACTATAGTAATTTGGAACTTATGATTAAAACAAGCATAACTTTTTTTTTCAGTTAACACGACCCTATATCAAACTGTATGCGACTTTGAGCAATGTAGGCATGGATTATCCTAAACGAGAACTCGTCTCACCATCAGCTTGTTTTTTTCTTTTCTTTTCAAATTATTGTGTTAAACAATTCGGTAATTAATATCTTGTATTCAACATACGAGTATATTATTGATTTAAATTATATTACACCACTTATACTCTTTGCGAATTATTCGTGTCGGCATCATAATTATTTTAAAATAATTCGAAGCGTGGTATGTATGGATTGAAGTTAATAAATAAATAATTAAAGTTTACAAGTTTTCCAAAATTATCGCTTAAAAACTATTTAGATAAACATAATTAGCCCGAATCATATTAATAATCTTGATGCTAGTTATCAGTAAATGTACGATGTGGTAGGCATTAGTGCCTTATAAATGGTTGAATAAATTAATATAATATAGATATATAGGATTGGTAGGAAAGTATTGAGCGTTATAATTGCAAACATTTTTTTTAAAAAACCCTTGCGCATGGCACCATATTGCTTCTATGTAATACCTTCAGGGCTGTAATTTAAAAAACTTACTAAGGAAATTTGACGTCTCTGCTCTATCATAAAATAACATCAGGATAAATAACTCTGAATATGTTTATATAAATACCGGAATAAATAATAATCTATTGGTACTAAGTCACGGGAATACGGTAGATGTGGTAGAATCTCTTAATGGAATTCCAGTAATTTCTGTCCGACGACTTTAGTTACGTACGGCCGGGTGTTATTGCGAAGGAAATACACGTTTGAGTGTTTATTTTGTGTTTCTGAGCGAAGTCGGTTAAGTTAACTGCAGTATTTTGTTGAGTCTACTGTAGTATTTTCTTATAGAAGCCCCAAGTAAAAAAATTCTTTTGAATTCCACCAAAGAGATAACAAAACTTTCTTTTATTGATGTTCAATTTTTGGAGTCGGTATCGGCTTTTCGTGTGAGATTGCCCATTTGCGCTTTCCAGCATGGTTACCAGTTATCAAATGGTCAAGTCGGTATTGAGTGCGTCTCAGGGAAAGAAGATTCACGCATATATCGCCACGTTAGTGTAATTGAGCGGTAGACAAGGTGTGTGGTGCCCACATCCCTATCTTACATTCTTTACCCAGTTGATGTCATTATTCCAATATTTGCACATAACTGAGAGTAAGCTCTGCTGCCAGGCAACGTGAAGTAAGGCGTGGATCTCTTTGAATACATTTTTTAAAGGTCTATATTAACTTCCACTGGCCATCTGCTACGTGGAAAATATGTTAAATGATGATCCATATTTCTGAACCTATGAAATTAAAGTTTCGCGTTTGCATCAGAGAATGCATCTTCATCTTCAGCATTACGTATATTTCGAGGAGCTACAGCTGCTGAGTGATCTAAACGAAACACACAAACGCAATGACAAATGTGCTTTATGTATATATATATATATATATATATATATATATATATATATACATATATATATATATATATATATACATATATATATATATATATATATATATATACATATATATATATATATATATATATATATATATGTATATACATATATATATATGTATATACCTTTTTCCGATCTTGCAATTAGCTTATATAAACCTTATGAAAAAATGCCAAATTATGCAGGGCAGCCAAAGCAACACGACTCATATGAACTTTTGGTTAATTTCCCCCTCCTTTTTTCTTTGATGGATTCTTCCAACTACTCTAGGATTGAAGTATAGTATTCTTCGATAATGGAGATGCCTCTATCTTTATGATCCATCAAAAGGATACCTTCATAATCCCAAAAGACTGTCACCATGATTTTTCTAGCCGACTTTGACACCTTAAACTCCTTGAGTGGTGATGTGCCTTTTTTGTGCCACTGCGTAGTGACCAGTTTAGACTTAGGTTCATAATAATTGAGCTAAGTTTAATTTCTAGTAACAAATCGACTTAATATTTCATCCTTGTCTTCACTACAGAAGTCCAAATATCAGAACACTCCACGCGGTGTTTATTAGGCGAAGTATTCATCTCAAAATGATCGTGAATAATTATAAAAATGGTTGTATCCGAAACTCTAGCCATTTCAGCGAGCTATTACTTCTTTAATCTAGCATCTTCCAATATTAGTTTTTCCAATTTTCCAATGCATTCCGGAGTAGTCATTTCGATCGACCGTCCGGGCCGTGGGTCGTCTTCAAGTGAGTCCCTGTCTTGTTTAAAGATACCGTGCTACTCATAAATGTTAGCTTTATTGGGGCACAAGGCTCCATAATAGGATGCCATCTCATCCAGTATGATTTGAACCTACTTTCCTCGCTTGGTATGGAACTTTGTAATATCGCGGTACTTCATTTTTTCCACATTCCTCACTTGCTTCCAGATTGAATTGCTTAGTCGACAATAGTTCAAAGACTAATAGCCAGATAAAGATAAAACTTTCTATTTTTACTAATAATGGGTCACTGGAATTGTTGCATTAAAGTATTCTCACTTATTCCACGAATTGAAAAATGCACCCCCGCACTTATATATATATATATATATATATATATATATATATATATATATATATATATATATGTATATATATGTGTGTGTGTGTGTGTATATATTTTCCAGGTTTCATTCAACTTAGTTTAACGTTCAATGCGTTAAAGAAGGAATAACAATGGTAGTTTCCATGTGCATTACATTGTTATTAAGAATAGTTAGCAAGTTTAAAAAAAATGAATTAACGGCAATTTGGGTCATTACGGCTTAATCTTTTCTAGCAAGTAATTCTCAGCCATGTATATAAATATAAATGGTAGTTATTAGAACTGACACCAAATATCCGATATATAGGTACATCAATAATACCGGTGATAAATTATTAAAAAATATTAAAATTTTATATTAATTTTATTCGTAGCGAATACCTTCTAATCAAAAAATATTTACTGCTCATATTGACTCAGATTATTACTAATTAGGCATTCACATGCGAAACGTAAGGGAAACCATGACACTTTTTCTCAAATATTGTTAATATTCACAAAATAAAACTACTATATATGAAAAATACAAAAATACATTAAAACAAATGTATAGAAAATATAAAATAGACGTATATTCCATTTAGAAGCGCACGAGCCTTTTCCGTTTCCGTAGAGTTCTTAACTGTGACGTCTCGAACATTCTGTTGTGTTTATTGGTTATTTATTGTGTTATTTTACTTTCGAAACAAATAAGGAAAATGCATAAAGTATGGTATGGTATATTTGCAAGAATGTTTATTGAAAAATGAAAACAAGTATTTATGGCCAATAAAAGTTGAGAGGGCTGTTTGGGTAGTATCGATTTTGTGCTAGATATTGTGCAGTACCATTTTAAATTCAGCTGTGCTCATATATGCTGTTGATTATTGAAAAGTTTTTTCAACCAAATATTACCAAAGGTTTCTTTATGTGGTTTTTTATTCATGTAATTCCAGCTATTATCGATTCTAACGAGATGATTTGAAATAAATGTGATTGAATTGTAGGATGATTGACAGACAAACGCGATTGAATTATAAATTACCACTCTTTATTATCAAAAGTGAAAACGGGAACATTTATGGAACCATTAGTGGTTTTCCATCAGTGTTTTGTCTATAATAGACTATTTCTTCAGCAAATCTTTTTTGAGAATTGAATTTTGGAAATGTTATACTTGACACGGATCCAAATTAATACGTGTATTAATATTTTAATTTGATTATTAATTTGCTTAATAACTTCTATATATTTACGTCATACAGAATATTAAAACCAGTATGGATATGTACAGCACGAATAACACTGTTCACAAAGAGGATGAATTGGATACTAATAAGGACAATATCCTCATGAATGTCCAATTTATCCTTTAAGCGAGGTTATATTGAATCGTGTTAAATAAAAATCTTACGTTTTATTACTCACACTTTAAGAATTACTACAACTGCACATGTAGTTTCACACTTACATTTTTCAATTTATTTTTCTTTTCTATTTTTCTATAGATAAGATTTTTACAATATTGAAAAGAATTTCCAAATTTTTAAACTTGTGAATATAGATGAGTAATAAAATTTGTCTAATATTTAAAACTCGAAATTGTAATATTTTTTTAGCGAAAGAATTAAAATACTTTAGTATATATATATATATATATATATATATATATATATATATATATATATATATATATACGTATATGTGTATTTTTTTCGAGTAGAGTATATTTGTTACTCAAAAAAAATTTCGCGATACTATATGGCAGGTAAAAAAATTCATCCTAGACATAGACACTCCTGGCCACACTTGTGAAATAAAATTTTATACAACTTATATATAATTTAACTTATGCTCTCAAGGAACGAAAAAACTCCAACTTAATAACTCTCGTCCAGATCCTGTGGGTGCGAAGGCAGAAAATAACATTTTCATACACGACGAAACTATATCCCGTATGATACTTTGATTTTTATGTAATATTTGTTAAAGCGACATCATACATTTCTAATAAATTATTTTTAGAAAACTATTCAATGCTAATTTTTTACGAAATATTTGTCGTCCTATTTTGAATAGTTTCTTAATCACATAGTCATTTATAAAAATCAATATATTTTATGTCCGTCAAGTTTCACTTTTTTGCGTGATTATTGTGAGTAAATTTTTAGTTAAAATATTGTTAATTAATGCAGTTTTTTAGGTTCGAGGGGTTGGACGCAATTCAGTGAATGAAAAATCATTGAGAAGACTGGTGTAACTGATTGATTTTAATTATTTTTTTCAATTTGCAATTAATTAAATAGCGAAATAAAAATTTTTACATATTTTTTATGTACACTTATTTCACAAAAATATCTTAACTATGTCGATTAATACGATAATTTTCAAAATTCATATCAATTTAATAAATAAAATAAGAAAGTAATCGTGTTATCTATCAATTTCACATATATCGTAAACACCATGGAAATATAATTTTTTTTCAGTTGATTATGCATAAATGTATATGTAGATTAACAAAATATTCAATAATTAACTTACTCAAAACCTCTTGGAAAAATTTTAAAGCTAAATATATCAAGCGCTATTGATGCTACAACAGGAACGCAAATTGTAAAGAATAATCCACAAAATTGAGTATATATGTAAATATTTACATAAAATTTAATATTTATTACACAAGACTAATTTTCCAATCTTAAATGCTCTTTAGGTCAAAAAGTTATTTTAAATCCTCAGACAATTATCTAAAATGCCCCCCCTAATTTCATTACCCGACTGCGGCGCAACAAAAGAAAGGTAAAGAATTTAACGATCCATGGATGTATGTATCTTTCAAGGTAAAGGATTTAACGATCCATGGATGTATGTAATTGTATTGGATGTATGTATCAACAAAGGAAAGGTAAAGAATTTAACTATCCATGGATGTATGTATCTTTCAAGGTAAAGAATTTAACGATCCATAGATGTATGTAATTGTATTGGATGTATGTATCAACAAAGGAAAGGTAAAGAATTTAACGATCCATGGATGAATGTATCTTTCAAGGTAAAGAATTTAACGATCCATGGATGTATTTATCGTATCTTTGTATGGATGTATAATTGTAGCCCAAAATCCTCTGAATCGATTTTAGTAAACGAGACATTCATCAGATTGTATTTAATGTAAGAATATCATAGGCTAGGTTTTTAGAGACAAATATATTTTGGCAGAGTTGCAATTAAAAAAAAGAATCTAAAAAAAATTTTCGCCTTTGTTATCAAAAAGAATGTCATTCGATAGTTCTTTAAAGATAATTATGATTTTTTCCATACCATTTTCAAATTATTATATGCACAATATATATGAAAATAAGCTACTAAAAAGTATAAAATAAAAATGAAGCTAAAAAAACTAAAACCCGGCCACGGTGAAAAAACTGGCAAGTGCATATAGAAGTTAGATAACCATAATTTCACTGAAAGATAATCGTCACTGAATTGTGAAGCCGTAGGCGGCGTTCAGTTTTGAAATGTCAATATTTTTTCCAGTAGAATGTGTGTTAAACCTGAAAGCCACCTACGACCTTACAATTCAGTGGCGATTATCTTTCAGTGAAGTTATGATTACCTAGCTTGTTTTCATACTTATCGGTTTTTTCCGCCCAGTAGGGTTTTAGTTTTTTAAAGCTTCGTTTTTATTAACATACGTACTTATATTTTTATCTGGAATTACATTTTATATTACTGAACCAGGTGTTTCCATTCACCGCCATAGACTCGCAGTTTATTTTGTGAGGATAACAGAATTTTCTTTTATATAAATAATTCAGAAACTTCGTCGATCTCTTTGAATCATTAAGCAAGGCCCATAAAACTTTTTATTATTAAAACCATCTGATTATTGTGTAAATGTTATTTACGTTAATAAACGCTTTAAAATTATCAAAAAGAAAATATTCGGAAAAGTATATCGATTGATATTTAGATATGAACATATATCCTGAATGGTTATGTATCCTATTACTAATTATGTACATACCTGTAATATAAATCTTATATGTTATTTATCAGATACCGAAAGCTCACATGAGCTAGGCTTACGTACCGAGGATCTCTTACTAATAGCTGTTCTTGTTCCTTTTAGTAATATCTTTAAATGCTTTTAGATTAAATATGTAATACAATGATATCAATGGAAATATAACTTAAGTTTTTTAAACGAAAGCGGTTGCAAAATATAGTAATTAGGTAGACGAGCTTCAAGTTAACTCAAGGCCGCGACCTAGTCTACATATTTGGTATTCATGAGTCGCGTCTCGACATTGAGTACAATTATCTTACGAATGAGAGTAATATTTCACGCAAAGTTTAGTACTTAACACACAAGGCACTCATAATAACTGCTCACAATATTAATTTAGTGGTTTAGTTCCGACTGTAAAAGGTTAACTAAATGAATTTCGCAGTCAGGCCATTTGCCTTCGGTTCGCCGTAAGATGTTTGCGAGTTTAGAGTAAAAATGTAGGAACGCACTGCCAACTGGCAGAATATAATCTCGTCGCTTATCACTTCCGTTCGCTCAATTCTCTTTTCTTGAGTGTCTCATTTTTCTTCGAGGGTTTGAAGTTAAGTTAAACGCATTGTATTACGAGAAGTTTGTCAAACAGTTGCTTGTTTCCTTTAAAAGGTTCTTTTCTTTTGAGATTTGGTGATGGAGATGCTTAAATAATTTGAAAATGTAAATTATTTTTAGGTAAGGTTTATTTTTGCTGCGTTCAAATGTACATTTGAGCACGTGAAAGAATGGACGTGATATGCAAACAATGTGACCATGACAGATTGTTATTAATTTTAAAAGATATTAATTTCAATCGTGAGACATAAAATTTGTCTTAAAATAAAATATACTACAGAGTGTGTAAGGAAATATTTGCCCTTTGCTAATAATAAGCTACAACTTACCCGCTTTGCTCTAGTCGACAGCAATGTCTACAAGGTGGAAGCTATAGCGACTCTAACAAGCGATAGCGTATATTAGATCAACTGTTAACAGAGGAAAGTGCAATTATTTAATTATATTCATAAAATAATGCGTAAAATAGACTGAAAATTTTAACCTCAGCTTATACTTTACATACAAAAAAAAATGGATTTAATTATTAGTTATTACAACTTACGCCAAAAATTTGATATCTAAATAGATAAATTAAACCAATACATTTATGTATATATTCAATAGATATTTTATAAATTCATCGCTATCTTAGTGATAAATATTTTTTAAAAACTGTAATTTCATACAAAACCAAATATACACTGATCAAAGATTATTTTTGATCACAATTAAATGAAACTACGTGATGTAGTACTATTTCTGCTTTCTTTAAGTTCTTTACCACGACCTAGATTTCGTTATATTACAACAACTTCAGGTGGGCTATTAGCAAAGATTCTAATAGCCCACCTGAAGATGTTGTAATACAACGAAATATAGGTCGTGGTAAAGAACTTAAAGAAAGTAGAAATAATACTACATCACGTAGTTTCATTTAATTGTGAATAATGAATTTCTACAAAATTATTTACTGATATCTTTTACACAAAGTGTTATTATTTGATAGAGATACATGAAAGGTTAGTTTAAACACGAATTTTCACATAGATTAATGAGATTACTGAACACATATCATAATAGCAAAATGTGTAAAAGACAATTAAACAAAAAAACAAAAAAGTATAAAATAATACAACGAAACGTTTACTACTTTTAGGAGCGCACGAGCCCATTATGTATCATAACTGTTCTTAGTTGTGTTTTTGAGTAATCTATTGTATTTATTTATTTTTTGTTATGTTATTTTTGTGTCCAAATAAATAAGAAAACACCTCAAGTAGATACAGTTAATTTACAATGAGTGGGACTAGATGTTCACCGTAAAATAAAAATATTTATTTATGGTCAATGAAATTGAGAGGGCGATTTGGTCGGTATCGTTTGTGTACTGGATACTGCGTAGTGCAATTCTGCTGTGTTTGTGTATCGTGAGTTGATTTTTGAGATGATTTTCGCAATTTAATCGTACGAATATGAACTGTTCTTTTGTTTGTGTATAACTCCAGTTGATATCGATTGTAATCAGAATTAGTGACGTGAATGAATTGTAAATTTTTACGTTTGTTTTCGAAACTGGTAAAATTCTGTATCAATAACAATCCTTGTCTCTTCATTCGTACGTCTATCCGTAATAGAGTGTTTTTTAAAGAAAAATTGCTTTGAAGAAAATTGAATTTTGACATGTTTGTACTTAGTGGGGAATTTAATGAAAACTCTTAATAAAAACATGAATTTGTAATTCTGAATATAACGTAATTACATCATGAAGTACATTATATGAAGTAACAAATGAAAGCCTTAAAAACATGGCATTGATTTTCACATTTGACATTTTTGGAAAAATGTTTTGAACAAAAGCAATAAAAATACTTGTCCCATGCCTTTTCTTAATTACAGAAATAGTAAGAAAGAGCTAAAAAATTATAGGATGCATATATTTTTAAGAGGTTTAATATAAAAGACACAAACCCCACTGAAAAAGTGTGGCGTGACATGAATTTAAATTTTAGGTTTGATGACTCAAAATAACAATCAAATGAACGTAAATAGAAGACGATTGCCACTATCATTTCATCTCTAATGAATTAAATATCAGAATAAGCTTGAAGTATATACTTGAAGCAGTATTATTATGGCATGTTATTGAAAATATTAGAATAATTAGGAATCCCTGGCATGCCAATAAAACCCTTAGGTTCATTAGTATTATAAATATTTATATATTAATAATTTAATCAATATTGCCATAAATATTAAAAAAAAATAATAAGCATAATGCGTCATGTCATGAAGCACAAAACGAAAATTAAGAAAGTTTCACTAATTTAAAATAAATATTATTATATCTGTACGGATTGAAAAAAATTGCTAATTGATAATTTGGATCTTAGTACGAGTATAGTTATATGCACTCTGCACTCTGCTATGCACTCTGATATATCTATCTGGGTTATATTTATTGCAATATGTTTTAAAGTAAACCCATATAGATTTAAAAGGATATCATCATGCTAACTAAATAAATTTATGTTTATATTATTCCTAATTTATAAATTACAATACTTGAACATATACGTTCCATATTCATCATATTGATAAAGGACGCTTGTAATATCAATTGCGATTTCAATAGAACCTGAGTTACATGTGCCTAGTTAGTAAGTTTATTAAGATGGATTTGATGACAAAATATGTCTAAAAATGGACACGCTCTTTTGCAACATCGTTAATTTGTAATGAAAAAAAAAATAAAATAAATATTTAAAAAGATCTTTTCAAAAATAAGAACATAAAATCTACCCATCTCGGTATAGGCGCCCACTTTAAATTAAATTATGCGTAATTTTAAAAACACGTTTTTATTTGTGCACAAAATTGCAGAAAAATAAAATCGACAATGTGTATAAAAATCAATAAGAAGCTTTCGTACGGATACTATGTGTACCGATGCAAGAAATCGAAGTTTCATCTATGATAAGAAACCTATGTAATAATTTATTTTTAGAAAATAAACACTCGTGGTATTGATAAGGTATTCAGCCATTAAATTTTTTGCAATACACATATGTGGGAAAATTGTGAAAATACATACATATTTATCACTTATTAGAATTCATGTAGTTTTAGTTTAGTAAAATTATTTCTTTTTAATGTTTGTAATAAGTAAATTGTTTTTGGTAATGTTTGAAATTGCATGAAATGTTTTGACCCGCTTTTAAATAAGCGGTATATTACGGTTGATGCTATTACAAAAGCCAAAATAATACAGAATAAGAGAGATTAAATTTGTTTTAGAAAATAATAAATTGGTGATGTTTTTTTCATTTTCAAAATAGTCTCCATGGCATCGTCTAATTATATGAAACCACTGACATAAGCCTCTTAACCTTTTCGAAAGAAATCAATACATCTTTGGCATATGGGAGCATATATCTTATGTACTTGGAAAACTTTTAAATTATATGGTGCGAAGTCGTAGCCGTGTATCGTAAAACTCATAATTTCTATACCCAATATAGTCAAATATTCGGTCGTTCATTTGGTTGAGTATGTAGGGGTGTTGTCTTGGTGAAGGAAGATTTTCCTGTGAAAGTTTTACCCCCAAACTTTCCCAAAACAACATGCAAACTATTGCAAGTATTCCAGTTTACGGAACCAGTTTTTTTATGCCCTGAATAATTGCTCTAAAATAATCTGTTTATCTGAGGGACCCGGCGACCATTTTTTATCCAGCACTTCTTATTTTTTTAACTTTGTTACTCTCTTACCTACTGCTCAGGCTGCATCTTAGTTTCGGAATCATAACAGTATATTGAGATTTCATTGCTAATGATTATATTTAATACTGCATTCGAATGACTTTCGTCGAACCTTTCTATGGTCTATGTTTCGCGTCCTTCTTAATTTGTAATATCATTGACACTAGAGTTAGCTTTACCTTGTTTCTTTTAATCAATTATATGAGAAAATAATTAGGCTGCTTTACATGGAGTAAAACATATTACAAACCTTACATTTACTTAAAACGAATCAAACACTGTATAGGTATACTAGAAAGTGTTAGTGCATTGTACAGGTAGACGCGTCAGAAATTCTAATATTATAATTTTCGCGGAAGAGCTGATGGTGGCTTTTCTAAATTCCTGACATACAAATAAAGGCATGTCTTGAACAATTTAGAGCTATTGCTTCGGCTTCTTAATAAGATTTCCGCGCCCCTAAATAGGGAATTTGGAATATTAGAACGAACCACGTGTGTTAAGTACTAAACTTTGCGTGAATTATTACTGTCATTAGTAATATAATTGGAAAGACGCGGCTAATAAATGCTAGTGGCATAGACTAGGTCGCGCGAATGAATGAACTTAAATTTCGACTACCTAATGAACATGTCTTATAATAATTTGCGGCTAAAATACATCAAGTTATATTGCCACTGTTATGATTGGGTTAGTTATTTAAACTAAAAGCTTAAACTATTTAAACTGAAAGGTTAAAAGATATCATTAAAAGAGACCACAACATTTTCATATTAATGGATGTAGATAAGAGATCCACATTTTTTTTTCAGTTTAGATTAAAAACCTTTAGGATTTATAGTACATTTGTGTACATAATTTATGATGAAGTGTATAATTATTCATCTCAAATTTTCATATCTCCATTCCTGACGAATTTTTGTGTTTTAAAATATACATATTTTATTCATCGCAAAATATTTTATTTCATATTTATGTAAAAGTTAATTACATTTTCCTTTTTTTATACTCTTTCTTCGGCATTTCTTTTAAAAAGTGTCCAGCGGGAATTTCTTGATTCTGAAACTAAATAAAAAATAAACGAATAAGTTTAGAAAATTTATTTTATTTTTAAAATGTAAAATAAGCCTTCGGATTTAATTTTTTAAGAGTAATGTTGTCCAAGTAAAGTCCATTTAACTACACTCCTGTAAGTGAACCCTCATATTGGCAAGTACACGCGAGCAAAATGCTGGGGGGATGGCAGCGAGTTCATTTTCTTGCAGGGTAAGTATAGTGCGGTGATTACTACAATACACTTTAGACTCAAGGTAACGGCGTAAAATCCAGCGATCGGAGTAGACAGGGTATATCTCCGAACTTTCATATTCTAGGGAAAATTTCTCTTAATTTCGTCATAGAGACCCCGGCAGTGTGTGGAAATGCCCCAATTTGTTGAAAATGTATTCTATTGTTACGTCCATGAAACACTTCCAATTGCCATGAAACAATCCATAATAATACGGCAGTATGTCAAGATAGTGACAGTTTCTTTTTGATTGAGAAAATATGGACCAATTTTTCCCTGAGCAGAAATCACACAACATACTGTCGTTTTAGGGCAGTACAAACTCTTCTGATGCCGTCACCTTGGATTGCTTAGATTCCAGTAACGTATATTTTGTTTACTTATGTAGCCTCCTATACGAAATTGAGCTGCGTCGATAAATAATTTGTTTCCAAGCGTTCTTGGGATTGAAAACGTTACAAAATTGTTTTTGAGTACGTTTCTCTTACTATCATTAAGTGTTTGGACGATTTGCATTTTACAGGGATGAAGTTTTAATTTTTTTTTTCTCAAAATAACAGGCACAATTGACTTCTTAACACCTGTAAAGGCGGAAATCTTCCTTACTGATTTTTTTGGATTTTTTAATGATTTCGCGATGTATATGTGTCATACGTTCTGGCGTAGTTGCTGACGTGGACGGTCCTGGTGACGGCTATAATTGTTGTTCCTTGTTGTCGAAATCTACGTACTGTAAAAGTTGTGTACTCGGGCCATCACTTAATCGTTAAATATAAAAATTTCAATCAACGATTCACCACACTTCAAGTAATATGCCACCGCAAACGGGCGGTGCGCTCCCGATCAATGACTTATTATGACTAACATATTTGCAAAGATGACGTAACTAAAGCTATCGTTCCCGCGTTTCTAGCGCCGCAAATAAACGTCTAAAGATCATTTTAAATCGAAAAATTTCCGCTGGATACCCTTTACTTGACCTAATAAATGTAATTTGGTCGAATCTATTGATTTGTAAATTTCAATGTCCAAAAATAATTTCATATGTGTGGGACTGTGATAGTAAAAGCATACATCAGGATTAGTAGTGTAACATGTGCTAATTAAAAGTATTATGCTTGGCTAGAATATGAATGAACAAATTAATTAAATAAGTGACATGACTCTAGAAAATTAAATATATATGAATTTAACACAATTGCCAACCAGAACAGGCATAGATTAACAATGGATTGGCCTTTGTTGTATATATGTTCTTATTGGCTCGGTCATTAGGTTGTCGGTGGATAGCTGGTTCTTGTACAAAAATGCACTTAAAACAAATAACGAAATTCTCTATACTCAGGCTGAGCTCTCAAGCACTAGTTTTTTAGCCCGAGGAATAGTTTTTTTAAGGTATACATTAATACTATCATAAAACTAAAAACAGGAATTTTGCTCTAAAGTATTTTTCCTGAAAGCTGCTTTATCCTAAATAAAATGTGTTTTATAATTTAAAGAGAATTCTTTGGTGTACATTATCAAAAACATATTGAATTTCAGTAAATAATTTCCATAAATTACAACTAAATTCATTATTTTTTATACTCAATATATAAATACTTTAAATGAGACAAATTATTCGCCTCCTTTTGCTAAAAATTATTTTTGGTTCCATCATAGTACAGTATCCTCATATCTATCGTGTAAATCATCTATATTCGAATGTTACGTTAATATGTTTAGAAGATCATTTGATATTTCACTGTATACGATATACAACTCGAAAAGCGAGCGAGATAAGTAGAGAAGTCAAAATATATCGAGTGTGAAATTAAAAAAAGTAAATAAAATTTGAATGAAAAATTATTCACATTTTAAACAAATATTTTTAACACCTTCTTAACACAAATTTACACACAGAATAAAGTACTTAAAATAATTCTAAAATTATAGGAATACTGCAGCTCATGGAAATGAATATTTCCCTTAAAGATAAAAACGAAATTGTAAGAGAAGAAAAAATCTGCTTAATATCAAACTGATACCACTAAATGTGCAGAGTCAACCTCGTAACTTCAAATCTAGTGACTTGTGTACAAATGTAGTACGAACATTTGCATTTCATTTAATTATTGTAGGGGAAGGTTTGTAGTAGGTGGTTTGTTTAGATATTATTTTTGAATGGTTTCATCTTCTAGGTGGATGGATTTTAATGTTATTTCATCTTGAAATAAACAGTAGTTAAGTTAGAGTAAGCTAGATTTTATTATAATACTTGAGGCTAGGATATATTACTCAAATTTAATTTAACCATATTATACAAATGGTATTTTTTTGTCTTTTTGATAATGCGTTAAGAGCAAGGAGATGCTTTATATTAACCTAGTAATATTTCACTTAAATGAATAGCATAAACATTATCCCGTCACACAAGAAGACAGTAAACTTCATATTATTATTTTTAACGTTCATTAAAATACCTATGTAAATATAAAAAATCATCAAACGGTAATATTTTGAAATTCAATATTTTTTAATTCACTTTCAAAATAATAAATAACTTATAGTTTGATTTCAATTGTTTGTCATGGCGACACGCAGAACGAATTGATGATGTCTGCCGTGTTCATGAAAAGGAGTGAAATTTCTCATTTTTTAATTTAATGAATAAATCTGTCATTAAATCAATGAAGGCGATTGTATGGTGAAGGGATTTTTTTGTGATAATTGGGTAATATAAAAAAATAGGAAACTAATTGTTTTTAACCATTATGAAGTTATTTACTTTATTAAATCATGTGGATATTTAACTCCATTAGTTATCTAAGTGTAAATAAAAAAGTAAATTAAAAGCGATAAATTATGAGGTATAGTATTGGCAAAAAATATATACTGATCTTAACTCGCTTGAAGACAATAGGGAATCAATTTCTTTAAAAATAAATGAAAAAAACGATATTTGAATTGAATGCCCTCTTGCATGTATACGATTTCAAGCGCAAGGTTAAAGTAGTCATTATTTCAGCTAGTTCCAAAATCCTTATTTAGCCGTATTTATAACAACTGCTCACAATATTAACTTTGCAATTTTGTTCCGATTGAAGTAGGTTAACTACATTATTTTTTAGAATCGGAAAATTCATCCTCAATACGTGTCAAGATGTACGCGGGTTGAGAATAGAAAAGCGGTAGTGAATGGCGAGTCGGGATACAACAATCTTGTCGCTTATCACTTCCGTTCACACAATTCTCCTTTCTTGAGTGTCTCATTTTTCTCTGAGTCTTATAGTTGTGTTTAACGCTTCGTATTACGAGGAGCTTGTCGAAGAATTGTTTCTTTTATAACTTTCGTTTCACTTGAAGATTTACGATGACAATTACTTTATATTTTAAACATTCATAATTTTTAAAGAGTACATTTTTATGGATTCAAAGTTTTTCATACTTTGTTTCGAAATTTTATTTGGTATCAACAAGTATTTGAGCTTGAGATGAGATCAAAAAAAATAAAAAAATGAATTGCTCAACGCTATTGCTACTAGGTGCGGAGCAAATAAAACGTGTTTGTCAATTTATGCGTTCCGGAATATCGTGTTATATTTGAATGGAAGGCTACATGGCTTCACGGATAATCAAAATGGGACGACCTTGGTGCAATTCCACTCAGAAACTGACTAAGAGATTAATACTCAAACTTTTTTCATTCAAAAATCATCTTTGATATATGGGTACGAGATATGGAAGGTAAAAAAATCTCATAATGTGACTTATCTACGTAAATTGGTACCTTGGATATATTCTATAGATGCCTTCGCCCAAGAATAACACTAGCTAAGACTTGCAAAATCTATGCAAGAAAGTTCCGATTTATCATCTAATAAAAAGCGTTAAAGAGGACTGGGTAAGGCATACACTCAAAAGAGAACTCGTAAATATCTCCAAATAGGCTTTGTAATGGAACCCTCAAGCAAGGAGGAAAAATGGCACCCATTATGGAAAATCGAGGGCTGTTTCGAATCAAAAATCGATAACTCTTTTATTTTTAAAGATTATGTTGCGAAATTTTGCAAAAATACAAAGTAGTGTATAAGGTTTTAAATGGGATTAGTGTAATTAATTTTAATACCCTATATTAACAATCAGACATTTTAAAATTTATCAAAAAATACTTTTTGAGCTCTTAAAATTATTTAAAATATGTACAAAAAGTTGTTATCAAATACCAAAACACAAATCAATATAAAAACATTTTTAAAAAAATTAAAACAAAGTAAAGTCAATTATAACTTAATTATTAAACAAATTATTGTAGAAAATATTTTAAAAATAATGAATATTATATAAACTAGAATAATTATATACGTTACAGCATTTATCATCACATCTAATGGAAAAGACTGCAGAATTATATAAAGTCTTTTAATCATTTTAATATCTACTCCTGTAATTTCAGCAGAGCAGCTTGCTTTATAAAAAAAATCTTCTGGTAATATTACCCTTATTAGTATCACCACTTTCTTGTCGTGGTTGGTTGATAATTAATCCTAGCTCGTCACGAAAACATTTTGTACCAAGGTTTTTTCTTTTGCTTTAGCCGTTTCTTTTCTACGCTGTTAGCTGACCATGTTTGGAAAGAAATATTGTAGGAAATATATAGTATCATTTCCACGCAACGAATCCAGGCAGGCAATGTAGACAGTCCGTTGTGATAAGAATATTTATTTTCAGGCCTAGCGGTCACTTTACTCAAATCGTTAATTGCCGTGGAGTAGCTCCACATATTGTACATGTGACACCAGAAGTTGTATTCGTCAATACCTCAGCTAATTTGCCATCTATCACAGTAAACAAGAGTTCATACTTCACTTGCACCCCCTCATCTTCTTTTTTAAGTAATGTTGGCCTCAAAGAATTTATTTGGTACTTTATTTCATCCACAACATCTTGAATTTTTTCGGCAGTTTCCTTGCGAAATTCTATAGATGTAGGCTTTTCCAGTTAGCTCATTAATTCATTTAATATGCACCAAAAAAGTGATAAACAAATTTGCGTCAGAAATATATTTAGATCCTTCTGGAAGTTTCTGTTTGTGAATCGTCATACCCCTTTTACTGTATAAAAGTAAATGTTTCAATCCATTCTTATACACGGAATATATCTTCAAAATTCTTGCTGCAATGTGATCCAATAAATTTTGAAGTTGCACTATTACAAACACAGCTGCAAAAATAGTAATATTTTTGCAGCTGTGTTTGTAATAGCTATCACTTGCTTGTACTTCGTAATATGCTAGAAATATGAAACAGTTTTATTCGTTTGTTAATTTTCTTAAGTACACATATTGTGCTTTTTAGATCTAAATCAATCAGCCCGCTCAATGCTTCATTATCCGTAAGAATTTATTAAATTTTTCTATGAGACTTGAGAATAAGGTTTTATTTTCATTGTCAGCAATCCTTACCGTTTCCACAAGATTTCCTTATCTTACTTCTCTTTACAAACGTACTTCCTGAATATATGCATTGTAGATTTGCTCAAATCCGTATCCACGAAGTAACGTAGTATTTTTCCTTTTTTTTGTTCGATTCTGACGAGTCTACATAAAAAGGCGAGGTCTTCCACGTTTTTCAGAATAAGTTGACGGTGTGGAGTCAGTTGTAACGTCTTCTGGGTTAGGTAAAATTACTGAATATTCTGATTCTAACCAAATACTGTTTGTCTTTAAAAGTGTGTCTTTTTTCGTGAAACTTCCATCTATATTTTATTAAAAGCATGAATAACATTTATTTGTATATCTCTGAAAATAAAACATATGTTGTCTTCAGAGACTTCATAGTTCTTTTTCAAAACTGTTGATAATGAAAATATTTTTCCTCCCTCGATATAGGAAAATATTATTTCACGCTTAAAGCACTTGAAAGTAAACATTTCATAGAATTAACAAAAAGTAAGTTAATTATATTCGTTATAATTAAACGTCAGTATAATTACCAATATAAATTTGTAATAAAGAAATAAATACAGGTTGTCCGTGGCAGATTTCAATGTTTGAAAAATTGTAAAAAAAAAACTACACCTCTAATACAAAGTAGGTTTATTTTAACTTTATAATGACAAATGCGGATTTCATTTTTTAAAAACCACGTTTTACAAATGGTGGCGATCGAGTCTGACACACTCTTCGAGTCTAACACGCATGTTTTCAAAAACGCGTTTGCAGAGCGACTAGGTTATCCTACTGACTTCGGCTCGAATATTTTCTTTAAGTTGTGTCACAGTGCTCGGATTTGTTTTGTATACAATGGATTTTAAGTATCCCCATAAGAAAAAGTCATATGGGCTTAAATCGGGTGACCTAGGTAGCCACGGTACGGCACCGTTTCGGGATATGTTTTTTTCTGGAAACAACTGCCGCACTGCATTCATAGACACATTAGCAGTATGAGCTGTGGCCCCGTCCTGCTGGAACCATGTATTTTGGTTAAAGGATGGACTATTCTGTAGTTCTACTCTGAAAAAGTCATTTAACATCTGGACATATCTCTTCGAATTCACAGTTACAGTTTGGCCACGTTGATTTTCAAAGAAATAAGGCCCTATGATTGCAGATTCAGACATGGCACACCAGACTGTTACTTTAGGCTTATGTAAAGGCTCTTGATGCATTTGTCTTGGGTTGTGGACATCCCAGTAATGAAAGTTCTGCTTATTCACATATCCTTCAATGTGAAAGTGAGCTTCGTCACTAAAGAATATGTTGCCCATCCGGGTAGCAGTACGTAATCTCAACAACATCACCTCCGCGTAAGTTTTTCTTAATTCAAAGTCAGAATCGCGTAAATCTTGAACAATTTGAATTTTATATGGATGGAACTTGAGCTTTTTTTACATTATTACCTGTAAAGTTGATTTCGGAATTCCCAATATCGATGAACGTGTTCGCCATACCACGCTCGACATTTTCATCATTGGCTACCAATGGTGTAGCTCCTGGCCTATTTAATGTTGATCCTGTAGCTCTGAACCTTGCTACCCATGACTGAATGAGGTTGATAGATGGTCCATCACGTAATCAACGAATACTGTAACGATTATTAAATCGACGGCGTGCTACAGACAGCGAAAATCCTCTCGAAATGTACGCCTCGACGGCAAAAGTGCGGTGCTCTCCACTCCACTGTTCCATGGCTACTAAAACATCTGCACCGCTTGCGTTTCTAACGACGCCCTCCGCGCCCCTCTTATGTGTTGCGTTCAGAAACTATGTTTGTTCAAACTTTGAAATCTGCCACTGGACACCTGTACATCAACTCTTTATATACTAATATAAAGAGGTAACTATTTGAGAAATTAGAATAGTATTAGAATAGTTTCCCTATGCAAAATGAGTGCAGAAATGATAAACGCGCTATTATCCAAGCAATAGTTCATAATAAATTACCAAACATATCGCAAACTATTGATATGAATAGTTTACATTTGAAACTGAAATAGCATGCGGTTTTCCGTTTTTTGACGTTTCTCTCATTTTCATCAATAACTTCGGGAACTTCAAAAATCTGCAGCTAATTTTTATAAATATCTCTTATGAATAACTAAGCTACAAGTAAATATTGAACGTGAAACGTGGGAAGACGTGGGTAACTCTCAAAAGTCTCGATAAACGTGAAAAAATCCCTTTTTGAATCTTATTTTACTTTGAAATTATTGTGACTAAAATGTTAAAACAAAGATATATATATATATATATATATATATATATATATATATATATATATATATTAATTATTCCAATTTAAAGAAGATGAAATTTCCAGAAATGTATATTACTTTATACATATTCCTATAAAGTTTAATATTAAAATCACTTTTAAAGCGATGAAGTGAACAGGCTTGACATGGACATGGACCTAGAAACAATAAAGATTGTCACATGACCAAAATTATATTTTTATAACATATGTAAAATTTCTACACGATAGTTTAGCTTAACCTTTAAACTATTAAATAAAATTTTAAAAAGCATGATAATGGTGACACTAATAAAAACCATTTTTGATACGCCGTTGTTCTACCATTTTCCATAGTGCGACGTAGACCTGGTGGTGAACTTTTTGATGGAACTGAAGAATATCAGCAAGAAATTAGGTATAGCAATTCATGATGAGTAGCTCCAATCAGTGCAACAATGAGCTGTTGATGTTCTTGACTCCATCAAGGGGACGTTGAATATAAAACAAAAGAGAGCTTGAGATAAACAATTTACTAAACCAAGGTGACTAAAATCTGTCTTATAATACTCAAGTTAATATTCGTTAACGTTATCTTTTGATGTAGTAGTAATGGTACTATTTGTAAAATATTTCAGGGAGACTATCTTAAAACGGAATTCGGGCAACATATAAAATTTAAAATAAGTCCTGGCAACTTATACTGGTTTTCGAGTTACGATTATATTAAAGTATGGATTATTAGATAATAGTCTTGCACGTGTTTTAAATGTTTGTCACTATGGTGTTGTCATCATCAAAGGCCTCCCATTTAACAATTGGTTTACTGACGCTGATGCTTATAACTAGTGGTAGACAGCAAAACAAACTTGTTTTCTTTAAAAAGTATAATAACAATTTGTCGTACATTTATGACTCCAATAAAGCCTGCACTACATGCAATATTTCTTTGGTTGCATAATCATTTTTTTTATTACACTACACAAACATCTTTAACAGAATAAATCAAGTACATGCTATACTTGCATAAGAAGTGCCCCGTATCATCAGCCCTATCCACTTAAATATTAATAATAACTTACATCGAATATATGCTCAAATGGCGGTCATTTTCCGGGGTACACACCTCCGCGCAATTGGCGTCATCACATCGCGTATGCGCGGAGCTGATTGGGGAGAATTTCGAATGAGCCAAATTAAAAATTTTATAAACGTGTGAGGATAAAAGTTGTTCCTTAGATTGCGAGAAATGTTTTTATCGGAAACATGTAGAAATTTTATATTTATAACTTTATTAACATAAAGTTATAAATACACATTTAAGTTAAAATAATTTCAAGATAAAATGAGATAAAAAACGGGATTTTTTCAAGTTTATCGAGACTTGAGAGTTATCCACGTCTTCCCACGTTTTACGTTCAATATTTATTTGTTGCTTAGTTATTCATAAGAGATATTTATAAAAATTAGCTGCAGATTTTGGAAGTTCTCGAAGATATTGATAAAAATGTGAGGAAGTTCAATAAACGGAAAACTGCTAGTTATTTCAGTTTCAAATGAAGACTTTTCATATCAATAGTTTGCGATATGTTTAGTAATTTATTATGAACATTTTTTTTATAATGGGGCGTTTTTCATTTCTGCACTCATTTTGCGTGTGAAAACCTTAATCAACAAGGTGCACACTCTTCGAATTCCTCAAATAGTTAACTCCTTATATTAGTATATAAAGAGTTGATATATTTATTTCTTTATTACAAATTTATAGTGGTAATTATACTGACGTTTAATGATAACGAATATAATGTACTCTTTTTTTTGTGAATTCTATGAAATATTTACTCTCCAGTGCTTTAAGCGTGAATTAATATTTTCCTCTATCGAGGGAGGAAAAATAGTTGAGGCATTATCAACAGACACATAGACAACATATGTTTTACCATCAGTCGGAAAACTTTTTCTCTAAAACCAATAGGTCAGCAGATGGTTATTATTGCACTATGGTTCAATTCATACCTAATTTCCAATGTTCATGTTTTCTCTTAGTTTTTCTGGGATATCTTTTTAATTAAGCAGCAATTTCTAAGCATCTTGTTCGAAAAATGTTTAAACAAAATCATTAGAATTATATCGTATATATTGTTGAATTTATGATTCAATAAATTTTCATTTGACACTATCATGTAGGGATCACGTGATCATGTAGAGATTACCTTGAAAGACTTTTTATTTCCCAATTTATTCCGTGAAATTAATTCACAGATTCAAAACTAATCTTTCATGCTTCCCGTTTATGAGCCATTATAAAAAATCATGTATGTATGTGTAATTTCCGAGAAAAAAGGATGTGTGTGAAATCATTTCATAATTTTTATTAAATATTTGTTTAACGATAAACTCAAACACGTACTTAAAAAAAAAGGTACAATGATACAAGCAGTAAAGAAAAGGCAACTAAACATTGTCTTTTACCTTAAAAGTACCTCAGAACAAGTTTACAAACTCATTTTGATTATTTTATGAAGAATTGGAATTATTATAGAGCGACCAGATATATTACGAATTAAGGATTGTTTTACAGTTTTGATGCATATATTAATGTATATTGAGATGCGAATGGGATCCGCAAACAATATTGTCATGATAGGCTAATTGTGGGATTAATTTTACAAGTTACCGATATCCATAGTAATATTTATGGTTTCTAAATACTATTCTCCTAAATAATAAGTTTCTAAGTAATATTTGAGGTTAATTTAGTGGAAACACAACACAATATTGGGTACGTGTTCTTGTTATGCTGCACCCTAATCACTTATAGACTTTATAAACGATAATGTGTATTGGTTTTTTGTACTTAAGATCGTTTGTTTATATATAGCAGCGCACTTCTATAATTTCACAACTTAACCCATTGATAAAATAGTGAATAGAAAAGACTGAAAATAAGAATCTCGGCTTATGTTAGACACATGGAAAACAGATTACATTGGCAATTAATAAAACTTACGACGGATATTCGATATAAATAAATTAATTACACCGGATATAAATCACCTTTAAAAGTACTGAAAGTGTTATGGTAATTTTATTCACAACCAATACTATACTAATCAAAGGAGAAGAAAGATGACATTAGTTACTTAATACAGAGACCTGAAACATTAAACGAACCATGACACTTTATCTCACATAATGATTATATATATATATATATATATATTTATATATATATACATATATATATATATATATATATATATATATATATATATATATATATATATATATATATATATACACGCGTGTGTGTGCTTATGTGTACCATTTTGAAGCGCAAGAGGTTTTTCCGTTTCTGAACAATTCCTAATTTCTGTGGTATTTATTGGTTATTTATTATATTATTTTACTTTTAAAATAAATAAGGAAGATAATGAAGTATAGCATGGTGAATTCTCACCGTGTGGGACTAGATGTTTATTGATAAATAAAAACAATATTTATTGTCAATAAAAGCTGAAGGAGGGTGGTGTAGGCGCTATTGATCTTGCACAGTATAATATTAAGTTCAGCTGTATTTATATGTATTGAGTTAATTGCTGAGAAGTTTTTTTTTGCAATTTAAATATATCAACGTGGTTTTAATCTTTTTTGTCCAGCTGATATCAGTTCAAATCAGATTTTCATACGTTCATAAATTTTAAATTTTGCAGTTGGCTAAGAGAAGAATAAAAGTCGAATATTTATAGAGAATTGATATAATTTACACAACCGTCCCCAATATACTATTTTATAAAAAACTTTGATTGTGGGGAGTTGAATTTTGAAATCTTTATACTTAAGAAGGATCTAAATTTAGCCGTATAGTAAGAACATTTAATTTGAAAATTTAAGTGTAACATAATAACGTTGGGTATGTATATGATTATCAAATTGGAAATTTAAAAACGTAATTTTAATTATTCTACCAAAAATTTTATTGAAAAAAATTCTTTGAATTTTTCTGTCTTGAATAAAAGCAACAATAAAAATTCTTGTCCCACCCGTCATACCCATTCAATAAATAGTAAGAAAAACGAAGTAAAAAGCAACAAAGGACCTATATTTTTAGGGGATTTATTACTTAATTATTTTATGTGCGCTTATTTACAGTGTAGAATTATTCTTAAGACCACCGTATTGACTTAAATTTTGTATGATATAAACAGGTAATTTGAAATAATAAAATGCTCGTGAAAAAATACATCTACAATTGATTGAATTTAACATTGGAATAAATTGAATATCAGTCTGCACATATCTTGGTTGGTGTCATTAATATGATCATATGGACATGTGCAAATAAAACATCTACAAATTTGAGTATTATTATTTATGAGGCTCCAATGCGTTTAATTTGAAGTTTGATGAAAACAGGTACCGGAGTATTTAGTACCAACAGGTCTAATTATCTTTTCATGAAGAGAATAAGCGGTGTAAATAATTGTACATTAATAATCAATACTGCTATGAATACACAAGTTAATGATCTGCTTCATATAATTATTAAAAAGAAAACCAAATTTAATAAAGTTCCACTAATTATTAAATTATTTGTTTTCCTTGCGAAAAGAGAAAAGGAGTTAATTGCGAGTAAGGTTCTCGCTGCAATAATTCTCGCTACCTAAAGTAGGTAATTATACATAATTTAAAGTAATGTACATATATTATAATATATATTCTTATTAAAACATTATAAGGGTACGAGATATGCTATTTATAATAGTACAAATTACAGGACAGGAATTCCAGATATCTAGTTATCAAAGTTACGAAAATGGACTTGGTTAATTACCAACATGTCTAAATATTCATCATTGACGGTTTCTTATAGCGTTATTTTATAACGAGAAAAATGAGTCTATTTAAAAGTCAGTTTTCAACGATATAATATATAAGAACATATCATCCTTCCTATCAGCATTCAGGGGTGACCTCTGGAATAGAATTACACGTAATTTAAACATGTTTTTTTTATAAAAAGAATTGTATTACCTATACGTAACTAAAATTGTTACCTTACAAGCTAGAAGAATCTCATTGACGGACGACCCTACTAAATTATAGTTCATACACACGAATACTGACGTAAAATTAAGTACATTTATACCAACTATGTATAATAAAAAAGTGTTTTTGATATGAATTTAATAAATAATTAATACTTCCCAAAATAAAATGAAAAAAACGCAGTATCGAGATTCGTATTCAAAATTCCATCCTGTTCCCTACGTAATCCAATGTTTTACCGCTATGCTAAAGACACAATGGATAGTGAAGAAATAAACATAAGCTTTCTAACTCAACCCCTCTTGTTCGGTCGCACTCGACCCTAGTACCAATATATCATATTCGTCCTAGTGTCCATTTTAATCGAAGCGATCACACTTAACGTGATGCGAAATTGCAAATTTTTTCCTGACAAAAAATTTGGACAAGGTGAGCCAGTAGAAGTTTTTGCTTCAAAATTTAATAATAGTGGTAGTTAGCAAACATTTTTTGCAATATTTTTCTCAAGGTTACCAATTGCTTCAAAATTTTGTATTCCAACATATAGTTTAAAAGAAAAATTCGGAAAATCTATTTTTGGCAAACAAAACGGGCTAAAACTAAGTAGTACAAAGTTGTATGAAAATACAACCTAATTTGCAGTTACAGAACATTTCAGACGTATGCTTTAATGACAAGGAAATATAGCACATATTGATTTCATCTTTTTGTGACAAATGCGAGTTGGCTGTGAAGTTGTACATATTATTTTTTGAAATATTATAGGCCTGGGGATAGGGATCTCCGTTTGAATAACATAGAGTCCCATGGCTGTATTTTATGCTTAAAAGTATGCCTCAATCTTTGCTATGCTTCAATTCTTCGAATTCTTCTCAATTTATAATATCAATTCACTACACCAAAATATATGCTATCTCATATAATAAATATAGTATATCTGACTGGCAATATTTATAGCTTAGCGTAAAATTTATATACCACACCTTCGTCAATTTGTGTCTATTTTGGCAGAAAATTGCCGATAAAATCCACAAACAGATAATCATGTATGTCGCTTTCATAGTTACATTAATTTATGTAATCGTATCTTTGTTCTTTTGGGGAATATATATTACATTACTGAACCGGTTGTATTCTTTCATATTATTCTCGGGACAATGGCATTTATTATGCCAAGTATAAAAAGCGATAAAAAAAAGTTTGTAACAATTATTTCATATAAGTAATCAGGAAGCTTCTCAACCTCTTTTAAACGTGCAATAGACGCGCTAAAGGCTTGATTTCTTAACCTACAAAAGATAACTATTATCATATAAATATAGTCCTCATGAAAAACATATTTTGCAATTAACGAAAAAAAAATATTCTGAAACATAGGAATGTATAGTCTGAAATGAAAATGTTAAAAGTTGTCTTAAATTATTTTGTACTCCATCATAAGTTATCCATATAAATGTTTTATAAATAAAAAAAATTATAATTATTGCATACTGAAAACGAATAATTATAATAAACTGAATGTGAGAATCGAGAATCTCTTGCCTATATCTGCTAATGTCTATTTTAGTAATAACATTTAATTTTTTTAGATTAAATACGTCACCCGACGTGAAGTTATATTTAAACTGTACACAACTGGTCTACAGTTTAAATATAACTTAACTTTCTTGACCAAAAATATATCCTGATTAAGTAGAAGAAATTCAAGTTCATGCAATTCCGTGACCTAATCTACATTATTGGTGTTCATGAACCCCGTCTCAAACATTGAGCGCAATTATTTTACTAATGAGAGTAATAATTTACGCTAAGTTTAGTACTTAACACACAAGGCATTCATAGTAACTGCTCACAATATTAATTTCGCGGTTTAGTTCTGACTGTAGTAGAATAACTAAATGAAATTCGCAGTTGGGCCATTTATCCTCGGCTCACCGCAAGATGTATACGAGTTGAGAATAAAAAGCGGAAGTGTGCGGCGAACTAGGAGACAATAATCCCGCCGCTTATCATTTCCGATTACTCAATTTTTATTTCTTAAGTGTCTCTTTCTTCTCAGAGCCTTTAAAGTTAAACTTTTTCTGTTACGAGGAGTTTTAAAGAGTTATTTGTTTTGTATCTAAGGTTCGCTTTACTTGGAAATAATATTTTATATATTCAAAGAAGGGAATAGTGAAAAATATATTGTTTCAAAATTCACTTCAAGATTATTTGAACTAAATTGGTAAAGATGGTTGTTTAAGTTTACATTAGGGTACAGTTAGATTAGGATTCGTTGTTGCCCGTAGATATTTGCGATTTATTTTAGTTATAATAAATGCACGATTATATGGCATTTATAATAAATGCACGATTATATGGCGATATATTTGGCATTAATTTTGCAGAAATTCGTTATAATTAAATATTATTAAAATTCTTTACAAAGTGGTAAACAATTTATATAAAGTAGAGATAACAGTACATCGCAGTAGTTTCATTTAATTGAGAAACATTTAATAATAAATACAAGAAATAACAAGGGAATATGACACAGAAAATCTACTAATGAAAACATAATAATTTAGCCTAAAGCATCAAGTAGTCACCATGCTAAGAGATGGTTACCTGTCGGCTAATTTAAAACATACCCAACATGATGATGCGACGTTTATAGAAATAATACTATGAATACAGGTTTCGACCCACGAAAACCTCGGATATTATCTACAGGTTTAATTGTTTTATAATCTAAATCCATGGAGACTAGACTACATGAAATAGCCGAATATCTTAGCAAACTTCCCTATTCCGGGCGATTGCCCAATCGGTCCTATTTACAGCAATAGACAGTGTCAATAGAACTCACAAAAGGTACCTTACAAAAAGAGTTTGCAATTGCAACAAAACGTATGAGAACGATGCTTTCATGAAAACAACATTAGAATAAACAATGATTTTTAAAACCTGCTAAGCACAAATGGAATTTGCACAACGAGGATTTCGTACAAATTTAGGCATTTCCAAACATTTGGTTGTACATAATCGAAAGAAATTGAATTGTTACCGTCATCAAATTAATGTCTGTTGATGACGTAGGTTATATTTGATAATCAGTAATGATGACGATTGCATCCTATGCGGATGGTGTCAAGTTTAACTTGGAAATATCATCTTTAAAATGGAGTTGGAGTTGCAACAAGTTTAATCTTGAAGTAACCAAATGCGCATTACTTATTCCTGTTCCCAAGTCATTATCATGTTTGTATGCAAAAAAAGGGATTGTGGTATTTTTGGAAATTAAGGTTTATAATGGATAAAACCTTTTCGTTACAAGATCACATGGCCAACATCGTCAAGAGTCATATATAGCAGAAAAAAAATATTTCGTTCAAAAAGTGTAATATTGATTTTTCATACATTTATGCGCATAACCTACATTACGTCTTGCGAGAATGTAACGTGTTTAAGATAACATATTTCTTTGGTTACATATGAAATTTCTTCGCGATATACTAGAAAGTTTTTCAGTAACAACAAATTGTAATAAAAATAGTTCTAAATAATTCATCACTTTAGCATATTTATATGGCTACTCTTTCATATATATTTATAACAAAAATGA
This sequence comes from Druceiella hillmani, assembly GCA_039881145.1. Taxonomy (NCBI): domain Eukaryota; kingdom Metazoa; phylum Arthropoda; class Insecta; order Lepidoptera; family Hepialidae; genus Druceiella; species Druceiella hillmani. The sequence continues at coordinate 17,955,748 of JAYKKI010000001.1, forward strand.
GCGCAAGAAATTCGATCTCTGTTAGGTATATTTCATGTACTTTTTCAATGAAGAAATGAAAATAAATAGGTAGATATTTTAAATTATTCCAAAAAACAATTGAAAATAAGAGTGTAAAGATAGTCTTAGAATAATAAATTTAAGAAACGTAATTAATCAGTTGTCTTTAAGTGTAAAATCTCAAAAATATTTTGAAGTTATTTACGAAGCGCCGACATTTACTTTATTGGAGACTAAACTTAATAAAGAAAAATTTATGTTTATAGGGAAGGTGATTAAATATTTCAACAGAATTAAGACCGACATATTGCAAGGGATTCGAACATGGTATATTGATTCTCTGTTCACAACAACAACAAACAAGGAACAAGTCCTTGTTTTTCATAAATATTTTGGTTTTCATTTTTGTATAGTGAGATGCAAAAATGAGCACCAAAATAATATTTCTGGGTGAATGCTGAATTCCCGCTAATGATCCATCGTTAGCCGGGATTCAGTGAAATATCCATTTAAACTGTAATATATTCAACCACACCACTTCCGTGATGGACGTCATAAATCTCAATATATTCCGTTTTTTGTACTCGAAATAATCGGTGATTAGCCAATTTGAAATGTTCGTTTCAAACACAATAATTGAAATAAATTTGTAGTGGTTGTAAATAATTATTACTTAGCCCAATGCTAAAAAATCCTGCGCTGTCTGTCGTATTTTAAAAAAAATTCGTGAACTATCATGTTTCCTACTGTATTCCGTTATTGAGTCGCTGAACCTGGTCATTCCTGATTATAATTTATATTTGGTGTGAAGGTAGTTCATTAAATGAAATAATTATTGAATATATTTGGCTTTCATTTTTTAGAAATTCATTATTCACAATTAAACGAAACTACGTGATGTAGGCTTACGTGATGTAGACCTAGATTTCGTTGTATTACAACATCTTCAGGTAGACTATTAGCAAAGAGTCATCTTTGCTAATAGCCCCCGGCATATATATATATATATATATATATATATATATACATACACATATATACATATTAATGCAAAATTCTTAATTTTTAAAACAGTGCGTTTTATAAAAGCTATAGCAAGTTTAGGGCTTAAAAAGATTTTATTTTTTGGGAAAGAATTCGACACACAAATGTTAGGAAATGTTAAAGAGCTCTAAATTTCTTTCATGGAGTTGTGCGAAAGGCGCGCCATAAGAGAAATTTCGAAAGATTTCGTAGATATTCCTTTAATGGTAACAAAATAAAACATAGATTTGAAACAATGACACATATAGATTCAATGATACAATAATTATTCAATTCAATAAATTAACCTACTTATGACGAACAAATCAGTGCGATAATGTTCAGCGGTTTCACCATGGAAAAATGAGAAATTCTGATATATCCCTTACTTTGACTTTGACAGAACGTGTCAAAACTTTTTGTTTCCACTTGAAATTTCAGTAAAATATTTTGAAAGTCACAAAAAATACTCCTTGTATGAGGGAGCAAGCTTTATGTTATTCGTTTAAGTGGAATATCGCTAAGTGAATTTAAAATAACTCCTTGCCGTTAACCAAAAGTGGCGACGACAAAAATATACACCTTGCGTAGTAAAATTGAATTAAATTAAAATAAATTATCTACATCTGAAGTTTTATAATAAAATTAACTGACTATTAATATTAAACACACAATGACGTCAAAGGTCGCCTAGAAAATAATGATATCCGAAAATACTATCTAGAAAAATTACCCAGTACCAACCTTACTCCGCCTTCGTGTATCTCTCATATATAGGTGATAATTATATGAATTGCAAATGTTGGTACTCCATGCAAACGAGTCACTGCGTTCGAATTCACTAGATCGGTCCCGCACAATACTTGTTACTACTTTGGTACGGAACAATGAAACGCATTTTTCAGTTTCCTTTTCATTTTAAAAGGAGGAACCCATTTAACTGGGGCACGTGCATGTTTTAGAATTACTTTAAATGTTTTATATTGCTTTGGTTGTGCATGTATTGTTAAGTGTCATTTTCAGCTTAGCATTTGACTTTTCCTTCAAAGTTTAGGAATGTTTTTTTTGAAGTTCAATACTCGATATATTTTGGTTTACTTACTTTTTGTCATGAAAATATTTATTTTAATAGATAAATATTAAATATCTTTCTGAACATATAGCACTCAACAGTATTGTTGTTAAACATTTAGTACCAGGAAGAATATATGTACGAGTAGGTACTATATAAAGTAAAAACTCAAGGGATTTACTTAATAATTTTTTTTAATTACGTTTTCAATAAGTTTAGGATGACGTATATTTTATAGAAAACACAAAATTTTTTATTTTATGATCGTATCGATACGCACTTTAATAAAGCTGTCAATCCAGCTGTTCCTTATTAGCCTGACGTGTGAGTCGATAACGCCCTAAATGCAAGATTCTATAATTTTTTTATGTATAGTTTAAGGCGAGAAACAGCTATTATACGAGAAACTAACGTACTAACCGATAAGGTCATAAAAACAACATAGGCCAAACTTTCGACAATATATGTCTCTTCCGGCAGATTGTTACATTAGAACTACAAATGTGTCATTGTTTAGAGTAACTTCCCTAATTTAGTTAATTCGTGAATACATATTGTAATATGGCTATATTTAGTAACTTGTAAGTTACACTACAGATCTTGGTTTATGCTCTCATCATCATAATCATAGACATATGAAATTATTTTGGGATATCGGAATTTCATCAAATGTAAAGGAAATGGGAAAGATGTAGAACGTAAAATCTTTTTTTGGATAAATATATTCGAAAGCTTGTCGATCTATTCGAATCATAAAGTAGAGCCTTTGAAAACTTTTGGTATTTTGACTTATAATATCGAATTATTTTATGAATTCGCATTAAAACAATGTTTTACTCTAAATAAGAAAGTATAATTTTCAAATGTAGAAAAAAATCATCCGATATGGAGATATGAAAATTAATCTTTCATACTTACATATTCCATCATATATTATATGAATAAAGTTGTTATAAATAATAAATGTTTTTAACCTGATATTGAAAACCAATAAGTATACCATAAGCTGGGTTTATGCACCGAAAATCTCTCTAATATTATATTTTAGAAGCTGTTAGGTCAATTCAATTATTTCAATGACAATATAACTTAATCTATTTTAACTGCTAATTATTCTAAGAAATTATAATTAGGTAGACGAGCATCAAGATCATTCAATCTGCAACTTAGTCTATGTCATAGTTATTGGTATGAGCCACGTCTTGAAATTGAGTACAATTATTTTACGGCTGAGAGTAATAATTCATGCAAAGTTTAGTACTTAACACACAAGGCACTCATAATAACTGCTCATAATATTAATTTCGTAGTTTAGTTCTGTAGTTTACTGACTGTAGTAGGTTAACCAAATGAATTTCGCAGTCGGGCCATTTGTATTCGGTTTGCCGTAAAATGTATGAGAGTTGAAAATAAAAAGCCGCAGTGGGCGGCGAACTGGGAGATGACAATCTTGTCGCTTGTCTCTTCCGTTGGATATATTTTCGTTTCTTGAGTGTTTTACTTTTCTCCAAGCCTTTGAAGTTGATCGTTTTCTATGACGAGGAGTTTGTAAAGAGTTGTTTTTTTTCGTCATAAACTTGTTTCGTTATAACTGCTACTTTGCCAGGTAATAGTTTTAACGTGTGAAGTATCTTTACATTGTTAATTTGTAAAATTTAATATAATTGCAAATAAAAACTAAATTGAAAACAAATAAGGTAGTTAATCATTAAATGCATTTAAAATGTATTTCTTTTAAAGATTATCAAAGTTACATTTACCGACGGTTGAAAATAATTTTTGAGAAAAATAATGACGCAATTGTATTCAGTTCAGATGGCATCCCTTTAACATATAATAGAGTTTGAGAAACCATTTCCATGAAGGCTGTAAATAATGTCCCAGAGTCACTATTTGAGTGAAAAAAATAGATTGTTGTCTAGAGCACACTTTAAATATTTGGAACTTTGTTTTGTCTGTCGGTCAATTCTAGTAAATGGCGAAATATAAATACTTTAACCGAAAATTTTCAAAATTATTTTTCGTCCATTTATGCCTGCAAATCTAATAGAGTTTATGCTGAAGCGTACGAAAATGTAACTGGTTTAATATATATATGTATATGTATATGTATATGTATATATATATATATATATATATATATATATATATATATATATATATATACATATATACACATATACACATATATATACATATATATATATAGATATTCTATAGCATTACTTATTTTGGTTATGTAATAAGTTTCTTCAAATATGTTTCAACAAATTAAATTTTTTTTTTCAAAAAGTTAAAAACTGCGATTCATATATTTTAAAATTATTTCTATTGCATGTTTATGATGGTGATTTTTGTATTTATTAATTAAAATGATAAGCCCAAAATTCCATCTCTGCTAGGACAATTTCAGACTACTATTTACCACAGAAATGTAAAATTACGTGAAATGGTATTTATGATACTTTCAATTAACAGATTGATAATGGAAAAATAAATATTTTTTTTTAAATAAAAAATTAATCACACATAATAAAAAGTTAATCGTATCGATTTTAAAGTAAGTAAACAAAATATTTATAAAAATAATAAAGCAAAGCTGGATTTCATGTTAGTCCCGGGTATGAGATTTATTTTCGACTGTCTCACCAATCCCGAGTTTTGATGATAGTAATGATAACCAGAGTAATTTTATAAGTAATATAATTTTGAAACAGCCGTTTCAAAAGAGAAGATTTTTCTTTATAAAATGGCACAATTTTTTAGATTTTTGAATAACATATTTTGATCTGTTTGCCTTTGTGGCATGCGTACCCGCTCGTTGGTACGCACGCCACAACGGTATGTTTGAATGAGGAACCTTCCAATTCGTAGTTCTTTACCGATTTTGCTGATTCTTTTTTTATAGCTTAATTAACTATTAACAGAGAAAGCTATTGATTTTCATAATAACTAGGCAGGTATTTAATTTTTTTGGGAGTGATTTCGGAAGTTTCGGTAGAAATTTATTAAAAAAAAATGAAACTCTTTCACTATTCTCCCCTCCGCTTCGTTTCTTTTGTCTCTTCCCTCGGTTCTCTGTGGTTTTCAATTATTTTTATTTTAAACTTTTCCTTATAATATAAAATTAAATGCTGTGTGTGCACTTTTGGTTTTATCAACTAAGGAAATATTCTTTTTATCGAATATTTCATTGGTTATACTGAGTGTGGAATTAATATAAAATACTATATTCTTGCTGTGAACTAATTATTTTGTAGAATTGATGAATAAATATCTGAGTTCGTTCAAGAAACAACATGAACATGCATATAGTAAGCAATAAAAATATACTAAGGTGATCCTGTGTTGATTAAAATATATTCTTGATTTCTACCATTAGTAAAAATGAGTTCCGAAATAATATTTGTGGGTGTGTTTAGCGAAATATTAATTATCAGCCGGAATAAAGCGAAATTCTATCTCAAATTGTAATTCAATTTACTACACTCAACAACAATACGTTCTTGATGGATGCTATAATAAATCCCAAAACATTTTCTGTGTTGAATTTAAGATCATCGCCGATAGATTGCTATTAAAATCAACGGTAATAGTAAAATTTACCAGGTACTCGATAAATATAGGCTAATACAAATAAATAAAAATAGTCTTCAAACTTTATTTAGGACAATATCATTACTGTCATCAATGATTTTGAATGGACTTTATATTTAAAGCTAACTATAGACATAAAAAATATTAGATCACGACGTTTTCACAGTAAAACCCAATGTATGAAAAGCACAAAAACAAAGGTATCTGAAAATATAACGAAAACGTATAACCCATTTAGAAGCGCAGGAGCATTTTCCGTTTCCTAACGGCGACGTCTCGAGCATTCTGTTATGTTTATTGGTTATTTATTACGTAATTTTACTGTCGAAATATCGAAATAAGAAAAATATATAAAGTATGGTGTTATGAATTTGTAATAATGTTTATTGGGAAACAAAAACGAAGTATTTATTTTCAATAAAAGTTTTTAAGACGGCTTGAGTTGTATCGATGTTACTGGATAGAGTGCGGTATGATTTTAACGTCAGTTGTTTTCGTACGTACTCAATTGATTTTTGAGATATTTTCTCAATTCAATGAAACTATGTGATGTAGTATTATTTCTAAAGATTCTTATCTTTGCTAACAGCCCACCTGAAGATGTAATACAACGAAACCTAGGTCGTGGTAAAGAACTAAAAGAAAGTAGAAAGTTGTTCATCACGTAATTTCATTTAATTGTGAATAATGACCAAGTTGCGCTACTGAATAGCTGAATACCGTCGGAAAATGGATAGTTCACGAATTTTCTTTAGAATCTGATAGACGGTGTAGAATTATGTAATTGCAATAAAAATAGAGTACATGTAATTCCAAATGTAGTTATGTAATTACAACCAATTTACAATATTTTGAATGTAATTTAGAAAGTACCCTTTTTTTGACGAGGTAAGCTTCATTTTATTTATACGAGTAAAATATACTTAAGTGCATGTGAAGTATTTTGGTCGTTACTCATTTTCTTAAATTTCACGTCTCAAAGTTTTCAAAAGTCTATTTTGGGCGAGGTACATTTTGAGAACTCAGTAGAGAATCAGAAATCTCTTTCCATTGACCACGACGGTTTATTTTGAAAACTTATATGGACAAGTATAGAAGAATTTGTGAAGGTAAATCACAGCAAAATTAACAAAATACAAAATGACTAATAAAAAATAAAATAATAATGCACATAAAAAATAAATTTACATATATTCAAATGGTATGAGCCAGGACAGGAAGCAAAATGGAATTAAGGAGTTGAAACGTCATCTCGTGCACAGAAAGACTTTCATAGAAAGTATTCATGGCAGGGAATGATTGAAAAGTTATAAAATTAGTTTTTTAGACAGTAGCCCTGGACAATTTGCCTGTAAATAATAACTAATATCGCTATGAATATAAGACGTCAAATAGCGTACTCCACTATTTAATTTTAAAAACAAAATAAACATTAATAAAGTGTCCTCAATCATTTTGACTATTAATTCCCTTCCGGTAAAAATGAGTAACGGCGGTGTCGCAAGAAATTTTTACAAAGTTTAGTATTTGCACTATATTTCAAAGGGAGACATATAGAATAGTATTATCTAAGAAAACATATCTTTCTATTACTTATAACTGTCAAATTATTATAGTTGAAGTTAGAATTTCTATATTCGTTATGTAGACATACGATATTTACAATGTGCTAGGTGTCACGATTATCGAGATGGGTTAAGTAAGATGATATTTCTAAAATTTAAAATTGTTGTCACAGAAATGAAAAAAAATGTGGAGAGTGCTTTACAAAATTGCGATTATAGATTTTTGTGAAAAAATTTAATGTAGATGGCGAAATATATTTTTTTGGAAGTTTAATGCTCCTTGTCTCGATAATTATATAATTTTTAAATCAGTGCTTTAATAAAAAACTATAGAAGGTTAAGGGTTAATAAAATTTGATACATTGTGAATGAATTATACACACCAATTTTTAGAAATGTTAAAAGTTCTGACTTGCTTACAGTTCTGACTTGCTTTTAGCAGTTGAACGAAAGGCGCACCATAACGGAAATTTGAAAATATTGTGAAAATATCATGTAATTATAACGAATACACATTATACAATTATTTAATTTAATAAAATAACCTACTTATGACGAACAAATTTGTGCGACCATGTTCAACATTAAACACCGTGGGAAAATAAGAAATTCCAATAGAACCCTTACTTTTATTTCCACAAAAGGTGTGAAAACTTTTTGTTTCCGTTTAAAATCACATTATAATATTTTGCATATCAAAAAATACCTCTTATGTGATGAGACAAGCTCTATGCCATTCGTTTAAGTGGAATATGGCTAAGTGAATTTAAAATATCTCCTTGCTGTTAACTAAATGTAGCGACGACAAAAATATACACTTTGCGTTGTAAAATTAAATTAAGTTAAATGAAATTATATACAACTAAAATTTTATAATAAAATTAGCTGACTACAAACTTTAAAACACAATGATGTCAAAAATCGCCTCGAAAGTACTGATGTTCAAAAATACTAAGCAAATTACCCAGCACAAACTGTTCATGCCTTCGTCGATCTCATACATATAGGCTATAATTATATGGATTGCAAATATTTGTACACCAGGCAAACGAGTCACTGCGTTCGAATTTACTAGACTGGTCCTGCATATTTCATGCTATTAATTTGGAACGAAACCATGAAACGTATTTTTCAGTTTTATTTTAATTTTATAAGGAGAAACCCATTTAACAGCGGCATGTGCATATGCTTTAGAATTATTTTTAATTTTTTTATATTGCTTTGGTTTTGCATGCATTGTTAAGTGTCATTCTCAGTTTAGCGTTTGATTCTTCCTTTAAAGTTTACGATACTTTCTTCTTATTTTTGAAATACTGTTCTCGGTATATTTTGGTTTAAATATTATATTTTTATTTTCTAAACAGACAGCATTCAACTATAGTGTTTTAAATATTTAGTACAAGGAAGAATATATGTAGGTACCATTGAAAGCAAAAACGAGCTCAAGAGTAAAATGTATTCTCAATATCAATAATCAATCTAAAGTAAAATGTATTTACGATAAATTATACCAACTTCTTCCATTTAGCTCATAAAATGCAATATGTTTATTGTGATGTAAATTTTAGGAGAAATACTTGAGATTAAATTTTTGAGTACGTAATTTTATGATTGTAATGCAGGTTTTAAAAAGGCTAGTCATCCAATTATTTATTATGAGCCTGACGTGTAAGTTGATAAAATCCTAAATGCAAGACTTCCAGCTACTATCCGGGACCTAACGTGCTAATCAATAAGGCCATAAATACAACGAAGGCCAGGCTTTTGTCAATCTGTATCTATTCTAACGGACTGTTGCATTAAAATTACAAATGTGCTGGCCTAATACGTTTACGTAATCCGTATTACACTACTGATCTTGGTATATACTTTCACCATCATAATTCCGCATATATTAAATTAATGTGGAGCATTCGATTTAATCAAATTTTTAAAAAATGGTGAAGATATAATTAAAAGAAGGGAGCATAAGGAACATAGAATTTTCTCTTATATAAATAACTCAGAAAGTTGGTCGATTTATTTTAATCATAAATCCGAGTCTGAAACTTTTGATACTTTTATCTATATGATTTAACTATTTATATATATCCATTAAAATAATATTTTGCTATGAATGAGAAACAAACAATTTCAAACGTAAATAAAGGTCATCAGATATGGAGATATGGAAATTTGTCCTGAAAAGTAAAAACATTTATTACCTATAACACATTTATTATATAGATAAACGTGTTATAAATAATAAATATTTTTAATCTGATACTGAACATTTCTGAGTTGGATGTATGCACCGAGAATGTCATATCAATTCTAATGCCAAAACTGCTATGGTCTCTTTAATAATATATTTTAGAAGTTTTTATATTAATCCAATTACATCGATGACATATTTATCAATGAATATGACTTATTCTGTTTTAACCGCTAATTAGGTAGACGAATTTCGACTTCATTCAATCCTGCATCTAATTCTATGTCATTGGTGTTGGTATGATCCACGTCTCCATTGAGTACAATTATTTTATTAATGAGAGTAATAATTCGCGCAAAGTTTAGTACTTAACATACAAGGCGCACATAATAAATGCTCACAATATTAATTTCATGGTTTAGTTCCGACTGTACTAGGTTAACCAAATGATTTTCGCAGTTGGGCCATTTCCACTCGGTTGGCCGTATAATGTATGAGAGTTGAAAATAAAAAAAGAGCTAGTGCACGGCGAACTGGGAGATGACAATCTTGTCGCTTGTCTCTTCCGTTCGCTATATTTTTGTTTCTTGAGTATCTCATTTTTCTTCAAGTCTTTGAAGTTGACCGTTTTCTATTATGAGGAGTTTAAAGAAGAGTTGTTTGTTTTTGTTACAAATTTTGCTTAGTATGTTTACGGGGAATAGTTTTAACGTGTGAAGTATCTTACTTTAAAATTTGTTTTAATTGCAAATGAAAACTAAATGGATAACAAAGAAGATGGTCAATCATTGTATGTATTAAAAATGTATTTCTTTTAAAGATTATCAAAGTAATATTTATCGGCGTTTGCAAGTAATTTTCGAGAAAAATAATGACGATGATTGTATCCAGTTTACATGACATCACTTTTACATATTGGAGTTTGAGAAATCAGTTCCATTTTAAAAGGAGCAAATGGACAGTAAATCATGTTCCATTCATTATTTAAAAAAAAATAGATTGTTGTCTCGAGCATGCTTTAAATATTTGGAACTTTGGTTTGTCTATGGGTCAATTCCTCTCATTTCATGGTCAAGTTACTGATACGTATAAGATTGGTGGATAGAAAAAAAATAAATATTTTATTCAAGATATAAATAATTTTTCACCCATTTATGCATGCAACTCTAATAGAGCTTATACTTGAGCGTAGGCAAAAGTAACTAGTTTAATATATTGTATATCCTGTAATATTACTTCTTTTGGTTATGTAATAAGTTTCTTTAAATAGGTTTTAATAAATTTAAAATTTTCCCAAAAACTAATAACTGTGATTCAGATGTTTTAAATTTATTCTTAGCTGTTGCATCTTTATGATGGTGGTTTTTGTATTTATTTATTAAAATTGTAAGCGTAAAGAATTCCATCTCCCCTAGGTCTACTTCAGATTCCTATTTGAAACAGATATGTAAAATTATGTGAAAAGAAAAATTATATGAAATATTCAATTATCAGTTTAGTACTGGGAGAATAAATCTCTTTTTTAAAAACAAATTAAACGTATTTAATCAAGTTATCGTATCGTATCGGTAGTTAATCGTATCAATTTTAAAGTAAGTTATAATAATAATGGTAATAATGATAATGATAATGGTAATAAAAGGTAATAATTATAAATATGATATAAATAATAAAATTTCTAAAAATATTAAAACAAGGCAGAATTTAATTTCCGAATCTCATACCTGGATTTATTTTCGACTGTCTCACCAGCCCCGAGTTTTGACGCTAGAAGTAATGATAACTTGAATAATTTTACAAGTAATATAATTTTAAAATATCCTTTTCGACGAAGAAGATTTTCCTTTATATAAATGTTTAATTTTTTAAATTACTTATTTTTTAGTTTTTTAAATTACTTACTTTTTAATTTTTTAAATTACCTATTTTTTAATTTTATAAGTTACTTATTTTTTAGTTTTTTAAATTACTTATTTTTTAGTTTTCTAAATTACTTATTTTTTGGTTTTTTAAATTACTTATTTTTTAGTATTTTTAATAGCTTATTTTTTAGTTTTTTAAATTACTTATTTTTTAGTTTTTTAAATTACTTATTTTTTAGTATTTTAAATTACTTATTTTTTAGTTTTTTAAATTACTTATTTTTTAGTTTTTAAATTACTTATTTTTTAGTTTTTTAAATTAGTTATTTTTTAGTTTTTGAAATTACTTATTTTTTAGTTTTTTAAATTACTTATTTTTTAGTTTTTTAAATTATATATTTTTTAATTTTTTAAATTACTTATTTTATATTTTTTTCAATTACTTATTTTTTAAATTATTTATTTTTTAGTTTTTAAATTACTTATTTTCTAAATTACTATTTTTTAGTTTCTTAAATTACTTATTTTTTAGTTTTTTAAATTATTTATTTTTTACTTTTTAAATTACTTATTTTTAAATTTTTTAAATTACTTATTTTTTAGTTTTTTAAATTACTTATTTTTTAGTTTTGTAAATTACTTATTTTTTAGTTTTTTAAATTACTTATTTTTTAGTTTTTTATATTACTTATTTTTTAGTTTTTTAAATTACTTATTCTTTAGTTTTTTTAATTACTTATTTTTTAATTTTTTAAATAACTTATTTTTTAGTTTTTTAAATTACTTATTTTTTATTTCTTAAATTACTATTTTTTAGTTTCTTAAATTACTTATTTTTTTGTTTCTTAAATTACTTATTTTTTAGTTTTTTAAATTACTTATTTTTTAGTTTTTTAAATTACTTATTTTGATCTATTTTACTTAGTTGCATGCGTCCCTACACGTTCAATACGTGTGTTTGAATGAGGAACCGTACATTTCATAATTCTTTATCGATTTTGCTGAGTCTTTTTTTTCTAGCTTAGTTAACTATTAAGAGAGAAAGTTATTGATTTCTATAACAACTAGGCCAATATTTCAATTTTTTGTGAGTAATTTGGGAAGTTTCGGTAGAAATTTACTCACAAAAAATTAAACTCGGTAACTATTCTCCCCTCCGCTTCGTTTTTTTATCTCTTCCCTCTGCTCCTTACAGTTTTCAACTATTTTTATTTTAAACTTTCTCGCATAATTAAAAAAATGCTCTGTCTGGTTTCATTAAGAAAGGAAATATTCTTTTTATTATCCTTTAATCTAATTGTGAACTAATTGTTTGTAGAATAGATAAATAGATATCTGAACGCGTTAAAGAAAGACATGAACATGTACGTACCAAGCAATAAAAACATGCTAAAGGGATTCTGCGTTGATTGAAATAAATCATTGGTTTCTACTATTAGTTACAAAAATGAGTTTCGAAATAATATTAGTGGGTATATTATTAGTCGAAATTTAGCAAAATATTAATCATTAGTCAGAATTAAGTGAAATGCTGTCTTAAATTATACCTCAAATACACACTCAACAAAAACACTTAACATTATACACTCAATAACAACACTCTACAACACTTGACATTGTACACTCAACAACAACACTTTCGTCATGAACGCTATAATAAACCCTAAAATTTTTCTCTGTTAAATTTAAGATCATTGCCTATAGATATTGCTAAAATCCTCGATAGTAGCAACATTTACCGGGTACCCGTATATTAAGGCTAACGCAAATAAATAAAAATTGTTTTTTCAAACTTTATTTAGGACAATATTATTGCTATTATTGAGGTTGAATATACTTGATATTAAAGCTAATCACACACACGAATTTTCGCATAAATTCGCTCATATTTTTGTTTATCTTAATGATATTAATACATGCACAATGAAACCCAATGTATGAAAAGCATAATAAAACAAAGGTATCAGAAAATATAACGAAAACTTATAACCCATTTAGAAGCGCACGAGCCTTTTATGTTTTCAAATAATTCTTAGCAGTGACGTCTCGAGCATTTCGTTATGTTTATTGGTTATTTATTATGTAATTTTACTTTCGAAACAAATAAGGAGAATATGTAAAGCATGGTGTAAATTTGTAAAAATGTTTATTGGAAAATAAAAATAAGTATTTATTTTCAATAAAAGTTTTGGGGGCGGCTTGGGTTTTATAAATTTTTACTGGATAGAGTGCGGTATGATTTTAAAATCAGTTGTCTTTGTATGTACTCAATTAATTTTTGAGATGTTTTCTTTTTCCAATATAGTTATACCAAAAGTAAATAAAGAGATAAAATGTCTTTTTTTTAAGTACTAATCCAGCCATTGTCGATTGTAACCCCACTTTCTAAACTGCTCATTATCAAAAGTGGGAAAACCGAACATTTATGACACAACTAGTTTCTATCAACTTGTATCTCCTTTTGTAATTGACTATTTCCTTCTGCAATTGACTTGAATAAGAAACCAAACTAAGTCATGTTGTGGAAATTATTAATTTTTGCTTTGAAGAATAATTCCGGTACAATCATATTACATGAAGTGACTTATGAAAGCGCATACAATAGCCAATCTATAAATTTGAAATATATATTTGTTTAAAAATAGATTGTAGTAGTTTTGGAACTTAAGACTTTTAATGGATAAATGCCTCCTATTACAAAATCAAATTGTCAACATCTTCAAGAGTGATAAACAGCAGAAAAGCGATGTTTCGTTCAAAAAGCTTAATATTGATTTTTCGTACATTTATGCGTATAACCTAAGTGGAGCCTATATTACAGCTTATAAAAATGAAACGAGTATAAGATAATGAATTTCTGTTGGTGACATATTAAATTTCTTTGCGACATATTTAAAAGTTTCTCAAGATCCACGAAGTGTTCTAAATAATTCATAACTCTAAATAATTCATAACTATTGTATGTTTATATGGCGGAACTTTCATTTATATTCATAACATTCGAAATCCGTTAGGTCTATGTCTTGTTTCTTGCGGGAAAGGAAAAAATCTTAGATAGGTATTTGAAATTTTTGTAAACAACAATTGAAAATGGGAGTATAAATATGGTTTCAGAATAAGAAATTGAACAAACGTAATTATTCAATTGTTTTTAAGGTAAATACCTCAAAAATATTTTTAAGTTATTCATGAAGTGCCAACAATTACATTATCGGAGATTACACTTAATGCAGAAAAATTTAATTTTTTTTGTATTCTAAATGTTTGCACAGTGACCGAATAAATATATTTGAAAAAATAATGACGACGATTGTAATCAGTTCTCATAGCATCACTTTAACACATAATGGAGTTTGAGAAACCAGTTCCATCTTGAAATGAGCAAATGGGTTGTATAATCAGTTTCTTCAAATACGTCTTAACAAATTTATAATTTTCTCAAAAACTAACAACTGTGATTCAGATTTTTTAATATTTTTCTCAGCTTTATGATGGTGATTTTTGTATTTATTTATTAAAATGGTAAGCGTAAAGAATTCCTTCTCTGCTAGGTCTATTTCAGATTCCTATTTGATACAGATATATAAAATTACGTGGAAAAACATTTATTATATTTTTAATTAACAGATTAATAGTGAGAGAATAAATATTTTTTAAAATAAAAAAATAAACGGAAGGTAACTAATCGAAAACTATTTATAAAAATATTAAAACTAGACAGAAATTCGTATTCGTCCCGGGTATGAGTTTTATTTTCAACTGTGTCACCAGCCCCGAGTTTTGACGAAAGAAGTAATGATAACCAGAATAACTTTACAAGTAATATAATTCTGAAAAAGCCTTTTCGAAGGAGTAGATTTTCCTTTATAAAATGGCACCATTTTTTAGTTTTCTAATACACTTATTTTGATCTAATTGTCTTTGTAGCATGCGTCTCCGCCCGTTAGTCGATACGTGTGTTTGAATGAGGAACCTTCCAGTTCGTAATTATTTACCAATTTTTCTGATTCTTTTTTTATAACTTAGTTAACTATTAAGAGAGCAAGTTATTAATGTTCGTAATAACTAGGAAAATATTACAATTTTTTGTGAGTAGTTTCAGGAGTTTTGGCAGAAATTGACTCAGAAGAAATGAAACCCGGTGACTATTCTCCCCTCCGTTTCGTTTCTGTTATTTTTTTCTCTGCTTCCTGCAGTTTTCAACTATTTTTATTTTAAACTTTCCCTCATAATAAAAAATGCTGTGTGTGCATTTTTGGTTTTATCAACGAAGGAAATATTCCTTTTATCAAATATTTCCTAGGTTGTACTGAGTGTATACTCATTATAGAATAATTGAAACTTGTAGTGAACTAATTACTTGTAGAATCGATGAATATATACCTGAGCGCGTTAGAGAAAGACATGAAAATGCATATAGTAAACGATAAAAACATGCTAAAATGATTCTGCGTTGATTGAAATAAATCCTACATATAACATTTGTATATATATATTAAATATTATATATATGTATACATATATATATATATATATATATATATATATATATATATATATATATATATATATATTTACTTTTCAAACTTTATTTAGGACAATATCATTACTGACATTAATGATGTTGGTGCGTATGAGGCGTTTTGGACGGAAGTTAAAAAGGTAT
The DNA here is from genome assembly GCA_039881145.1 of Druceiella hillmani. NCBI lineage: Eukaryota > Metazoa > Arthropoda > Insecta > Lepidoptera > Hepialidae > Druceiella > Druceiella hillmani. The sequence continues at coordinate 17,971,727 of JAYKKI010000001.1, forward strand.
TACCGAAGAGGAGGTATTACCGGTCAAGGAGGTGTATGAGATTGTTGAGATATCGTTGGTTTACGGTAGGAAGGAAAGTTTTCCTTGGAAGATAGCGGAGAAGGAGAGGATCTTGTAATATTTCTGCTTGCCGTGTACCGAGATGTTTGATGATTTTGAATTCTAAGACGACTCATTCTGATGAGTTTACTTGGTATTTTGGTTGGCGTAATGAAAGTACAGATATTTCTAAGAATTGGGGGAATTTTCTTTATTTACATTAGTTAAGCACTATCATCAGTTTATTGTTAATAAAATCACTTTGATTGCTAAACACATACAAGTAAGGAAGTATCGTTGTTTTGAGAGTTGTTCAGAAACATTTTCCGAGGGTTTTCCTTCTAATTTGATTATTGAGACTAATAATGATCGTGATCATTTATCTATGCAGCATGTATTTTGGAATGATTCTCCGGTTCAGTTAATGTAAGATGTTGAATAGACTTGATATATAAAGCTAACTATAGACACGAAAATTAATAGACGAATACGACATTTTCTCGTATTATTAATGGTATTAATATATGCACAATAAAACCCAATGTATAAAAAGGACAACGAAACATAGGTATCAAAAAATATAACGAAAACTTTAAACCCGTTTAAAAGCGAATAAGCCTTTTCTATTTTCGAACAGTTCTTAGCTGTGACGTCTCGAGCATTCTGTTATGTTTATTGGTTATTTATTGCGTAATTTTCCTTTCGAAACAAATAAGGAAAACGTATAAACTATGGTGTTGTGAATTTGTAACAATGTTTATTGGAAAATAAAATAAGTATTTATTTTCAATAAAATTTGTGGCGGACGGCCTGGGTTTTATCGATTTTACTGGATAGAGTGCAGTATGATTTTAATGTCAGTTGTCTTCGCATGTAGTCAATTGATTTTTGAAACGTTTTCTGTTTCCAATATAATAATATTAAAAGTAAAGAAAGGGATAAAATACCTTTTTTCAAGAACAAATTCAGCATTTTCGATTGGAACCGCACTTTCTAAAGGGAATGAATCGTTAATGATACTGTTCTTTACCAAAAGTGGGAAAACCGAGAATGTATGGCACAAATAGTGTCTGTCAACCCGTATGCTCTTCTATTTATATATATATATATATATATATATATATATATATATATATATATACCCGTATGTCCTTACTATTTCCTCAAATGACTTGAGTAGAAATCCAAACTAAGCTATGTAGTAGAAATTATTAATTTGTGCTTTGAAGAGTAATCGGAGTAAAATCTTATTACATGAAAGGACTTATGAAACCGGATACAATAGAAAATCTATGAATGATGGATTTGTACTTATTTCGGCGCTTATGAACATTTAAGCGTACATAGTATTTCAATTAAACTATTTAAATACATTAATTTTTTGTAAAGTAAATATATTGCGAAGTATTATATACTACATCTTTTACAGGTCTAAAAACATTGTGTAAATTGGAAAAATTACAAGGTCTGAAAAATTATAACGTCTAATGTAATCCTTACAGTTTTCCTCTAATTGTTTAGTCAGGTTTCACCAAATCTGTTTTTATAATATTTGGCTCTAAGGTTTTGAAAATAAGAAAGCGGTATATCATATTTTTTATACTTTTTTATGAAAAATAGTATGAACTTTATGAAAAATATATGTTCCTATTCTTCGTAACATGCCTTTACATTCCACAAGGTATAAAAAAATAAGAAAAAAAAATGTTTAAGACACTTACCTCCCCTTTAGTTTTTATACGAATAATTTAAAAAGTTGGGGTTGTAAATTTGTGGAAAATATTTCGGTTAATAAAATATATTACCATGCCAACTTTTAAGATTCTAAGAAAATAGATGAAAATAGAAAAATGTATGTATGTCTTCCGTAGGCGTAAATATATCGGGAATATTTAAACAAATTACGACATGTTATAGTAGTCATCATGTCATAGTTTTCCTTGAAATTTTGCATAGTTCCTAAAACCTCGTGTTTTTTTATAATATTTGGGTCAGTTGTTGCGAAAGTAAAAGGGAATTTATTTTTGAGACCCTTTCAAAGGACATCCTGGGTTATATATCTAATAATTTTTTTTTAATTACTCAATCTTGTTCTATTCTACTTGACCTTTAACTTAATCTACTTAATCTATTGAGATATGTACTAGTTAATATGTATTATTACTCTGTCAAGTTTCAAGTTTCTATGTCAAAGGGATTCTGGAAAAAAGGGCTGTGATCGACCTACGGAAAGATACGTGTGTGATCTTATAAAGTAAACCCTCATAAGATCGCTTATACGTCTGTTTTCCTTTAAGGTATGGAATCCTATAAAATTAGTGAAGCATATATTTTCAGAAGTTTCATTACCTTATTTACTTTGTGTAGAGGAACTTAGTCAAATGCGTTATGCTATTCATTTGCGTTAGGCTAAACGAAGACATTAATCGATACATTACAAGTAAACCATTTATAATGATAAGAAATTAATGGTTTAACAAAATTTAAACGATTTAACATGAATACAAAAGTACCAAAGGACTACAAAATATAACGGCAACACATTTCAACAAATTTAGTTTCACTTGTCATAAACAAATCACACTGCGACCGCGATTAGGTGATTGAGCCGTTGAATACAACGGCAATCTGGAGAATTCCGATATGGTTCGGTTCTAGAGGGTAGTATCGTAAAAAGGGGAGGACTGCGTGGGCACTTATAATTGTTAGGTACAAAGAATTAAAATTTACTCAATAATACATAGGCATAGGATTTTTTCTTTTAATAGACGGAAGATAAATTTAATAAGCGCAGAGGCTCTTCTCTGTTGCGAAGAATGGAATCCTAGCATATCAAAAAGGCAATTGGTAGGAAATGGAAAGGGAAGGTAACCATACTGTCAGATATTCGTGGAACGTCTTTTGCATAGGTTCAATCATCAAGCTGTACTTGGCTTCATGTGAGCTCCAAATAATCGAGCCAAATTCTAATCGGCCCTGCATTTATGAGGTATACAATAGGCGAATTGATGATACGGATTACAAGTCCTTTGAACATCCGCCATATGCCCACGAAACGTCAATCGCGGATCAAATCTGGCTCCCAAATCAACGACACAATTCAAACGATGCAATGGAATCCCGTTAAGTGCATATTCCTAATTAATAGGATCGTGAGCTTAGCTGTAACTCACTATTGAGTATTTGTTTGCTTTGAGTCCCAGTAAACCGCTTGCTGCGTTCCACTCAATGATGTCATGCTGCAGTCGTTCGCCATCTGCTGCATTCTTGAAGAAAAAACTTTCATGTCGTCCGCAAATAATGAACAAGGCGCAATTTTTACCCTTTCAATTATATCGTTTATCAGAATAGCAAAAAGTAAAGGCCAAGGATTCGAACCTTGGCCCACTCCCGATCGTGTAAAGTAAGTGACAGTGTAGATATTTGTGCAGTGTATGTTCCATCCAGTCCAGTGTTATTTATTGTTTTACGCACATTAACAATATCTGTGAACGTCTTAATTCTAACGTGTTGGTAATGGGTGATTTTGTTATATATTATTGTCCCCATAAATTGTTACGTCTATAAAAATATATGTTATCCTATTGCACATTTGCTAATTGTGGTAAAGTATGTAATGTAAGTAGGAGAATGCTAGATGTAGTACTATCAAGTGACAGTGGCGCAAACTTGGAGAGGTGTAACTTGCCATTTGTATTACTTCATACTGTATTACCTCTGTTTAATGCTCATCCATCTTCTAATATTGATCCTTGTACCAACTATATTTTTTGAAAGGGAAACTAAGTCTCGCTTATCGTCTTCTATCAAAGATTAATTGGAGCGATTTGTACTAAATTGTTGATGTAAATGTCGCTGTCGATTTTTTCTACAGCCGAGTCTACTCTTGCATCAACTCATGTGTCAAGACCTAAAATCAGGCTAAGGTATAGTACCCGATCTTATTTAATCAGCAGTATATTGTTGACATTAAACGTAAACATAATTTTTATTGAGCTTGAAAACAACAACGATCCTCTAGTGATGACGAAATATTTAGATCGCTTCGATCTACTGTGAAATGTGATATAAATAATCTTAGAACTGATGGCATTTATAAGGAAGAATTGAATTAAAAAAAACAACAGTGTGTCGTTTCGGTCATATATGTGCGTACAAAGGTATACCCGCGATGCTCGCGATTTTGTTGCGTGCGATGGTGCGATTGATCGCGGCCCAGCGGCGGCAACAAACCATTTCCGGTCGGCGTAAAGTCTCAACGTTCCTCGTCTAGATGTTGCGACAGCGGCTTCTTACTACCCTGCCTGTGCCAAAGTTGATATTACAGGTGTCTCTAATAATGATTTTCAACTTGCGTTCTCGAAACTGAAGAGATCAGTCAGACTCGACGGCCTAACTGGTTACATATTAAAAGCTAGCGCTGATAATTTTATTAAACCTTCGAATAATATGATTAAAGTTTGGCTAATAACTGGCATCTATCTCACGCAATGGAAAGTTACCCGCATAATACCTTTAAGGGTGGAAAGGCGTCAGATATAACTAATTTCAGACCTATCGCTATCCTCTCGCACTGGCTAAATAATTTAGCTTTGTTTTATATCGCAACATCTATTCGACCGACACAGCTCAAATCTGTGATATGCTGTTCATCATCATCGGTTTTGAGTCAGACTTAAATGCATGTGTATTATTTATGTACTATATTATTATAACTCTAATTCTACTCTACCCAACGAAAGAATATTTAACATAAGATTTAAATTACCAAACTGTACCACACATCATTAAACTCAAAATAAAAGTTAATAAAGTATCCAAAAACATTTTCTTTAAAAAAATTGAGTAATTGCAAATTCAATGGGGTCTCGCATAATTTTGTGACAATACACTATATTTTAAAGGAAAACTATACATGATGGTGTTAACTAAACAAACTTATTTTAATATTAGTCATAACTTCTAAATTACATTAGTTCCACGTTTAATCTCAACATTTGTCATGTAAATTTAGGATATTTGTCATATTGAAATTAAATCTCCAGGTGTATGGGTATCAAGATTTTCAAAATAGATTTGGTGACAACGATTTAATGATTTCTCACATGTTTCCACATGCATTTCCCACAGGTCAAATAAAGAAACCCTTCCCTTATGGGTTCTTGGGTAACCATTTGAAAAAAATATACATAATTTTAAATATCATTTTTATTTTATACAAAGAGATATGTATTATTTACAAAATTTAAGTCTAAACCTATTTTTTCTAGGAGCTAGAAAAGTCCGATTTTCAAAACAGAAAACATTGTCCCATTAATAAGTTTCCATCCTATTTCGACGGGTACAAATGAAATCAAAGTACGTTCGATTAAAATGTGATTCGTGGATATCAATTTTTGTTTAATTTGTAATATTTACTGGAAACGAGATTTAATTTTTCGAGTAATTTATTTTTGGGAATATAAGTATTGCGTTGAATTTTTTACGAAATATTTATGGGAAAAATTTTAAGAGAAAAAATAAAATAGTAGCATTTATTAGAAAAAGGAAAATATCTTAGTGTTGCCAAATTAAAATTTTCTGAATTATTATTATAATTACATTTTTTTTACATTTTGAAAATTTTAAAGCTGAATACATTAAGAACTTTTGGCGCTACGACAGAAATGAAAATTGTGGAGAAGGTACAACAAAATTGGTGTAATTCTTGAATATATTTTGACAAAAAACTTTTTGTGGCATTGTGTGAAAAATAAGTTCTCATGAATTTTTAATGTTCTTTGTCTCAATAATAATTCATTTTGTAAAATTATGTCTTTATTAGAGCCTTTAATAAATTTAGTACTTAATAAAAAGTTTGATATATAGTTTAAAACGTGGTTAAAAATTTGTGAAAAAGTCTAAAAATCTATTTTTGGAATTTTTAAAAGGACTATAACTTGAAAATATAAAGTTACATGAAAATGGTACTATATTTGAATTTGCAGAAAATTTCGAAGGTATTTATTTAACGATAATGAAATGAAACTCACACAGATTTTCTCTTTTTGTCGTAAGGTTAAATTAATTGTGAAGTGTGTTTTTTGCTGAAAAACTGAAGGCTCAGGACGGGTGAATTTTGCTTGAAATATACGATTATAGTGTTCCATGGCTATAGATTATACTAAAAAAGTATACCTCGTTCTATCCCGGATATTTCTCAATTCGTAATATCAATAGTTCTATTAAAATATATACCATGTGATGTCAAAATGGTTGGTTTTGTTTGATGAATTCTATGACAAAATAATTAAGAGCCATTCATACAGATTAAAAAAGAAGACAAAGCTCATATATAATTCAAACGGATCATGCTTTATATGCGATGTATGCTAGACGATGCTTGTGGTATAAGTGTATTATGCAGGTAGAAGTATCAGAAATTCAAATTTGATATGGTAATCATCATTGAATAGCTTATGAAGGTTTTTCGAAATTAGGGATATTAAACCAATTTGGCATGTCTCCATCAACTTGAAATGATTGGTTCTGCTTTCTAATAAGATTTCCGCAACCTCTAAATAGTGTTCTTAAAATATGGGGGCGAATTCAGCAATAGTCAAAGTAGTGGTTAGCCTAATTAGCGTTCATAATTATATAAGCGGTCACTGAATTCAAACATATATGTTCTTATTCATTTACTCCGTATTCTCTACCAGCGAGACAAGGTAAGACGGGATGCTGTAATAATTATTTTTGCCAATGCTGCACCTATTCATTTATTTCATATATATGTATATATCTCTATATGTATATATATATATATATATATATATATATATATATATATATATATGTATATATATATATATATATATATATATATATACTTAAATAAACATTACAGTCTTAAATCTACGTGTTTCAATAACAATAACGGATATTGAATATTTTTAGAAATTCATTATTCACAATTAAATGGAAGTACGTGATGTAGTATTATTTCTAGTTTCTTTAAGTTCTTTACCAAGACGTAATACAAGGAAACCTAGTTCGTGGTAAAGAACTTAAAAAAAGTAAAAATAATATTACATCACGTAGTTTCATTTAATTGTGAACGACAACGGAACTAAATTTTTATTGATTAGGGGAAGTTGTATTGGACCACTTTTTTCCGGCGACCGAATTTTAATATATGTTAGTAATAAAAATAAATATTATTAATGTATTTTAAACTACTTTTATTGATCTTAAATCATTAGAGCATAAAATAATAAAAACTATTCATTGAACCACTGGCAACTTCTTTGAACCGCTACGGTTTTTGCTTTGATCACAGATTCATTAATGGAAACACGTGTTATAATAATTAAAACTACTTAATACTTTGAATAAAATGTATTTATTATGGGTTGCTAATATCACTATCAGCTTCGACACGTTATTTAAATAAATTAAAATATTGTTAAGAACAGCAAGCTTGAGATATTCAATTTAAATTTTTCGATTCCGTAAATAACAGACATAAATAAAGAGTCTCTTTTAGCAAAAATAATAATAATAAAATCAAATTAAATTTAAAACTAATTTAATAAGTACAGAATATAATACTTAAATAGTTATTGTAAGAGTAATGCATATCATACGTCCGTATCTTAGTTTTTTTTATGTTTGGCATCTGAACGATTTACTTAAACTTACAAGTAACAACAGGACGAGAAATAAATTTATCTCAGACGAATTAGTGATAAGAAATAAAATAAAATTTAAAATAATTAGATGAAAAATAGGTAAACATCCCTGTTTAGATGAATCAAACATCACATCTTCGACGGTATAAAAATTGCATTCTTTGCAATATCGCAAATTTTTAATCCTGTAACATTTTTCTTTATTTTCCTTAACTTTTTATCTTGTGAAGTCTCCGGATCTGCTTCATAGAGAAACTTGCTACCTCGTTGACTCTCACGACCCCTCTTTCTTGATTGAGATGCTATCTTTTTTACACCTGGTAGTATTTGTCAAATCGTAAAACTGAGTCGTTGGTTTGAGCTAGTTTGAGAGGGACTATCGAGTATCTATAAATTAGTGACACTTGAGTGAATCACCTGATGGGACTATTAGTTAGTTTAAAGGGGACTGTTAAATGTTGCAATATTTCCATTGCAGGTAAAATGGTGCATTATTTTATGGAACTTCATGTAAATTAATTTCCAAATAAAGAATATATTGTTCGTTTCAGCTCGATATAACAGAAGTAGTAATCTGAAGGATATTTTCCGATTTTCTTTACAAAGTCGGAAATTCGGGGTTATATATGTATATATATATATACATATATATATATATATATATATATATATATATACATGTATATATACATATATATATATATATATATATATATATATGTATATATACATATATATATATATATATATATATATATTTATATATATATATATATATGTCAGTAATGTTAATATAATGATTCCATGTCGTTGCAATATTCAATGGAAGGCAAATGCAAATGTATTAGTTACGTAGCCATCAAGATCGAGCAATACTTTTTTGAAGATTATGGTACAAGGTTGAAATGTTGAGGCCAAATATAGAAAAAGTTCTTTGTTATATTGCCACTATATAGAGGTCAAATGCAAAAATACCTGGGTGGAGCGCCGTCCCGCAACTCACCCTTAGTATGTTTTACTTAAATATCATTAGCGTCAATCCGATAGTACACCGCTACTGTATTCGATTCCCGTTCACTGCCAGTTGTGGCTCCATTTAAAATGTCCAATGAATTGTTGAAGTCAAACATAAAAAATGTTTTTTATTATGTATACACTATATAAGGGTTAAACGCAAAAACGGATTCGGGAGGTGCACCACATTGCAACTCAATTTTGGCATTCTTTTACTTAAATATTAACAGTGGAAATAAAAATTGTTCCGTAGTAAACTTTGCTGTATTCGATACTCGTTCGCTGCTAGTTCTTGCTCCGACTTGATGCCTATCTTTATTAGCTATAATTTTGCCAGGTTTTCTTCGTAGAATTAGGATATTCATAGAAGTCAGGCTATCCATTAGGATAGCCTGACTTCATCACTATTAAAAACTTCTTTACTGTCCACTATATCGTGGCTATCGACGACTTTGGTCGTCCTTATTTTTTAAATGTTATGGCCCTATTGAATGAATTTGTTCTAGACTAGCGTAGGGACATTTGGGGAAGTCGTTTCCTAAAATTGCAGTATTATTCTGTTAGACGAAGTCAGTTATGATATTTCATTAAATCTTTATGATAATCCTAATTTCATACTCGTCCGGCATGGGGGCACTTTTTGGCGTATAACTAAATAAGCCTGACTTTATTTCTAAAATATGATTGAACGTTTCAGGCTCTACCTCTGGCGTAAGATCATATTCTGAATCTTTTATTTGATTATGAACTTTACCTTTCTTATTGGTATTAAATTTGAACAAAATACGTCCTAAGGTGGCTTTAGGAATAGTGTTAATTTTACTAGCAACATTAAAATTAATCTTTTTTGTTTCAAGATGACTAATTTTATGACTAGTTCATTCCAATTATGTTATGAGATTTCACTTTTTCTTCTCACAGAAAAATCTGGACTTAACGCTATCACTATCCTACCTATAAGCAATAAAAACAATTTTAGTTCCTTTTTTGAACTGTTTAAAATGTGGGAAAACATGGGTAGTCTAATGATATTCTAGCTGTACTCACCTTGTCTACCAACGCCGATGCCCACATGTTATTAAATCCCAGAAGATAATTTAAAATAAGGAAACGTAAGACAAATTCATAGTAATAGCAATCGAGAACAAAGTCAGCACGCGGTAAAGGATGGTCCCGCCACCGAACCTTTCGGTTCGAGTGCAGCACAAGCGATAGAACCATCATACATTGCGTCACGTGTTGACCTCTACAGGTTTCGACGGTCGATGGCGGAAAGGAAAGGAGATAGCGCCTTTTTGTTTAGCCTGCGGTGCGCGACGCTCAGCTTCCGCGGTATACTCTATCGCCCTTAGCGATCATCTATCTCTGTCACTGTGTTACCATCTCTAGTTTTGACCATACATTTGCTGTGTATAAAAGGGTACGGTTACGGTCACGGCGTAACAAATTCATTCAATATTCGCTATCTCGACTTCTATACTCTTGTATCGTATACTACATCTGACTTTAAGACAAGTACCTGTCTTAATACTTGCATGTAATTATGATTAACATAAACCATAAATAATTATTTTAAGTAAGTTTTAAACATTTAAATAGCCTAGTTATTATACATCAGATAAACATAGTGTTATCTTAAAATATTGAAAATACAATAAAATTTCATATGAAATAAAGTGAGTCCTTACTTTTGCTGTGCAGAGACGAATAAAAAAATTTTTTTCACACCTTAATAACATATAAATACATGGCAGCGTTACTCCGTAATTGCTACTGTCGCCAAACTAACGTTGAGAGCATAGTTGTGAAGTATAGTGTTGCCAAAATAAATTATATATAATAAATTCTATCTGTCTAGGAAATGATTCAGCACATAAATGCTAAAAGTGTATTTTACAACAAAGAAGTTCTGTAGTTCTTTTTTCAGAATAGTGGCCACAAAATTCTGGTTGGCTGTAAGAGGTTGGCTGCCAACACATTGGTACCCTCCATGCTTATCCCAACCAAATTTTGGAGACTCAAATCTTCATACTTTAACTGCTATTTTACAGCATTATATACACCTTGAGAATCAGAAACAGTCTATTTAATTATTCGATTAAAAGTGGTACTGTTTTTTTTGCAAAACTGTGAATCTGTTGTATAGACACATTAGTAATTTCGTCGATGATGACAGAGAATGCAGAACCACCTACTCCTTGCATTAGGTTTTCCAGCAAACAAAGACTAAATACATTTTTTTTTAATATTCAATTCAAATTGGCAAATTTGCATTGCAAATTTCATGTAATATATTTTTAATTTAGATAAGGCATTAGAGTTACCATTATGTGGTAAAATTTCTGGCATGTGATCAACAATTTGTATAAAGACAGTTTTAAACATGATTTTGTAGTTATTTTTATTTAAACTGTTTTTTTCCTCTGTATTAGGATGAGATGCTAGATCTTTTATGCGAGTTTTCCACAATTTTTTCTTTTCCACAATATTGTCATTGTTCGACAATATTTGCATATCGCCATACTCTTCTTCATGTAATCCGGTTAAATCTAAGCTATAAATGAAATATTATTACATAATATTATTATTACTTCATCATTAGCAGCATTTATTCAATAATTATTCATAAAGCAAAATTAAGTTAATGGTACCATCACCTGGAAAATTATTTTTATTATAGATGCTTAAACTATGTAAACACTGTACAAGTAGCAACACTCAAACTGATCAACAATGGCGTTATTGCCATCTGACAACGAACTGGGAGAATATATTTGAATAACTATTAAATCTATTAAAAAGTCATTTGTATGTATATACATCAATGTTTTCATCCAAGCAAAGTTACGCAATAAATTCAATCACCTTATTTTGAATAATTCTATCTCTTTTACCTGTAACTGACCCTACTGTAACCAGCCAAAAACCAAAAATAAAATTCAGCATTCAAAGATTGATAGATCTGCAAAACTTAACTATTATAATTTACGATAGTGGTTTTTCTGAAGCAAATAAGGTCCATCCAATACTTACAATTTTCTGAGGTTAGATTAGATAGAAATAGACACAGAACAGAGATGTTTATGTTGTTTTGTATTCTGTGTGTGTAAGATTTTTAATATAGACATATTCTATGTCTCGTGCACCTACTATGCAAACCAAACCAATTAAAATAATAAAAAATATTTTTTAATAATTTTAATTATGTTAGACCTCTTTTTAAATAACTTTGGCACACCTGTGATCTGTGTGGGACATTTAGATCATGTATAAGAACCTGATTAATTTAATTTTATTAATTATATTTGGTTTCCATATGTAAGTTTATTTTTTTATAAATATATTTTTTATTTATTATTTTTATAAATTCCAGTGCCACAAATTTTATAAACTTCTGATACACCTGTATAAAAAATCTTAATAATAATTTGTACTTAAATAAATAAAAGTAAAAAAGCAAAAATTTACTCAATTTCCCAGTTTAACAAGTATTATTCAAAGAAAACATGAAATTATATCTAAGTTTACAGCAAATGTCATTTAACAGAAGGATTACTTACATAATTAACTTAACGTACTGGATTAAAAAAGCCAGATACTTTTTAATAAGCTCATATTGAGTATCTCTAATGCTAAAGTTCCAAAGTTTTGGTAACAGCTTTTATGATTGTAGTATCAAAATCCTTAACAAGATTATTATAATAAAATTAGAGGCAAAAGCAATGGCATCATTAGCATCTCTGTTCTTCATAAAACGAAACTGATTTTTAGAAATAATTGAAATAATAGTATAATTTTTCATTTTTTCAAAGATTTTAATTGTATTAGAAATTCCCTAATAAGAATATGTAGGATTCAAACATATTTAAAATTTAGTGTATGTAATGTTTTGTAGTCACTATTTTGTTGCTCATGCCTGCGATGTGATTCTATTTGCATCCTTACTACTCGTCTGGATTTATTTCAGATAATTACAAATAGCTACATGCGAAGATGTTAGTTTCAAACAAAAGCTAGATCATATTTTTTCTTTTGTAATTAGAACCGGAATATAAGCATTTTAACTAAGATATGATAAATGCTTTTCAGTAAGATATTGACCTCACCACTTCAAGTTATTTTTTCTTTCGTTTGCCACACATATTCAACTATTATTTATTATTATTATTACACGTTGCACAATGAATAGTACAGTTAAATGTTGTTAGATTCACCAGATTGCTTGCCACTAAGCTGTTATGTGTAGAAATACATCGCCAATTGCCAGATATTGAAAGAGTATGGCTTCGTATATGGCATTTATATAGGTAAACGGCCTCCTTGTTCGACAAATAGATTTAAAATATATTCGACAAAACATTTTCCTCCAAGAATTGCTTCTACGATTTTGAAACTGAATGATTTTATTTTTGTTCCTACTCTTTAAACAGATTTTTCCAAACCCTTCTTAGAAAACCTTAAATAGTTTTACTTCTCTAAAAAACCCTTAAATACCCCCCCCCCCATTGCACTCAAAAAAACACACCTATGCAGCTTCTTTACACCAAAAATTTAGGGGATAATCCTAGTTCACTAAACTAGGAGAGCAGCGGGGACTCCGCTTTTCGAACTTTTGTCTCTTTTGCTTGCAGGTTCTCATAATAGTTTTCGAGAAACCTTAGCAGTTATACTTAGAAACAGCGGTCTAATGATGGCAAGCTTACCCGACAACAAATAATACATTTAAGAAATTTACCTGCTTTTCATAAACAAATTATATTGAAAGTGTTCAGCTTTTTAGCAACTTTACATCGTTGAAGAATGGAAAATTCCAATATGTGCTTTTTTGAATGCGGTAGATTGCCTCAATTGTTTCGGTTCCACTAGAGCACATAAAATATTTTGAAAGTCAATTAAAAAGCGATGACTTTAATATTATAGATTTATAATAAGTTAGGAAAATGATAATGAAAATTACAACAAATAACATGAAATTTGTCCCTTCTTGTGTGACGGGGTAAGCTTTATGCTTTTAATTTAAATAGAATATTCTTAGGTTAATGTAAAGGAGTTGCTTGAAATTGACTAATACAATAAAGACAAAAGTATACGCTTTGGTTAATATTAATAAATTAAATTTAATTAATGTATCCACACTCCAATGCTATAATAAAATCTAGCTTAATGCTTACTTTAAGGTATAATAACGTTAAAATCCGGCTCGAAAATTAAACTATTCGTATATAATATATAAACAAATTGCCAAGTACGGATTGCACTGGTGTATCTCGTACATATAGGGCGATAATTAAATGAATTGCAAATGTTCGTATGCTTAAGCCACTACATTAAAATTTACGAGGCTAGCCCGGCACATTTTATACTATCAATTTGAAACGAAATACATTTTCCCTTCTCTTACAATTTCGTTTTAATTTTAAAACGAAATTGTAAGAGACTATTTAGCTTCGGAATTTGCAGATCTTTTAGAGTGATTTGAAATTTTTTAAATTTCTTAGGTTTTGTATGTATCGTTAAATATTATTTTAGTGCAATATATAAAGAGTGAAATAGTTTTTTTATTTAATCGGAAAAAATAATTTTTTAATATTTTTGCACTCGATATAGCTTTCTCTACTTATCTGATTCTTTTCTTAATAATAATATTATTTATCTTTCATAGATAAATGTTAAAGAACCTAAACATAGAACAATCAAGTATAGGGAATTAACACGGTACGACGTCAAGATCTTGATAAATTCGAAACATAACCATGTAGATAATTTGTCTTCTCTAACGTATTTATGTATTTAGCACAAAAAATAATGTTAACTCGTTTTTTTTAAATACCGCCTACACGGTATTTAAAAAAAACGAGCTTTACGATACATTTAAGAATATTTATTTAATTTGTAGAAATTTAACTAAAGTAAAGTATGTTAAAAATAATGTACATATACGTGTTTCCTTAGTTTATAAAATACAACGTTTATAGGATAACATAGCTTTCAGGAAAATCAGAACTGGAATTTTCAAGTTTGTAATTGTATGATCGTATTAAAGAACGATTTAAACAGGCTGCTTATCTAGCTATTGATTGAGGGCATGAGGTGAAAATCGGTAAAGACCTAAATGCATAAGTTCATTATTTTTTTGATGCACATTTAAGCGCGGGATCCAGCTTTACCCGAGAACCTAATGTATGAACAGATAAGGTCATGAAAGCAACAAAGGTCAAACCTTTGTCAATCTATGTCTATCCTGTTTCACAGACTTGTATTAAGAGCATAACTATGGAGCTGCATAGAGTCTCTTTCTCTAAATTAATTAGTTTGTGTATTCATATTTTAGTCTAGCATAATACTTTTAAGTGACGTATTTTATACTCCTAATTCTTCCATATGTTTGCACCATCGTAATTTCATACGTCTGAGATTATTATAATGTTCCAGCATTATAATATACATCGTACATCTTGATCGAGTATCGAATAGTAACAAATGAAGAAACAACATTTTGAAACGCAGAGAAAAAGTTCGTAGTCCGACATGGATATACGAAAATTTGGCTCGAATGATTATAATAACGTATGTTTTGGTCAGATACTGAAAACTAGTAAGTATAAGCTGGACTTACGAATAAAGGGTCTACATGTATTAATATAAAAACGATTATGGTCCTTTTTAGTAATAGCTTTTAGAACCTTTTACATTAAATAAGTAATCCAGTTACACCATGGACAATATAACTTAACCTATTTTAACCACCAATTATTATAAGATATTGCTATTAGGTAGACGAGCTTTCATTTCAATCCTGCAACCTAGTGTACGTTATTGGTATTCATAAACCGCGTCTCGACTTTGAGTATACTTATTTTACTAATGAGAGTAATATTTTACGCAAATTTTAGCATAATAACTGCTCACAATTTTAATTTCGCGATTTAGTTTCAACTGACTTAATTTTGCAGTCGGGCTATTTGCGCTCAGTTTGCTGCAAGATGTATGCCATTTCAAAATAAAAAAATCGGAAGTACACTGTGAACTGGGAGACGATAATCTTGTCGCTTATCACTTCCGTTAGTTCTATTCTCATTTTTTGAGTGTGTAATTTTTCTTCAAGTTTTTGGAGTTAAACCTTTTCTATTATTTATTAAGAAATATATTTTTGAAATCACCAAATTAATATTCGTCTATTGTAAAAGGAATTTTCTGGTATTAAGTAATTGTAACCAGCTCTAGTTGTATTAACTTTAAATTAAAATGGAGTTTGAGCAAAAAGTTCCATATTAAAGTGAGGAAATGCGCAATAATTATTTATTCACACTAACGAGTTATTATCAATTATGAGTGTGAAATAGTAGGTTATGATTTCGCACATGCCTTTAATGTTTGAAACTTTGGTTTCGTTTTGGATTGCTTCTCATTTTAAGGTCGCAGTAAAAATACCTGTAAGAGTAGTAAATAGCAGAACCAATTTATTTTTAAAATTTTCGAATATCTTTTTGCACAACCATGGCATATACTACATTGGAGCGTACGAAAGTTAATTAATTTAATACTGTATATTCCGCAGTATTAATTTTTTAGGGACGTAATAAGTTTCCTCAAAAAGATTAGAGAAATTTAAAATTTTTTCAAAAATTTAAAATTATGATATACTATCGAATAGCGCATCAGTTTCTAGTTTTTACGATAAGATTAATTAAAACTTGAGTAATTTTACAAGTAATCAAAATTTTAATAAAACCTTTTGGAAAAAAGCGGTCTTCCTTTAAAAAATGGTACCATATTTAAGTTTCTTTTAAATTTATTATATTCTATTTGGCTTTGCGGCATACGTCTCCGCCCATTGGTCTATGCATATGTACGTATGAGGAACTATCCAACTCGCAATTCTTCACCGATTTATTTTTTAAAATAGTAAAAGTAAAAGTAGTAAAATTTTTATTTTGTAAATAACTTTCTACAAAAACTCAAATTTCTGCGCGCGGCAACTGTTTTCGTTTTTTTTATGCGGGATTTCTTGCTTGCCTGAAGTTTTATTTTTTTCAACCGACTTCAAGAAGAGAAGGTTCTCCTTGCATTTATTTTTGTATACAAATTTTAGATTTCATGTTTGAATGTAACCATGGAAATTGAAGATAAACTATAGAATTCATCAACATTGAAGGGTATACTCCCAGAATGGCCCAATGAAAATTTGCTTAGAATTTGACTAAGAAAATTGAAGATATTTCATAGAATTCGTCGACATTACACACAGGTGCCGTTATCGAGTTTCGATGATAAATATCGAATGATAATCTAGTAGGATACGAAAAAAGGATGACATAAGCTTGCTCTTTAGCAAAATCAGGGAGTGATACGGCCTAAAAATTGTGACAGCTATTCTTCAATGATGATGAGTGAACTCATCTCGTTTGAACTCGTTTGCCTTGTCGTCTGTAGCAAGAATACGAAAGGGAAAATAGGTAGATAAATACATACGAATATAGTTTCAACTATTGATCCATAATATTAATGCTGCAAGTTTACTGCCTACCTAAACCAGAAACTTGAAGATGTGATGTTTTTAAAATAATATTTTGGGTGTCAGGCAGAAACTTTGTCATTGAAGTTCGGGTTCCATATCCTTTAATCATTTAATCGACGAAAATATCATTTAATCGACGATATTCTTATAGCCAACTATTTACTAATCATATAATATTACTGACATTTACACCTAGTGCTACTACCTACTTGATCAGACAAGAAGAATGTTAGGTAAACCACGACATTTTCTTATATATCAATGGGCTCATGTACACAAAAATATGACTATATATTGAAAGTACAATTAAACAAAAATATTAAAAAAACATAACTAAAACGGAAACTCCATTAAGAAGTGCACGAGTCTTTCAGTTTTCAAACAGTTCCCAGCTGTGGTATCTTGACAATTCTATTGTGTTTGTTGGTTATTTATCATGTAATTTTACTTTCGAAACAAAAAAAAATGCATAAAGTATGGTATAGTGTATTTGCAACGATGTTTATTGAAAAATGAGTATTTACGGTCAATAAAAGTTGGAAATGGCGGTATCGATTTTGTACTGAATAAAGTGCAGTGTTATTTTAAGTTCAGTTGTCTTCATATGTATTCAAATGATTGATGAGACGTTATTTTTTGCAATCTAATTATATCAAAGGCATTTTAAATGTAAAATTATCCTAATATATAGATTATTAAGTGAAAGATACCCATTTGCGAAATAAAAAAATATAATGTTTAATATTTGCATGAAGAACGTTTTTTCCTCAATAATGGTAACAATGATATTTCCCTTAATGTTGGTAGAAAAGATAATTAATCTTTGTGTTTTATCAACTTACACGTATCGGATACCTGGAAGATAAATTACGTAAATTTTCATAACTAACAATAAAATATTTAAGCTTATAGATAAATACCGAGACGCTGCTTCAATGATTGGAAGTCCGTAATCGATCAGATCAATATATTCTTATGGGTCTTTAAAGAGTTTTGAATATCCCAAATTTATAATTTGGGATATTCCTTTGCCCCATAATCCCACATTTGTAATTATTATAATTTTGGAATAAAAATTAATAATTTCGGATTATGGGGCAAAAGGCAATTCGGTTAGTTATATGTCTATACTCAGGAAACTAATTTGATAACATTTTCCTCAAGCTCACTACCTTCTGTGTATGCGTGTTTTCTCTGTAGAAGGCAACAACTACTTCCCTTTAAATCCATCTTTCTAACTTAATTAATCACAACGTTTGAATATTTATACGTTTACTTTTTATGTTAATTATTTAAAATTAAGAGATTCCTGGTTTACGAATGAGCCCCCCAAATAAATTAATGAGTATGCTAGTGTGTTCATATTAAAGTATGAAATAACTGGAATGATTATGTTACGTGCTATATATAAGCTATAGTCCAAATTTACCATTTTTCTATTCACTGTTTTAATCAATGTAATATCGTATAAAATTGCAGAAATTCACTGATCACAGACGACAGACAATAAATTTAAATACAAATTATACATATATGAGAAAAATTTTCACATACGCACACGCAAGCATATACACACACGTATTACCCAAATCCCAAATCCTCATTTTGCGACGAAAACAATTATATATACATTTGTACTCGACTCAAAAATTTTCCGTACTTGGATGTACTTAGATCAGTAATGGACACATTGGACATCGGTGTCTCTATATTTTGTGATAAACCATTTATTGTCGGCTGGTTGTTAGATGATGGCAAATTGATATTGGTTGCCTTTTGCTGTTTCTATAGAAGATGAAGCACAGTACGTTACTGGTTGGTAGTTCTATGACGGCGTAATTAGCAAGTTTAGTTGTAATAGTAGCTGATACAAAAGATGTAACATATGATGCTGGCTGGTAATTAGACAACAATGAATACGTGTCTGTATTATCCTCTATATTCCTTATAGATATCTATATTACTTTTATTCAAACATTTAATTTTTGCATCATTAGCAGCATTGAAAACTATCTGCCTAACTTCCAAATAATAGCATTTGTGGTAGTTTCTTTCTATTTGTACCCTTTGCCAAAAAATTTTATATCAATAGGATATTTTTCTTTTTCTGATTTGGATTCGAGGCAGTTTTCAAAAATGTTCGAGATGGTCTGCAATAGTGTTACATCCCTGGATGAAGATAGTTTTGGTGGCAGGTTTGAAATAGGCCGAGGCGCAGGTGGTTGAGATGGGACATTAAAATCTTGTTACATGTCAATATTTTGAATTAGAGAAATCTAGTTGTGTCGCTTCTCTGTGTAGATACATAATCTTCAGAATTTACAGGAGAACTTAAGTTGGTAATTTGGTGGCAGTGTTGCAAGAATGCTTTCAAATATAATAATTAATTTTCATACTATGTCTTTAGGGGACTAACTTTAAAAACACCAGAGATACTTACTTCTTCACAGCTTTTTAAAACTTTTCTAAAATTATCTTTGATTCGCTTCCAATTTTCTTGATACTTTTCAACTGAAAATATTGAAAAGTAATAAAAAATTTTTTTTTGGAATAATATACAGTTGATAATAAGTACAGTAAATATAGTACTAGTGTTAGTATCATTTTTCAAAGTTATAAATTTTGTGTGTTTTTTAACGTCATGATTATTTATATTTGGTATTTAACGACAGCCGGTAACTTCAAATCAATGCCTTTTGATTTTGCTGTGTAATATTGCACTACTCAAAATACAGTCCATAAAATATTTAAGGCCATTTAGGAAGTATTAGGACCAGTAATTTTGCGAAATCCAACAGAAGAAATGTGGATAGCATTACAAAAAAAATTATGGAAAATTATCTACAAAATTGCGATTACGTTTACAAAAAAAACTATGTAAGGCAAAAATGAACATTCTCTTGTATGTTCTTATTCATTTACTGATGAAAAAGTTGATTTCAAAAAAAAATTCTAATTACTTTACGTCCTCTACCAGCGAAAAAAGGTAGGAAAACGTAGCATATGTTTCTTGCCAAATATCTCACCTCATTATTTATATCAGTCCATTCATTTATTTACACACCCATAGATAAATATTAGAAACGAATATTCAAGTTTCAATAACTATAACGAAATTAAGATTGTAATTATTACAGTAATTAATAAATTTAATTAAATTTCCTACTTTGCGCAAACGATCGCGCTGTGATATTTTATGAAAAGTAGTAAAGTATGTATGACCACGTTTAACGACTAATTTACTATATACCGTAGGAAAAGAGAATATTAAAAAAATGGAAAATTCAATTGTTATGAATACGACAGAGAGTATCAAGTCTTTGCTTCCGCTGGAACATGTAATTGAAATTAAACTGTAGTTTTATTGGTAATCAGTCAAAGAAGGCCCCCGTTATGATGGGGTTAGTTTCTTATCATTCATTTTATGTGGAGTGTTCGTAAGTGCAAATTATACATCTTCTTGCTGTTAACTGACTTAACTGTGTTAACTGAGTAAACTGTGTTAACTGGACGTAGAGAATATAAAAATGTATGCCTCGTTTTGTGAAATTAACGTATTAAAGTTAGGTTTTCTACACTGCATATAGATATTATAAAGTTTGCTTTAAAATAAACAAATTATAACATTAAAATCCATCGCAAATATGGTAATATGCAAAAATAATATATAAACGAATTAACCAACACGAATGTCCCTCTGCATTCGAATAACTCCCACTTATGCGGTGATAGTTATATGAATTAAAAACTTTCGTGCTGTATATACTCGAGTCGCTACATTTAAATTTACGAGGCCGGCTTTGCATTTTTCGCGCTATTAATTTGAAACTAAAAATATTTTCCTTCGTTTTAATTTCGAAAGAAATCATGAATTTAGCTTTTGGTATATGTATGTCTTTTAGAATGATTTTATATTGTTTATATTGCTTTTAGAATTATTTTAATTATTTATGTGGGGTGTATCATTTTTCATTCGAGGGTTAGAATTAAAAATTATTTTTTAAAGTTCCCCATTCAAAGATATATTTTTGTGTCTACAAATTTCCTTCGCTTATTTGTAACAGAATTAGTGTACATTAAGTACTTAAATATCAAATGTTTTTTTTAAATAAATAACACTCAACTATAGAAGATTTAGACAATATGAAGATATACTATGCTGCCAGGATGTAAATAAATCAGCGAAAGAATAAAGCGAACGATTTGTGTTTCCTAAGATTGGCAAGCAGATGAAAAGATGTAGGTAGCTTCGGATAAAACTCTAATTCACGTGGTTCATGATAAATTTAAAAAATAATTATGAATTTACAGAAATAAAGCACTGAAATAAAATATTTCATGTGTGTCTTTTGAGTCACAAAATGCAATGTGTTAAAATGACGAAAATTTCAAGAAAAATAGTTGAGGGTAAATTTCTGGAATTGTAATCTTATGTCTCGATAGTTGCAAAAAAGTATTTTCTTGCAACTATGGAGACAGCATCAATGATTGGTGATGTGCAAACCGATAAAACCATAAATACAATAAAGGTCAAGCCTTCGTCAATGTACCTATTCCAGTAGTCAGTTGTTTTATATCGATTAATTGTCAATTAACTAAAATACTTTCCTAATTTCATGAACTTATTTACTCTAGCATGATACTTTTAAGGAATATGTATTACTGTAAATAGTGTATCCTTTTACTATCGTAATCCACCTACATGAGATTATTTTGGGACATTACAATTAATATACAATGGATTAACATATATAAAGAGTTTAAAAAAAAACGACAAATAATATGCCAAGTACAAAAGCCAAGGGAAAAAATGGGGAAAACAGAATTGTAAGAGTAAAAAAAACGTAATATAATTAATGTTATTTCTTTTGAACGAAATACCCAAAAACTGTTTTTAAAATGTTCAAACAAAGACGAATTTCATATCTATATGGGTGTGTGATTTATTACCGACTAGCGCACAAGCCTCGAGCTTTGAGTAGGCAGTAGTAATTACAACTGATATAATTTTCCATAGTAGTAATTACAACTGAGGTAATTTTACAGCTGAGGTTGGTAAAAGTAATTACAACTGAGGTAATTTTTCAAGTATTCATATTTTAATATAACTTTTTGGAAAAAGAAAATATTTCCATATGTGTAGACTGGACTGGATGAGGAAACTTATAGGCCGCTATTCTTTGCCGACTGTGATGGTTATATTTTTCTTTTGATTATTTAACTATCAAGATAGAAGCGTTTTGACTTTGTCAATACTTAGGCAAATAGTTCAATTTATTGTAAATCATTTTCTACCAAAAATCCTTTTACCGTTCTTGTGGCTATATTCGCCCTCCTTTTTGTACGGATATTTTTACCTATTTTCTCCCGTCTCTGTAGTTTTTGAATGTTTTTTTTTATAATTGTTTCGGTAAAAAAAACGCAGTTTGTGTAGTTGTGATTTTGTCAACGATATTTTCTTGACCAAAAACTACACTTAATAAAAAATTATTGAAATTTGTTTTCAACCAATTGTTTGTAGACTAGGAATGATAGCAAGTCACATAATTGATAGCAAGTGATTGTTAGTTAGAATTTAACGAAATGTGGATTGTTAGCAGCAATTTAACGAAATGCTGTTTTAAATAGTAGCTCTGTTCCACAAAACTACAATGTCACCATCATGGACGCTATAATAAATCCCAACACATTGTCTTTTTTGTTTTTAAGATCGTCGATGGTCAGTGTATTCCTCCAATTTGATGCTTTGTGATGTGAACCGTTTTGCTTTTACAAAAAATAGTTTTTTTATAAAAAAATACACTCAATGTAGAGTAAATGAATATTGTTTTTAAAAAAATGTTGTATAGTGATCAAATAAATATTTGAGAACGATTGGTAGCAAATAATTTGAACATGGTAGATGAATTGAAACATCTTAAAATAGCGAAGAGAAAAGGATACTCATCATTAAGTGAAAATCAACAAATGACTATTTTATATTGTAACTCAGTCTATTGCAATCAAATACAATATCTGATCGATGGATACTATAATGAATCCTAACACATTCGTTTCTATTTCGTGTTTAAAGTGAATAGAAAATTTATTAAATTTTTGTCTCAGCATATTGTTTGCTATACTGAAAAGAAAAGTGATAAATTTGGACTTTGACTTATACTCAACACTTTAAAGACGTATTTTAATTATTCTATACTTCAATTTAAACACAACAATACACTCGACAATATGTTTGTTAAATATGTTATACAGATTTCTCTCTTTGTCGTATAATGAACAACTGATTCTTCAAAAATTTTGGAATTTTCCCAAATACTGTTAACCCTCTTCATGTACATGTTTACTCAGTATTCAACCATAAGAATTGTACTTTTGTCTTTTTCAACAGACGAGGCCGCTGCATAGTCCGACATAAAAATGGATGTCTCTTTTAAATTATTATTTCTCCTCAACTACGCCTGGGTATTCCCGATAATAAAATATTATCACTACCCTTATATTTAGCATTGGCTCTACGTATATCCTACTCCTATCATTTTTAATTTATCCTTCCCATGTCTTAAGCGCATCCTTTAAATTTTAAGTTAGAAATAAGAAGAGATAATTACGAAACATAGAGATGCGTGGATTGCTCGACATATAACTTCCACCGCAACTTAGACGTACCTTATGTTTTTTATTTAACTGAGTCATACCTTTGTTAATTTAAATTGTAAGGTTGGAGATAAAAATACAGTAAAATTTATTAATTGAAGATTCAAAACTTATTTTAATGAAGTGACACTTTCAAACTTTATTTTCTATAAAAATGAGACATATTCGTGGCCACATCACTCTCGTAGTGAACATATTTGGTAGGCTCATTCGTATGACAGGAATCTTTTTCAGTCAAGAGCAATGGTTAATTTTCAAATGTCGTATGGAAAACTGTAAAAGATATAATGGAGATAAATTATTAAGAACATGCAATTAAAACAAAGTATCCAGGAATAATACAAATAAAACGTAAAATCATAAATATTCATATATAATGACTAAAAAAAGAAGCAAAATGGAATTAAAGGCGGGTAGTAGTCACCTACAGAGAAAACTTTTTATAGAAAGTATTGTGTTCGAAATAATGTTTATTGCGCTAGTTTTCAGAGCAGACAAATAACAGAATTCACTTCCGTTTTATAATTTCGGATATTCCAAACATTCTAAAGAAGTGTAAGTATGTACATATGCCATCAATTACGGCTTTATAATGATGAAAGTCCGTAATTTATATGTGTACACAGATTAAGATTTTATTTAAAATTATAAGCTACTAACTCTTTTCTTAAAATGTGAAACAACAATTATCATTGCTTTGGCAAAAATGTTGATTTACGAGAAGTTTCTGATTTTATTTATAAAATAATCTCATACAGTCGGGTGGATGGAAGAACAGACACCACTGTTTCCATGAATGTTCGGTTTTTCTAGTTTTGATAACGAACTTTGAAAATCTGTAATTTAGTGTGGTTTGTAAAATCAGAAAATCGATATCATTTGATCTTTTATTTAGAAGGAAATAAAAGCTTAAAGTCATCCTTGATACAATTAGATTAAAAAAAACTAGAAGCAAAAAAACCGCAAGAATCAACTTAGTATATATTAAGACAACTGAACTTAAAATTATTCTAGGTACCATCCAGTACAAAATCGATACCGTCCAAACCACCCTCACAGCTTTTATTGGCCATAAATACTTGTTTTTATTTATCAATAAATACCAAGTCCAACTCATTGCAAATTCACCATACCGTACTTATTTTCCTTATTTGTTTTGTAAGTAATATAATGCAATAAATAACCAATAAACACAATAGAATGCTCGAGACGTCACAGCTAAGAACTGTTCGGTAAGGGTTAGGATCGTGGGCTCTTTAATGGAGTTTATTTTTACAGTTACATGTTCTAATACTTTGTTTTATTATGTATGTATTATTATTAATGTAAAATAAAACGTAGTGGTTTATGTAGTGTTTCAGATAAACACTTTATGTAAATGTTACTAATATTCTAAAAATATAATTGAATTGTTTAGTGTAAGTATAATGTCTAGTAAACTTTATTCACATTTTATTGTTTATCAGTTCATCACACATATTTGATATGGGAATGATAAAATATCTGAATTAAAATAACTAAGAGCGAAATCACAGACAATGTTTCTGAATAACGACGCGCACCTTCAATTCATGTCAGTCAGCAATCAATATCATTAACGTATATACTCAGGATTTTTTAGAGTATTTTGAAAATCCAAATTATGAAACCGAAATAAATTCAGTTTCTTGCGTGCTGTGGATCTAAAGTTACCCTCTGAAAACCGGTAATAATTATTTCCCAAAGCCGCGTCTACCTTCGACGAAAAGTGTGTCCCTATATAAACGGAAAAATTTAAATCAGGTGAAATTCTTAAAACAGAAAACGGAGTCTTGGCAACGGGAATATGTCACCCTTTATTAATATTTTCTGTGGTCCTATGACTACTTAACCCTTTCTGTCTTCCTTTTAAATCGTACCGCAGGAGTATTTATCAATTTATTTTCATGTTTATTATTATCTATTTTTTTGTAATTGCTTTGATTTTTGATTCTATTAACTTTTCATTATAATTTAGCTTCATAAATTCTTCTACAGTATTTCGTACAGCTATTCACAATAGGTTATTGAGGTTAACGGAAAGAGGTTTGTAGTTTGAAAATGAGTCCATCGAATGTTTTGGCAAGTACGTTTATTTACATATTGTAAAATATTATATAAATTATGTATGTATTTTGCATATCGTTTACAAACTATTACCAATATTTACCATTTTTCCTGTTCATCTTCTTCCTGTAAACTATTTTAAACCTTATGTTGAGGTCTAAAATTAAAGAAATTCACTACTCCTCGCGAATCTGGGAGACAAGAAAATGTATTGAGATTTACTAAAGCCTCTACCATGGCGCTGTCATAATTGAATGTATTACAAAGTTCAATCGTTCATAAGCATTGTTTCTTTCGCTTTTTCTTTTTCAATTAACACTTTGAGACCTATAACCTGGTTGAACTTATTTCAACGCTAATATGTGGACGAAAAAAGACCATCACTAATATGTGGGTTTTGGTTCAAAAGAGTATTTCTACAAATTCTGGGTAACGATTGGAATTCTGACTCCGGATCACTCACAAAGATAATTTTAGAATTCAGTTTCATATCTAATGGCGGAAATCATGGACTTTTTGTATTTAATACAAAATTAATCTATCGTTTTCATATTGGGTACTATCGGTGGTTCTCAAATGTGCTTAATTATCGATTCGTTTATTATTCAAATAGTTGGTTCACAATGAGATACCATTATTTTACATTCAGGGTTGTCTTTAATAAAAGAAATATCATTAGTAAGATATGCCACGAATTTTAATTGTAAGAAAAAGTGATAAATAAAAATAAATGCTAAAAACTTCAAAAAGCAGAGATAACGGGGCAAAATTCCTGTGAAATGAACATCGTAAAGTAAACAAACAACTCCATCAAACCTCCCGTGAGAGAAAACATTTAACTTCAATGACTGAAAGAAAAAGAAGACACGCCAGAAATGAGAATTGAGCCAACGGAAGTGATAAGCGACGAGATTATGGGCTCCCAGTTTGCTGTGCACTTCCGCTTTTTTATTCTCTACTCGAATTTCTTGCGGTAAGCCGAGGACGTATAACCCGACTGCGAAATTCATTTAGTTAACTTAACGCAGTCGGAACTATGCATCGAAATTAATATTGCAAGCAGTTACTATGAGTATCTTGTGTGTTAAACACTAAAGTTTGCGAGAATTATTACTCTCATTAGTAAAATAATTATACTCAATATCGAGACGCGGCTCGTGAATACTAATGACGCGGACTAGGTCGCGGGAATGAATGAACTTATTTCTCTTCTACCTAATCATTATATCTTATAATAATTTGCGGTTAAAACTCGTTAAGGATATTACCTCTGATGTCACTAAATATGGTATTTGATTTAAAAGTTTCTAGAAGAGGCCATCTAGATTTAATATTAATGGCTATTGGAAAGAGATGCTCGGTTCGTAAGTGCAGTTCGAATTTACTGGTTTTATTTGTGATTACAACTATTTTTTTTTCTTTTATAATTATTTGTAAACTTAATTTATGATTAAATACATAACTTTATTATTTTAAAGTTTGCTTTTTGTTAATTATAAAATTTTATACGCCAAATTCAGTAATATATAAAATGTTGCTTAAAAATATTACGGTAGACCAGAATATGGACACAGGGATTAACAAACTTAGGAAAACAACTTTAGGCAGTAAACCACTATGAAAACTTGCATTAAAATCTTGCAATTTATTAAGAAATACTAATTTAAGACGAATACTATGAAAAGTACTCTCCCAAAACCCAATTAGGATAGTAAAATTCTGTTGGTACTCGGAGCGAATTATACATTTCAGTTGCTAACCTTGCCATATATATATATATATATATATATATATATATATATATATATATGTATATGTGTGTGTGTATATATATATATATATATATGTATATATCGAAGTGATTCGAATCAGTATTCCAGAAAAAATAACCGAATTACTTACAGATTTCCCTGTATGAAGTATAAAATATGGCTTCTGGATAAAATTAAAACAATATATGCTGGACATTACAAATGCTTTAGATACAGACTGAAGAAGGCTTTTTATTTATGGTTCTATCAGCATTAGGTTTTTATTACTATTATATTGTTCTACATTAGGTTTTCAGTAAATACCAGGGGTCCCTTTTTAATATGTGCATCAAAAAAATTAAAAACTCTTGCATTTATGGCCTTGTCGGCTCGCACATAAGCAAATATTTGTCTTTTTCTTGTATTAAATGAACACATTTTACTTTAGTCTTTAATACCTCTAAGTTATATATACCTATGCTTATTTTTTCTTTGTGATATCAGTTTTTCAATAAGGGAAGATAAATTTGAAGGAAAAGTTCGTTTAGTTCTGCCCCGAATTTGTTTACATTTTGGCACCGTACCGTATCTTTATATCGTGTATCCTTCTATAATTAAAATACATAAATCTATAACAAAAACGGAATTAATATATTTCGTTTTAAAACAACAGCACGAACATTTTCAATTCAAGTAATTATCGCCATATGTAAAAGAAACACGAATTCGGAGCAAGGTTTGTGCTGGACAATTTGTTTTGATATAATCTTTTAATATTACCATAATTGAGTTTCGAATTACAAGAAACTAACCACGTCATACAAGTCTTTTCAAATTGTTTTTTTTTATTCCAGCAGTAACAAAAAGTTTGATAACCCATAGAGGGTTATCGTTTCATTAAACATTTTTAAATTTTTACGTTTTTACGTTTTCCTGCAGTATAAAGTTATTCAATCGCTGGAAACAGTCATATTACAGCGTGATTAGTTTATAATAAACAGGTAATTTTATTAGATATAATAAATGTAAACATAATAATCTTTATTTCGGTATCATTATGGAAACGTTTAACTCTTTAAGGTACACAAATCTATGACAAAAATGGAATTAATACCATTGTTGTCATAGATTTGTGTACCTTAAAGAGTTGAATATATAAGGTATTTCGAAACACATACCACTCAGTTATAGAAGGATACACTATCTGAAAATACAGTATGGTGCCAAAATTTAGATAAATCCGCGGCAGAAGTAAGCGAACACTTTATCTTCCCTTACGTTTAGTACACAGAAGAAGGTGTATAGATAGTATTGAAAAAACTGGTACCAAAAAGAAAACATAAGCGTAGGTATATAATTTAGAGGAATTAAAGACTAAAGTCAAATGTGTTCATTTTAAAAAAAGAAAAAGATTAACATCCTCAAATATTGCTTACGTGCGAACTGTATCTAAATCTGGAAACAAATACTAGTCTAAAGTTGTTTTCCTTAGTTAATTAAGCCCTGTGGTCATATTCTAGTATAGCATAATACTTTTGGGAAACATTTTATGTATCAATGAATCTGGCGTATAACATTTTACAATTAACAAAAATAAACTTAAGAAACCTAGAGAAATATTATCTGACAGGGCGATGTCAAAAAGTTATGTACTTAATCAGAAATTAAGTATACAAATAATTATAAATGGAAAAAAAATTATAATCCGATACCGAAAACAGGTAAATTGAAGCAGCACTTACGAGCCGAGCATCTCTTTCGCATAGCCATTAATATTAAATCTATATGGCCTCTTCTAGAAACTTTTACATTAAATACCATATTTAGTGACATCAGAGGCAATATACTTAACGAGTTTTCACCGCAAATTATTATAAGACATCATGATTAGGTAGAAGAGATCGAGAAGAAGAAGTTCATTCATTCCCGCGACCTAGTCCATGTCATTGGTATTCATGAGCCGCGTCTCGACATTGAGTATAATTATTTTACTAATGAGAGTAATAATTCACTCAAAGTTTAGTACTTAACATACAAACTACTCATAGTAACTGCTCGCAATATTAATTTCTGTGTTAAGTTAACTAAATGAATTTCGCAGTCGGGTCATTTGTCCTCGACTTACCGCAAGAAATGCGAGTTGAGAATAAAAAAGTGCACAGCAACTGGGAGCCGATAATCTCGTCGCTTATCACATTCTTTCACTCAGTTCTCATTTCTTGGGTGTCTCGTTTTTCTTTGAGTCATTGAAGTTAAATGTTTTCTCTTACGGGAGGTTTGGTAGAGTTGTCTGTTTATTTTATGACGTTCACTTCACATGAATTTTGCCCCATTCTCTCTGCTTTTTGGAGTTTTTAGCTTTATTTTATATTTATGACTTTTTCTTACAAATAAATCACGCGGAATGTCTTACTAACGATTTTTCCTTTAACGAAGACAATCTTCAATATAGAATAATCGTATCTCCTTGTAAACTAAATGTTTCAACAATAATCCATAGTTAAGCACACTTGAGAACGAATGATGGCATCCGATATGAAAACGATAGATTAATTTTGTGTTGAATATAAAAACTCCATGATTTCCGCCCTTACATATGAAATTGAATTTAGAAATCATCTTTGCGGGTGATTCAAAGTCAGAATTTAAATCGTTAGCCAGAATTTGGAAAAATACTCTTTTAACCCGAAAGTCACATATTAGTGAGGGTCTTTTTTTAACCACATATTAGTGTTGAAAGAAAGACAACCACGTGGTGAGTCTCATAGTGTTAATTGAAAACAAAAAAAACGAGTGGCTAAACTTGGAAACAATGCTTATAAGCGATTGAATTTCATGATACACTCAACTATGACATCGTCATTGTAGATACTTTATTGTATCTCGATACATTTTCCTGTCTTTAAAATTCCCGGTGATTTGTGAATTTCTTTATTTTCAGACCCCACTCTAAGGCTTAAAATAGTGTACAGGACGAAGATGAACGGAAGAAACGGTAAATATAGACCATGGCTTGCAGTCGATATGTAAAATGTATATTTATTTTAAATAATAGTTTACTGTACATGCGTATATATATATATATATATATATATATATATATATATATATATTTATATACATACATACTTGCCAATACATATGGCGGACTCAGTTGCGAACCACTTTCCGATAACCGCAATTGAATAGCTATACAGAATAGCGTGAAAGATTTTATTAATTTAAATTATAACAAAAAAAATTATAGGATACGTTTTAAAACGTTACAGTACGTTTTAAAAAGAAATTGGAGAGGTTTAGAAGTGATACGACCATAGAAAATATTAATTAAGGGTGCCATATTCCCATTGCCTGGATTCCGTTTTGTGTTTTAAGAATTTCAGCTGATTTAAATTTTTCCGTTTATATATTCTGGGGACATACTTTTCATCGAAGCAAGTCGCGGTTTTGAGAAATAAGTTTAAAGCTGGTTTTCAGAGCAGACCCAGGGCAGGCAAAGAACTGAATTAACTTGGGTTTGATAATTTTAATTTTCAAAATATTTTAAAGAAGCCTAAGTATGCATAAATTATATCGATAGCTGACTTCCATTAATTGAAGATGCGCCTCGTTATTGAGAAACATTGTTTATGATTTCAATCTTAGTTTTTATAATTCTGATAATTTATCTTTCAGATAATAGATATGTGCGACGAACTGATAAACGATATAAAATAAACTGATAAACAAACTGATTTTTTAAAGTTTATTTTGAAGAATATTTTTATTTCCGTGAATAAAGTTTACTAGACATTATATTTACACTTAACTCTTCGTTTAAAATTGTAGGATCTAAGTAACATTTACACAAAGTGTTTCTGTTTGAAACGATACATAAGCCACTGCGTTTTCTCTTCCATTAATAGTATATATAGATACCAAAACGACAATGTATGAAAAATACAATAAAACAAAATATAAAGAAAAAGTATACTCCATTAAAGAGCGCACGAGCCTTTTCCGTTTCCGAACAGTTCTTAGCTGTGACGTCTCCAGCATTCTATTGTGTTTATTGGTTATTTATTACATTATTTTACTTACAAAACAAATAAGGAAAATACACAAAGTATGGCATGGTGAATTTGCAACGAGTTGGACTAGGTATTTATTGATAAATAAAAACAAGTATTTATGGCCAATAAAAGCTGGGAGGGTGGTTTGGGCGATATCGATTTTATACTGGATGCTACCCAGTATAATTTTTAGTTCAATTGTCTTAATATATACTAAGTTGATTGTTGCGGGTTTTTTTCAATTTAATCTTATCAGTTTTGACTTTGAGCTTTTATTTCCTTCGAAATAAAAGATGGAATGATATAGATTTTCTGATGTTACAAACCATAGTAAATTGCAGAGTTTCAGAGTTCGTTATCTCACGTTTAATTTTTAATAGATTGCATCTGAACCATTGGTGTCTGTTCACCCACTATATGAGACTATATTTTAAATAAAACAATAGGATTTAATGAGCTGAATTTCAAAATATTTATATTTGGGACAAAGCCAAACAAAGACGAGAAATTTAATAGTTATATTTTTTTAATTTTAGAAGCAACTCAATCCCATCGCATGAAAAGTCACACAAAAGCTCATGAAATTATAAGTTTAAAATTTAAAAGTAAGTTATTATCAGAAATTTTTCGAAATCATTTATTTGAAAGGTTAATTGACAAAAATGGATGCTTTTCCTTAAAAAGTATTTATTTTCTGTCAACTTTTTCTTCCAAATCGGAACGCAATGGACGGTATTGAATTTCTTATCAGTGCAGTGTTTATAAAAACCGACAACACACCTATTTTATGCAAAGATTTCTTGAAAATCATTGGTCGTAACGAGCTGGGGCAGGCGGAAATCCATTTTGTATTTTGAAGTCTATTAATGTTAATTTTTATTACGCACACTTGAGAAAGGATCCAAAACTTTGCTCTGCAAAATTAAACACTTGCGTTGGTTCGATTTTATTAATTTAAAATACCGACGTATAATCCAAGAATATTTTTGGTCATGTTTGAAAATAACTCATGAATATTATTAGTTATTTGAGATCTCTACATTGGGAAAATTTTATAAATATATGCATACAAAAAAATATATACTTTTAAAGAGACAGATATTTTCGCCTTTTTTAAAAATGATTTTTATTGAAATCATAGAAAATAAGGTGACATTTAAGCATAAATTTATTTCTTTATGATATTTTTAATATTTACCCTCAGTCCTTAAATTTATCTCATTTATACGTTATGAAACTATGGTAAAATATCCTATACCAAATTCAAAAAAACTTCACCACTTCAGATGCAATCTATTAAAAATTAAATGTGACATGAACATGTACCAAAAACTTACTTTTAGACGAAATTAGATAATGATATACATGAAAATAAATTAATAAATATTCCTGCGGTACGGTTTAAAAGGAAGACAGAAAGTTTTCGAAATCATACGAACATAGAAAGATTAATAAAAAGTGACATATTCCCATTGCCGGGATTCCGTTTTGTGTTTTAAGAACTTTAGCTGATTTAAATTTTTCCGTTTATACAGGGACATACTTTTCATTGAAGATAGTGGCAGCTTTGAGAAATAATTATTAAGCAGGTTTTAGAGCGTAAATTTAGACCCAAGGCAGGCAGGGAACTGAATTTACTTCGGTTTGCTAATTTGGATTTTCAACATATTCCAAAGAAGCCTAAGTAGAATAATATATGATATCGATAGCTGACTTCCATTAATTGAAGTGCGCCTCGTTATTCAGAAACTTTGTTTATGATTTCACTCTTACTTTTTTATAATTTATCTTTCAGATAACTAATATGTGTGATGAACTGATAAACGATAAAAAATAAACTGATAAACAAAATGGTTTTTTAAAGTTTACTTAGAAAAATATTTTTATTACCGTGAATAAAGTTCACAAGATATTATATTTACGCTTATCTATTCGATTAAAATTGTAGGATATTAGTAACATTTACAAATAGTGTTTCTCTCTGAGAGATTACATAAACCACAGCTTTGTTTACGTTAATAGTAATATATACATAACAAAAGGACAATGTATGAAAAATATAATAAAACAAAATATCAGAAAATATAACGAAAAAATATACTCCATTAAAAAGCGCACGATTCTTTTCCATTTCCGAACAGTTCTTAACTGTGACGTCTCGAGCATTCTATTGTGTTTATTGGTTATTTATTGCTTTATTTTACTTACAAAACAAATAAGGAAAATACATAAAGTACGGTATGGTGAATTTGCAACGAATTGGGATTGGTATTTATGATAAACAAAAACAAGTATTTATGGCCAATAAAAGCTGGAGGGTGGTTTGGGCGGTATCGATTTTGTACTGGATGCTATCCAGTATAATTTTAAATTGAGTTGTCTTAATGTATACTTAGTTGATTATTGTGTTTTTTTTTCAATATAATCGTATCAAATTTGACTTTGAGTCAGACGATATCGATTTTCTGATTTTCCAAGCCACAGTAAATTGCAGATTTTCAGATTTCGTTATCAAAGCTAGAAAAATTGAACATTCATGGAACTATTGGTGTCTATTCATCCATCCACCCGACTGTATCAGACTATTTCATGAATAAGACGAAGGCTTATGAAATGTGAAGTTTAAAATTTAAAATTAATTTATTACCAAAAATTTCTCAGAAACCAACATTTTTGCAAAAGGAATGATAATTATCGGTCCACATTTTAAGAAAAAAAGTTAGTAGTGTATATTTTTAGACAGATTAATTTAAATTGCCAAACGGAACACTCGTCTTCCAGGAGGATTAATTAAAAATACTATTCCGATCAGTCAACTGCTGCTAATATTTATATGCTGTATATATGTATACATGTATGTGTGTGTGTGTGTGTGTGCGTGCGTGCGTGCGTGTGGGTATTTTGCGTATATTATCTCTTACCTCTTATCTCCGATATTTAGTAAGCCAATTATATGATTATTTTTTTTGAAGATTACGTACTAAGCATGTTTCCATAAAAAAATATTAGAATTTGACTTTGGAATTTAAAGATATGCCATAGAATTCCTCAACTAAGGGCAGTATAAGTGCGTGATTGAATTTAGATAATATACGCCAAGTAAAATGTAGTATTTATACGTACATGTGGGTATAAATGCACGTGAAAGAGAAAGGCGCTTTTTTGTATTTATATTATTTTTTACTTTTTAATGTGCTTTTATTCAGTGGTTGTCTGAATACAGTTCCATTTTTCACACTACTAATCCATGATAAATAATAATTTAATTGTAGTTTTCCACAACTTCAAAATTTTCAGCATGATCGTAATGTTAGATATTTCTGTGGGTAGAAATTTTGTAAGAAACTAAATTTTAAACTTGGTAATGAAAGGTTAAAAAATATTTAATTCCTCAATCATCAGCTTACGGTAATTATGAGTTAACAAATAAAGATTTAGAGCAATCCTGACACATTAAACATGATGTAGGTAAAAATTCCAATATCGGGGACTGTGTTAATAATAGCAATATGAATTACTTGTTTATTAGTTGATTGGTTTTATTTTAATTTATTCAGACACATGGCTATTTGCACGTAGCAAAAAAAAGTATAATTTTTATATTTTATAAAAAAATTAACATCTGTTAACATAGTCCACGCACATAAATCTTAAACCCCAATACAGTGCTTAATGCAAAAGATAAATCAAACATTGATTATACCTAGTTACCTCAAAATATCGATATATCTCCAGGACGACGAATTATATGGATTTTACAATAATTGTTTCGTTGTTTATGTCAAACGATTTAGAGATCAATATCCTTGCTAGTAAATTAATTAATTAATTTTTTGTCAACTTTATCTTCCAAATCGAAATACAATGAGAAAAATTATTTTCAAGTGGATGGTATAAAAACTTGCGATACACCAATTTTATACCAAGATTTCTAAAAAAAACATTGGTCGTAACGAAATGGGGCAGGCGGTAATCAATTTGGTATTTTGAAGTCTATTTAATTTTAATTATTATTACGCAGACCTGAGAAAGGATACGGTAGTTACGACTTTTTGCAAACTTTGTAGTGCAAAATGAAAGACTTGCATTGGCTCGATTTTATAAATTACAAATACCGACGTATAACCCAAAAATATTTTGCGGTCATGTTTGAAAATTATTCATGATTAATGTATGGGATCTCTACGTTGGGGAAATATAAATACATGCATACAAAAAATATATACACTTTATCATTCACAATAATAAAATTAAATGAACAAAATTATTTTCGCTAAAAGTACATAAAAAGGCAACATATAAACATACACTTATTTCTCTCTAATAGTTTCAATGTTTATACGCAGTCTTAAAATATATTTTATTTCCACGCTATCAACTATATCGAAATATCCTGCACGAAATGAAAAAAAAAGCTTCACCAGTTTAGGACCAATCAAATAAAAATTAAACGCGACATGAACATGTACCGATATTTTTCTTAGTTTTTAAAAATTTCAATTAACTAAATCCTTGAAAAGTTTTGCCACTTTTATTGGTTTTGCAGTATAATAAATAAATCATTATATTTGTATCGAGTCTATCTAATCTTTTGCCCGTTCCACTACGCTACGAATCCCTCTCTAATGGATAAGCCAAAGCGACTTTCACGGTAGACAGCGAAAGTGATACTTTTTATAATTTTTCCATATAAAATACAAATAACTCAAAATTCTAGTAGTATTTGTGTCATTTAGTACGACAAGTATTACGATCGAAAGTGAAACAGATTATTATCTTGTCTGTTCCCCACCATCTTCATTTCTCTAACCTGCTCGTATGGTGCACGTATCAATTGCGATCGATGATTTCGTTAATAATAGCCCAGTGCTCTGGCAAGAAGTTTGTTGTAAATCTAAAGGTTCATTCATAAGTTAAAAATTCACTATTTATACAATTTCGTATAGTAAGTGAATTTCAATTGTCTCCCTTATTTAACACATATAAGTAATTCAGTAATTATTGTTAATATTTGCCTATAAATCTTAATTATTTTATAGGAAAATATTAACAAAATTTAAGGAATTCCTTATGTATGTTAAATAGGGAGGATTAAATCGAAACTCTGTTAACGATTTTAATTCTTTAAATCTTCTTTACGTAATAAGAAGTTTCAAAACGATCTGCAATTTTACCGCCCTCCTTCTAACTTTCAGCGGCGAGTTAACGTAAAAAAATTAAGGTATCATAACAATATAAATTCAAACATAAAAAATTATGACCGTGAAGACACTAGAACCAAGCTGCTCTTGTTTATGCTACAATTCCACTTTTCATCTTTTTATATCCTTTAATTTACACAGACATTCAGAGCAGGCGTAAAAT
This sequence comes from Druceiella hillmani, assembly GCA_039881145.1. Taxonomy (NCBI): domain Eukaryota; kingdom Metazoa; phylum Arthropoda; class Insecta; order Lepidoptera; family Hepialidae; genus Druceiella; species Druceiella hillmani. Next base: position 18,008,874 of record JAYKKI010000001.1, read on the forward strand.
AAAAGGATAAGATGAGAACAAGATGACAGAGAGAATGGAAATACAATACTCCTAAGTCTTTGTTAGTTAGCTGCATTAATCTAAAGAACATACATTTTGGAAATTTGTCTATATCCGACTACGAATTACAGGACATTCAATATAATAATAAAGTCTGATTGATCATAAGAAGATGATAAAGTTCAGTAGCAAGAGGTAATTTCTTTGTTGTCAAACTCCATCTGAGTACCCTTTGGTTTTCTGATTGTTTTAGTACAATTATCCTCTGGGCTTCTTCACGTGTCACCAATACATCTTAATCTGTTACTACAGGTTCCTTGGTTAATTTGTTGTTGTCCGCAAAGTATATACAGTTCAAAATTATACCTGCTTTTCCACCTACCCTGGTCTTGTACTGGGCCAAAGATAGCTCTGAGGACCTTTCGCTCAAACGTGTCCAGTGATCGCTGTGTATTTACGTTTAGAGTCCATGTTTCGTTTGCATAAAGTAGAACTGGTTGAATCAAATTTTTATATACTATATTAGTCTTCCGACTGATGAGTTTAAAACTCAGTTGCCTTCTCAGTCAAAAGAAGCATTTATTTTCCGTTTTAATTTGTTTATCAATTTCTGGTCTTAGTTTATTTATGTACAAAGGGGTATTATAGTTTAACGTGGAATGTGAAATTTCCATGTACTTAGTTTTATCCTGGTTGACAGTTAAACCCATATTTTTTGTAGAGAATTCAAGGGCTGAAAAGTCTTCTTTAACTGCCCTTTCTAACCTTCCAACAATATCTATGTCATCTGCATAGGCTAATACTAGTAGAGATCTATTTCACAGACCTCTTCGGTCTAAACCACTATCCCTAATGCACTTTTCCAGAGCTAAATTGAATAATAAACAGGCAAGGGAATAACCCTGGTGCAGGCCTCTTTCTGCTATAAAAGGTTGTGATAGCTGCTTTTTGATCTTGATGCTACATCCCACGTTATGAAGCGTTGCTTTAGTTAAAGCTATAAGTTTATTGGGGATTACAAATTTAGTCATTGCTTCGAATAATTTATCGCTCCATATGCTATGTGTGCTGCCTTAAAATCTATAAATAAGTGGTAGGTTTTAATATTGTAAACATTTTAATATTGTTAACATTTAATATTGTAAATTGTACCTCACTTTTTCCAAGATTTGTCTTAAAGCTTGAATTTGGTCAATAGTAGATTTTTGGGTTCTAAATCCACATTGATATTTCCCAATTTCTTTGTCAACAAAGGGTAAGAGTTTAGTAAATAGCAGGTTGGAGAATATTTTAAATGCCGTATTAAGAAGTGTAATGTCCCTATAATTACGACATTCAAGTTGGTCTCCCCTTTTAAAAATACGGCAGATGGAGCCTTCTTTCCATTCAATGTATATTTCTCCGTAATCCAAATTGTTACCGTAATTATATGAATGACATTTATAGGTTGGGTTCTTTCTATGAATGACATTTAATGTTTGAGCTTTTTGATATCCACCCTTACTTCATCTAAAGATGTTGTGGGGTCGTTTCGATCATCGAAGGAAGTACTTGTATCTTGGGCGGGATCAGATGGATCATCAGTTTCATTTCTTTCATTGAGTAGATTTTGAAATATGTTTTCCTTACGTCTAATACCTCATGGAGTTCGTCCATCAGTTCTCCATTTTTATTTCTACATGTGATGGTTCTTGGCTTGGATTCCCTTGTGTGGTTGACTTGTTTTTAGAATCTCCTGGATTCTTTTTGATTATTCAGGTGTTGCATATTTTCTAGCATCTCTTCAAGGAATGCTTCTTCTTTTCCAGGACGGTGGAATTATTTATTATTTCTTTATACTTTAGTTCAGAAGTTCTAATAGATCGTTTATGTATGAATATTCTATGCGCCTTGTTGTTTTCAGTGGCTTCTTTGCACTCCTTATCAAACCAGTCATTCTGGTACCAGATTTCTGTTCTGGGAGCGTATCTTGTGCAGATCTTGCTATTATTTCTTTCACGGAGTACCAGCTAACATAACTATTTTTATTTCTGTTTCCTAGCTCTATGTCTTTAGATATCTTGAGCCTGTATTTTTTTATAGCATTTGGGTCTTTTAATTTGGAAACATCAGCGGGTTCTCGTTTTTCAGATATAATTTTTTACATATTCTGTATCTGACTTTAAACAAGACTAATATATGGCCGGTATGTGGATATCAGTTAGCACCTCTGTAGCATCTTACATCTATCACGTTGCTACGATGTCTTCTATCCAGGAGTATGTGATCTATTTTATTAAGAGTTAAGCGATCCGGTGATCGCATAAGTGTAGTTGTATATATTCCTGTGTGGAAATGCTGTACTGGCAACAAACAGGTCTTCTGATACAGCAAACTCAACTAGTCTCTGTTCATTTCCACTTGTCTCATAATGAAGACTTTATCCAGCAGCGTAGGATCTCATACATTTTTCTCTTCCAATCATGGCATTAAAGTCTCCAATAACCAATTTCATGTCCTGTACAGGAGAGGAGTTATAGCATTTTGCAAGGAGGTCGTAAAATGTGTCTTTTTCTGCATCGTCCTTGTTTTCAGTAGGAGCGTGGGCATAGATTAAGGCGGTATTGTACTTTTAATCTACTTACTTTACCTCACTTTTAGTCTTATATAATATAGCCTCATATTAATGACTTGGAAGTCTAAAATTGAGTTTCATAGCCTTTTGCTCACAATGAACACTGAATTGATGGACTTCTTCTTGACAGCTGTAATATATTTTACATTATTTTTTGTACAAGAGAAATGGACAAAAAAATGACCAATGAACTTGCTGTGTACGTATTTGGTGCAGAATCCATGTCGTTGTATTTTTTATACAGTTTACTATCGTCTCTTTACCTAATTGTTGGTAGGTTCTTCGGCAAATAAGGTCTGGCTATAGCCACTTCAGTTTGCTGATGATAAGCGTTATGTCGACTACTTTCGTTCTCCGTTGGAATTTCTCATTTTGGATTTTATCCTTAAGTAACACTCCAAACTATGTGTTGGTGTACCAACATTGTTTCTTATTTACTAACACTTATAAGTCTACTCCTTTACATCGGTATATTGCATTTAACTGTCTTAAACGTTTAAAGGTGTTTTTAATTTGAAATATTAGTTAAAGTGATAATAAAATAAGAATATAAAAAAAAATTAGATGTCTAACTTCTACCAAGCATGACGCCTTACATTTTTTTTTGCAGAAGGGAAAGTACATATGGAAAAATTTAAAAATAATATGCCCTGATTGACATGGTGGCGTAACATGTGCCTCCGTATATATTAATTATTCTAAAACCAGTATAAATTTCAATTTCCAAATTTCAGTTACTAGTATAGAAATAAAAAAAATAAACATGTATATTTTCTTAAAATGATTGTTTTTTGGATACTGCATCTCTCAAATCAAAATCGTAAGTATTAAATTTTCCAATCACTAATTCGATATATGTGCGCACTCTCTTTACGGTAACAACTAAAATAAACTAAGATGTATTACTGCTATACACTATTGTAAAGTTACTTCGCTACATTCTATTACGTTGTCACTAAATAAAGTCTAACTTTTGCGTAGATTTTAGAGTTCAGTGACATCCTTTCTACAATATTAAAGAAATTAGAGGCAATGTTTCTTAAACTAATTTATTTACATCTCCTTCGCGTTATAAATGTTATTATTTAGAAATACCAAATTCGATGGCGTCTTTTCCAGGTCAGGTCATTACATTGCTTTTAAGTCTTGTATTAGAGAAGTTTCCAGTTTTTAGCTCAGCTATTAGTGCCCAAATAAAATAATCATATAAATACGCAAAATATATTCACAAACTTTTGAAAGGTTAACACTCCACAAATATAAGTCTTCTCCTAGTTTTGCTTTACACTGTTGGTAAATAGCAATCTCGTTACCCAAATAAAATAATTGTATAAATACGCAAAACATCCTCACAAATCTTTGAAAAGTTAACACTCTACAAAAATATATGTCTTCTCCTAGTTTTGCTTTACACTATTGATAAATTGCAATCTTGCTACCCAAATAAAATAATTATATAAATACGCAACACATCCTCACAAATCTTTCAAAGGTTAACACTCCACAAAAATATATGTCTTCACCTAGTTTTGCTTTACACTATTGATAAATTGCAATCTTGCTACCTTAATAAAATAATTATATAAATACGCAACACATCCTCACAAACCTTTAAAAGATTAATACACCACAAATATAAGTTTTCTCCTAGTTTTTCTTTATACTATTGATGAATCGCAACCTTGCTACCCAAATAAAATAATTATATAAATACGCAACATACCCTCACAAATCTTTGAAAGGTTAACACTCCACAAATGTTAGTCGTCTCTTAGTTTTGTTTTACACTCTTGATGAATCGCAACCTTGCTACCCAAATAAAATAATTATATAAATACGCAACATACCCTCACAAATCTTTGAAAGCTTAACACTCCACAAATGTTAGTCGTCTCTTAGTTTTGTTTTACACTCTTGATGAATCGCAACCTTGCTACCCAAATAAAATAATTATATAAATACGCAACATACCCTCACAAATCTTTGAAAGGTTAACACTCCACAAATGTTAGTCGTCTCTTAGTTTTGTTTTACACTCTTGATGAATCGCAACCTTGCTACCCAAATAAAATAATTATATAAATACGCAACATACCCTCACAAATCTTTGAAAGGTTAACACTCCACAAATGTTAGTCGTCTCTTAGTTTTGTTTTACACTCTTGATGAATCGCAACCTTGCTACCCAAATAAAATAATTATATAAATACGCAACATACCCTCACAAATCTTTGAAAGGTTAACACTCCACAAATGTTAGTCGTCTCTTAGTTTTGTTTTACACTCTTGATGAATCGCAATCTTGCTACCCACGTAAAATAATTATATAAATACGCAAAATATCCATACAAACCTATAAAAGGTTAATGCACCACAAATATAAGTCTTCTCCTTATTTTACTTTACACTGTTAATAATAATTACGTTCAAAATGCAAGCTTGCTACTTCATTTGATTAAATTTTTAATATACTGTTAGTAGTTTAAGCTGTAACATCCAAATAATGTAATCAAATATTATAAGTCACTTACAACTTTAGTATCGATTTGAAACGTTGTATACTTAAGCAATCCTGATAACAATACACGATCGAGCTGATATGACAATGCAGGATAAATGTAAGTATAGGAACTTATATAGGCAGTAGTAAATCTATCGAGTTTGGACTCGTTTCACTAGAGACAAAGAACGTTAATTTAGATATTATTGGTAGAAAGATCTAATGATATAAGAAAGAGGTAGTCATGGATATTTCTCAACGACTATCAGTAAACTCATTGAGCATAAGCTCGTTTAATTTTCCTCAAAGAGCTTATTGGTTAAATATTGTAATCGGGAGAATCTGGAGATATCTCAGTGGTTAACATTAACCGATCAAATTTGACCTCGCTTGATTGCCTCAATGGAGCCTTTGGTTACAAAAGCGTATTTTTAGCTTTTTCTTTAACCACACATGATTCAATATAGCCTTCCCTAATTACTTTCTTAACAGACAAGAATATAAAGTTAAACAAAAAAAAAGATTACCAATTAAAACCGCAAACCGTAATTCGTAAAATTTTATATAACATTTGTCAAATATTAAACTGCAATTTCTACATAGCTTGTATATGACAAAAACATAAACGTTTCCTACAATAAGTACACCAGATGAAATAACAAATGCAAAGAACTAAATTTCCGGTACAAAATAATTTTAATATGGACGACCGCTCATTTTGGCGAAGCTACGGGTCTATTCTCTACGTCCAGGCTGCATCGAAATTAATGAGTTTCAAATTTCAATTAGTATCGTATATATAATTATTACTGTACTCGATAATAACAGTTTATATATATATATATATAAAGCATACGGATGATCATTACCTTAGGAAACTTTATAATATTAGCCTCATTGAAAGATATGGTTATGTTCTTCCACGTATGTTTATAGACTTCTTTATAAAAAAGTAAAAATAAAATTCCGTATATTTAAAATAATAAAAAAGAGTTATGGAGTTATACTGTGTATATATGCATCAACAGCTATGAAACAAATTGTAATAAAATTTTCAATATCACATTCAGAAGGCTACATTTTGATATTATAACATGTCATATCTATTGGCATAATGAAAGTTAAAAATAACGAATAGTTTACTATCAGATACAATTTAAATGCTGGAAACATTTAGCTTAAGGCGTTAGAAGTTAAACGAAACGAATATATCGTGAATATTCTTTATAACCTATATAAATAGGTTAAAAGCATATGGGAATATAAAATTCAAATATCGAACAAAAAATTAGTTTAAAAATGTAAATAAAGATTTACTTTAATAAGTAATATATTAAGAACAATATCTATTATAAAAGAATAGATGGCGCTAGTTGTAAGTTAACACATTCAATTGAAATTTAACATATAAATATTTTTTTACGTCAATAGAAATTGAGGATTTGAAGGTTGAGACTTTAAATTAAAAATAGTTACTATATATTTAACAAAGATATAAATATGAATGGTGGTAATGAGAAAAAAATAAATAAGAGATTAATAAAAACTTACAAAAATTTTACAAAGGTGACGTCTATCTCACTTAGTATTAACTAAAACATTAAATTCTAGCAACTTATAAAATTTTATTATTAAATCTTAAGTTAATTATTTTATTTAATTATAAATTAATAATTGGGAACAAATGCATTTCAGTAACAACTGAAATTTCATTGTTTATCAACACAAAAATATGAAATTTAAAGTAAGTAAAATGGGTGCATGAAATTATGTAATGATTTAGGGTATTCATATATCGGAAAGTAATTGTTCAAAGGTCATAATTGTTTACCTTTTTAATATCTTGTAAATACCTATTTTTTTATTAATTTTTATTATTAACAATACCGTTAAGAAGTTTGTTGAGCCTGCATTATAATTACAAATTTGAAGTGAAAATACTGCAACACAGATAAAAATAAAGACATGGATAAATTTTTTTCAGAATATTTTTATAATAAAATAACGCGACTAAAACCTATTTTTCATATGTTATTTTTATGTATAATATTTAACTTAAAAAACCAATGAAATTAGTATTTTCATTTTACTGAACTCAAACCACACTTTTCAGATATTAAATTTTCGAAATGTGACTTTATAATTATTACGTAGTAAATTGTAAAAATATTTCAAGAAATAACAATGTAAATTTTGCAAATTTTCAATATAGAATTGGAAATGAGATAAAAAAAATTTATTAATAATTGCTGTAAAATTGATTCCTTCTGACATTGGTTTTTTTTTGGTTGGAAAGTTATAATCTGGGTATTTTACTCATTTTGTTATTGTACTCATTTTGTTGAGCCCAAAACAAAAGTATATTATATGTTCTGAGTACGAAGAACTAAAATATGGTTTTTATTCGTTAATAAAAGTATTTATTTAGATATTTTTCTCTACTTTACAGTAAATAGCAAGTCTAACATTTTAATATATCTTATCTTGATTTTACCAAAAACGCAAATAATACTTACTCTTCTTCGACAAAAATAATAACGAAACAATTGATTCGTAGTTAGGAACACGATATAAAGATAAAAATGTATGTAATAAAAGTCACAGTTCATGTCATTCGTTATTTTTATATTATTCGCGTAAATATTTACCAGAACAGTTAACTTGAAGTGTGCAAATAACATTGACACGCCTTTAAATTTGTGGACACTAGGCGGTGCTGTTGTCATACACCGGCCAATATTAATTTATTTTCTTTTAAAGAAGATTACTTTCTCAGTTACAATATAGATAACGTATCAATTTTCGCCAACTGTTTTCACCTATGCAACACGCTTCTTAATAGGAACAATCAAACAACTCCTTAAGTGCACCGCAATTTTTAATAATGTAACGGAAAGTACCAAAATATTCACATTTATCAAAAATACTTAAAACAAGTGCGCGATTGAACAAACAAATGCTCAAGGACCTCGAATAGAAAGACTGCGTAGAAAGAGCAGCGAGAGCCCTCAGTACACAGACGACAATTCCAAACGATTACGCACGAGTTTGCAGAAGGGGAACGCGCAAAGACGACAGTGTATGGCGGGAGAGCAGCAACATATGTAGCACATATCTTTATGGTCTATTCAAATTTATCTCCCTACGTATTATTTTCACCGCCTTCAAATTTTACGACTTTGTGTTCGCCCGCTTACAATACCACTTGCCAGATTCTTGAGTACGTATGTTTGTTTGTCTACTTGTTTGGTTTTCATTTGTCTCGCCCATTTCCGACGACGGTTTTATGCTCGCGGGGCGGCGCCGTTGCGAGCGGTGCGACATTATGTTTCTGCAAATTAAATGTGAGCGTTTTTTGTTTGTTATTTTTGTTTACGATTGCATTATCACAGTTTTATGCGAGGTTTGATTGAAATGGAGATTGTAACATTGCGTTAATTTAATAACTTTACAAATTCTGATTAAAAGTGCAATTTTTATTTATAAAGTCTCTATGGATAGTCCCGTTGATCTGCCAAATATTTATTTATATTTTGTGTCCTAGATTTTGAAAATATAATTTGTAGTCAACTTCAGAAACGAGCAATAAAGGCTGACAAAAGCAAATTTGTGCTCAAACGCTGATTCTAGGTTCTTAGCTAAGAGAAATTAACTCCTTATTATTAAAATCATTATTAGATTAATGGTTTCGAGATATAACCACTTACAAAAAATTATTAAAAAGTAATTGCTATTATTGGAAAAAGTTTCACCTGGATATTATGGATGGAATTGAAAAGAATGGCCAATGGCGATAAAGATGTAATTATTGAATCTAAGGAATGAGACATTAAAAATTAATTAAGCTTTGGCGAATTAAGAGCTTGGCTGCATCTACCTCAAGCATAAATGATGAAATTAAAAAAACAGGATTTCTTGCATTAACTGGGAACTAGTAAGACTGAAAGCTCAAGCTACGCTGGACTGAATCTCTCGAATCACAATCTAAGATTTCGGAGAAGACTGAAGGAAACGAAACACAAAAAATAGACAGTCTTTGAAGACGATTCAAAAGAAGACTTCGGCACTGTAAAGTCTGTCAAACTAAATATGATGATTATGAATAATATGACAAATATGATGAACAAAATTTTGGTTAATTTGTGAAACTTACATAATGTACGGAAGCAAACCTAATTATCCATTGACAAAACTAAAAAATGCGTTTTAAAAATATTTTGCATAGCCATAAACGATAAAGCTTGACAGATGAGAGTGAATTACTGTCTTAAGCCGCCAGATAGTATTGAATAAAGGTAAGTCCACAGTTTGGATTCAAAGTTAGTTATGTCCATTCAATCACCTTATGTTATTTAATTTTTTCCAAAGTAAGCATGAAAGAATTAGTTACTATATTTTGATAGGACGTAATTTTTAACTTTTACAAGCTTTGCTTTTGTTGATAACTTCCATTCAAACAAAAATAAAACAATATTTTTAATACTGTTAAACTGTCCGATGTGAACCTAAAAAAGATTGATTACCCCTGATTTAATTTGAGTTATAATTTTTATTTCTGCGTATGAGTTATAATTTTGAATCTGAATAAGTCCTGTTAATTTAAGGAAAAAATTGGTAAACGTATATAATATAACAAATTAGTAAACTCATTGTTAACGACTAGCTTTCACTTGCGGCTTAGCCTGTGTGGGTTTTTTTATTAAAATTGCAGGAAATATTCCTTACCCTATTGCAATATCTCTCCACAAAATTGTTAAATGTTTTGATGATTTAATGTACAAGTTACGCCATCTATTGATTTTGTCGGAGTACTATTGTTTTATTGAGTAATATTGAGATTCATTTTGAAGAAATCATACAATCTGGAGTTTAAAGGTACATGTTAATTCCGCATATTAATTGGAATTTTGGGATATGTCTGTACCGTGTCGCATGTGTATAAAAACTGTTTAGGTGTGTCTGAACCATAAATGTCTTAACGTAATAATTTTTGCAATTATCAATGAGATTTTAGCGTATTGCTTGACAGAATTAAAGGTGTACTATTTATAGAATTAAAGATTGTGCTATATACAGAATTAAAGGTGATCTATGTACAGAATTAAAGGATGTATAAGGATGTATGTATATATATATATATATATATATATATATATATATATATATATATAATAGGGTACTATATGCCGAATTAATCCATTTAATGCAAGATCGTTCCACACTTTCTAAGTCATTTCTGGGGTTGCACAATAATACAAAAAGCATTAATTTTGACTACTTCGTGTCCATTCGTTTGTTTGGTTGCTTAATCGAATGGACATGTCATACGTTGCGATAGAATTATTTAATCTTACTTTCGTTTCATTTAATGATCTTGCATTTAAAATATCGAAAGGGTTTTCATGGAAACATTTTCAAGCAGTTTAATGTTGCATAAAGAGATGACTTACGAGATGATGAGACACTTCAGATGCTACCAATACTTTGGTGATATGTTCGGGGAAAAATTAAAGTAATAAGTAATGTAATATTAAGCAAATTAAACGACTTTTTATAAACGTCAACGGTAGTTTAAATTACTTTAAAAAATTTAAGTCAAAATTTATGCCTGGATGGGGAACCCCGATATGGAAGACTAATAACTAAAACATTAGAGGAGGCCGTGTTGCAGGCAGAAATTGAGTCTATCTTATAATAAACACTTCAGGAAATACAAAATTTACTTTAGAAAATGAAAACATTTGAAAATAATTAGAAAAATCTAAGAGAAAATGTTTCCTTACTAAAACCTCACAAAAACTACAATGATCGATCTTACAGAAGAAAATAAAGTAATTTGGGTAAAGGCATGTATATCACATAAAGTAATATTCTTTGGTGACTTTTTTAAAACTCGTGACCACAGATGAAGTAATATTGTTACTGTATGATAACAGAATGCGAAGTAAGAAGACTTGTCATCAAATAAAAAAATTAAACCAAGTTTGAAGCACAATTTGATCATTTTAAAAATATTGCTTTTGGTTACCTTCACTTTGGGCAGTTTCCTTTTCATTGTTTTTTGGTTTGATTACTTAAGGTCTTTGGGCGCGGTCTATTGCGGTTTCCCGGATTTCAAACCCGGCCTCTTGTCAAACGGTGCTGGATTAAATTTTGTTATGGCGTACGAAAATTCTGTAGATGCGGGAAGTTAAGCAGTCGTTAAATTGTCCCTTACATAATATTTTCTTAAAAAAAAAAATAAACTAATGGAATCACGGTATTTCTTCTTTCCGATAGATGTAGAAAGTATGATGGAAGCTATGTTTCCCAATGAGGTGTAAATTCTTGTTTTTCATTTGTTTTTAATGTATCCAATAGGAATAAAAGTGGTTCTACGACGTTTTGGTACCTACAAACATTACTTATGTACCTACAAATCTTACATAAGTATATAGCAACATTTCTATTAGGTTGCTTAGAAATATTAAAATTATTTTGCACTACATAAATATATTGCATAATACAGCTTTCGCAGCCCTAAAAATTCGGCGATTATCACAAAAAGTATGGAATTTAGAATCATCGCTCCAGTTTTCCGATTAACCTCACGTTAACTTCTAGAAATGTAATTTTTTCATAGTTTTTACTTTATCGGATGCGGACGTCAGTGGGGAAGAGAAAATATATTTTACATTAAACGTTACCTTCTGGAATTGTTTTACTATAATTTTCAAAAAATTTATTCAAATATTTTTTCAATATAATTTCAGAAATAAAATTCAATAAAAAATAGTTTTACAATCATTGTGAAACTTGCTCACTCTATTGAGGTCGTAAAAGAATCCTTATTTAGAGGAAAGAATCCTTATTTTAAGGTCGTAAAAGAATACCTTATTTGCACCCCCCCCCCTAAAATTCTCGTATAAGCATTTTTAAGCAGATGCATCAACAGTTAACACTTAAAATATTACTTAGGTTAATTTTTTTCTCTGCCAAATTTCAAGTTTTTACGTCACAGTTTATGAGAAAATTATGCTATTATACACGAACAGATGGTGAATGATCTTATAAAGGTTCAGTTTTTCCCTTTCGAGGTACGAAATCCCGAAACGAAAAATTTTACGGTACCCCTAATATCAAGCAATATGTAAAATAGGGAGTGATACTTTTTACGCACCCTATCGAATGGGGTATTCTTAAGCAGGTAGTTTAAAATGTAATTGATGTTTCATTTATCAGTTTTAATTTTTCAGCCACGTTTGCAAAGTATTAAGACTCAAAGCGTCTTGAAACATCAGAAAATAGAAGATACTTAATTATAACTTTATTTCGAAATCATTTCCGTTAACCCACGTAAACTATTTAGGGATTTCTGCTTATGCGTATTCTGCTTTTGTTACCACTGCTGTTTTTGTTTTATAGGACAGAAATTGCAAAAAAAAATGACATAACAATAACTCTAATGAACCTCTGCAAGTATGAGAGAAAATTTTCTAATATCTCGTCAGTTGCTTATTTATGTAAGACTACTCGTAGCTGTGTCTACGATTTCGTAGACACAGCTACGAGCTTGCTCGCTTGTATTTAGGAAAAAAATATTTTTATCTTATTTGTTATTCGTGGGTATATACTATTATACCATACCAAATTTCATTGTCCAGTAGATTTTGCGTGATACTCGCAGAAATTAACATACAGACAGATAAAAATTCTAAAAATTTTCTGGCTTCTATTGTCATTCAATACACTAAACCAATCACTTTTTTTTAAATATCGTCAAAGTACAGAATTCACTCTGTTACAATTTTACTATATGTAAAAGTAAAAAAATAGCTTTCTTATTAAAATCTAACTACTTAATAATTAATGAAAGTATTTTATTATGTTCATATTTTACTTATCTTATTGTAGTTTCAAAATTAAATGAAACTACGTGATGTAGTATTATTTCTTCTTTATTTAAATTATTTACCACGACCTAGGTTTCGTTGTATTACAACATCTTCATGTCGGATATTAGCAAAGATCTTAAGGTGATTTAGCAGATTCTTGCTAATTGCCCACCTGAAGATATTGTAATACAAAGAAAATAGTTTATTTAATTTTGAATAATGAATTCCTAAAAAATTAACCCCAAACATATTCAATTATTGTAATTTGTTAAAAATTTATTTAAAAAATTTATCTCTGCTAATTGTAATACGCATGTTTGGTGATTAATTAATTCTTAGTATCTAAACCATATCCAAACGTGTTCATCTATTTGTACGTTTACTCATTATTCTTACTGCATATACACTCACTTCTCTCCGTGCGGCTAATACAAATATCACTAAATAAACATTGTGGCAATCAGACTTTAAGGTGAACATTCCTTAGGCTACAGCTGAAAGTGGAGATGACATGCAACAAACGAGAATGTAAACTTGTCAAGCGACGTACCCTTCAACGAAATTTACAAATTTTGTTACGTTCTCACAGGGTTATGTCAATTTCTTATACTCCAATATAGTGTATGGGTTAACAAGAATGCATCACGATAAACTTTTTTTATCTATGTATATTAGGTTGGCGTCTAATAAATACGCCATTTGTTTCGTCGAAAATTCTATGTGAAATACATATTAGTACTAACAATTTGTTAAGTTAAAATTTACGCACTCGATATTGTTTTGAGACATATTTATGACAAAAATGAAATGCATATACGATGAACATATAATAAATTATATCATTCCAAGATGTTGTCCATAAATACTTTTTTAAATGAAATCTATTTTTTAATTATCAACGCTGTCTCTTTAGTACGCAGATCAAATTTATGAATGCAAATAAAATTTATGCAGAGACCTTTGCGGTTGAAGTGGAACTTTTATTGTGAATAATTTATTTATAACTAATTTTATTGCATATACATTCTATATACATTCAACTTTAAATAGATATTATTATTAACAAATTTTGACATGAACTTTAGACGTGCAATATTGTATTGAGATTTAAAGGTCAATCATGTTAAATAAAAAAATATTATTATTGTATAGTACTACTTTAAATTACTTTTATATAAAATTTCGATATTTGCTTCAATAAATAGCATTGATGGCATTATAGATAAACTTGTTATCTAGTTATGTAGGCGGTAGCGTAGCGTCACGTTGCTGAGAGGCTATCGAATTATTCTCAATTTCCATATTTAATTTCTTTTTACTCGCTGAAATTTAGTGGCTACCTAAATAGATTCAATACACGCTTTATATATATCAGGGATATACAAGAAGTTTCGGTAATATTCCAGAAATTGCTAGAAAAATGGCGCGTTTGTTACATGTGACTTAATATTATATACATATATATATATATATATATATATATATATATATATATATATATATATATATATATATATGTACATATATATATACATATATATATATATATATACATATATACATATATATATATATATATATATATATATATATATATATATACATATATACATATATATATATATATATATATATATATGACACTGCATTGGAATAATAACAATTGGCACGACTCTTGAGGAATAATTTTGGAATAATTGTTGAAAGGTATACTGCTGGTCGAGTTTATATACTCGACAAGCAGTATACCTTTCAACAACTGTAGTCCTTCTAACAAATGTTCACCTTTAAATTGAATTCACTCAGTATTGATTCAGTGATATTCGAATTAACCTCATTGTGACAAGCGAATGAAAATACAGTATTATGCACAAATAATCTTACTGATAGATAAGTATGGTTAGATATAGGTAGAGACGTCAGGAAGGTTTCAGGAGAGACAAACGTTCTTCACTCGATCTTTTAAAATATTTAGGGACGTGGTTTTCCTAGTGTCAGGATGCAGGTGATTCAAAAATTTTGCTGCTTGGACAGGGAAGGATTTTCGAGAGGTATGTTTATTCGATTTTAAATAAAATATTTGTGTTTTGTATTACAATGTGCCAAAATTTATATAATTAGCGTAAAGCGATTTCAAAATGAATGTTCAACTAAAATCAAAATGAATATTCAACTTAAATAAGCAAACTTATACATGTGTAGTATATAATAATTTGATGAATAATTTTTCGTGTAGATTTTATACAAAAATTAATTTGTTCTTTTAATGCGGACAATATGGTTCCATAGTTGTTCATTTCTCTTCACTTTGGCTACATAAAGTAAACGAAATTATTTTGAATTAAACTTCTATTGAAGTGTTAGTATATATATTACGTAAAAATTTGAAAATTAAAACTGGAAATCATTCAGCCACATAGCTATTGGTGTGTAAAAAAAATATCGCTACCTGTTTATTGACGGGGAGGTAATTTAATTTTTTTTTATATTTTGCTATATAACACAAGTATCGTAAAATTATCCGTTTCAGGTTTCCGTATCTCGAAAGGGGAAAAACGGAAACCCTACAAGAACACTAACTTGTCAGTCCGTTTATCCATCTCTAAGAGCGTTTTTTTTTCAGAAACCGTTTGACGTGGCACCTTGAGGTTTGGCACAGTACTAAAATATACCAACCCGTATACTTGTCAATACTAAAAAAATATTGTATGGAAATTTAGGAACCAACAAATTAAGTAATCCATATTATTCAAAAAGTTTCGATTAGTATCCAAATAGCCAAAAAGGAACCCTTATAAATTTGTCCTGTTTGTCTGCCTGTCTGTCCGTATATTACGGCCATTTTGTTCGGAGTATGTTGTTACTATAGAGATGATATTTGGATGGTAGGTTTCATATATGAACTGCTATACAAATAAATAGTGCGATTATGAAAAACCTGTCAAACATCAGTAGAACTCGCACTACAAGGTTCCGTACACATATAGGCACTTACAAATATTTGAAGGTACATTTTATTCCTATTACACTATTTACAAATATCAAATTTACTATATAATTTTTAATATATAGAGGTATACACTGATGCAGCAATACTATTTTATAATAAATGTAATGACTACTAAATCTTTCATAAGCGTAAAAACTTGTGCTGTAAGATGTTGCTTTTTGCCAAATTTCATGATTCTAGGTCAACGGAAAGTAATTCTAGACTCTAGGTCAACTCTATAGGTTTTGATTTACTTTCGAGTGCCATATTATGCAGTATAAATGGTCGTATTTTTAGGGATTTTTTTTGTTTTTTACAGCTCCGAGGGACCGTAGACCTAAGTTTTGGGATATTAATTTCAACTTGATTTTTTGATGCTACGATACCCTTCGTACGCGAGTCGTACTCACACTTATCCGGTTTTTACACAATATCAATGGAAAGATAAAGGTATTGCGATTAAATATTTTTTTCAGAAATAAAATTCCAAAAAAGGTTTAATAAATTTTTAATAATTTTAATAAAATAGTTCTAGGAATTATTGTGAAAAATATCCAAAAAATATCTTCACCATCTCGCTTTATATTTTTCGAATATTTTTCTAAAAAACTATAGAATGCCGTAATTTTTGAGATAAACAGGGAATATTAGGCCATATTAGACAATATATTTACTAAGTGTAAATTAATTAAAATATTTGTAAATATTTTAATACCAATACTACTGCACCCTTAAATGTTTTTATTTTCCAAAATGTGTATGAAATCTTCGTAATGATATTTGTTTTCGTAATTAATAGGTTAATTTTTCGTACTAAGATTAAGACAAACTAAAAAGAGCAAAATTTACCTTATGGAGTAGTATGATTTCTATCAAAACATACTATATCGTACCATCTACTGAGAAGAACAAATATCCAATTATGTTTTATTTACCCAATTTATATTTTTCTTTGAGAAAAATTATTCAAAGGGGCGTTTTACGATAATTCGTAGCTGTGATTTTTTTCTTTTTAAAAATATAATCCAATTACCGCAATTAATGATAGTCGCAGGGGGTGCAGAATTTGGAGTTGTTGTGTCTTGTTTTAAAAAAAGATTGTGTTCTTCCTGAAAATGATACCAAGACTTTTTCACAAAACATCGCTCTTTTAACTACATGTATATCTATGAAAGATAAAACTTAACTACATGTATATCTATGAAAGAAAAGTATGTATATCTATGAAAGAAAAGTAAAGATACCAAGACTTTTTCACAAAACATCGCTCTTTTAACTGTACATACATGTATATCTATTAATAACATCGACAGAAAACATCTTACGCCTACTCACTGCCTCCTCAGGGCAATGTTATCTGTCTAGGGATGAACTAGGTATAGTTGTTAAGGAGTTTCCTCTTGAAGAAAAAAGTATAAATGTATATTTTCTTATTCATGTTAGCATCGATTTTACCATTTAAATGCTAACTCTATTACTTTATGGATGTATTTAAAGCATTTTTTCCCTGAATATTTTACATATGTTTGTATAATACGTATTAAATGTGGTAAATCATATAAAATTGTATTTATTTCTAGGACGAAGCAAATCTGTTATAATTTTGCTTAAAATTTTCAAATTTGCTTCACAATTTTGTGCATTCACAGAAAATTGAATTAATAACGATTATTCAGGTACACGTTCCAAATATTTATTACTTACTTAAACCCAGTTTTGAAAGATAATAGTAAACCACGTAACCAGTAACTGTTTAAAAATTACATTTAAATTTTACTAAAACAATTAATATTCCTCTAACTACTTTAATAGTTGAAATATACATTCAAAATTACATTTGTGCTTAGGTACCTTTGTTTAAAAAGGATCATTATATACATTTTAATATATATATATATATATATATATATATATATATATATAATATATATATATATATATATATATATATATATATATATATATATATATATTACTAATAATTGTTAGGTGACAAGCCTATGGCACAAATTATTATAAGCAAGAAGGAATGTGTTTTTTATTAATTGCTTACTGGTAGAAATATTTAATTGCGATTTATAATATTTTGGTTTTCAGGACTACTTCAAATTATTACCTTAGATTCTGATTTCAAAAAAAGTTGCAATCGTGTATTTTAAACGAATATTTAAACGGTACTTAGTCTACTCACCATGTAGTTATTTACATATCATTTTTAGTTGATTATAAAATATAAGTTAAGAAATAAACATTACGAGTATTCCAGAGTCCTCAATTAGTTTTCATTATTTTCGGCGAAAACTTTAATTTTATATTGAGGCACTTTATTTTAATGAAAATACCTAATATTTTAAAAATAATGTTAAAATAAATTTAACACGTTTAGTAAATATAATGAGAACACTAAACCCTTTCCATTTATGTACTTTAAATAATGAAATGACATAAATAAATAATTTTAAAATGACTAACTTTAGTAATAGCAAAATTAATTATTTAAACGCCAATCTCGGAAGGTATTAAACCTAAAATTAATATCGAAAACGATTACCGAAAAATTAAAATAGAACGATTTTCCGAGCACATCCTCGCCAGATTTTCCTATAAAATAATACAGAGATACCATTTTCATTTCAAACGGAGCTTAATAAGCAATAAATTTTACATGACCACAACTTAAATCCCTAACTTATTCGAATGCGGTCGTTCGATAATTGTTAACTGATAAAATATGTAAATTATTACAACGGTTTACCAGCCAAATTAATTGACACAGCCCTCTAAATGTAAATTGAAAAGTTTTGTTGGCAAAATTTATAACTTACATATTAATATATAGAGGTGTACACTGATGTAGCAATACTATTTTATAATAAACAGAAGCTCTACATTATTTTTATTATCTTACTAAAGGAGATGATGGTCGATTAATTTGGGGTAACAAACATGATGGTTAAATAAATCTTCCGGTAACTATACCACACCAAATTGTTATATTCTTCTTCTTGGTTAGCATTACAAGCTATTACAGGTCAGACCTATCATCTCTAGTCTCGACAAACTTTTTTCAACGGATCCGGCCAGAGGCAATCGCCCGCCGGCGTTTAATTTTTAAAAGTTTAAAATAATTCTGGACACAATCGATCCATCTTGTGCGAGGTCTTCCTCTTTTTCTGGTGCTCTCCACCTCCACATAGTCAAAAGTCACTTTCTTGACCGGGTTGTTGTCTTCAAATATAAAAATGTGCCTAAGCCAACTCATACAAAATTATTTAATGACTCGGACAATATTTGGTTGTTTAAATTTTCTATAAATTTCATGACTAAATAAAATTCTCCATTTGTTACATTTAACAGGGCCTAGTATTTTTCTTTAAAAAATAAAAAGTCTATCTTAATTTGCTTTTGTTAAATTATTATATTAATAACCATAATTTTGGGATCTACTGGATGGATTTTTATCAAATATCAACGGAAAATATTAGAATAAGAACAAAAAAGTAAAAGATACGGTCGTAATATAATACGTGGATACTGCTGTTAATATTATAAAACTTCTGATACAGTTAATGTGAAACCAAAGTGAACTTACCTAAATGATGTTGGAAATGATTGATGCAATCATTTTATTTTTTTTACTCAAACTCTGAAAGTCGGAGTCTTATTGCGTTTATAAAAATCTGGGATTTTCCACCGTCTTTTTTTATTTGTAACCCATTATGTCATTCGATTTTCATATTTCTTAAACAAATTTAGTATTGCGTGGTACTAAATTTTTTTAAGGAATATAAAAATCGAATGACGTAATAGGTTACAAATAAAAAAAAGACGGTGGAAAATCCCAGATTTTTATAAAATGCAATTGCAATTAAAGAGCTTATTAATCGTTTCTATGTAACACTAATGTATAAACATCTTATATTAATATTTTTTAAGTTTGATTTTTGATATTGAGTACCGAGTTTTTACTTTTTTTTACTAATTTCCATCAAATCCTTTTCATCAAATATCAAAAATATGGAACATTTTTCCATTATTTCATATCAGTTTTACATCAAATTTTACAAAAGGTAATATAGCCAAATTGCGTCCTTCAATTTTTTTCAGAATTACAATTTTTTTACATAGTATGCCATACGTGTTTATTTTTGCTAATATCTTGTAAAAATCTAATTTCGGCAACATTAAATTTCTAATAACTCCTTTCTTTTAAATATCTGCGATTCAATTTGATTATTAATCACAAGTAGCTCCCTTTTTCTTTGGTATACTTTTTTGCAACACTTTAACAACAGGGATATATATTTTGTAAGCGCAAGTATTCATTATTTCACGTAATTTTCTTTTCTCAATATTACACTATACTAGTAGGGCCTACAGCTTCGATCGCTCATAATTAGGAAAACGGTTGCTTCATTTTTTCTTTCTCCTATATATTGCTCCTGGGCATACACTATTATCATAACAAATTTCATCAAAATTCGTTTAGTTGATTTTGTGTGATACTCGCTCATATTGACATAGAGACAGACCAGAATCCCAAAAAAAATTCTGACTTTTATATCATTCTATAAGCTAATCAAACACTTTTTTTTTAATTATTTTCAATACACAGAATTTACTCTGTTACAATTTTATTGTATGTATGGATAACATTTGTTGTAAGTCATTCCACGAAATAAATGGAAGTATGTAAAACAGGTTGTATTATTTCTTATGACATATTTTCACAGGGATGATTTGGTTCATTATTCTGAATAACAGAAATAAATAGAAAATTATTTTGTTTTTCCTTAAGAAACTAATTTTTTTAGTTTTCCCTATTCTAAATAATTTAATCAATCATAACTATATTGAAAATTATGAGGAAAAAAAACCTCACGTCAATACTTTCCACATCGTTAGCTGACTTCATTTGTAACATTTAATTTCAAATAAGATCGACTAAGTGAGGTATGTTGTTATAAGTCAATCAATAGTTCGGTACCTCATTTAAAAAGAAATTATTTATCAGAAGTTGTCACTAATATAGACTTCCTATAACAATAAACATTGAATAATACGAGTATATAATGTAATTAAATAAGAAAACACATATTATCGTGAATGTCTCAAAAGTTAGGACGTATAGAATCTTCCTTACAGATATCCTGTAGCTTTTGTCAAAGCTTCTGATTATCCTATGTTTTCTTACTTTTAGATTTTGTGGTTTCAGAAGTAAGTGGGAGAATATATCTGTCTGCATATTTTTCAGTATAATATATACTTATAGATATAATTTTAATGTACGTATACATATATAAATATATATATATATATATATATATATATATATATATATATTTATAAATATATATATATATAAAAATATATAAATATTTGTGTGTGTATGTTCGTGTTTGTGTTGGTATCTCAATGTAATGTAATTGTAACTACTGGTTATTTACAAAGCGTGGAAGGGTATGCGGTATAGAACGGTTGAATTGGACTAACGGATTTTGATTATGGTAATAATATAACTTAGAGAAATCAAATCAAAGTGAATAAAACGAAAAGCTCGAATGAATTAGGAGGAAATAGGGTGAAATATTTACTCTATTGTTGTCAAAACACGATTTTATATCGAGTTAAATTAGATTTCTTAAGTTACTTACTACATAATAAGTGGAATACAAAAACAATTAATGTAAGTATGCCAGATGAAATTGAATAAACTTATAGACACATATTTTTTTCATTATTTGCCTTAAATAAATATTTTGTGCAGAGTTTTCTTAACAAAAAGTATCATGTAGTTAGATTAGGTTAGGTTGCAATAGTCCTGATTACGTAATGCTGAGACCTGACCGAGTTTAAAAGTTCAGTTTAGTTAACTGAAATTCATCAGTGATGATCTGGGGAAGTCAAACAAGTAAATATTTTCAAATACTATTAAACGTTATATTTAGTCGGTGTAATTTGACGTATTTGAAGAAGAAAAGGTATGGAAAAAAGTGTTACATTTTATTACAATAAGATTCACTGTCAAAAATTAAAATACATTAATGGCTACCTTCGTGAAGTATATCTTAAAGGAATTTCCTATTAGTCTGAATGTAAAGTATATTATTATTAACAGTAACAAAAACATTTGTACTACAATCTTTTGCAGTCCCTCTCGAAAGAGATAGTTTGAACTCTTCGTTGTCGTTGACTGAAAGTGATGGCTCTTGTCCATAGTATGTACGTAAATATTTTAACGAAGGTAAAATAAACAAAATAAGATTAAAATAATCATTTAATAGCTAAAATTGGCGAGGAAATTATTATATTTATATTGTAAATAGGTGAGATGACCTTGACAGGGAGTTACTTTGTCGTCGAGTTATTTAAAAACTTTTCCGTTTCTTGTTAAAAAATAAATGTAACATCTCCAATATTACATTAAATAATATGCCCCCAATTTCAAATATATTAATTTGCTGGCAACTTTTCCAGTTTTGCTGGTTTTAGTTAAAATATAACGCGAAGTAATAAATGCCTGAGTTTTCATCTTTAAAACCTATCCAAGCATAACTACAGAGTACGACTTAAGGATGAATAACGGAACCATTTGAATTAAATTAAAAGAAAAACGCTAGTTTCAAAATACACCTACAGGTTTATTCAATACATGCACGACTATTCCCGCCTTAAAAATGAACTGAATCTAGAAGTGTAGAAACCAGTAAGGGCGTCCAATTATGACTTCAAGCAAATACTTTAGACTATTAAAGGAGCATGATTTCTAATTAAAATTCACAAGCAAATGCGAATAAGTTTTAATTAAAATTTTATAAATTCCTTTTTAATTAAAGCCGAAAGTTAAGCTGGAACTTTTTTGGTTTATTCAAGCGATGAACAGAAGCTAGCAGGCCTTGCGTGACGTAAACAGACTTCGCCGGCTTATGGGGTTAATGTTGCGAACCATGTTTCGATTGTGATATTAAAGGCAGTTACGAGGGATCGTTCCGCGGTAGTGGTTATATATTACTCGGTTTGAGAATTAAGTTAATTTATTTATTAGCCTGAAATATACCTACGACAATTAGGCGAATTCAAATATCAAACTCAACGCAATATAGACGATATCGTATTTCTCGTAAATGACAGATTATTCTTTAGCAAATATTATTTATGATAGATTTTACGATTACCTTTCGATATATTCCATGTTTTTTTTTTACTTTCAATATTTCCTATAAATAATTTAACTAATTCATTAGGCGCCATATGTTTTTGACATAAGGATAGTGACCGATATTCTCCAACTTCTTAATTATTTTCATCCACTAATTTATACCACTTGCATTGAACAGATCTACCTGAAGATTTGACTAGGAAGTCTCCATCCTTTACTCATACTATTGCTTCACGAGGTCAATGAACTCAATAAGTGTCAAATTCTCAACGTAATTAGTACATATTTGCAGTGACTTTTGACAGTTTATTACAAACTAATTAACTGTAAAATAGTTTAGTTAGTTCTCATCGTGCTCTATACGCTGCAAATAGATCTCGTTAAAACTATATTGCAAGCTAATCATTTTTCACGCTCTTATGACCGCAGTTTTCATTTCAGGGATATTTGTGTTTGAAAATTTTTATGCATTACGACTTGTATTGACAGATATATATGTAAAAATTTCTATATTAAATCGGTTGCTCATGTAAAGGTGGCACTAAAAGTTATGGTTTTGGGCCGTTTGGGAATCCAAAATTAATTAATTGGTAGTAAACTGGTGTGAATTATAACTTATGAATATTCTAAAAAAGGTGTTGAGATGAGCATAAGAATTCTTTTGAGAGATAGGACACAATAGCAGAAATTGACCGTGACACAATAGCAGAAATTGACCGATGCATCGCAAAGTTACTTAAGAAAACTTAATATAACGGATGCTTGTTAGAGGTTTAAAATGTAAAAAGAAACAAATAAATATCACGACAATGGTCGAAAGTGATAAAAAAGTGATCGAGAATTGGACTTCCAGATTGCGCTTCATTTGAACCAGGCATTTATATCCCTGAAACCATGTTTAACCACAAATAGA
This sequence comes from Druceiella hillmani, assembly GCA_039881145.1. NCBI lineage: Eukaryota > Metazoa > Arthropoda > Insecta > Lepidoptera > Hepialidae > Druceiella > Druceiella hillmani. The sequence continues at coordinate 18,032,923 of JAYKKI010000001.1, forward strand.
ATATAATTATCTTTTCAATAAAGTGCATGGTCGTTTTCGTGACCTTTATCTGTTTTTTTTCATTTTAAAGTCTTGTACCTTTAAAGGAACCTCCGTTATAAAAGTTTCGTGTTTTTCTGTTTTTTTTTTTAACTTCTAACCAATTTTTGGAATTCAAACTGATGCAGCTAATACAGCTGTTAAAAACTTATATTATCGTTAATATGATTATCATTTTTACAATATTACTTGTGACGATTTGTTATTACAGTGTAATATTTTTTATAAAGGTAAGCTTAAATTAAATTTATATCTATGATTTTCAATGTAAAGCATGAATAACAAAATTTTAAAAAAATTGTTAGAATTTCAAAAATAAAAAGTTCCCAAAGCTTTTATATAAAATATTTTATTAATTTACCAATTTACACTGATGATTCTCGTACCCTTCATGTCTCTGAAGCAGCTCTTATGCACCCTTTTATTTTTTTATGATCAATGTCTTATGATAATATATTAATTGAATTAGCTTTTTTCAACTTTAGGCTTAGTTTTAAATACTGTTATCATTTCTTATAAACGTAGCTTCATTGTTTTCCAAATATATCTTTCAAATTCTTGTTTTTATTTCTAGCATTAATTTATATGTTATTGCAGGCCTGATAGAAAATATAAACTCATATCATTAATTATAATTGTATTTATAAATGTTTATCACATTAGCTCAAATGTCTATATTTATAGATAAACGATGAAAAAAGAAAAAAGTGTAAATACAATTTTAAACAATAAAAACATTACTTACACAAAATTTGAAACAGATGGTACTCTGTGGTTCTGGATGAGCGTAAGAAATAAAAGTGAAATATAGTATCTTAATAAACCTTTACAAAAATAGTCTATATGCAATAAAGTATTCGACTATTATTTGAAAAAGTTACTAAAACTGTTCAAAATATATCTGTTAAACTTACGATTGTGATTTTTTCCTAGAAAATATATTTTAAGCTATTAATTTACTTTTATTGCCGTCATAAAAGCTTTACGTCAAAATTCTATATCACGTGATATGTGAACGATGACCCACTGAAATAATTAGATTGAATAAAGTTCCATCGCAAAATCACGCGTTCTGATTGGCGAACGATTAATGTTTCCGGTTTTGATTAATGTATACCGGTTTTATTGTAGTAAAATATCATTAATTAATATTCTTAACTCAAAAACTATCGCAGTCATTAATATTATATTGTTTACACATTTTTTAAATACTCCATTTTGAGGATGTCCTTCCTGTGAAATATTTTAAAATAACATTCTTGTAACCTAAAATTCTATGTCTGTGTAACTGGCGAAATTTACTGAACAATATACGTACATTAATTTGAACATAGCTCATACGTTATCGCAATATTCGATACTTCTTTTATGACCCTTATTTTTGCATGTAAGTTGTATACCACACCTTATTTTTTCATAATCTATATTCGCGATAATCGCTTCATTTCGATATATTTATGTTGTAAGTATTTATTAACAATACATTGGAAAAGTGTAAACGAGAAATAATTATATGGCTTAATCCAATGCTTTGGTAACAGGGGAAGAGGGAGGTGGGGATAGGCGTAATAACTCTGACATTACGATCATCCCAATCACAAAGCAAGGCCTCAACAATAACATTTAACCTCGCTCAGATTTGCCCAGGCAAGTTGGCGGGCGAGTATTAATAAACTTGCCAAGATCGCGAAACTTCCAAACAAACGTCGCAAGCGAGCATCAAGTCGCGATGCACAGATTGTGCGGCGTTTGAAAGTGCGGAGCGTAGTCTAGCAGAGCAGAGTAGATAATATTTTCAAGGGCAATTAAGTGGAAGCGTAGTCGGGCCACGACATGTGTGCAGTCGACGCGGCGGAGACAAACAAAGTTTTTATTTCCCACGGGGGGCGGCCGCACTCGCTGTCAGGTGCTGCCCGCTCTCTGATGTCACTTGATCGGGGTACAGTAGTGTGCAGTGGCAAGTTTTTGGTGTAACCCGCTTATTATTGATAGTTTTGGGGTAGTTAGAGGGTTGCGGATAACGGCGTCATAATGATTATTTTTAAAGGAAACTTTTACAGCGGAAAAAAGACCGTTATGAAAAAAACCTGTTAAGGACAAGTAAAACTCACACTACGAAGCATTTGTAGACGTATAGGCAGTTATATACTTTTAAATGTACATAGTATTCCTGTTACACTAATTACAAACATCAATTCTGCACAACGCAAATATATTGCCTAACATATCGTTCACAGGCGTGAAAACATCGGCCATATTTCAAAATATAATTACAAATTAACGATTTTCGGAATTTTTTTCTTTACTTCTGCTGCAAGACCTTGTTTTCTGTCAAATGTCATGATTCTAGATCAACGGAAGTGCCCTATAGGTTTAGATTTATTTACGAGTGTCAAAATATGCGGCATAAATAGCTCCAGTTTTAGGGCTCCAGTTTTTTTATTGCCTTGACTTAGAAGCTTAATTTTTTACAACTCTACGGTACAGTAGACCTAAATATTTTGGATTAATTTTAATTTGATATCTCAACGCGTTCCTGTGAAAGAGTCTCGACAGATAGACAGACAGACAACGCAGTGATCAAGTGTTTCATTTTCCTTTCAAGGTACGGAACCCTAAAAATAAAACTCGATGGTAGAAGGGGGAGCAAAATTGGTTAGAGTTTTCTCCTCAATTACCAGTTACTCAGGGTATCACTAAGTAGCGGACCAGTAAAGTAACTACCTTTTATCTTACACTTTTCACTATAATTTCAATCATAGTTAAGTGTGCATATTTTACTTATATATAATATGAAAAACAATTTGAAATTTGTTTAGTGTTTTATATATATATGTATATATATATATATATATATATATATATATATATATATATATATATATATATATTTACATATAAATATGTAATATTTAAAATCCAATACCGATTGGAAGCGATTATTCTAATTAAATTTGTTAAATAGCAAATCCGAAATCAGTTTCTCATTTGTTTGTAAATAAAATAAAATAATTAGCTTTTCTCGCAGAAATGGAAGCTCACCTCGTCAAGTCAAATGAAGATTTATCACACTGAATACGAAGAAGGAAGATTTTTACGCAAAAGTAAATTATTATTACACGTTTGATAACGTGTCTGACCTTTCGAAATGAGATAATTTTTTTTGAAAACCTGTATTTTTTACTATTTTTAGAAAAAAAAATTAGCCATTGATAATACGGAAAGAGGGAAAAATAAAGAAATATTTTGCAACATTAATACAAACCAAAAAACTGTATTAAAAAACGAGCACATGTTATATTTTTAATATCAAACATACATATTAAGAAAACAGAATAACAATAAAAAAAACCAAGTACAGGGATAGTTTTTTGAAAAGTTTACAAAAATGCTCAATATCAACCTCTTCTTTTTTCTCTGAATTCGCTTACAAAAATTATATCAAAAATTGACAAATTTTCAATATACGATCGTATATGCAGATCGTGAATAAAAGCGGTTACTCTTTCCAAATTAGAAAAGATTACATAGGAGTGAGGTGAGAAGTTTGTCTGCGATTTCCTGATATTGTGACCATTTTTCATGAATATTTATGTTTTTCTATGGTAAAAACTCGTCAAAAAAATTACTTAAAATTTTATTCGTTACGGCTGCTTACAATCAGTTTCATTTAGTGATGTAACTTACTAGTGGAATATTTTCATCGACTTTCACATACACATTTTTTGCACTTTTGGATGGTTTATATATTTCAAAAAAAGATTCAAACTTATTTCATTGGTATTAAGAAAAAGGACTTTATCGTGGCATTAAGTTAAACGGATTAACAAAATGTCTATCTCTATGGAGTGAGTTTATTTAAATTATAAAAAAAGTCAATTTTATATAATTGTCGCCGATAAAAACGTGTAGCTATCTCCTTTTCACCCATTCCTCTATTAAACTTGACCATCTGTTAAACCACCGAAACAAATGCAATTGTAAACAGGGTTGATTTTTAAAAACATTCTAATGCATCATTTATGACGCATTCAATTAAAAGGATTAACAAAATATCTCGGTAGAAAAAAAGTCAAATTTATATAATTGTCGCCGATACAAACATGTAAATATCCCCCTTTCACCTATTAGTCTATTAAACTTGACCATATGTTAAACCACCGAAACAAATGCAGTTGTAAACAGGGTTGATTTTTAAAAACATTCTAATGCGACATTCATTAAAGTTAATAAATTAAACGGATCAACAAGATATCTCTATCTCGATAGAAAAAAAATTCAAATTTATATAATTGTCGCCGATACAAACATGTAGATATCTCCCTTTCACCTATTCGTCTATTAAACTTGACCATCTTTTAAACCACCAAAACAAACGCATTGTAAACAGGGTTGATTTTAAAAACATTCTAATGCGTCATTTATGATAGTATCGATAAAATAATATTTTTTTAATCAAACACGATACTTCTTAATAAAACATTCTGTTTTTGCTACTGAACACTCTGAATAATTTTTTTTTTGGAGAAAAAGTTTAATTTTCTGATGTTTTGAAATATATGATTTCGGAAATATAAAATATACAATATTTTTAAAGTCATTCATAGACTTATAATATTTAGATGCTCTCTACTTACTTCATGACATGGTATGATTTAAAAAAAAAAAATTATTGAAAGTACGTGAATATATATTTACATGAAATGATAAATAAACCTGATAGACAAAACATTACAAATTTATAAATTACACCATAACATAATAACAACTACCTGCATATTTAAAAATTGATTTCTATCTTATCTCGTCTATCACAGGGTAGCTAGTTGTGATTTGTGGCGAGAAAATGGTACTAGTCCTTGTTGGTCCCGGTTATTAATTTTATACCTTAAATATTTTCTTAATCTCTAGGTGCCTTATCTTCTCGGGACTTTTAAATAAAATTAATAAATTATACAAACGCTAACCAATATTTGATTTATAATAGTCATATAAATAAAAACATCAAAGAAATGTTAAGCTAGAAAGTAACTTGTTTATGACTTACATATAGTTATTATTATTCTAGTCGCAATGTTATATAAGCATTTACCTGAGTATTTTTCAGTAATCCATTTTAGTTTAAAATTATCAGCACGGTGTACTTCACTTAAAATTTCATTAATTCTAAATGGTATTGAATTATTTATGGACAATATATATATATATATATATATATATATATATATATATATATATATATATATATATATTACAATAATTAAACAGAAGTGAACTTACTTATGATAAATGACATTGTTTTTAAGTTCAGATGGCCTTCCGATATAGTTTTCAAACTTTTTGCTGAAACACGTAACCATTTTCCAACGAAAATAAGTATATTTCACAGGGCAAGGGTTTTATCTCAACTAGATTGTCATAAAAAAGTGACTAGGTGTGTCGCACGTTCGCTTACAAATAATATATAAAAAATTGGCGAACTCTCGTCTCTCTTGCATTCAAAATATGGGGATATACACACTCTTGAGACACTTACCTCCACGGTATTTACAAAATATTGTGAAAAATAACCTGACTTTCTATGTGAAAGTAAAAGAAAATTCTCCGAATTAAGCTTTAAAGAACACTTTTGCAAAATTTATCTTTTTTTGTTATCTACATATTCCTTTTTATTCTTATAATACCTGAGCTTTAAACTTTTGCTTTTTCTTCGAGATATCCTTACATTATAAATTAAATCAACCTATATATGAACAATCCAAATCTTCATAAAAGACTATTTTTCTTACATCGAGGATTGAATATTTAAACAGGTTACTTAATAACATGTACAACCTTTTCTAAGATCTAGTGAATGGAGAAACCATTTTAAAAATATCCATCCTTTTAATAAAAAAAACTAATTTTCGACTCATTAGACCCATACACATATTTGAAATAATAACTCGAAATAGAAAAATACTGTGGGTGGAATTCTTAAAGTAATTTTAAGAATCCACGCACTTATTATATTTTGAAATATTTTGAGTATTTTGAAATATTTAAGCATGTTTCGGAACAAAAATATTATCGTGATTTTTATAGCACGATAAATCTCTTTTTCTTGGTCTTTGCACAACAACATGATATCTGAATTTTTTGAGTCATTTTTTTTTTCTTGAAAAATTATAAAAAATAATTACATATTTTATATACCTAAATTTTTAAGTTTTCGCAAATATTGAATGAAAAGTTAGCTGTGAGTCCATTGCTGCTACTAGTATAATGCAATTGGAAATTTTGTTCTTAATCACTATTCATATCATTAAAAAAATTACCCACTTCAATTTTTACTTTAATTATCGGACGGGACACTAAATAAAATGTTTCTAATACAAATTTCATGTGCCTTTTGGTAATAGACAAGATGTAATTGATTGGTTAAACCGATTTATAACTTTATGTATCTTTGAAAAATGACGAATGAAAATTATCAAAGTCATTATGTTCACGTAAAATAAAGAATATTCCTGATAAAATATTTGCTATTGATTCCGGTTAGAGCAAGAAGTAAAAACAGCAAAAGGTAGGCAGAGGAGTTGTTTCGTCAGGTCGTGGACACAGGTTGACACAGGAGTGTGGAGTTTTTGGTGCAATAGGAACTGGCTAGTGGCCTATGCAGGTCGACATCGGACAAGTAATATGTCTTGGCTTGTTCATTTTACAACACAGAGGTGCGTCGATCAAAACCACGCTCTGCTACCATGTTGGTAATTTGGTTCGAAATAAAAACTATTGAGATTAGTAAAAAACTATGTACGTATATTTCGATACATCACACAAGCTTAGAGAAAGAAAAAAAACACTAGTGTACCAACATACATAAACAGTAGAGCATGCGTTCCTAAATACCGCAGCAATTTATGTGGCTGCGTTCTCAATTTCTAACGGTTAAGTCTGGAAATATTCAAATAAATGGAAAAAAATTAGTAATATTTTAACTCTAGTTACGAAGATTTTAAATGCCTTAAATCGCAACTAACGTTATAAACGTGAAATTGTGTTCCTTTGTCTCTCCTTCGCGAATATTGAAGCAATATATGGGCTTCGTTTTTTGCGTAAAGATACTTAGGGTACCAAGAAAAAATATAGGCTACTCTGTATTATGAAAAATGTAATTTCTTTGGCAAAACTTTTATTTGAATACAGAAGTGGGAAAAATACACAAATGGATTGGTTTTTACAAATGACTAAAAATTAACAAGGCATATCTAAAAGTAGTAACCATTGAAAGAAAAATTGTTAGAATTTAAAGATTTTACTTTCTTTTAAGTTTTGATGATTTCAAAAGCTTTTAAACCTAAATATAATATTTTTTAAACAATAAAATTGTTTATACTTCTTTAATAGTGTCTGATAAAAGCTAAGATAGGTAAGATAAAAGCTAAGATAAAATGGTTTTGTGACAATTTTACACATATACATACATACACACACACATATATATATATATATATATATATATATATATATATGTATATATATATTTATATATATATATATATATATATATATATATATATATATACGTGTAATAACTTTAACACGGTAGCGAAGAATAACGAATTGTGATACGTTACCGTCCGAGGTACGTAATAATAATTCTGTCACTTAAGTAATCATTGAAAATAAATAAACTACATGCCCGTATATAATGAACTTAAATATAATATTAATCATATTTTATTTAAAAGTCTTACCTGTCGAAGCAACGAGATTCCAATTCGATTTTAAACGTAAAATAATTTTCTGAGTTAAAACAAAATATAAAAAAACATACCACTATTATAATTTTCCTTTATTTTTATCAAAATTTTTACGGTTTTTTTACTTGAATAGGCTTTTTCCATTTTTTTTTAAAACAAGAGTGATATTTTCGTATATTGTACAAAATTAAATTCTTTTATACAGTCACGTATGAAATTGAGGTACAAATAATATATTAAAAAAAAGAAATCATTTTTAAATTTACCCCTTTTCCTTGGATCAAAAAAAATTGAAACATAAAATTTTTACCTTCCTGAAATTTAATGTTATGTTTTAATTTCAATACATGCGGCAAGGTAATTTTTAACTACTTGCCAATTTTCATGTTAGAAAGAACGAAAATGGTTGGTGTATATTTAATTTTAATTAAATACTGTATTATAATAATTTCATAAGGGCATAATATTCAAATATATTTATAACGAATTAAGAACACCAAAACTATTTTAGTACATAACATTATGTATTAAGTGGTTATAACAAAATTCAAGTCCCATTTTTTATATAGAATATATAACAGGATATTTGTTCGTCCGCCTGTAGTCCTCGAGGGCAGAATTTAGTATTACCCGATAAGATCTTTACAACTTGTAGCTTTTTAAGTATCGAGTCCACATCTAGCCAAACTCTGACATGACATTCATATTAAAACTTTTTTTATTTCATTCCTTATCCGCCCGCCCTATCTCCTTCACTTAATTAAACAATGAATCTGATCATTCCTCGAATGGATTTAAGTACTTTTGCGCACTCCACCGAGTGTTCGCTCTTTGATGGCGCCGCCGATGCAACGATTCGATTTCGTCGTTCGTCGGGAAGTTAATTGAGAATCTACTTAAGATTGAGTGTTGATTTTGAGATAATTTCTTTAATATATTTGAGGCGAGAAACCATTTTCAGGCAATTTTAATATGATTTAGTATTAACACTTCGTACTATTGTTATCGAATCATAAATTGTACTTGATGGTAGCGTTTAATGAAGAAAAAAGTAAGGGTTTTACAAAATGGACACCTGGTTACAATATCGACGTAAGTATTTTATTTATCTCATAATTCTATTGAGGAAATTTTTGGAAGAAAACTCAAACCAAGTCTTATGTAAATGAAACTCAAAATCCATGTTTTTACTCAAAGAAACATATTTATCGTAATATATATTTACATAATATCGTAATATACGTTAAGAAATAATACTTTTATATGTGAACTCATAAACGCATAATTATGGATGTAAAGATTCTTTCGCTCACCTTGTCCAAAAATAAAAAATTTGCAATTTGGCATCACGCCAATATTGACGACCATCCGGTATACTCGGCAGAAAACCGAAAGCTTTATCGATCTTCGGGTAAACTCGGCACTACGTTGAGTACAGACGAACCGTACAGCCGAGTTAGCAAGAATATTTTTACTTCGTCATTTTGTCCTGTGTGTCAATGAAGAACTGGTAAAGAAATGGATTATGTACGGAACGCTACGGAAACCTGAGTTCGAATCTCGATGATCTGTGTATTCTTTGATTTTTTGTAGATTATTTTTAATCAAAATATTATTTATTTAGAGAATTCCAATAAAACTCCCTGTCTTCAGCGTTCAGAATATACTCAGTATATAAAGTTCACTTTAGTAATGAAGATGTGCATTTCCTCTTTACAAAATTGTATACATTTATTACGTAATGTATTTTGTATGTAACTGCAAAATTTTTAAAAATAATTGAGTGTATTTTTATGAATTAATATATCATATTTATTATGATATTATTTGGTGTTAAAATGAAAAAAAACATAATCAGTTGAATGTGCCTTGACTATCTTGCCTTGCTTGACTATGACTACCTTGTTTATGACTACCTTGCCTTGACTATGACTACCTTGTTTTAGTTTATTTACATGTTTTCGTAATTGTATATGTAATATACAACCACTATCGATGTTGATTTTTTTATTTTTATTTTTATAATGATATTTTCCAATAATCGTACTATATATTTTATCATATAAATTTTGACACCGACAGTGTAGTCTTAATTATATAACATTTTTATTATATTTATTTCGGTTCTTAATTCATGCTATACATAGATTTACGATAAATGCTAATTAAATATGGAGGCATTTTTGTGGTAATAACAAATTGAAAATTACCAACATCCTAGTCGATTGTTTTATTTTGTTGGATAAATTTTATTACGAGTATTTTTCAAAATTTTTCTCAATACTTCTATTAAATAGGTTTTCATAAACATAATTTAGCAAATCTAAATATAAAAAACCGGTGTATGGCGAATCTGACTCTTGCATCGAGGGTACATAACCTCTTTGATTGAAAATGTTTTATTTATTATAAGTTATAATTAATAAGGATTTATGATCTTCAATAAATGTAAATAATACTAATATAATTAAGTAGAGAGACATATATTATTACAAAAACACAAAAAATATAGTAGTAGTGTTAAGCGCCCGAAGAGGCTTCACTGTCACACTGCTAAATATTCAAGCAAGTAAATTGTTCACTGTGTTTTTTATTCACGTGTGTGTACACAATAACCATAATGTATGACACAATCTTCTCTTTGGATTAAAAGATAAATATACATGTTAAAATTCAAAGTTATTTTTACAATTGTGTGCGGTCATATATAAGAAGTTTTTATGAACTTTTACAGACCTAACTATATACAGACCCAAACCTATTTTAATGAAGCTTTCACTGACACATACCTTGATTTTTCAAAATATTATAGGCTATATATGATCACGTTATATGTATAAAAAATCAAGGCGTCATGATAAATAGGAGAAGAACCGGAAAAGGAAAGGCCTGCATTCTATCTTCAGCTTCCTAATCAAACTGCAGAACACGGAGAATAAAAATTTATTTTTGGGATCCAAGCATACCCTAAAGAATTCATGTCAATGCATGTCATTGAGCAGGCCATTATAAAGTTTTAAAATTACTCGCGATTCACGACACATTTCATTTTTCAACTACGGATTTGGAAAATTTTAAAAACAAATGAATTAGAATTTTTTTGGACCCAAGCATATCCTAAATATATAAAGTCAATATATATATATATATATATATATATATATATATATATGTATATATATATATATATATATATGTATATATATATATATATATATAAAAATATATATCACGAAATAGATCAATATCTAGTTTTTGATAGGGTCTTGTAATGTTAAACTAAGGTTTTAATTGATATTTTTCATTTTTGACCCCGCTTGTGACTTGAGTAATTTTAAAACTATGCTTAATTTCCGACACATGTAATTTTATCACGGATTTGAAAAATATCTAAATTAGAATTTTCATTTCAAATTAGTTACTTTAGTAACATGTGCATTAATGGCCTTATGCATTAAAAAGTTCTTTTTAGTTATATGTTGACTTTATATTATATCACTCAATTTTTTAAATATTTAAGCACGGGTGTGAGTAGATTATTTTCTGCACACTTTCTATCAGATAAATTCATTTGAATTACTTTCAGCGGACGAATAAAAATAACGAAGTCAATTTACAAACAACCACCACGGTGTTTTCAAGAAAACTATGTCATAAGTTTATAAAGTCATTATACATGAAAGATATACGTAGAAAATTTAAAGTATATTCTGTTTTAAAATTTGTCCAAAAAATCATAAGCGACCAATCTCTGCGGCGGCTCTCGAGAACAAATCCCATATTGAATTCCCATAACACACAAATCGTGGAACGCTCCGTTAGCTAAATACACAAAACACAACGCACGCCCGGTCGCATCTAATACTAAAAATAAATACAACCACGCATTAATTCAGCGCGCATCCTTAACATTTTTATTATATTTACTCTGTCCAATGATTACTTTCATTACCTGGGGAGCACTACATCACGCGCCGTATACCTACCTAACCCAGCCAATTTCACCTGCGAAGGAAATGAATGATGAAAATATTCGGAATCCATGCAAGAAGAAAATAAACGTTTTATTTCTCGGCAAAAGTTCGAGCCAGTGCTTCTTTCAATCATGTTTATGTCTCGGAGGACTATCTGCGTTATTACCTCGGCAGTGACAGAGCGGAGGAGGGCGGCCCGAGCGCTCCCTCAGGAGCAATCTCCTTCACTCTAGCCCGCGCCCGCCCCGCAAGCAAATGCGGTGCGCCGATGAAATCGTCCAATTCATTGCTTCGGTAAAAAAGAGGGAAACAATATTTTTATATAATCGCTCTTGCTAAAAAAGGAGGTCGGCTCTTTGTATCTTTTTTTCTACTTGTTTTGGTGTCATCTATTTATTTGGAAATATTAGGAACGGCGCTGGCGCGAAGTTACGTTTATTGAGACCCCACCGTGAGATGGAAATGCCTCCGTGGAAGGTGAGGGGAAATTGAATTCATATTACGACAGAGGTAACGTGTTCCGTTGTGTGTAACCTATTTTTTCACAACGAGAAAAGGAAGACGCAACCAGAACCAGCAACCTGGACACGTTTGCCACAGATAATCACTGTAACTTATAATAAAAGTAAAGTGCCATAATCAAGATGATTTAATCTTGGTTTAAATAAGAAAAATTCTTTCTATTTTCTTTTTAACTAAATTTTGAAATGTAGCCTGTGTAATATATCTACCACTGATTGAAGTGGGCACAAATTACATAATACATCCGCCTAGAGTAATAAAAGTCGTATATTCTACATAATATCACATTTTCCTTAAATATTCAACTAAATTATATTAAACAATTATATTATTGTTTATAAATAAAAGTGTTTTACATGTTTTTGTGGAGTATCTAAGTAATTGATATGTTAATGATGTCCAATATAAAAGATGACTGGTTGAACATCCTTCGAAAGCAAAAATAAAATAATAAAAATGTTTTTAATTCAAGATAAGAGAGAAAAACAACCGTATTGAAATTAGGTTCAGTCTCCTCTAAGCTCTGTATAAAAAAACCCCTTTCCGGTTCCGAAAACAACAAGTTCACACGCAGTTCATCAAAGGAGACAAACACCATAAAAAATGCGCACAAAACCCCTGCGCCCCCCGCCGAGTTGTAAATTTGTAAAGCGGAAGCGAACCACGTAATTTCATTTCCCTTTCGTCCAGAAGAAAGCCTATATTTAAATATACGACATAATTACGGTATCATTAGCGCGCAAGATGTAAATTGGGTACTGACGCCGGCTCCCCGGCCCGGAGCAAATAAAATTTGGAAAAAAGAGAACTGCGCTCGTCGTCAGCGGCGAGCTATCGGACGCCAATTGTTATGCCACCGACGTACCATCACTAATGAGCTAAGTTTCCTGTAATGCGGCAGCCGCAAGTTCCATACCAATCGGTCGGTTTGCGTTCATTCAGCGGCGGGCTATAGTCGAAGGAAATCGGCCAAAAGACCTAATTCAAAGATGTACTGCAGTATTTTTAACGAAATATGTGAACAATTTGAATGTCAATGAAACTGGTAGGTCACTCCTTCAAATGAGGAAGTAGATAAAATTTAATAGTTACGAAGCATTTGGGAAAGTTCAATTAAAGAAAATGTATCTCTGCCGCCATATTTTGTAAATTTTTTCATCTGTTTTTCAACGTTTAAAGTAAAGTAACACAATTTAAAATTTGTCATAAGAATATTCATTAACTAGCTACAACACTTTACCTATATTAAAATTTTGACAATCTTGTTATTATATGGAAATCTTGTTATTATTGAATAAACAACAATAATTTAAAAATAAATTAATAATAATATATATTGATTGAATATATTTGGCGTTAATTTTGTAGAAATTCATTATTCACAATTAAATGAAACTACGTGATGTAGTATTATTTCTACTATCTTTAATTTCTTTACCACGACCTAGGTTTCGTTGTATTACAACATCTTCAGGTGGGATATTAGCAAAGATTTTTGCATAAGAAATAATACTACATCACGTAGTTTCATTTAATTGTGAATATATATTGATGTGAAAATAAAAGAAAATTATTTATTAAGAATATCATTTAATTATTTTTTTTTTTATATTCAACGCCAAATCGCTATTCCAAGGATAGAAAATTAAAAAATAAATCTTAAGAAATCAAAACATAACATAGGTGTATATTATGTATGTGATAGAGTAGTGGACGTATGGTGAACTTGTAAAAAATATACGGTAATATTTTATTAAAGATATTTGAAAATTAAAACTGATGCAAAAATCTAGTAATAAACATTCATAAGAAATAAGGATGAATAGTTCATTAACTAAAATATGTATAATATCCAAAACACCTCAATAATATGAATTAAAAAAGTGGCAAAATTCTCATGAAATATCCATAAGTATAATGTAGACTTATAATAAAGTGACAAAAAATATTATTCATTTAAAAAAAATTATTTCAAAAACTTTTCTCAAAACTGGCAAAATTAGTTGTGCTTATAATATGTTTTGTCAGATTTCACATAATTTATGTACTTTACCTTATTATAAAGATCTCATAGACATGGAAATACTATTGTTATGATTATTGTTTATTATGATCACTGTAGAAACCCTTTTACGCTTTTACTAAAACGCTTCTGCGCTGTTTAAATGTTCTTTAAAGGAAATATTTATGAAACTTTAATAGATGGTTATAGAACGTAAAATTTATCCCTCTGCCCATAAAGACAAATTATTTTAGTAAATTAAAATAAATTCTAATGTACGTCGGTGGCTAGGTGACAGATAAGTAAAATAGATTATTGTTACGGTACATGTGAAGAAACCAACCTAACAGAAATTATTTCAGTCGAACTATAGGCTTATGTTGGATCTCCTTATCTTCTCTATTTCACGCGTCTACTAACTATTAAACTGACTCCGTTTTACTCTGTTATTATAGCCTATATTAACGCCTTGCTATGTTCAATAACGACATCTCCTAACATAATGGCTTTAAGCAAAACACTTTTTCATACATTACAAAATAATTGCTTGAACGTTCATGGTATTATAATAGTATATGCCCGCAAAAGTTTATTCTTAGTAGTTTGAGTACCTAATGATAAGCTTATCCCACGGGAATAATATTTTAGCCCCAACAAACTTTTATAACCAAAAGAAAATTTTTAAAAACTCCCTTTTAAAATTATAACAGAACTTAGAATATAGATGATGTCTATAATATACTTAGTATTATATCTATCGATAAAGTAATATTATAATTTTAAAGGTCTATTATTAATAAATTAGTTTACTGGTTGAATATAATTATGAATAAATAACTCAGGTTATTGCCTTACCATTACTTGATTAGATTAGACTAGCTTTTTTAGTTAAACGATTATGAAATTGATTAAGTACATTATTTAAACCATTTCTAATAAGTGTATTGTTTCTTTAAGCCCGTACTCTGCAAATACATTAATAAAAGAACATATTGATAAATATCTTACAAAACATTCAGCCTAACAAGATTATATTTCATTACATAAAGTTATGTCATTTCTTATGTAGTATTATTTCTACTATCTTTAATTTCTTTACCACGACCTAGGTTTCGTTGTATTACAACATCTTCAGGTGGGATATTAGCAAAGATTTTTGCATAAGAAATAATACTACATCACGTAGTTTCATTTAATTGTGAATATATATTGATGTGAAAATAAAAGAAAATTATTTATTAAGAATATCATTTAATTATTTTTTTTTTTATATTCAACGCCAAATCGCTATTCCAAGGATAGAAAATTAAAAAATAAATCTTAAGAAATCAAAACATAACATAGGTGTATATTATGTATGTGATAGAGTAGTGGACGTATGGTGAACTTGTAAAAAATATACGGTAATATTTTATTAAAGATATTTGAAAATTAAAACTGATGCAAAAATCTAGTAATAAACATTCATAAGAAATAAGGATGAATAGTTCATTAACTAAAATATGTATAATATCCAAAACACCTCAATAATATGAATTAAAAAAGTGGCAAAATTCTCATGAAATATCCATAAGTATAATGTAGACTTATAATAAAGTGACAAAAAATATTATTCATTTAAAAAAAATTATTTCAAAAACTTTTCTCAAAACTGGCAAAATTAGTTGTGCTTATAATATGTTTTGTCAGATTTCACATAATTTATGTACTTTACCTTATTATAAAGATCTCATAGACATGGAAATACTATTGTTATGATTATTGTTTATTATGATCACTGTAGAAACCCTTTTACGCTTTTACTAAAACGCTTCTGCGCTGTTTAAATGTTCTTTAAAGGAAATATTTATGAAACTTTAATAGATGGTTATAGAACGTAAAATTTATCCCTCTGCCCATAAAGACAAATTATTTTAGTAAATTAAAATAAATTCTAATGTACGTCGGTGGCTAGGTGACAGATAAGTAAAATAGATTATTGTTACGGTACATGTGAAGAAACCAACCTAACAGAAATTATTTCAGTCGAACTATAGGCTTATGTTGGATCTCCTTATCTTCTCTATTTCACGCGTCTACTAACTATTAAACTGACTCCGTTTTACTCTGTTATTATAGCCTATATTAACGCCTTGCTATGTTCAATAACGACATCTCCTAACATAATGGCTTTAAGCAAAACACTTTTTCATACATTACAAAATAATTGCTTGAACGTTCATGGTATTATAATAGTATATGCCCGCAAAAGTTTATTCTTAGTAGTTTGAGTACCTAATGATAAGCTTATCCCACGGGAATAATATTTTAGCCCCAACAAACTTTTATAACCAAAAGAAAATTTTTAAAAACTCCCTTTTAAAATTATAACAGAACTTAGAATATAGATGATGTCTATAATATACTTAGTATTATATCTATCGATAAAGTAATATTATAATTTTAAAGGTCTATTATTAATAAATTAGTTTACTGGTTGAATATAATTATGAATAAATAACTCAGGTTATTGCCTTACCATTACTTGATTAGATTAGACTAGCTTTTTTAGTTAAACGATTATGAAATTGATTAAGTACATTATTTAAACCATTTCTAATAAGTGTATTGTTTCTTTAAGCCCGTACTCTGCAAATACATTAATAAAAGAACATATTGATAAATATCTTACAAAACATTCAGCCTAACAAGATTATATTTCATTACATAAAGTTATGTCATTTCTTAAGTAGTTTTAAATATAATTTGTTTCGGGTTTAATAATTGAATTATTCAAATAAATAATTCGCGGTAAGTCTTTTGACCAACTATTTTCAAAGTTTTCACTTCGTGCGCCGGTCGGAAATGAAATGAGTTTAAGTATACATCAATGGCTGCTACCAGATTCTAGTAGCAGACGGCGGTGGAAAGAAAAAGAATTGTGTGTAGTACATTTGGGATGGAAGATATTTTTAACAGTGCATGTAATAACTATGGTATCATGTGGCTATAATATTACAGAAGTCTGTTTATCGACCATCGAAATTTTTTTTTACATTTTGTCTTATAGAGGTTAGGACAGATCATTTTTTTTCAGCAGTTCACGAAAATATTTTTCAAGGTTAAGATATTACAAGGATAAGAGAAGGACAGGAAATGCGTTTACTTATAAGGAGAGAGAGTATGTTTGGATTATGACTAGACAACTTTTTATCAATTTGGTAGAATATTGAACAGAAAAGGCGTAAATAGGATATGTCGATCGACCCGACCTCTAACCGGGTCGATCGACCTCTAACCGTATGGGATGCGACCTGTATATTTAGAAATATGGTTGGAGTCTTTGACGCCATTTTTATATGTGTCATTCGGTACGTAGTTATTTGAATGTTTTTCTCTTATATAATTCATAATTTCAAGATGCAACCTGCCGAGGAGCCATAAGCTGAAATTTTATGAAACTTTAAAAATTTACCAAGTTATAAATGTTTAAACTAAATACTTAAACAAATAAGACAAAGACTGCATTGTAATATATCTTCAAGTAATATTTATTATAGAGCTTATTGCTATTGTAGAGCAAATGGGACTGAAATATATTTCCATTCTATGTCTTCTACTGAAGAGAGAAGCTAATCACTAATCTATATTTTGATCAATTTATTATGCAATTTTTTTTTCCACTGGTTTTTAATTACCCTTTATTTTTATATTAATTCATAAAAAACAGCAAACTTAGAAATATTCAACTACAGAAATTTAAAAATTTGGGCATAATTCCACGTTTAATAAACAAAATAAGTAAATAAATTTGCGGAGGTAGAGTTGACATATTATTAAAATTTACGACGATGAAATGCTTGAAATAATTATCCGCATAAAAGACGTTTATTGACTATGAATTAAAAATTTTTTTTTTTAAATTAATGACATATTTAGTTAGGATTCTTAAAATTTTGCAAAAAAAGAAATAGAGATATCAATACTATCAACTTAAATTACGCACTATGTCCATATTTCTTTTCAGTGTATCCATGCAAGTGCCACATAAATCTAATAAAAAATATTCTAGTGATAATTATTTATAATAAATTCTCTATACACTTTTATTCATCACATGTAGATTAGGTAAGATGCTCCCTTGGAAAATACCAAGAAAGTTTAAGAGATACGTACAGTGACCTAGTAGAATATTATGAAGCAGTCACATGCACAAAAAAAACAATAGACTGGTACCATTTGAACTCGCAATATGAAAATTGTGCCTACATTTAGGCACTTATAAACATTTAAGGGTACATATACAATATTTCTATTAAAATATTTACAAATATTAACTTATCATGAAGTAAATATATTACCTAATACACGTTTTATGTGCGTAAAAATGTGATGCATACTTAAAAAATTATGTGATGTAGGATAATTGTTGTAAATTACTGTTTGAAAAAAACATAGTGCTTTTTTCATAATTTTTGTTTCTGTAGTTCTGGAAATAAGATGATAAGGAATGCTCTGTATTCGCATATTTTTTAGAATATCTTTTTAAATATGCTATTTAAAATAACAACCAAAATTTTTTGTATTTTTCACGACAAGCCCTTTTAAATGGTAAATAACTTACATGATATATAAAATTAAAAACATATATTTTAAGCACTTTATTTGCCCCCTCTTTATTTACAACACGAAGGTTTTAAAAATCGAATTTAAAATATGTATATTAATTAGATACAGTACTATGCCTAATTTTATGTTTCCATCTCGCATAGTTTTTGAGAAAATCGGTTTTAATAGATGGACAAACAGATATGTGAGTGATCTCATAGTCCTTTCTTTCAAGGTATGGAACGCTAAAATCCCGAAATATGGATAGAGTTTTTGATGTAATATAAGTATCCCTTTAATACTGCTTGATTTATCACAGCTATCTTACAATTCAATGTAATTAGACAAACATTGAAAGAAATTTAATATTTGGGAGTCAAA
The DNA here is from genome assembly GCA_039881145.1 of Druceiella hillmani. Classification (NCBI taxonomy): domain Eukaryota; kingdom Metazoa; phylum Arthropoda; class Insecta; order Lepidoptera; family Hepialidae; genus Druceiella; species Druceiella hillmani. Next base: position 18,052,173 of record JAYKKI010000001.1, read on the forward strand.
AGAGATCATTGATATGCCGCAGAGAGTTCAGGGTCATTGAAAGAAAATTTTGTTACATCATCAATACCAAACATAGGAATAGATAACACTAATATCATCGCAATTTAATGAATATCATTATACTCGTAGTAGTTTTCAAAATATAAAATTTACCTTGCATATGAAGAATATACTTGTGAAGACTATCATTATTCATTGAGTAAATAAAGTAAATTACACACAAATACGTGACTTATTAAAGGAAGAATAAAGTCACCTTATGTTTATCAATATTATGCGCGTGGCAGTCTTCGCAATACAAGATTTAACGTGCATATGAAAAAAAGACTAGTGAAGACTACCACTATCCATTGGGCTTTAAAATGTAATGTACATACAGTAAACATAACAAAAATATGTGATTTATTATGGAAAAATAAATTGACAGAAGCAAAATGTTATCTTTATCTTTATCTTTGATTATACAGCGATGTTGCTACATCATAAATGTTAAATGTAGAAATAGATAGCACTAATATCATTTTAATTTAATATCATGGTCGTGGCAGTCTTCATAACTCAAAATCTAGCGTTCATGAGAAAACAAATACTAGTGTATGCTATAATTATACATTGGGCTTTAATATATACTGCAAACATAGCAAAGATGATAAAACTATGTGATTAATTAAGGGAAAAAACAATTATTTAAAAGAAACCATTACATTAATACTATATGTAGAGACAGATAGCATTAATATCATCGTGATTTAATGAATATCATTATTATTGTAACAATATTCGTAAGAAAAAATCTAACATATATATATGAAAAAATACTAGTGAAGAATACTACTCTTTCAAATATAATAATGTAGCCAATATAGCATAAATATGTGATTGACCAAATGAAAAATAAATTGCAAAAAAAATTTGTTATATCATCAGTAATAAATATGGAACACTAATGTCGTCCTAATTTAATGAATGTCAGTACGTTTATAATAGTCTTTGTAAAATAAAATATAACCTACGTTTGCAGGAAATACTTGTAAAGACTGGAAGGAAAAAATGGATTTTGACAGGCATCACTATTGAATGTTTATAAGGAGTAAAATCAAACGAACTAAAGACTCGTTATAGTGCAGCCAAACAACTCAATGAACGACAGACAAGGGTTGAGCCAAAATATTCATAGTTACCCTCTTTCACATTTACTGTTAACACTATTACACTTTATTACAACGAAAATTGCTTGCAAAACGCAGTTACTAAATTATTTTTATAGCTTCGTAATATAATACACGGGCACTGGCGAGAAAACCGTGCAATTTTCATGCAAGTAATTTGAATGCATTTCCCTTGTCAGCCGTAACGCTTTTGAACATGTTATTCAACTACATAAATTCAGCGTTAATTTCCAATTGTATTCAAGCATTTAGAACTTTAAATATTTGGCAGTTTCTCTATTCGTGGATCTTCTGTTTTGATAGAAATTCTAACATTGACATAGAAAACATTGTATATTATTTTCGATTAAACCTATCTTTAATTGAAGGTATTTTTACTTATTCTAGAATATTTATATTTTATATATGGGTGCTCTTTATTATTGTAGAGTAGTATATATATATATATATATATATATATATATATATATATATATATATATATAATAAGCCGCGACATAATGCGAAGGGCGTAACACGTATATTTATTGTAACGAATGATATTAAATATTTTAGTATATAGTAGCCAATAGCATAATTTATTCACATATGTCATTAATCTATTTTTATTTGTCATATAAGTATATAAATAGCGAATAAAAAAATTGTCCTTAAATATAAATTTTGTTACATATTATCGAAATTTCTGTACGACCATTTACTTGCAAAAATTGTATGTATTAATCTAAAATTGTAGAAATTATAAGGCTGGGATGGAAGGATAGGAAGTGTCGTTTCACTACGGAAGCATAAAAATGATGTTTTTACTGAGATAATCAAAAACCTCTCATCCAAATACAAACAGCTCTAAGGTTGATTCGCAAAAAACGAAAGAAATAATTGTAAATGAAGCATAAACAAAAAAATGCCCTGTAGTAATTGTATAAAGAAAATCAAATTATGTAAAAGGTCCTGAATTAAATTATGTAAAGTCTTTTTCCTTACGTAATATTAAATTGTATTTATATATTAGTACGACAAATCACTTATTATCAGCTTCAGCCTGTTTTCTTTTTAAAGGAATCGTATAATAGCTGACAACAATACTATAACGGCTTTTTTGGAGGTACACAACTTTAAAATGAAAACAAAAACAGATGAAAGTAGTGATAATAGTCATGTTATTGACTTTATTTAAAAGGTAATTATATGCCGATATAAATACGATTGCCGGCATATGGGCGCCCTAGGTGGTTCGAATGAAGCGCACTCTGGAAATCCAATTCTTAACCACTTTTTCGAGCAATAATTTGTTCAGAAATGAGACTTATTTTTGGTTGAATGATTACATCAACGAACAGAATTGCCAAATTTGAGGTGAGGAAAATCCATGTGCCGTAATTGAGATGACATTACATCCACAAAAGAGTGTTTGGTGTGATTTGTGGACACATTGATCCATATTTCTTTAAAGATGATGCCGGCGAGAATATTACAGTCAACGATAAATACCTTATATTCATTATTACTGACTTTTCCGTTCACCAATTGAGTGATATTAATGTTGAGGAGCTTTGGTCTCCATACTTCACGCGACACAATCAATTTATTGCATAATTCATTCATTCAATATTGCCTCCATGATTGTGTTACATTACACCAATGGGTTATTATGGAAGGTGGTTAAAGTCGCTGGTCTATCGTAATAACTACAGACATTGGACCCTTTAAAAGAAAACATTAACTAAGTTACTGCCAAAATACAACTCCACCTGCTCGAGAAAGTGGTTAATAGTTGGATTTCCATATTCGCTTCATTTGAGCCAACCGTGACCCCCATATGCCTGAAATCGTATTTAAAATGGCATAAACTCCCCTTTTCAATAAAGCCAATGCCATGCCGTTATAATGATTTTTATTCATTGTTTTTCACCTTAAAGACAACTTCACTTTTCATATTAGAAGATTATGTAGGCATTTAGACTACACCTGGCTTCCGCTCCGTTGTACTACTTAGTATATTATGATTTTTACAGCTCTAGTTGATACCTAGATAACAAATCCGTTTTTAGAGCCTCCTAGTGGTTCATAGTCGATTAGTACTATCCGATTCGGTTAAATCAAATAAGACTAAAAAAAATTATTTAAATTTTTCTAATTAAACACATTATTTTTATCAGAAAACAATATTTTAATATAATAGAAACACAATATTTTATAATTTATTGACAATAATATCACATAAATTGAACCTATGGTCGTGCGATTTTGAACATTTTGCCTGGATAAAAGTATGAATAGAGAAAAAAACCCAGTATAATTAAAAAAATTGTACAGAAAAAATACGGAAACTAAGTTTTCATTTCCATCATTTTGCTGTTTTCGTAGTGATTTATTATTCAGTTCGTAACTACTTTTGATTGCATTTCATTCTTCACTGTGCTCCGTAAATAATTATAATGCGGAAGTTATTGAAATACACTATAAATAATATTTCATGTTGGCAATATAAGCGATTACAGGAAAAACTCCTTAAGAGGTTTAAGGAATTAGGAATAGATAAACCTTAAAAATTGATTAAGTGCGTCCCGAGCTTGCATTATTAAACTTTCATACCTATGTTATTTAAAGTCCTATAAGCCATTCTTCAGAAAAAAGATATATTTTTTTTAAACTAATGGGGATATATAAAATTAACTTATTTATTTTTATATTGCTATTATTCTAATAAATATTTTAGGGAAAAAATAAAGGCTTAGTGTTTTGAATGAAGTAATTATTGATTAATAGACTAGCTAACAATTAAACGTCAAAGGATACGAGCTAGTGACAAGTGTCCTTTATTTTTTTTCTTTTTAGTTTACAGGCCAGTAAAAATATAGATAATTTAATTATCGAAACAGGTGTCTCTGGCGGTATCAGATTGCATTTAATATTTCAGCTCAGAGGGCTTTTTACTCACTGTGTGAGTGTAAACCTATTGACTTGAATCAGTCATCAGTCTTCTTCTTCAAGGTAGCTTTCATCAGAATGTCAGCTATATGATTATAATTTGATTATATTGTGTTCAACATAGTTTACTTCAATTTCCTTATTGGTAACTTTCTTTAGAGAAAATGGTATCTTATGTCAATATTTACTGCGTGCGCAATAAGCATCAGTACCTACCAATTTGGTGGCACATACCTGCGTGACATTATCAAAATGTATGACAAAGTTTTATATTTCGATGCAATTCATGTTCCAAATATCACCACCTCACATTGCCTCTTGTACTGCAGTAGCTAATGTCATATTCTATACTTCCATGGTCAGTAATACAATAGTGTTATGCTGCTTTGAACACCACAGTAATTCAGCAACTGGAAAGAAAAAAAATGTACCCAGAGCAGGATCATCGGCTGTTCATAGTAACCCAACGCCTTTTGTTCTTTTTTATTCTGGCTAAATATTAATCTTACTAGTTTCATTTCCTACCTGTTTTTATTTAATTATTTAAATCTTTCTAAAGCATGAAATATATTTTTAATGAAGTAAATAAATACTTTTCTACTAGAATAATTTATAAACGTGATACAATATTTAGCACCACCCATAAAACTTGTTTCCATTGGACCACATAACTCGAAGTTGATTAATTAAAATTGTTCGTTATCTCCAGTCTCAATGTTTTGAATGGTTGTCTACTCATTTTATCTTCCATACAAGTCATACAAAATTAGTTACCTTTTTTACCAGTTCTACGTACGATATTATCTGGTAGTTTCTGTAAGTCAGGGTAATTCAGATGACCTATTTGCTGATACCATATATTTATGTCATGTTCATCTACTGTTGACAGCAATGCCGTTGCCTCGGTAATATTATTCAAAAAATATGTTACTGCTGTACAAAGCCGTCAAAATTAAATTTTAGTTTAGACAAATTTTTCAACCATCTTTCTCGAACTTTACTTCATAGCCATTATATACCGTCTGACTTACATAAAGTAAATTCCTTGTCAATGGGGGCATATGTAAAATGTTTCTCACCTGTATTGTGCGGAGTGTGCCACCGGAGTCCTTTATTATTAATTCTACCTCATCACATCCTTTTATTTCCACTGTCTTATAGTTTGCTACTTTTTTGTAATTTATTGTAGAAGGAGAGATATTATACATTCACTTTTTGTTTTTGCACATGTGCTGTAACGCTACAGAGTCAACATACCAGCAACATTCATCCAGTAAAGTGACCAAACTTATTACAATTATAACATCATGGGCATTTTATGCCTTTTTAATTTGGAAATTTTTTTTTTCTAATTTTAACGTATTTTTATAAAAAAAATTTTCACATTTCACTTCAAAATCTGATGTCTTGACATCCTGGAAAAGTTTGTTTTTTACGTAATTTACAGTTGTAGACACTCCAGAGATCATAGCCATGATAATCGGTCTACAAACCGATCAGGATGGCTAGCTAGTAGTAAAGTATCAACCACTCATCTCCCACACCAGAATTTTTATTCTTGAGCTTGTGAGCTACTGACATTATCTTGTTTGCATAGTCCTCAATACTGGAGTTATTATCTAGCATTGTGGTAATCAAAGCTCGTAACAAATCTACTTTACTATTTAGCCCAAAGTCATCAAATACCCTTTCAAGTTTTTTCAAACTTATTTTGCTGTGAACGCCTCCTGTACGTGGAAGTAATTTATTGAGTTTATTAAATATTTTAGACTATCTTGGACATAGTGCGTACCCAGTCCAATTGTATTCCATAGTCCGTACCCAGTCCAATTGTATCCAATCGTGTTCCCAATATTTTTACGGAACTTCGGTATTTATCTCGACTATTATCTATTATCAGTTATTCCCGTTGCTTTAAGAGATGTCGTATTGGATAATTGTATTGACTGTATATATTATAAAAATGCCATTTTGTGAATTGTATTGCCGTTAAAGAAGGAAAAAATATGACTACGCTGCGGCCAATAATACTTGCGAGTTTACATCCAAACAAAGCTTATTGAAACGCGTTACTTTTTCGGTAAAACACTAAATTTTCCTCGCAATGGGCCCATACCCTGTTATTCTAATGAATATTTTAGCAAAAAATAGAGACTTAGTGTTTTAGTAAAATAAGTGTTAATAAAGAAATTAACTAACCGTGAAGTCAAAGAACACGAGACGTTGACTAGTGACTTTAATATTTTTTCTTTCTTTTTACAGGCAAGTCATAAATCATAGATAATTTATTATTGAAACAAGTAGCTGTGGCGGTGTTTGGTTGCACTTAATATTTTAAAAATCCGATTACCTAAAAAGTTTTTCCTCCGAATTATAACACTCTTATAGGGATTGATACCAGCATAAAAAATTAGTGACTTAAATTAAAAGCAAAGTGACAAAGTTTTTTTAAGAACTCTTATCCTGTCAACCTGTTTTACTTTATGAATAATTGTCTAGAGCTCTGAATAAGTAATAATTAGAGAGTACAATGTGAAATAAAACGAACCTTATGTGGAATAAAAACACTATCTGAATTGGATTAGCAGTGATGTGTATAAAAAAAGACAAAAGTATTATTTGTGTCTGTTTTTATTTTTATTATATTTTCCTAAATCATTTTTTATATACACCTTTAATGTACAGATAGGATAACTGTACAGTTTTACTAAATATATAGACAGTAAATTCCGTAAGAACGAAATTTAAGCGACCTAATACTGAACACACAAAAATAATTGTATTACAAGTATTAACTACAGATTCAAAATGTTTGACGAATTGGAGAAACATTGTAAGTTTATGACATACAACATCAAAAAAAATTATGTGATAAAATAAATCGATAAAAATTTCTATAGATTTATGTTTTGCATGACCTATCAAGCTTTCGTCAATTTATTTTGTATAATTAAAAAAATGTTTATACAATTACAGGAACAAAATACAAGATATAAAATTATTTACATAAGACTACACGAACAAAATTGAACAAGAATTAATTCATTATACTCATTGGCGAGCAATCTTGCAAAAAAATTCGTACATACGTAGTTTTTTCAAACCTATTAAACACACCGAATTATTTTTATTGCTGAGTTCATACTGAAATCTATATATTTTGTGTTAATGTTTGTTTACTAATAAATGAAAATGACTATTAAAATTATTCAATACCAACTACGAGCAAGAAATTTGAAACACCAATAATTCAATTAATTTCTAATCAGGAAACAATGTTCTCATTTTATAAATAAGATCTTTAAATACCTTCATAGTTAACACCGCGGAAAAGTTTCATTCCATCGGAAGTATTATTTTTACAAGCTTGGCGGAGAAATGACTATACCTTTCAACTTGCAGAATGTATAGTTAAACCATCTCTCTGTTTTTGAACAATGAGTGCTATACCATTTCTAGTATTAAAAATGAAAACTTAAGGTTTACATGCATCTAAACTATCGTCAACAGTAATTTCTTTCGGTTCGCTTGAATTATAAATGTCGCAATACATTGGATTCATTGTTTAGTCCGGTATCGCCCAAAATAAAAGTAAACATTCACCAAATTTATCTATCTCCGTGACACCAATTGTATTCCTTCGAATGTTTTTATTTTAACTTAGAAAAGCAACACCGTTGTATATTTTATTTATATCCCCAAGATTAATGAAATAATAATGAATATTCAAGGTGTCGATACAAAACAATCTGATATTATTGTGTGTTGATACATTGAATTGCGGTATGATGTGTCGATATAAAGGAAAAATTTTGGTATATCTAATTAAATGTCACATTTATTTCCCAGGACGTTCGTGGCAGTGCATCAAATAGACACAAAAATATCGGTCACCTATCATAATAGGTCCAAGGTACTAGTATAATGGAGATTACTGACAGATAAATCAATTCTACAGTTTTATTTTAAAGCAGATATACGACGCAAGTCTGGCAGAATCCAAATAAAATAATTTTCGACGAGTTTTTTAGCGTTTTGTAATTTAGCATTCTAATAGAGGAAATATACTCGGTCCCGTTGACTAGTTATTTTGTTAGATAGTTTAGCATTAATTGTACTAAGATGATCTATATTTGGACATATTTTTACATATCCTTAATGGTATAAAACCAGAGGGGGTACTATTAGGTATTATTAAATATTTATTACGCTAGGATGGACTTACTGACCTTTGTGATTATTTATATTAAATAAAGTTATTTCATATCAAACAAGTTACAAAACTCACGAAATCCACATTTTTAATAAAATGTAAAAAAAATTTATTTATTTTTTCACAATAAATCTCAACAACAGCAACCAGTCACGTTTTACTTTTCTATCGTCAATAGGCCTGACCTAGTAAATTTCATAGTATGTTGCCGAAATTACTTTGGTAACAAACTAAACATATTTCTTTATTTCTTTGTGTATTTCACGCGATTGCTATGAATTAAATCTGCCAAACCAAGCTGTCATCTTTCCATTTCATATTTCATTTTTCTATTCCCATAACAGAAAAGTTGGTTAAGTTTGCGTTAAAAATTTTTAGCAAATTTTTCCATTGTTTTCTAAATTTTTGTTGTTTAATTTTATATAAAATAATTTAAAACAATAGTCAGGTATTTTCGATTCCATAGTTCAGAAATAAAGATTTGATTTCTAGGTTAATAACAAAAGTTTAAATTAATTTTATGTTAAAATGAAACTTCATTTATTTTTAAATTCAACTCGCGCATAAAATTCTCAAAAATATTTTCATCATAAAGACTAAAATCGTTCTTTTATTTATCTAATATATATTATATTTCTAGGTTTCTGTATTTCTGAAAGAGTACATAAAAAATGAGAGTCATAGAAAATTATATGATTAGGAACGTTGATGTTAGTAGCTTCAATTCAGTATTGAATTTAACATGTGAGAGTTAAGGCCATTTCCAGATTCTTAAAAAGAGTTTGAAGGGAGTTTTTTTCCAATTAGTCACATATTACACATAAAAAATGTATAATAAATATAAACTTATAACCCGACTATGGAAAACCCAAAAGAAGAGTCACTATTTTAGCAGTCAAGTATCTATGTAAGTTAGTTAATTAGTTATTACGCCTCTTTGAGATCCGTTTAAAGTTATATGAAGATCTTTGTAGAATGTGATAGATCAGAAATTGGAAATTTTAGAGGATATCGATAAGGATGAAAAAAATTTTTTTTTCAACCCGTAGGAATATATGTATGTATTTATATATATATATATATATATATACATATATATATATATATATATATATATATATATATGTATTTATTTATATATATATATACATATATATATATATATATATATTTGATTTGTTAAATTGCATTTTAATTTTTTTTCCTCCATTATCAAATATTAAATTTATCAATTATTCAAATATTAAGTAATAACATAAAATTTATAACAGAGTAAAACAAATTACTGTCACCAAAAACCTGCATATTTAATATAATCAGAGAAATTTACAGGTTTAGCGACTTATACTAATATTGAATGAAATGAGAAATAATTAGAGTAAACTGTGCAATCTAAATACGACATTAGCTAACGTTATAAACAATTTAGCGTATTAAATTCATTCGAATACGAAATGCGGACGCATTAACTGGCACTAAAACAATTGTAGTCCAGAATGCGATACATTAACGTAAATAATATTAAAAAATACGGAATTCAATTTGAACTAAAGCAAGAGTAGTCTAGTGTTTCGGTACATTAACGTAAATAATATTAAAAAATACGGAATTCAATTTGTATTAAAGCAAGAGTAGTCTAGTGTTTCGATACATTAACGTAAATAATATTCAAAAATACGGAACTACTTTTGAACTTCGCTTGAATAAATTTAGAGGGAGAGAGACTGAGCAATCGCACAAAGTACCATCCACCACCTAATAGACACGTAGGGGAAACCTTTACACTCGAAACCTTAGACAACATTCGTTTCGACATTTTTACCCTTCAACCACCCTGAATCGCAGCGGCGGCGCGGCGATCCGACGATCCATTAAATCAATTGCCGAACGACTGGGGTTTAGTTTCGTCTCCCAAACACCGCGCGCCATTCGCGCCAAGTGCTCCCGCGCGTCCTCGAACACAACATAACCTCCCGCAAGCGCGCGCTTCGTACGAATTCAATACGGAGCCACTAAATAAAAGTGTTAGCAGACGACCGTGTTATTTTGATAAGATCGTAAAAGAGAATTGCAAAGTGTCGGCGGGGCGCGAGTGCGCCAAGTGTCGGATCACGTCGCGTCCTATGAAATTTACATGAATAAATTACTTACGGGCGCAGCGGGTAGTGTCTGCGGGTAGTTCGGCGCGCAAACTCGCATGCCATAAATCATATTTGTGGTTTAAGCGAATGAAACATTGACACGTGTTTAAAGTGTTTGCCGGGCCGTTTTGTGAAGCGTTTGACGCGTGTGCATGAGATGCGTTGCGGTCGGGATGGATTATAGAGTGTAAAAAGTCATTTAATTTTGCTCACGGGGAGCGTTTGAGGCAGAACATTAAATTATTTTTTATGGGTAATTTATAAAAATCTTTCATTGACTGTATCTACATCCTAACGTATGTCAGTGTATTAGCATCATTGACAAAGAGTTTTGGTTTTCACACATGTTTCTGTCGGAATTGATTAGGTATTCTTGCTTATTCAAAATCATTATTTCCAATATGATATTGATGAAAAAGAATCCCACGTGAAATAGTAATATTTCTCACATTAATATCAGCCTTTTATACATTTTCCACCACAACAATGATCTTTCTTCCCTTGCTTAAGAAAGTAACAATGATTATTATAAAATATTAGGGGTGATAATTCATTGTTAGAAACTTTATTTTATATATTTTAGAGCTTTTTATAAAAATTTAATTTTTAATGTGACTACCTCTTTAACTAGCCAAGTAAATTTCAAAGTAATTCTTAATAAATTTCTTTAAACGATTATGGAAATGGTGTAAAATGATTATTAAGATTGCGTTAGTTATGAGATCATAAAAAGGGAAATATATCCGTTACATCTCATTATTTTACTCACAATAACATTTACGATTTACTTAGTGAAAATATAACCAACCCTAAAGGTAATTACTTGATGACACTTTGAGAGAGAAATTCAATAATATTAATTTATTAATTTCAGCTATATTCATTTATTCAAAACGTAGCAAAACTCAAAGGGTGTCATTCATATATTATTTCCGCTATTGGAAAATATTCCCAATGTAAATTGGCATAATTTCACTATAGTTTCAAATAAATTAACATCTACTTTTCGGTGTATGATTTATTTGAATAAAATATTTAATCAAAATTTCAATTCGTGGAATGTGAGAATATCTATATAAACGGAGAAATGTATTTTTTATAAAAAGTAGACAAAAAAATGAAATAAGTATATGGTAAGATAATATAATATAATATAGCTCATGCATATTCACTTATAAATAATTAGATTCAATAAAAATTCAAAATCAAGCCAAAAAAACTTAAGCAGCCATGGGGACTGCTGACAAGTAAAAACTTAAGACTATGAAATAATAGTGTTTTTTTTTAATTTTTGAATTAATTGTAGTACAAGAAATGAAAATTTCATAATACGTAAATTTAATTTTTTTTACATAAGATTTACGTAAAATATTTTATATAAAAATATTTAGTATTCACTCTTGTACTGCACAGTAGTCCTATAATTAAACAATTAAAATAATAATCAAACTAACACCAAATTAAACCAATGTACAGCATGCGCACATTGAATTTTCAACGTAGTCAATTTAACTTTACTTGTGTAGATGTACACAGCACTAATGTTGCACAACACTTTACCCTTATAGCTACAGATGTACTGCTATTACGGCATGTCGGTACCGTGAATTCACATTTTTTTTTATCCATCCAACAACCGTCTAACGCGCATATCATACAGTTGATTATATTCAATGTGTTGTTGTATATGTTTACACAGGCCGATGCTCGTGCGCCAGTCTGGCATCAGAGCAGTATAATTTATAAATATATACGTATGTATGCACTATGTAAAGTAAGGAAATTTTGGGACTTTAATCTGCAATAGTACTACATGGGTAAATTGCAATACACCTATTCTTTTTAATTATACCACTTTTTTGATATTTAAAACTTGGTATAAGTCATTAACATGAAAATGCATCAACCTATATCGTATATTTTCATAAACGTAAGAAATTTGGCAATATTGCATGATCACTCTTCTTAGCGATCGGTAGTGAATTTGACTTGTCTAACTATCCCTTAATTATTAACTTACTCATTACTAATTAATTTCAAGGTCAACTTAGTTCATAAATCAAAGTTATTGCCATTTAAAAAACTTTAACAACCAATCATTATTCCCTCAAATATTAAAGGTTATAAAAAGTATTATTATCGATTTTTAAACTAAACTTTTCGGAATAACTATTAATACGATATCTTTTTCATTTGTCGATGTTTAGGCAAATTATTATTTGCTTCTTATTAATAAAATAACATTAATTTTAATTGCTTATTTACAAATTATTACTAAATATGGCAACCCATGAGGGTTGCCATATTTTTCAAAAATCTTTGAAAAATATTATTTCTCCCGGTTAATATTTTTCAAAGGTTAGTTTGACATAACAGTCGATGGGTTTAATGCGATTTTATTTTGTTAAATGATTTGTTATTTGTGATATCGAGTGAGTGAAATTACGAATATGTCGTATTTTAGGGCTAATAAAACATGGTATTAGTATGCTAAATGTCATTATATTATCCATAATAATGTACGTCCAACGTTATCCGACAACCAATTCTTGTTACCATCAATACAGGGGAATAATCCATCATTTCAGTAATAGCAGGTGATACTTCTCCAATAATATTGATAAAAATGGAACAAAATGTGCTGACTCATTTTAGAAGGAAGCAAAATTCCAGACACACAACGAATACCAGACAAACAACGTAGATAATTTATTGTCGTTGGTTGCGAAAGTGCCGTGAGTGAAAGTACTGGAAGGCATTTAACACGGAAACGAAACATAAAATTTTGGTATGTGGAAATAATTGTGTATATGTATTTTAATTACATAGACGCAAGAAAAGTATTTAAATGACTATTTCATAAAAGTCGATACTAGCTTAAACGACTGTACGATATCAATCACGTGCTACAAGTAATTAAGTCAGGTTGTTCCTATGATTGCATATTAGTCATATTGCTAGTAAATAATTAATCATGGAACTTTGTTACATTCTAAGTTAATCGTAGAGTTTTTTATTATTTGAGACTTACATCAAGGTAATACACCGATAAACCGGAAATGCAATGAAATGCGAGGATAATTTAGGAGTTTGAATGAAGAGAAATTATATTACAGTAGATATTATACGAATATTGGAGATTATAGGCAAGGTAGAGTTAGTGATAAGACAGGTGTGGCTTTATATTATTTGATCTATTTTCATTGTTCCTCCTTGAACCGACAACAAGATGGCGGTGCTTTGTCAATTCTTAACTGAATTATTGAATTCTCTAATTACTCGGACAGAAACTGTTAATTATCGGAGCGCGATCGCCTACATACACCCTGAATTGATTTTAAAGATATTCTGACGTCAAAAATAGATGGGCTACAGATTCAATTATGCTGCAATTTTCAATGCCTAACTATGCCGTTATTGAATCCTTTCTTAACAGTTTTTTTTATTATATATTACAATTTAGGTTTTTAAATTTAAGAACAGATGATGTCAGCGAATTTACTGAACCGCTCAAAGTTGTAAACCTTTTCAGTTAGCTAATATTTTCATGCGTCTTATTTCTTTCAAAATAAGTTTATAGAAAAAAAGTTTGTTATTCTTAATTGACTACAATTCACAAAAAAATTCATTAAAATCAATGATATTTTGCACTTTTCTGGCTAAGCAGTCAATAACTAAGTGTGTTCGTTATAAATGGTGCACGGGTTAATTGCTACAAGTCTTTTTCTCTTGACCTTATTCATATCACAACTGTCAAATTATTTCTTTAGCAAAGAATCACATTGTGCAGAATAGCATGAAATTAAACTAAACTTTTTCATGTGTATACATCGCAATTTATACAATACAGAAGATAGAGCTTAAAAAGTGAGGTATCGTGGACATCCAACAGAAGCAAAGTTTCTTATTTAATATAATATCGACACAGTAATTAATAAAAAACATTTTTAGAGATAATTTTTAAATTATCCCTCACAAAATAAAAAACTACAAAAAACAAAAATGCATATACAGGTTTAGTAAAATTAATAACTGTCTATGTGACAGAATGATCTCTTTTGGCTTATATATGATCATGCGTATAGTATCAAGCACGTACATTTTCTCATTTTGGCAACTATACATACATATACACATATGTATCAATATTTATAAAGGTAACGAATGTGGGGGGGAGGCGGCACTATACGCTGCCTATTGTATTTTGTATCTCTTTTACTCTATCTCACTCGTTCATATGGACAGCAATACGCACTGTCCAGCCAATCAGGAACGTTTCATCGCTGCGCTAGTCACTTTTATTTTTTTCTTAATTAGCTCCCTAAAAATACGCATTTGAAACTCTTTGCACTACAAATTTGAGTATTAAATTATTTATATTTTATTATAGGTAGTTATCTATTTCATAGGTAATATATGCACAAAATGCGCAAAATGTTCGTGCATTGTATACTTAAAGTGAGCCTTCTAACGCCGAGAATGGGATGTCTCGATGTGAATAGTAATTATATGCATTTGATTACTTCAACCATGAGCCAAAAAGGAACCAAATTATGATATAATTACACTCTTAAAGCTCAATGTTTAATCCCAATATACATCTATATAAGTGAATGAGTAAATAAGTCTTTTCTGAAGAATATAGTACTGGCTTATTTTTGCATTTCACTTATCTTAACAACTACACTAACAAACTTTTCAGTTTGAATAAAATGGAAATATTTTCCTTATTTTAAAGTAATGACCATTTCACACTATATCAAATAAAATAATTCATAAGCATTTCGATTCTCAAAAGAAAAGAAAAAACAAAACACTTGAAAAAACAGATCATCGCAGTCCTTTCGCTTAATATATTTAAATTGTTTACTTAAAAAATAATCTAGCGATTGAGACGAAAGTTAGAAAATACGTCTTTTACGAACAACTGGGTATACCTGCTAGTTCAAGAGAATATTTTTTTATTTCTGAGAATACATAATAAATACACTTAACAGTAAAATATAGTCATTATTTTTACTCTTTCTTAGAGAAAAATCGCAATGGAATTGAGATAAAATCCCATTATCAATCATCCCCTTCCCTTCACGCTAAGATGTAGAGTTTCAGTAAATCTCTGGTGTATAGATATCACTTGAATTTTCCAGGAAAGTATTTATTTTTGTTTGGGTGGAAATAACTATGAAACTATATAAGCTTTACCCTGACCTCCGCAAGGCTGGAGAGGTAATTCAATAAATACGCCTTTGGAACGCATATAAACTTTATTTTAAATGACAATATATACATATATAAATAAATATATATATATATATATATATATATATATATATATATATATATATATAAGTTGGGCCTGTGTTGCAAAATAAGACTGTTTGCTTAATAATTCTTTACTTGATATTTGCAGATTTGAATTGTTCACTTGTTTAAAAATTGGTAATAAATTTCACTTATTTTGCGAAAGATCACCAAAATGATAATTTATTGACAATACAATTTAATAATGACTTATAAATAAAAGTTTAAGCATTTACGGATACGTAGTATTTTAACAAAATTATTTAGAAATATTAATACCAATTTTTAATTTGTCTATTCATATCTATGAGGTTTAGAATTATCGCTACAGTTTACTGGTGAACTTTTCGTAAATAATTGTTTTTTTTTAATAATGACTATACATATATTTTTAATTTTAATAATTTTTTTAATAATTTAACGAGTACATTTCGTTACTCTAACGGAAAGAAAAAAATTAAAATAACTGAACAAAATAATGATTTTGATGGTTTATGTATTTATATTCATGGTTCATTTTGTATTTAAAAAAGATTACGTTGGCAAAATAATTTGAGATAAATTAATTATTCAGAATATATCAAAATGAATTTCAACTATGTTCATTTCTAAATAAATTACATATTAACCACTTTCATTTTATTTTTATTCTTTTCACATAAAAATTGTACCAAAATTGTATAGTGTTTGGCATTAATTCTCATTGGAATACCAGAAATGTTGATACCTAATTTTCGGGCACCTTTTTATACATACCTATCATTATTTGTTGATACCTAATTTTCGGGCACCTTTTTATACATACCTATCATACCTCTTTTTGCTTTTTTTCTTTCTTTATCACATCTCTACTAATTTTATTTTGCAAAAATATTTTTTTTAAATATAACATTGACTTTTATTATATTCACGTACTTTAATTTTAGAGTCAACCTAATTAATCAAAAATATTGATACATTTACATTACACTAGCGTGACCCGTGCGAAGTCTTCGCATTATTTATTCCATTATGAAGCTCAGATGACAGATCAAACAAATATTTTACTAAAATTGACATATAGAGGCGCAAGTATCAAAAGCATTGAGCTAAAGCGCCACTTTATTTATACGTGAGTGGATTTGAAATTAAACAAAAATTTTACCGACCGTCAATCATATTGACGTTGAGCCGTTAAATGGCAGCATTGCTGTTTTGTGTATGTAATTTTAATAATTAATTAATTTGCAAAAACAATAGCAATAATAAATTTTTTAGTTGTGGATGCCGGTAGAGTAAGCAATTATCTATAAAATGATATATAATTTATGTGGATTAGTTGTGAGGTTTTTTCTAAAAAGGGAGAGTAACATCTTAACCTTAGCGTATTAATATATATGATGATGATGATGATTATATGCTCTATGCATTTTCAAGGCTGTGTAAATCAAATATCAAATTTAACTTTGTCGTAGATATAACCGTAAAAGAGCAATAAAGGGTATCAACCGCGATATGTTGAATGCATTTAGTTTTAACTGGAATTCACCGACCGTAAAAATAAAATTACTTAATATCCATCTCAACGTAAAATACAAAGATATTAGTTAGCTTAACTTCAAATATCTCTTGTCAAGTCTGCCGTCAATATAACCAGATCTACAATTTCAATTGATCACTAGACATGGATAACGAGCTCAAATTAAAAAAATAGTAAAGCCCTGGATTCGAATTCAATATGAAGCTGGCGGATGGGAAATGGAGGCATCACGAGTATTTCTGGAAGCCGGCTAGCGAGACGCCGCTCTACGTGACTTATTGGCTACGTGACCCCGCGCGCCGTACTGACCCATCTTAATAACGTAAAGACATTGCTGGCCATAAGGTTTCGTAATGTGTATATGTGCTACGTTATCTAGCTGGCTATCTTTAGTTGGAAACTGCTGACCAATTCGCTTAGATGTAATTTGACACTTTTTCAACCTCGTGGGAATTTGCAACCTATGCAGCTTTAGAATATCCTTCAAAGTGGATGGCGATTTTTGAACAATCAGCATCTTATAGTTACATCATATAAACAAGTATTTCTTTTAAATACGTGACTGTGAAAAATACAGTTGGCAATATATTTCCGTTCTAAAAAATAAAAATTTTATAAATAGTTTAATGTACCATTAAATGTTTATAAATGCCATAACGTATACGAAATCTTCTTAATGCGGGTTCCACTCGTGCTTGACAAGTTCCTTTATATTAAATACCAAATTCTACTTTACTAAACTGTCTATTTTCCTAATTAAACTAATCGTTTTGAAAACTACTTGTCTTTCGTTTTTTTATACATTTCCTTGTAATAAAGAATGAGTTATCATGTTACACATCCCTAAATATATATTGCATAAAGAATATTATTTAAAAAAACAAAACATACATCATGCGAATTTAATAAGTTTAATAACCAAAAGGAGGCCATATTTCGTATTCGTTTGTGGGCAATTTTGTAAGCAAAAAAGTGGACTAGGTTTAAATACTTCACGTTGACATTATACAATCCTTTTTCAAGTTTTACTAGCAGATGGCGTGGTATTATTAACATTAAAATATTACATTTTTATTTTATTGAAAAATGCCAACTAAAAAGTGGATTTTTCAAAAACTTAATGCAAATTACTAATCACACACTATCTCTTATTATTAAAAACATAGATAATGTGGGTAATTAAAAGTTGTAAATGCATGTCTAATATAAGGTTTTCTGAAAACATGTAATTAAAAAAAATAGACACAAGAAACAATATGATTCAATTTTTCTCTTATTTACTCTTTATGAAACTATAAGAAGTATATAAAGGAATATATAACTATATATGTATATATATATATATATATATATATATATATATATATGTATCTGAATATATTATTTCTAAAAGGTGTTTTTTGGTCGAGCGGCTCGATCTCTTTAACTACCAAAAAAAATAAAAAAATACCCACTTAAAGCTTATGTTTTACTTTAATCGAAAAATATAAAAAAATTCGAAAAAAATCTTTTTGTTAATAAAAAAATTAATTTTTATAACAATTGGCATGAGCGCCATCCGTGGGCGACACATCAAATATCTTAGCCAAATTGTATACTTGGAACACGCTAGATGGCGATATAGTGCGAAGACTTCGCACGCGTCAGCTAGTGTATATATATATATTAATTGACTGAAGGAATTAACAGAATAAATTTCTAGAAAGTGGTAATATTTTGTGTGTGTGTGAAAATGTACTAAAATAATAGATTTACTCTTGGGTAATTTATTATAACAAGATATAATATTTTGATTATTATAACAAGATATCTATTGCATACAAAATCACTGGTGCAAACTTGTGTTGTAAATAAAGTTAATATTTCCACAAATACAGAAAAAACACTTTGAAATATTCTTGTGTTTTCAAAGCTGACATTCGTGAATGAATATCTGTAAAATATAATGTTGTTAATTATAAGATAATGATGTTTTCAAAACAATTGAACGTTTTTAAAATTTAGTATAATGTGAAATTAACAAAACTAATATTTTTTTCTAGGTACCTGGTTTTTTTAGGTATTTTTTAGTATTAACTTAGATGATCGGTGATAGTGAGGTGATGAACAATGTCTGATTGGCACGAAACTTGGCACAAAAATATCGTGCAACAAAATCTAGTTAAGTTCGTAAATGTTATCCATTAATTATCCCAATTCTTTCAAAATGGACATTGTCAAGAAAACTTTTAAAATACTAGAACTTTCATTTTATAATTTTTTTTCTATCTCTTGTCGCAATTTTCTATCTCTTGGCTATTACGATATTTACGATATCGCCATACAATGACATTTTATTTTGATAAATATTTATTCGAAGAATAGTACGTTTGGTACACTGTACTACTTTAATGTACACTTTAACGAAAATCCCGCTAACTAATTAATTTTTATTTTTCTCATATGTCTTAGGTAGGTACGCCATCTAATCCAGACACATAGAAAACATAATATAATCCGGTATCAAGATTTTACTAGTACATTATGTGGTATTATTTATATGAAAAAACTAAATTTTAATTTTATTAAAAACTGATGAAGTTTCTACTAGAAGTAAAACAGACGGAGTTCGATACAAAATATTGTTTGCTTCCATACGAAATCTGAAAGCTTTTCAGTTTCTGTGCATTCCTTAATATTCACTTTCAACAGCGCCTTTCAATCCTAAATTTGTTTCGATTAATATATTTTGTGGACAAAAGAGAAACACGTAATAACTGATGTGTGTCAACTCTACTTAAAACATAAGTTTTAAAGTTAGATAATGTAAAGTTTTTAAATTGAGTAATGACATTAACAAAAAATGACCAAGAATATAATTAAAAAAACTTTTCAAGCACGAGTGGAACTCGCACTACGAGGGTTCCGTACCCATTGAGGTATTATAAACATTTAATGGTACATAATATTCCTAATAAACTATTTCATGATTCTAGGTCAACGGGAAGTACCCTATAGGTTTTGATTTATTTGTGTGTGTAAAAATATGCGGCATAAATGACAGGACCTAAAATATATTGCCTACTGTATTTTTGCAGGCGTAAATTAAAAAAAAGATTTTTTGCTTCTCAACAAATTTCATAATTCTAGGTGAACGGGAAGTACCTATAGGTTTTGATTTGCGAGTGTCAAAAAATGTGGCACAAATAGTCGAATTTTGACGGTTTTTTATTCTGTTAACTTAAAAACTTGATTTTTTACTGTCTTAGTTAACCGTAGACATTAGTATTTGATTTTAATTTCAATGCTCCACGTATTCCTGAGAAAAAAGTTCTTGAGAAAAGATCGACAGAGGGGGACAATGAAGTGATCCTATAAGGGTTCCTTTTTTCTTTTGAGGCACGAAACGCTGACAATTAATTTTAGAAAAGAAACTATATAATTTGTGAGTTTTATCAGAAAAAAAAACCAATAAATATTTATTTTAAATTAACTCCCAAAACCTTTACGACAACGTTAAAGCTATTAAAATTGAGAAATAAATTCTAACTTTTAGCATTCGGCTAAAAGGAGATGAGATTTCTGTGTACATGTGGAAAAACAAAGGTTATTGCCGCCGATCTCACCCTTTTGGGAGATGGTATGAAAATAAAGATGGAAAATTGGAATCATGGCTATTTTTAGGCAGGATATCTAGTCACGTAAGCAATAAACGGCAGCGAACAGGCTCTTTTCAAATGAAAATTTCGTTTCATATTACATAGAATTCGTCCAAATATAACTCGAATACTAAATGAAATTGATTTCTTCTAGATATTTAAGGTTGAGATAATACATTAAACGCCAACGAGGTACTAAATTAGGCGTTTCTTGTTATTTTAATAATTTGCTTCCTGTTTATTCCGGTTACTTATTTTAATTTTAATAACTTTATAAAATTTATTTAAAGATATCCCGGTAAATATACCAAAGAACCAAACAATATTTTTCATTGATTTAAAATACATCGCATCTTAAAAACGAAAGTGATTTAACTGAATTAAGTTATTCAATGTTACAAGGGACCAAGATACATATATTTACATTCTCCTTGAACTGTAAATTGTAACACTGTTGTGTTATAATTTACAGGTTACGGAAAAGGCTTTCGTTTTATTATATTAAATAAATTTTCCATTTTTTTTGTTCGTCTTTTAACAACTTAAAGCAAGGAATAGGGTTTTTTTGGTGTATATGTTGAATAATAAACTTTACGAGATGCAAGGTTATATCTTATACGTATTATGAACAATGATTATAATCAATTTTTGTTTTTTTCGTATCCCATATCCTTCTCAAGATACACTATTTCAACGCCGATGCAAAAATAAAATGACCTGCAATCACATCAAGTACTAGTTCACAGAACGAAATAGTAATTCAATGATAAACAAACGTATGAATGTAATTGTGATTGATAAAATGTTGAAAATAAAAAAAGTCGTGTGCACTTA
Organism: Druceiella hillmani; assembly: GCA_039881145.1. NCBI lineage: Eukaryota > Metazoa > Arthropoda > Insecta > Lepidoptera > Hepialidae > Druceiella > Druceiella hillmani. Next base: position 18,073,919 of record JAYKKI010000001.1, read on the forward strand.
TGTACGCGCGTTAGAAGTTATACTTCTTTGGCATAATACAAGAACAATGGAAAGCCAACAGAAAAACAAAATGGCGGACCACTCATCCGTCAAATTAAATGTAAAATTAATTAAATTAAATTTAAAATTAATTTACAAATGTGTTATTATATGAACCACTATTAAATTTCAATTATTAAAAAAGGGAATAATATAGTTGAAGCGCGGTAATTTGGAAATGGTCTGGTAGATGATTGACTTATAACGGAAAGCCAGCAGAAAAATAAAATGGTAAACGTCAATGATATGACGCCGTCAACGTGTTTTTTGTCAACCTGTCAACGTGTTTTTTTTATTTTAGAGTAAGTATAACAATTTTTAATAAATGTTAGTTGGAGTTATAAATACTGGACGATTTTGCAAAAATACAAGTTTATTCAAGTACATTAATATCAACTGAAGATGTGTCGCTTTTATTAACACTATTATTATAAAAACATTATTTAAATTTTTTTGGACATTATCTTTTTTGGTGCAATTTTAAATGTTTTTTTAGTATGATGGACGTGCGGACTATATTTTTTTAAACATTGCCTGTCGTTAGAATTACGACTAAACATTTGAAAAAAATTGTTACTTACTTTTTATAAAACTTAATAGTATTAATAAAAGGGCTAACGCTATTTCCTCTTAATATTTTTAGTGGAATTGGTAAATAGCACTTTGCTACAGTAATGTAGTTTATATACAAGCCAGTTAATATAATAAAAACAAATCGGCCAAGTGTGAGCCGAACTCATGCATGAAGCGTTTCGCAGTACTAAATAATATTAAACTTATATGTGTGTGTTTTCCAAATACACTGTGGAAAACAAAGTTGTTGCTGCGGGCGATACCAAAAATATTCCATATCTCAAAACCTGCGCTCCATAACTTACTCAAACCAATTTTCGTTGATGGTTTATTTAAAATTCTACTAATAATTTAATTTACTTTAAGTATATTAACTAATTAATTTTTTCCACAATTTCACAGAAGTTTTTTGATTATTTAGGGGAAGGGAGGGGAACACACTTTTTGGGACTTTAGAAGCGCATATCTCAACAACTATCGACTTAAATGAAAAAAATATGTATCATTTTAAGATCTATTTAATATTATCCTACATGCCTCTGAGCGCTGGATTATTTTTTCATCCCTTAGTTATATACCTGAATTGCTACCCCTAGTATTATTTTTTTAATAATCCCCCTATTTCATTATATAGCGGTTTATAGAAAGCACTTACCATTCAAATTATATCTATATAGTGTCAATAGTCTCCGAGTAAAATGGCTATGATATACGGAGAAGAAGACGGATAGGTAGACAGGATGAAATTACAACGGTTCCATTTTTGCCATTTACTATGGAACCCCGAAAATAGTGTTTGTTTGACTTTCTATATTTTTGCCCATATGACCCAAAAATATTTATAATTTAGATAAATGTAAATTATCATATATGAAAATTCATAATATAAAACACATCTCAATTTTTAAGAAAAATCTAAATAATTATATTTTGAATGATATTTCTTCTGTCCATATTTATTTCCTGTAAAGCTCGCTTTCCATCTGAAATTTATTGATGAGCTTGTTCAAAGCTTCCAGAAAATGTAAGTGGTACTTTAAGATAATCGTTATTTTACGTAATGTAAGTGCTTAGAACCAGTATCTCCGATATAACCTGTAGCTTCTTTATAAGACCTAGTACCTAGTCGGACATGCACGCAAATGAAACTTTGGGTACAAAAAAGTTTCTTTTTTCATAAGCAAACATGCTCCGGAATTAAATTAAATTTCTAATCTTTTTTGCCCAAATTTTATTGGCATAATACTATTTTTTCTATAACAATAGTAAGATATGAAAGAAAAAAGTGTTTCGTTGTTCTTTTAAACAGTGAATATTATTTAATTCGTACGAATAAAAATTAATTTCACAAACAATATACAGTGCTTGTAACTTGCAGGCAGACTTTATATTAAGCTTTTTATATAAGACTATTAATCTGTATTTATACGAGACTTAAAAGTATTAGGCATTTTATTTTGTAATCTTTTTTGTTCAAATTTAATCGGCATATTAGTATTTTTTCTACAAGAATAGTAAGTGCAATAATATGAACGAAAAAAATGTTTCATTGTTCTTTTAAACAGTGAATATTAATTAATTCGTACGAATAAAAATTAATTTCACAAACAATATACAGTTCTTGTAACTTGCAAGCAGACTTTATATTAAACTTTTTATGTAAGACTATTAAGCTGTATTTATACGAGACTTAAAAGTATTAGGCATGTTTCAATACCATATTAAGTATGAGGTAAACAGAGTTGTTATTATCATAATTAATAACAACTCTGTTTTCTTTTTCAGTTTTAAATGTACATAAAATGCCACAAGGCATAAACTTACAATAAAAGCTTATGAACTATGGACGCTATTCAGTGAGTTGTAGCACTTGCGAATTACCATGGAACGTGTCAATGCTAAGCGAATTCACTAAATCAACAATGGAAACTCCGGCCAAATACAATAAAAAAACTGATGTATTACTCCCCAGACGCGGACCTTTCTCGACGTCTTTGGAAACGACGTTCCGCACAAAAGAATGTAATGCAGAGCCGCCTGAGTTTTCATAGAGAAATGAGAATGGGTGCTGTGGGATTTGCCGCCGAATCGTTTAGATGGAAGAGGTATTTCGATTTTTATTTTGTAGTCGAGGTCGCGGCCTGTTTCGGCTGGGCGCTTATCAGTCGGCGTGGCATTTGGAAATGTATAAATTGCGTTAAATTTTGTCAGAGATTGAGGATAGATTAGAATTTTCGAGCGGATCCGAGTTATTTACCATATATCTCCATGATCATTTTACACACCAGACGATATTTGATTAAAACTTGTACTGAAATATTACTTTTATATTTATTAAAATATTTCCCATTTTTGTGGGGCTAGCAAATTCGTCCTTAGTAACATTATGAATTAATAATTTGGTAACACGAAGCGGGTTGCTCATCACTCACCAATTTTTTTAATCAATTTGTGTTGAGCCGTTTCACGAAGGACCATAGTGCATAACGAAATATTATATCGACAAAATTCAATTGTTTTTTCATACATTTGCATGTTAATTTTTATCTTTAGTTTTTTGAAATTTGAAAATTTGTTTTTTATGTAACGAAAAAGAAAAACGATTTTAGATTTTTGGCTCATTACCATCATTCATCATATATCGTTATCATCATATCTCATTGGACAAAACACTGTGCTAAATTATTTCGTTACGTCAAATTGTTATCGATATACTGGATTTATTACCTGTGTTTGCGATGTGGTATCAACACCTGCAACGCCGTATGACAACGCTCGTGCCATCTGCTATGCGCCCTTGCACTGTTCACGAGTAGTTTACTCTAAAAAACTTAACGTATACAATCACAAACCGGAAAATCATATGTTGTGTCAACTTTGACCCAACAAAGTGTGTGAACATAAACACTAACTCAACGGAAAAGTTATTAAGTTTTTTTATTGTTTCGTTTAATGCCAAAATTCAGAATAAATTTATTAAATGTATGAAGAGGACTAATCCATTCAGAGTTAAAAATTTTGGTGTAACATTGCGAATACCATTTTAATATAAGTTGTTTTCTTATCAATTGTTAGCGTCGAGAGTACAACATTTTTTGATAGTTATTTCAACAATTTAAATGTTTTTTTCTAAACATAGCCGATAGCATCGTCATCACAGTTACTCTCGTTTATCTGAAATAGGTAACTAAGTAACAACGCTACTCTCGCTTAAGTGAAATAGGTAACTTAAGTAACACAGCTGCTCCCACTTATCTGAAATAGGTAACTTAAGGAACACAGCTGCTCTCGCTTATCTGAAATAAGCAACTTAAGTAACACAGCTGCTCTCGCTTATCTGAAATAGGTAACTTAAGTAACACAGCTGCTCTCGCTTATCTGAAATAGGCAACTTAGTAATACAGCTGCTCTCGCTTATCTGAAATAGGTAACTTAAGTAACACAGCTGCTCTCGCTTATCTGAAATGGGTAACTTAAGTAATGATTCATATTAAGGTAATATATTAGGAAACGTTTGGTCTGTCATCGTTCTACAGTATATCTTGAATACTGTAGAACGATGTATTCGGTATTATTTGCCACACGCTCTTAAAGTAGGATCTTCCTCCAGCAGGTAGCAGACTTATAGATTGTAATGAGACACATTCTTTACTCTAAGTTTCCGAGTATCATAGTTTTTTGCATTTTTGCTATTAAAACATTCTTACGATAGTGCATATTAGGAGATTTTTTAATGTGTTTTATTGTTTTATCGTAATTATACATATTTGCTTTGGTAAGTGGAACATCTTTTGAAACGCATTTTGATTTTAAAATTAAAAGCATGTGTTTCTATTAGAGGTTGAATTTAAAAAGTATGAAATAAACTATATGGAATTATTTTCGAATATATCTGAGGAAAGAGGTTTATTTTCGTTATTTTAGATATTTTCTTAGGTTAGTGTTTCTATTTTTCTAGTTTGCGTTATTTTTATCCCTAAACTGAAAATATTTTTAGGTAAAAGATAAATTGAATGAAAATAATAAGATAGGATTGTGATTTGAAGATTTTGAAATAAATGACATAAAAGCATTAAACAAAGGAATGTTGTTTATAGGCAAGCTATTTGATTATATATATATATATATATATATATATATATATATATATATATATATATATATATACATATGTATATATATCAAAAAATTTCATAACATTTTATTTGAGATTTCTATCGAAGCGCTAGCTAGCACTGCGAAAAATTAATATCAGCCACCCTCTTTTCATCTTCTGAAACCAAACATTTTAGCCACTCTCCTCTGAAATTGAAGGGGTGTTAACTCATGTTAATCAGCCAAATGGAATATCTCCACTTCTTTCTCAAAGCATAAAGTTGTTTTTCCATTACAGTATGAGAACATGAAAACAGTTCTGCCAAACAACGCGAACTTAGTTTGGAATTTGTTCAAATTATTCCTATTTGCTTTTTAATTTTTCTAAATCAGTTGTGGGATTCAATTTGTTTTTGGTTTTAAATGAGGTTTACCGGATAGATAACAAATCTCTTCTCGGATCTTTGAAACCAGAGCTTGGCTGTGTCGTAACAGAATACAAGTTCACCCATCGTTGTTCAAGTTCACCAAGAGCACTATAAGCGCATACTAATTTGCCTAAAACATTGTAGTTTAATCTCAAGATTATATATATATATACATATATAGATATATATATATATATATATATATACACACAAATCTAGGTGTATCTATTAGGTAGGTGCCGATTCTTCATCTATTGTAATTATCAAAAACACTCTAACACTGTATCAGCGAACAGACATTAGTTAATAAATGTAGTGGAACAGCGAAACACAGCGACAAGTCATTACAGCGAGTGCGGTGTGTTGTGATGTGACATCACGAAAAAAGCGTGAGGCACGCATGAAATTCGGATATATTCAGAGTTCTAATACATGTAAATTAAAAAAAAGCAACTTGATCTATTTGAAACAAAATCGGATATTTTCCTTAACATTTAAGCTCCATTGAAAATTTCAAGTGATTTTCCGTGCCCAGTGATATTCACCATTGATGTAAAATATTTTTTAAATAATTATTGTAAACTTCGGATAGGTTCCGGTTTACATGGATATATATTTAAATATAAAAATTTTACATCTGTAACCGAGACCAAAAAAAGGAGTTTTCGTTGAAAATAGTTTACAAAATTTAACTGTTTGATAAATCAATGTGAAAATTAATATACATATGAGTAATTGAAGGAAAAAAGAATGCCGAAAATCGGCAATGAATTGCGGCTTGTATTATATTTACGAGTACAAATGTACAGATCAACGGATGGAGACACGTGTCATTTTTCAAAAGCAAATTGAAATTATAATAATAATATTTAAAAATTAAAAAATGGTATAGTTTTAAATGAAGACCTACTCTTTCAAAAGCTCATACTAAACGTTGATTACTTTTGAAATTAGTCGGGTTATAATTAATTTTATCGTCGAAACTCGTGGCATACTAGTCGATTATTATAAAAGCACACACCCGTGGGATATGAAATTACAAATCTAAATTCAGATATAGAGAGAAAAGACTTACTGAGATGGATATATGTAATATAACACATAATTATTCATATGAAAAAATGGACTGAATTGCTAATATATGTAAAAAAGATAATTGATAAAATTATGGTGTCGTTCCTGTTTTATTGAAATAATTACATAATAAATGACAATAAAAATTTAATTCCCTTACTTACTGCATTTAAAAATAAGTTAACAAACCAATAAATTTCATTAATAATGTACATAGTGTAAATAGTATGTAATGAGAAACGATATGATAAATAATAAATAGGTAAGGCTTTCTTTCTGAATAAGAAAATTTCAGAAATTTTTAGAAAATAAATATATGTAAATCAACTAAGGCAATATGTTTGTAATTTTGATGTCAGAAAATATTCATTCCATTTAATTAGCGTTTTGATTAACTTATAACTTTAGAGCATGTTAAATTTGAAACGTATCGTATTTTAGGACATAAATTATTTTAATAATCCTAAAACGCCAATTTGGACACGCTTATTAAAAACTATTATATCCATGGTCACTTACTACTTTGCGATTCTACATACTAATTGACACTTGCTTCTATTGAACATTAATATTAATTTAATTGTAATGTTATATAATATACACCCATTCCTCTCTACTTAATTCATGTTGTAATTTACTTATAGGTTCAAGACATGTTAAATTTGGAAAGTAGGTTTGTGATGTAAATTATTATAATAATCCTAAAACGTCAATTTGAACACGCTTATTGAAAAATAATATATCAACGGTCACTTACTACTTTGCGATTCTACATAATAATTAACAATTGCTTCTATCGAACATTAATATTAATTTAATTGTGATCTCATAAAATATACACCCATTACTCTCTACTTAATTCATGTTGTAATTTACTTATGGGTTCAAGACATTTTACATTTAGAAGGTGGGTTTGGGATGTAAATTATTATAGTAATCCTAAAACGCCAATTTGAATACACTTATGAAAAAAAATCATATCGACGGTTACTTGTTACTTTCCTAACATACATAATAATAAACACTCGTTTTTAATCCATTCTAATATTAATTTCATTTAATTTTGATGTCAGATAATATTTACGCATTCCATTCTACTTAATTCATATCGTCATTAACATATAAGGCCAGGACATGTTAAGTTTGAAACGTAGATTTAAGACATTAATTATAGTAATAACCCTAAAACACGGATTTGGACACACTCATGAAAAATTTCCATATCTACGGTCTCTTATTACTTTGTCATTCTACGTAATAAAAAAACACTTGTTTCTAATCCACACTAATATTATATAAAAAGAGACAGTTTAGTAGTAGTTCAGTTGTTAATATTGTATATAGCAAATAGACAAATTTGAAAGTGTATTTGTCTATTTGCTATGTATTATGGATTGAGTAACTAAACATACTTTAAATTAATTTGGCAGAGAGGTAATTTAAAATTCTAAAAAGGATATAGATCATTTGATGTCATCATAAATATAATATGGTTAATACTTCAAAATGTTGGATAATTTTTTTTTTATTCTTAATTCCCTCGTAATGGGTATCAAATGAAAGGGGTTGGCCGGTAGAACACAAACATATAAAATGTTTCCACTATATTTATCATTTTTAAGTACCACGGTACTAAATATATAATGAAATAAAGGCGTACTTACTAATTACATCTCATCCGTCCTTCACAATACACATAAATGAATAAAGTTGTACACTTCAATGACACGCTAACAGTACAGTGAATCAAACAGTAAAAAATTATTGGCCCTACGAAGGGGCAATTATTTTAAACCATTCTTTAGTATTAAGAATAATATATTTTTGTTAAGATTTAAAATTTTCTGAGACTATACTTGTATGTAGGTGGACAGATCAAAAAAAATGTAACTCAAATTATAAAATTTCACGACGATGTTCTACATGTTTCCGAATTGCGTATTGAAAATATGAAACTTATTGCTACTAATGTTATTTTAAAAATATTTAACAAATTTATAACTAGTTTCTAATTTTATATTCATTATAGTCTCGGAGGAAAGATAAAGCCGAAAGTTTATGAAACGGGAAAACAACAAAAATAAATGTTAACTACATATTTCACTAATACTAATAAACGCCTAGTCCTAGAAGTCTATGGGAGACAAAAAAAAACAATAACCATAGAAACCTACTACACGTACTTTTATTTAAGAAAGGTTGTTTCTTATATAAACATTGTTATAAATTAAATTAATAATAAGAATTAGTCATTAAAAGATTAAAACTTTACGAATGTGTTTATTTATCTTTATTTAGTTAATTTCATTTCCTTGTTTGGCCTTCCCTTTTTCTAAGACCTGCTTTGTAAAATTGGAGAAGTTATCGGAAATTACGAAAAATTAAAAAATAATTAACGTAATTCTCGCTTTCCATTTTACATATTCGATGCTTATTTTACATAAGTGTTAATAAATAATAATGTTAATAATACCTAAAACAGTTTGGGACGATTTATGCGCGCGCATGCACAGCAAAACACCGCCAAGGGAACACATTAACGAGATATTACACATACACACGGGGAATATAATTTGACTGGTGTATACCTGTCTTGATCATGAATATATGAATAACTAAGCATTTTGTTTTTGTTGTTAAAAATCAGAAAAGAGCATTAGAAGCATTTATCTGAACATATTATCATTCGCAGGTCGCTAATGTCAATTAAAACTAATGTTAATATCGTACTAAGGTTAAATTTTCAAGTCAGTCGCTGCTAAAGAAGTAACTTGTAAAAAAACTGAGAATTTATATATAAAATCGGCTAAGTGCGTGTTGGCACACGAATGAAATAGGGTTTGTAGTTATCTACAACAATTGGAATTATTTATGAAATCTAACTGAAATAATTTTGATCAAAATGATTAATCAGGTAATACCAAGAATGTCCTCACAACTCTATGTTTAAACCTACAGTATATTGAATATACTTGACGTTAATTTTAAATTCATTATTCACAATTAAATGAAACTACGTGGTGTAGTATCATTTCTACTTTCTTTAAGTTCTTCACGACGACCTAGGTTTCGTTGTATTATATCATCTTAATTGGGCTATTAGCAAAGATAGTATATCTATATGTTAATCAATCTTTGCTTATAGCCCACCTGAAGATGTTGTAATACAACGAAACCTAGGTCGCAGTAAAGAACTTAAAGAAAGTAGAAATAATACTACATCACGTAGTTTCATTTAATTGTACCTACAGTATAATTATAAGTGTACAGGGGACATATTGTACGTCATTTTGTAACGTAGTATTTTGCAAAAAGCGGTTAAATAAGAATAAACTTAAGTGTAACTCCCATTAAGAAGATTCCATATACATCTAAGCACTTATAAATATTTCAGGGTTTATTTAAGTATTTCTTTAAGTATTTCTTCTAAACAATTTATGAATATTTCCTCAATATGAATGCAATGCCTACTATATCTTATATAGGCGTAGAAATGTGGTGCGTATTTCAGAAATAATAGGATGTAGATTAAAAAAATTACAGCTGTAAAATATATACAGCACTCCTTATAAAAATATTGAATAAAACAATTTAAATTTAGTATTAGATATTTGGCCTTATTCATTAGATTGGAAAATGCTGTAATTTATTAATAGAATAATCTATGATTTTCCTGAAATTTTCTACTCTGATTTTACCAACTCGGTTTTTATATTATTCTTGGTTAAGTAGCTAAGGAAAAAAGAAGGAAGGGGAAGATTTCCTATTGTGTATTTTAGAATATATTTTTAAATATGCAATTTCAAATTGTGAAAAAATAATTTATATATAAATTTATAAACAATTTTAATTCTCAGATGAATCTTATAAATTAAATTAAATTTGATATAAAATTATAAAACAACTTTAATTCTTAGATTAATTTTTTTAAATAGTACCTATGCAAAATAAGTGGGTTTACAAGATGTATTTCTACCCTAAATTTCAAGTTTCTGCGTCACATGGTTTCTGAGAAAATCAACTATGACAGACGGACATACGGATCGTGAGTGGTTTTATAAGCAACCTTCAAATTTTAAATGAAAAATCATTTCATTTAATTGATGGGAGGCACCAGAAAATTTTTTCGCCCCAAAGTATATAGAATCAAACAGTATTTTGTTACATATTAATTAATTGAGACTTCTATATGAAGTACTCATTTACAAAATTTCATGTACAAGAGGTCTATAATTCTAGAAACTGTGACGCTGTCATAGACGTATGGACTAAATTAAAATTGATTCGCCAGTAAACCCTAAAAACTTATCATCTCTTTATATTTAAATATTTTAGCTTGGACTGCATATCAAAATACTAAATTACTTCGGAATTGTTCAGTTAGAAATACATTTTTAAATAAAATTACACTCTTCTTTTAAGTATATATTAATATTTCCAATCTAATGAATAAGGCTGAAAATTTAATACTAAATTTAAATTGTTTTAATCAATATTTTTATATGGACTGCTGTAATTTATTGGAAATTATTTTTTTATGTAATAGACTATGACCCTGATTGGTAGCAACAACACATGCAAATATTAAATCTTAGGAATATTTTCTTTTTTATGTAATAGACTATGACCCTGAGTGGTAGCAACAACACATGCAAATATTAAATCTTAGGAATATCTTCTTTTTTATGTAATAGACTATGACCCTGATTGGTAGCAACAACACATGCAAATATTAAATCTTAGGAATATCTTCTTGATCAACAGCAGTCGGATAGAATTGAATGTACCATTTTCTCTTTCATACCTTCCTTGCAGGGAATATCAAACCTTTAAAAATGTAAATGTTTACGTATTTACCTGACAGCTATGAACTTGAGAAACTTAGACTTTCATGTCTAGGCTAGATTAAAATTCTTTGCATCGATATAAAATATAGAAAAACATTGTTTTTTTCAGTTTCATGATTAGAACGACCAACCTCCCTGATCTGTGTCATAGTGTTTTGTGTTATTAGGTTACAATAAATATATTACTGAATGGGTTATGATAAAAAAATTATATGTATATAAAAGTCTGCAGACTACATATAATAATACCATGCTCCTGGCGAACAGAGTTTAGAATCGCTTTCGAAAATTTTCATAACTATGATTGAAGACACCATATTTTTGTGATAACATTGTTGTGGACAAATATGTATATAGGTGAGTTACGTTAACGGCAGCACGATTCAACGCACGGGACAATTAGCTCTACAGAAATCAATTAGGAAACTAGGCTCGAGAATCTCAGCCCGATGGCCCAGCAGATAAAGCGGCAGCTTTGAGGAGTAGCAAAGTAAACGCCTTAAAAGTGGCAGCGTGCGGGACCGCCGCGGCGAAGTTTAAAACGGCTCCGCCGACAGCGGCGGGCAGGAGCCTGGCCCGAACGTGGCCTATCTCGCATCGCGCCCCATCAGCCGCACGGCAAACAGCGGAGCAGCGCAGGCAAACAACCCATTACGACCCGCATCTTTGTTGCTGAATAATAATATTTTAAACAACATCACGGCTATAGGGTGCTCAGATGGTGTAAAGACTAGTCTGTCGATCTCACATCTGTAGGTTTTTCTGAAATAGGAAGTTCATATTGTTGACGATATCTTGATATCCGACAGTTTTAATTTATTTTTGTTTTTGATAAGAATATATATTTAAATAACTTTCCTTAAGAGTTTATGGTATCGCCGAGATAACATTTTTAGTTTGTACAAACGATGTGAATAATCGATGTGTCCGAACTAAAAATATTCAGAAGGAAGGTTATCACAACAAAATATCTAGAGCGGGTAGAACACAGAAAAAGTTTCTCTATTTCTAGTGTATGATTTACATGGTTTGGTATAACAAAAAAATTATTAAATATATTTTAATCAAGTCTCAATTATTAAATAGAATATTATTCTGAAGTAATATTATGACACTATTTTTAGTGAGATAAGCAAGAGTATTCCAATCTAAAATTTTGGGAGAAATTTTCAGAAAAATGGAAATGAAAAACCTATGAACTGTAATATTATTCTACATAAGAGGGAAGTATAGTCACTTTTCATTTACAATAATTAATTATTCTACGTTAGTCAATATCGCCAATTTGTTTGGTTGTCGGGGTAATTTTTATTTCCACGTTTCTTTCTGGACATAATGTTAGAAAAACTTGACATAACAATTATTTTTCTAAGGTCACGAATCACTTGATGAAGATAGATTTGAAATTACTTTTTTCTGATTCGTTCATTTACTATTTTAATCAGATTTCTTGATCGATTCCATTTTTTAGAAAGTAACGTATAGTGTAGATTAAAATACAGATTTTATAGAATAATGTAATGTGGGTGTTAAATGTCAAATGATCGAATCAATATGTACAAAAACTACGACTTTATTGGAGCGAAATGATGTTCGCAGTAGATTTAAGAACAAAATCACAAAGTTTTCCGGAAATTTGATAGAAATGACTAAAAATACAAAATATGGTTTATTTTATATAAGTTACTCTCTAGATGTGTTAGTTTGATACCAAATAATTGGCTTATAACTCGGTCAAATATAATCGTGTACTCAAAGCCATACATTAATCCAATCCTCAAATACTCACATATAAATTATACGGACTTACAGTAAATTGAGTATAATTAATATAATTTTTCTATAGGAATATCAACTTTTATCACATCCGTTGCTGTATTTCAATGAAATTATTAAATAAATGTGATAGTACATGGATCTTCTAGTTATCAATTTTGTCCTTGAAGTTTTCTTTTGTGACCAATGTGGTATATAAGGATAATGTATCTTTGCAACCTTTTTTACTTCAAAACTAATAACTATATTAAAAAACATGGTCATACATATTTTTGTAACGAAACCGAATAGTTTACTCGTCAATTTTTTCAGGGGATAAGATCGGAACTCTGGAAAGTTCAATGCATGGCGCTAACGTTTATATGGAATAGTTACATTGCCGAAGATCTGTAAAACCTAAGCAAAAAACATCGCTAAAGATGGCCAATTACAGAACAAGATCGTTAAAGGGGATTCAAAACGCGTGGCATCCAAGACATCAATCTTTCAATGGCTACTTTTTGAAACTATTTTCTTGTAATTTAAAGTATCAATATTACAAACATCAATAATCTCTGGTAAATTCTGGTCTAACCATTTGGTCTTAATTTTAAAATTATCAAGTAAACTTGTAGCAAACTCAAAGTAGCTTAATACCATCAACCTGTACATGCCGCGAGAGGCACCCATGAAATAACCACGCACGCGATAACACATTTTCATAATATTTAGAAGCCGATAATGATTATTTACGTCTTTCCGAACATACCTGATCATGAGAACGTTATTTAATTATTGAATTTCGATATTTTAAGTACCTTGTTTATTGTTTTTCGTGAAAATTATATTTATGGCCCCATATAATATTTTGATTGACGACTTCGGGATGATGTTCGTGTTTCAAAGCGTTTTACGTGTGAAAGATCTTTTGGTTTCACGTGAGAAGACTCTCAATATATTAAATATATTCATTAAGAGAGACAGGTATATTTTAATGAACGAAGTCAAATAAATTAGATCAGATGAATAGCGAGTAAAAAGAAAAATAACGTTATTTTCATCATAAATTGTAATTTTGTCCAATAATTTTTACGTAATTGTATTATTTTAGCATCTTCAGCGCAGCTTCCATTATTTTGTTGCAAACTATTAAAGTAGCGTAGAAGTAGTACAGAGGCGTTGATTATAAAATCATACGTACTACGTTCTTTGAAACGGAAAATTCTAAGTTTGAGGACCGAGTACGGAGAGTTTGCGAAGATACGAGTACATGGACATTACATAGCGTGAATTCGGTATGTAACGTCTTGTAAAATTTTATTGAGAAAATTGGTAATCTGAAGTATAATAAGCTACTAAATTTACTTATAAATTTCATCACATTGCAAAAAATTGTAAAATATATTTTGTAAAATATAGCAGATGATTAGAGATGATTACATGAGGTATCAAATTTGATTTTTGAAATACGTTTTGTACAATATAGGAGATGAATAGATGAGGTGTCAAAATCAATTTGCAAGGTACGTTGTGTAAAATATAAAGATGATTGTATGAAATATCAAATTCGGTTTTTAAAATACGTTTTGTATAATATAGGATAAAAATAGATGAGGTATCAAAACCAGTTTGTGAAATATGTTTTATAAAATATGAGAGATATTTAGATGAGGTGTCAAAATCAATTTGTAAGATATGTTGTATAAAATATAAGAGATGATTTTATGAGGTATCAAATTCGATTTTTAAAATACGTCTTGTACAATATAGGACATAAATAGATGAGGTATCAAAATCAGTTTGTAAAATATGTTTTGTAAAATATAGGAGATGATTAGATGAGGTGTCAAAATCAATTTGCAAGGTACGTTGTGTAAAATATAAGATATGATTACATGAGGTATCAAATTCGGTTTTTAAACTATGTTTATACAATATAGGAGATAAATAGATAAGGTATCAAAATCAGTTTGTGAAATATGTTTTGTAAAATATAAGAGTGATTAGATGAGGTGTCAAAATCAATTTATAAGATACGTTGTGGAAAATATAAGGATGATTGTATGAAATATCAAATTCGGTTTTTAAAATACGTTTTGTACAATATAGGATAAAAATAGATGAGGTATCAAAATCAGTTTGTGAAATATGTTTTATAAAATATGAGAGATATTTAGATGAGGTGTCAAAATCAATTTGTAAGATAAGTTGTGTAAAATATAAGAGATGATTTTATGAGGTATCAAATTCGATTTTTAAAATACGTTTTGTACAATATAGGAGATAAATAGATGAGATATGAAAATCAGTTTGTGAAATATGTTTTGTAAAATATAGGAGATGATTAGATGAGGTGTTAAAATCAATTTGCAAGGTACGTTGTGTAAAATGTAAGATATGATTTTATGAGGTATCAAATTCGGTTTTTAAACTATGTTTATACAATATAGGAGATAAATAAATAAGGTATCAAAATCAGTTTGTGAAATATATTTTGTAAAATATAAGAGATGATTAGATGAGGTGTCAAAATCAATTTGTAAGATACGTTGTGTAAAATATAAGGATGACTGTATGAGATATCAAATTCGGTTTTTAAAATACGTTTTGTACAATATAGGATAAAAATAGATGAGGTATCAAAATCAGTTTGTGAAATATATTTTATAAAATATGAGAGATATTTAGATGAGGTGTCAGAATCAATTTGTAAGATATGTTGTGTAAAATATGAGAGATGATTTTATGAGGTATCAAATTCGATTTTTAAGATACGTTTTGTACAATATAGGAGATAAATAGATGAGATATGAAAATCAGTTTGTGAAATATGTTTTGTAAAATATAGGAGATGATTAGATGAGGTGTTAAAATCAATTTGCAAGGTACGTTGTGTAAAATGTAAGATATGATTTTATGAGGTATCAAATTCGGTTTTTAAACTATGTTTATATAGGTAATACAGGAGATGAATAGATGAGGTATGACAATCAGTTGGTGAAATATGTTTTGTAAAATATAAAAGATTATTAGAAGAAATATCAGAATCAATTAGTAAAATATGTTTTGTAAGATATAAAAGACGGTGGAACGAGGTACCGAAATAATTTTAATAAAATATGCTTCGTTAAATATGTGATTATAGTGATTATAGATGCCGTTCGAAATCAATTCCTGAAACATGTTTTGTAAAATATAAGTGATTATAAAAGGATTTTTAATACTTCATCTGATAATCACAATTTTTTTGTGAAATCAGCTAACAGATTGAATTAACATAGCAGAATAGAGGTGCGCTAGTTATAGTTTAAAATTTTGTTACATTAAATTTGATGTACAAATATCATAAGTAGCTAGAGTTGCTATTTCAATGAAACTATTAAATGACTTAAAATTATGTTATTGGTTGAATTACTTCCTCAAGATCAGTTACAGTAGTAAGTGCGTAGCTGTTATCGTCTGGCTATCTACTTAAATGAAGAAAACAGCTTCCCAACTTACCAAAACTTTTTTCTACTTATAATTTTTTTATGCTTTATTTCGCTAAAAGTATATGGATCTTGATTAAGGCATCAAACTAAAACATCGTAAAATTAATTTAGCAAGAGTTTGACAGAAATGTGTATATTAGAATGGAGTAGAAAAGAACATTAATTCAGATTATGATAATTAAATGGTTCCAGAATGCTGTCTTTGGACTCATTTCATAAGCGAGAAAATATTCATGTTTAGAACTTATTCACAGGTGCCACTGATGTGATGCGGACCTGGAGAAACATAATCACTAAAATTGTAATAGCGAACGTTCGAATATTTCTTAACTAATAACTCTATAACCCAGCAACGAATCACTACCAAATTTGGGAAGAATATTTTTTGTGTAATTAACATAGAGGTTATGTGTTATCTGCGGTTGCAACTAGAACATTGCTACAACCCAGATTTAGTCGAGGTCAAACGGCAGGACATATTTTCATAAAATTTGGAATGGACATATTTCATGATTCAAACTAAAATATTGGTCACATTTGACCGGAGAATTAAAATTTGTCCTGTAGGATGAAAATCGGTGTTTTTGTCCAATGGTAAAATTTTAGTAGAGCGAAATGTAAACAGATGTCGAAGTGTAAAGATATTATTTATTGTGTATTTAATGATGAGATGGATGAGATGGATGATTGAGATGGCATCAACAGGTGGAAGAGATGGATGATTGAGATGGCATCAGGTGGATGAGATGGATGATTGAGATGGCAACAGGTGGATGAGATGGATGATTGAGATGGCATCAACAGGTGAGAAACAAGATTCTATCACTTGATTCAAAAGCCATGAAAACCTATTATTACACATTTTCAAGCTGTGTCACATTTAGTGGCTCTTTATTAAAATTATGTAAAGTAGTAAGGATTACTATAAACAACAATGGATCATGAGTAAAATCTAGAACAAAGTGCTAGCAAAGTTGTCGAGGAAATATTAAAAATATTTTTAATATAAAAAGTTTTTTAAAAAAAATTAAACTGAATTCAAATAAATGTTCAACAAAAAAATGCACTAAAAGTGTGAAATAATAAAAATATAAGTATTAACTTAAACTTTTGCGGTGAAATATTATTTTCGAATATCAATAAATTTGCAAAATATTGCCACGGGCTTATATTTTGGCAGTCGGTGCCAAACATTTTTTTCAAATTTTTGCTACGTTTCTTATTCAAAAGTTATTAAGAGGAAGTTAAATAAATTTCTCGAAAAGTTTTATTTTTTGTTAATAATACATCACTCAGAATGTTATGAACTCACGAAGAATACAATAATAACTAAATTAGGGGAACCGAAACAGTCATTTAAGGCGTTTATTTAATATGAATATTTTTATATACCTAAATATTTATACGCTAATATACATATATAAATACATAAATATAGACATATTAATAAGTTCCATGTTTTGGGTTCTTCAAAGTCGGGCAAAAATGTATTATAATAACAGTAGGAATTCTAAGTATTTCTGCTTAGTGAGATAATGACCTTACAATTTTCTGTGCGGCGCTGTGATTGCGTTTATCAGCTGTTTATAAATAGTAATCCAAAGAAAGATCTTTGATTGATAAAACTTTTTTTAAATTTAATTACTGCTAACTGTTTTACATTTTGGAATCAACGGGCGATTGGAAATATACTATGAGATATAATCCTTGTATTGTTTAGTTATTTATCTATCAATATTTAAATTAATTAAAAAGCATATAATAGAATAATTAATTTGTATATATTTTTTAAATCAGTGGCCTTGTTTAGTTTTTCTGTCTATTTTTTGGGAAACTTTAATACTACTACTGTATTAATACTAGTATATTAATACTCTTACTAATCATACATACTTACTTAAGTTAGGAAATTTATATTTTACAAAAAAGTAGAAAACGCTTTTGTAAAAAAAAAACCATATTATTTTATATTGTCCAATAAATTGCATAAGTTTAGAAACATTTACATCGATACTACTATTAAAAGTGGGCGAAAATGGATTTAACAAATTTATTGACATACATAGCTGTATAACAGCGATGTAACTAAAATCCTTTTAAAAATACTGTTTATTAATTGCACATATTGTATTTCTGCTTATACCTAACATTTCAAAAAAGCTAGAAATCATACGTATCATTTTGATAAACAAGAGTTTATTTACGAAATGGCAACGTTAAAGTTTCAGTTCAAATAATGACAACATTAATGCACGATAATATTTGGTTAATATTGTCAATACTTGCATCAATTGAGCAATAGATGGCGTTCGAATAGCGTTATATGCAACATACTGTCATGAAATTACTATTTGGTGTTTCGATAATTAATACAAAAAGTTCCATTTCTGTATATTTAATATCCGTATTCTTAACAAATTGTAAAAAGTATAGCTGGTTTTATAGGGACATCTTCGCGCAGTACGGGATCGCAAAAATAATTTCAGGTTTAAAGGTACTAAAACTGAACGAGTGAGAAAAAAGTCTAAAAAAATTCTGTATAAAATTTTAAAGGACTTATAAAACGTGAAAGCCATACAAAAGCCAATTTACATTTTGGGTGTGCCTGGAAGATGACTTAGAAATATAACTAATAGTGTCGTTCGATATTGAAAAACTTTGTCGCTTTCTATGTTAATCGAGCGACATGTAATATACTACTTATATAATTATGAGCTTTATAATATAATAATACAACATAACCCTTATCGCACTTAATTTTTTTATAAATTCTTATTTCAGAAATTATAGAAATATGTTCAATGTGGTTTATTATATATCGTTTATAATTTATGGCTATTTACCTATATATAACGAACTGTGCCACACAATTTCACTCGCATGCAATTCGGAATAAGAAAAGTTATTAGAATTGTTCTCTCTCTTATGTTGTTGTTGCAACTCGCATGCAATTTGGAATAAGAAAAATTATTAGAATTGTTCTCTCTCTTATGTTGTTGTTGCAACTCGCATGCAATTCGGAATAAGAAAAGTTATTAGAATTGTTCTCTCTCTTATGTTAACAATTACCAAAACAAATTTTATCCCAATCCGTTCAGTAGATTTTGCGTGGTTGACGAACGAATTAATATACAGACAGACAGACGAAAATCCTAAAAACAGTATATCTGGTTTCTATTATAATTTTTTACGCTAAACAAATCACTATATAAAAAAATTATGTACAGAATTCATTCTTTTAACAGACATGTAATGATTCCTCAGAACATAGAATTGAAAGTTTTTGTTAATATTATATTTAATAAAAACCTAAAAATTATTAGAATCGTAGTGAAAAGTTTTGAATATCTTTTCATATAATTTCAATAAATTTCGCAATACGAAGTTCTGAAAATTAACTTAATAAAATTCACCTCACAAAGAACCGCGAATTTAATGGCCAACGTGTGAACATTTCATAATTGAACAATTTTAAAAGAACCTCCCTCAGTGCCGGCACGGGCGTCCGGGTGACTCGATTCACTCCTCTGGCAAGTAAGTTAATTAAAAAGCGGCTTGTCCAATAAAATTACAGCATATTGAGCAGTTCTATAGTGGGAGTAAAATATTGTGGTAATGTTATTATAAATTTCACGGAGTTTTATATTTAATGTGTGGTAATATAAAGCTACTGTAAATGTTTGAAAGAAAATTTTTTTTAAATGCAGTTTTATTATAGTATCCACATTCTTGTAAGCAATACAGTTTTAAATTAATCTTTTATTCGACGTTGAATTATAAATTCAAATGTATTTTGCTTTAAATTTATTTTATTCCATTTTGAAAACGTATGATTTATCAATTTTATTAAAAATAATAAACTATTGCATTCACATTTAATGGGAGGGGGAGGGGGGTCCATGAAAATCAAGGAACAATAATGTTATGGGACAAGATGTGGCCAAAATTATGAATTTGGCGCGAATTATGATTGCCACTGGAGTTGTTTAATTTCTTTTTACTTGACGTCATGTATAAAACGATCTAATTACAGATTTGTAAAACTACGTATTAAATATAATTTCTTAATATTTAAACACATATTGTACAAAAAATCGCATTGCAGTGACTCTACTAATAAGAACTCTACTATAAAATTGTGTAATATCAAGACATCGATTCCCCGTTCTGATAATGTTCTGTTTTCTGGATACTAAGATTGGTAATCGTAAATTAAAGACAACAGCAAAATCAGCTCCATCTCATAATAATATAAGAAAGATAAGAAAATTCAAGTTATTTATGTCAAATAAAGAAAGTCCAATAATGTAATGCCTTCAGATTTGAAGGACAAAAATTCTATAGGATGGCAATAAAAGCTTAAGATAATTAAATTTAATCGTTTAGGCAAAATAACTACTGAGAAAGAGTGTATCGGTATTTTCTATTTCAGCTTTAAATAAACTAATTATACGGTTATGGCACGTATATACTACCTTATAAATCCTTTACGATGACGACAATTAAGAAACACGCAAACAACCAAGCCTGCTCAATTACCCTATTTTCTTGGCACTAGAAGTCAACATGTGAATACATGTATTAAAAGAGACTACCTTCATTTAATATTCACAACCAAATGCCCTTGCAAGATCTTATTCTAATTAATTTTCATAACTTGAAAAACATTTTCGAGCAAACAAATTTTATTCGTAAGAGGCGGTTGTTTTTTTTCCTGAAAAACTCATTGTTTCCTGTCCAACAGCAATGCAAAATAATTTTTATTAAAATAGTAAAAGCAAACATTGCAAATTTATATTTCAAATAACCAAAACTAAGTTTTTTATATAAATTTTTTTCGTATAATTCTTCTGTACCAAATGTAAATTTTAAAGACATACAGTCATTTCATACAACTATTTGAAAAAGTTTACGGATTACCTTCATTTCTCATTAGCCTATATTTTATTCTAAACCACTCCAATAATACTGTTAATTAACAAAAATGTCTAAACCACCTCAATAATACTATTAATTAACAAAAATGTTATGATGTCAAAGTTTACATGAAATATTGTCTATTTGAGTTTAAAAATGTGTCAGTAGGCGAGTCAAAAATTTCTTCTTTTGGAGATTTATTGGAGCATTTGAAGATATTTCTTTTTTAAACCTTGTATACGATAAACATTTTCACTATTATTGTTTAAAAGATTCATTTAAGAAATTAGATAGAAATGTTCAATGCTTCTTTAGCATACTATAACGCTGGTTAAGTATGACTGTAATTTACAAATTCGAAGTGGAGTTTCGAGATTTCAGTCGTTCATAGCAATCGCTGGGCAAAAGAAGTGCAATATGAGTGCGCTAGATTATATTAAATCTTGTTGTATACCTCTCTTATTAAATTTCTTCAACTTTCCTTCGACTAGTAACTTTGCAGACTGTCATAAGGTAAAGGGGGAAAACTAGTAACTCTTTTGAATTGCTTTTTGAAGAAGCCTTATGGAATTTGGTATTTATGAAAGTTTAATGGAAATTAAATCGCGACTGTAAACAAAAATAAAGAAGTTTCTATGGACTTTTTATGTTTTTGGACGATATTTTTTTCTCTTCCTTTTATAATATTATGAAGATACTTGAAATAAAAGGAAAATGTAATTGAGATGTATTGCAGAAACTTGAGGCCAGATTTTCGTCAAATATATTTGTAGTCAGGTTTTACTTATCATCCATGTTAACTTACAGGAATTAAGTGTTCTAAATGCCTCTATTTTAATAACAACGATCTATTTACCTTATTTTGATAAAAATATAAATTGCAAGAAATAAAATTACGTTGGAAAAACTATTAAGGATATATTTTTCCACATTTCTATGACCTTTGACAATATAATAATAAAAGAAGAAAGTTTGTACGTTTTATGTACGTAGAAGAAAAAATGTTACACACATTACGGTATGAAACATAACATGAGATAATATAAAATACAAAAACTATAATTAATACGCACATGTTACATGGCAGATGTACGGGTACATCACAATATAGCATGTTACCCATTAATAGTCGCATGATGCGATACGGTCGGCGTCTACGCGCCGCGCGCGAACGCGACGGACGCGCGCTGCGGACGTTCGCGAAGGGAAGGAAGTGCGCGCAGTAAATTAGCACGGCCGATAGCCGACAGTCGCCGCAGTGATTCATAAATATTCATGAGGCGCGGCGGCCGTAGCACTCGATAGCTTTAATACTCTGATTTGTGTGCGGGAGTCGGGGCTTGTTTTGAAAATTAAACGGTTATGAATGTGAGGTTTTTTCTTTTATTTTGCGAGTGGCTCTGGCAAACAAGATTAAACAGAATGTGTATTTGTAGAGGAACACGATTTGTTACCTGCCGCTGTAACTGGAATATATTGTCTACTGTGAAATTTTGATATATTGTTTGAAAATTTAAGATTTCACAGCAGAGTGCTGCGGTTTTAAATTGCTATTATCACGTGATATCATTATCTCTGTATCCCTGAAGAAAATTTAAATTATTTCCATACAGTCATTATTTACAACTGGATTTTACATTTCAACGCTAATAAAATTCACAGTAAATGTTAAATATTGGAAATACGCCTTATGTTTCTTATGTGTTTAGAATATTTGCATAACTAAACATTTCTACAAAACCATTATCGAAAATTAGTTTATCCAGTTAATTAATAAAATACTTAATAGCAAATACAGTAAAGGTGATTTCAAATTATAAAGTGAAAAACATTTTTTTGGATTTTGTACTTTGTTCTATGAAATTATATTAGGCTCGTTTAGGTACTTGACAATTTGTCTTCCGTAACCATGATCCATAATCAACTATAACTAAATACATCACATTATAAAGAATTTACATTTATTACAAATTAAATTAACACGTGGAAATATATTAGTTATTTCATAAAATTTACCAACAAAAAAACTAAAACTTTATAAAAATTTGCATTACACATTATAAAATTAAATTAATTAATTTGGTGTTAAAACGTAGTATAAAAAGTTATATAATTTGTGTTAACGCGAAATGTTCAAATGTATTTAGTTACTTATATAAAATATTAAAAAAACGATTACATTGAGTTAAAATTTTCAAATTAAGAGATTTTGAGTCATTACAACGTTAAGTAATAACGATACTTTTGGCTTAGTAACCGCGAGATTACACAAAAAATATTTTCTGGTTTAGATAGTATTAAATTCGTATTTGAGTTTATCAGCACGATCATCTTTTAATAACCACAAAATGTCAATTTCAGCATTCAATTAACCCGGCGTAAATGAAATTCTTTTTAATCACATTTTCAATGAACCAGGGTGAATTTTACCCTGTTATTGATTTCAATATATTTCGTTTTAAATAGCTTTTTTCTTAACTTTATATGAATTACCTAATAGGATATTGTTATTAGATTCATAATAATAAGTATCGTTTTTAATATTTAATCAAATTATTTATTTATGAAGAAACTTTAAATTTATGACAAAAATATAAAAGAAAAATAGATATAACTTTCGTTTTAGAAAAAATCTAATGAAATGGTCTTTTGATATATTATGGCGCATAGTTTCAAATAGGAACAAATTGAAATATTAAGAACAAATAGATCCACAACAGGTTACATAGTAAATAAATTAGTTTGAATCCTCTGAATGTGTTGCACATTTTTGCAAATTGTTTCTGCATGTTCCATACAAATGTACTTATTGTAATTGCAGCAAGTGTATTTGGTCTTTCTATCTTTTTTATAAACAGAATCTTGGTATCTGGTGATAGCACCAAATTTTTTAAGTGGCAGAACGGAGGATGTTTCGCCCAATGCCAATGCAGATTAGTATGTAAGCCTGTAATTTCTTTTCATGTGCGTAAATGATTTTCCACCAATTTCAGTCCCAAGGTCCTAAAAAAATAGCGTCGTTTCAGACTTCGTAGCGAACAGTTTTCTTTTTTATTACATAAGTATTTATACCACCCATATTGAGCATAGAATAGAAACAGGCGAGCGGCCAAAGTTTGCAGTTTTTAAACGGTAATAAATTTCATTCGGTTCTCACATTTGACATAGACACTGGAATCTCTCGCTTGTCCCTTCTTATGATACCCACAGACGTCCGTTTATGGTGTTGCAATAAATGTTGGGTTAGAGGGTAACTAGTATACCAGTTGTCAAATGTAATATTACGGCTTAACCGTGATATCGGTTGCACTAATCTATCCACAATATCAAGCGGCTTGTTACTATTATGGTATGGTTCAGAAGGTTGAGTCTGGCATTCAAGCACTCTGGCACGTAAAGCTCTAAATTTACTATATAAAAACTCTTAACATCTACCAAAAGTTTTGACACCATATTTTGCCGGTTTATTAGGCATACACTGAACAAAAACGCATCTACCCCTAAACGAATCCAATTTTTCTTCAATAGTTAGATATTCTGGTGGAGTATAATCTTCTTCACATTAGTCCTGTAACAGTGTTTGCTCCATTTAGTTTGATCTTTTCCATAGATATACCTTGCGTTACTCCTATTAATCAAGTTGACATTTTCTTCATCGCAATCTTCTTATCGAATAAGAAATATTTTCTTATCGAATAAGTAAAATTATGCATTATTTCTTATTCGATAAAAACAATTTTCAACAAATCAATGACCTTGCAATGGGCTCCTCCCTCAGTTCCCTTTTAGCCGAGTAATTTATGAAAAATCTAGAAACTAGCCTCTTAAACAGTAAATTAGCGACCAATATAGTATACTATTATAGATACGTTGACGATATCTTTATCTAATGGAAAGGTACACAGTGACAGTCAGTTTTGAAACGTAAGTCAACGAAAAAACAGTCGAGCGAAAGCATTTCATATGAACGCCACCTTAATGGTAAGAGTCGTAATTAAGGAGTAAATTCCAGTGGCGCGTCAAAGCTGACACGTACAATGTTTTTTTTATATTTCCCATCTTATTAAAAAAAATAACTATAAGACACAGTGTACAGGGGGGAAATATTTAAATTATTCAAAAACTGCACTTTTCAAATAACATTGTGATGCACGAAAAAATTCATAAAATATATAATAAATAAATTACACGCCAATACAATTTAATGAGTGTTTACTACTTCACCAGTAATTTGGGAATATAACGAAATTTTTAAAAAAAAAATTAAATTTAATCCACGTTTATTGCATAAGATCACAGGGTCATTTTGTTAACAGTGGTTAATTTGGTTGTACCACGATATTTACTTTCCCAATTTAGATAGAGTACCAACCTACGTCATACGAGATAAGTATAACTATTATTATATAATAATTAACTAATTAGCTAGAATATCATTAATGAACGTGTCCTTTGCAATCAAATGTATATTTTCTTAAGAACACCTTTATCAAAATTCAATGATATTGTATGAAGACGTATAGGTCGAAATAGAGTTTAAGCGATTCTTTTTTTTTCCAGGAAGAGATGGATAAACATTTTTTTGATAAATGAATCATTTATTTATATATGTTACGAGATGAACTTTTAGCGATTTTTTTAAAAATTTGGACAGCCACAACTTTGGATGTATTTGACGAATTTAATTAATCTAGAAACGTCTTCTAGGTTTTGATTATAAGCTGTTTTGGTGTTAAGTTTTTTTCGGAATGAATAAGAGATATGGTTTCGAAGGTGACTCAAAATTTGTATTTGTATATATCACTCACACATACACACGCATGTGCTCACGCATGGACATACGAACGCATGCACGAACGCAGGCACGTACGCACGCACACATATACGCACATACACGTATATATGTGCGTGCTTTCGTGCATGTTTGTGCGCGTATGCACACACACATACACACACACACACATACACACACAACACATACGCGCGCCCGCCCACACGCACACGCTCGCACGCACACCTCACACGTACATATGTATACGCACATAGGCACACGCATATGCACACATACACACACGCACACATATTCATTTAAATTTCGAAATAATCTTGTGTTTGGTTTTTGGGGACCATGATCAATGAAGGTATAGTGAAATCCTCTGCAACCGAGATTTCCACTATAAGCGTATTTTTGTGAAATTTATCTGAATATTATCGACATCAGACGGTGCATATGAACTCTGTTTAGTAAAGTCATGCCTGTAGCAGATATTATTGGCATTATATCGTTTATAAGTAATAATAGTAGAGACATGGATCATCGCTGATCTTCATCACAAGTCAGCCATTAAGGGCGACCGCTCTTGACTTAATAGCTTCAAGATTGTTTTTTTATATCCACGACGGACTTTTCTTCGGATAAAAGAAACTAGTTTACTTTAAGAAATTGCTTTGTCAGTTATTTTAGCATATTGAATGAGTAGGATCAAAAGTTTTCCACGAAGGTTTGAAATTATTCGATCAGGGTTAAAATTTGGTTTATATTTTTATTTGTTTCAGATTAGGTTTAGCAATATTGGAATATTCGAACTTGTATCTATCTTTGTTATATAGATATCGTAACAAAATATTCTTCTAGGCTATTTTGTTACGATATTTATTTCAAAACGAAAGATCGATTTTTTTGAAAATACGGATTGTGGTTAGATTTTCAGGGTTGTGATTAGACAAACTAGTCGATGTAGGTAATAGGTAAAAGGTACAAGGATCCAGATTTCGAATAACATCTTCTGTTTTTTTCGGAATTTGTTTTAAGCAAAACTTATTTCGCATTGATGGATGAAACACTGTGAGGAAATTTGATAGCTTTATTCATATATTATGTTATTCTAGGGCTAAAAAATAATCGTGTAGAAACTTACCAACTAATGTAAGTTTCTACACGATTGTTTTTTGTAATATAAACATTCTGTGTGTTTTGTAACATTTTTATTATATAAATTAAATTATCAGATAATTATATCATCATCATGCGATTAATATCAGATATAAAATATAGATATAATTAATAAACAGAATTAATTTTAAGAAATTATCCGTAATTGATAAAATTATAGTCTATTGTTATTATATAATAATTATTTCAATCAATTAATTTGATTTTTATTGTAACGTTATCCTAACTACTATGTAACAATATCTATCGATGAACCATATTGTTATATGATAGTTAAGATAACGTTAATAGTCACAAAAAAATACGGCCATGATTAGTCTTGGAGTAAATCATTTTATTGTACTAAACCTTTTTAATTAAGTTGAATAAAGTAAAGTGAAATTTTTTTCTGTGGATTGTTCAAGCTGGTTCAAGTGGGCTTAGACTGTCACTTTTATTATTTGATGATTAAAGATCTCTCGTGAAGAAGTATGTAAACCGAAATGTTTTGAACAAATATTTTATACACAATTAAATGAAACTACATGATGTAGTATTATTTCTACTTTCTTTAATTTCTTTTCCACGACCTAGGTTTCGTTGCATTACAACATCTTCAGGTGGGATATTAAATCTTTGCTAATATCCCACCTGAAGATGTTGTGATACAATGAAACCTAGGTCGTGGTAAAGAAATTAAAGAAAGTAAAAATAATACTACATCACGTAGTTCCATTTAATTGTGAATAATGAATTTCTACAAAATTAACGCCAAATATATTCAATCTTTCAAATCTTTTATGTAAAAAATCACATATGTATTTAATTTATGCAAAAATTTATGTCGAATACGCTCAAAGAAAGTAATAATTCTTAAACAAATTAATTGCCTTTTTATGCATACGTTGATAACCGCTTTATTGAATCTTGAAAACAAGCAGTGAAAATATTTTCTTTTTAATATAAATATATCCTCTTCCGCAGTTTTTGTATCATAAAATTGATAAGACATAATTATAGTGAGAAATCCAAAGATATATACATATACTTGTGTTACACTCAAACATTCCTTGGTGAAACTATTTATACAAAAAGAGAATTGAAAAGGAAGGTTTTTATTCCTAAAATTACTGACCAGGCTTGACGTTGCTTAACATTAGAGGCCAACCAAAAATAGAATCGTGACAGAGGCTCATCGATATTTCCATTCCACTCACTCCATTTTCATCTCACGTTTTAGTTTTCAAGCCATTAGCAAAGAAGTTTCAATAATAATTCTCAATATAAAAATGAGATAACAAGGTGTATTACGTTTTGTGATTTAGATTTTTTAAATGACTGATCTTTATTCAATATCTAAATTACGCTTCGCTCATCTATGTTATTTATACGTGTGAAATAATTTTTTTACCCGGAATAATGTTCTATCTCAAAGTTGTCCATAATTCGATCAAAGAGAGTAATGGTATAAAATTAGAAATGGGCTACTGTAGTTAAAAGAAGTATAAAAGTAAACAAGAAGAGGGAGAGCTCTTTTTTTAGGTATATATACCCAAACCTTGCGTACATAATTGTTTTTTAAACATCCGTACTCTACTCAATAACAATTTAAAATTTGATAGTAATATTATGGTCAATAATAATATATAGCTAAACTAACCAAATTCATGGCAACCTAATCTAATCAAACATAACCCAATCCATAATCTAACGCAACTTAACACAAGTTAATCCATTCTAACTCAACTTGAACGAATCAAACCCAAAATACTCAACTTGACCGACCCTAAAAAACAAACTCTAACTAGACCTGACCCAACTTAACCTAACCTCATCTTACCTAACCTAACTCCATTTACCTAATCTAACTTCACCTAACATAATTTAATATTTCATTAAAAAAACTGTTTTCCATCTGAGGTTTCGAAACCATGTCAGCCATCTTCACTTTATTTTTTTATTTCCCATCAGATCACAAAAGCATTTTGATCATTGTTGGCAAGTAAAATGTGGGAAATTTCAAAATTTATTTTCTTAAAATCACGAATCTCCGCAGGGAAGAATGATACCGTTTGGATGGTGAAACAACTTCCAATCTTCTGCCAAACTCGTCTTCTCCGAATTCAGATAGCGCGTTTCTGAACCCAATCCAAAATAAGTTATATCTTAGCTTTAACTTTAAGCCGAATCTCTGCAATAGTCTCGACAAGTTCTATTAATCAGTTTTAAGCCCGCACTTTTGGTCTCACTTAAGTTCACCTGTGTGCTAATAATTTAATTTTAAGTGCCTTAGGATCTATTGAAATATGCCCATAAGCATCATGTGTGGGTTTATTAGATAAAGAATAAATATATAGATATTCAAAATATCCCAAATTCGAAAGGAACAAAGTGTAGAATAAATTTAATTTTATCTTCTGGGATTATTCACATAAAAATTTTATTCAAGTAGATCCAGTAATTATTATATAATATTTACCAAAGAAATATATTTAAAAAAAATGCTTTTATGATTCAGAGAAATCTAAATACTATATTTCACTAATTTAAAAAAAAATATCTTCAGTATAAAGATACACCTCTCGATATAATAGTGTTGTTTGTCATGTTTTACTTCTTTAGACATATAGTTTATTATAAGTTTGCATAATTCCGCAAGAAACCTTTATCGTCATAAAAGATATATATTTAACACGAGTTGAAATGTATCCTTACCATTGTTTCACTGTAAGATGCGATTAGGATTAAACAAAAGCTGAGTCATAATTATAACAGCCGTATTTATTATACTTATCTTCAACAAATGTTCCTTAAAGCGAAGTTAATTATGTAAGAATAGTATGTTAGGGTAGACCGGTTAAATAAGCCAGTTTTCAGGACAAATGCGGAACCCTTATAACTTAATCATGTCATTATAATTTGCATGGCTATATGATATTTTAAATAATTATTGATAATAATATATTATTAACTTGGATCCCTTTTATCATGAATTTTTCAACCAGTACCCAATTATATGAAGCAATGTATTACAATACACAATTTCCATAATACAAACACAGATTGTGTAGTTGCACTCACAAAAAAGCAGAACCAACGGCAAACACGGTTGAATGTAAAACGAGCCAGATTATTTATAAATATTGAATATTTTGAAGGTGTTATTGATTTGAATGGTATATTTTGAACACTTTTTGTATCGAGTTCAAAAAAGGAGGAGATTCTGAATTCGATTGCATTTTTAAGTTGTAGATAAGTAAGTACAAATGTAAATAAATCGACAAAGAGTCTAAACATTAACACGTACGTAAATAGGTAAGTTCTTATATACAAGTATATGGAAATAGAATATTGGTAGGCAAATATACTCGTACAGTATATATTAGCATATACCAGCTTGAAGAATTGACCACGGTGAAGCCGAAAAAGAGAATATGATTTATGTATTTACATACAAATATGTACGGTAACATAAATCATACTATCTTTTTCGGCTTCACCGTGGTCAATGCTTCTAGCTGGTATATGGTAATATAAAGTGTATATTTGCCTATTAATATTCTGTTTCCATGTACTTGTATATAACAACTTACTTATCTACGTACGTGTTAATGTTTAGTACCACCTATATCAAATATCTGAAAACATTCAGGATGATAGCTTTAATGAGTAGTTGAATCTAAAACTGTTTCAGTCAACTTGTATTGATAAATCAAAGATATATTTTAGGTCATTTTATGACAATGGTATATTTATACATAGAGAAAAATAAAATCAATATTTATAGATTTTTTTAATAGGAAAATATTAATTAAAAAATATTAATTAAAATATATTAATGCGAGCAATATTCATAAAAATAAGTAAAATTATATAAATTACAATTTCTAACTAGATATTTATAATTAGAAATAGTTATTATACTCGTCGCAAGGGTATTCTATATCTCCTCTTAATGTGGGTCGTTTATCAAGTTTTATATTCAGTTTTTTTACGTATTAACAGTGTTGCTTTGTATGGAATTTATATTTTATACGGAATTCCCATTCTAGGTTAATTGATATGATTATTTTTTTATTATTTCAGTTTGTTGTCATGACATAATAATAGATAAGCATCATTATTAAAATTTACGTTTGCACTAGTTATATATTTTAATTTCTCTGTTTTATTGTTATCTTATATTCTAAAGATGTCGCAGCTTTGCATTTATTAACTACAAGTCAGCAATTCGTAGGCGGTTGGTTCTGCCATGTCTCTTTTAAATTTAGAAAATAAAATGAAATTATTTTATTGACATAATATTAATATTAAAATCAAATTAAAATTGCTTTCAGAGTAAAACAGATTAGAATAATGTTTAATAACAATTTGTAATCATTTATTTAACAAATATATTAATACAATTACTTAACTTTGCTAGAAATAATAGAACTGAGACGGAGAGGGATACTACGAGAACTTGACTCTTGATTGACTGAATTAGAACTTAACTGGAACTGACTGAGCTGGGTCCGTATACCCGAGTTAAGTATACAGAAACGCTTACTCATCAGTGGAATTCTGCGAACTGATTGCGTTAGGGCGATAGTAGCATTGTTGTTAACAGAGTAGGTGTATAACAGTACAAAAAGACCCTTGTGTGTTACATATCACACATAGCGGGCCCTAATTTCTTTTATGTGAAATATTAAATGAAAAAAATTACGACCAACTTTTCAGTTTTCTTTAATATCTAACAAGTACGAAAACTTGCCAAGTAAAATAAATCCTGGTTAGTCAATTTAATTTATAATTTTGAAACGATACATTTGTGTAGGCCAGTTTTATTTCGTACAAAGTCAGAAGAATTATTTAATGTTATCTATATAACTCAGAGATTGCGATTAGGTAAACGTTAAAACACAGTGCTGTTAAATAAATGAATATTTACGCAACCAGCATTTCTCCATCCTTTATATGTTTTGGCACAACGTATCGCCGTCACACGCTCGTATATCAGTAACTTGATGTTATTTCAACCAGTCAGTGATAGAGCATGCGGGTCTGCCTACCTGCGTTATCTATCGCATTTAATTTGTGACTTTGTTTGCATTCACGACCCGTTCGCGCCATAACTGGTTGCCATTTGTTGTTTTGCACCTTGTCCAAATTAAATTTTGTTATAAAATTATATCATTACTGTGGATTTAGGCACTGCGATATAATGTTATACCACGTTTAGTCGTATCTTCATAAATATTAAAGATTCCGTAGAATACATGACGTGTTTTGTTAGTATTAATTTCGGTGTGTATCTCTCAAAGTTACGTATGTGTTAATAAATTAATTCCTGCATTATAAATGTCGATTGCGTTAATTGTTTTATGACAAATTAGTTAAGATAATATTACTATGTAAAGGATATTTTTGTCTCAGTTTACACTAAAGTAATTAATTAGGAAGCTATGAAATTTTTCTGTACCTGATTCGAAAGATTTTTACAATCGTCATTTTTCAGCATGATTACAAAATATGCATATCGGGTAAATAATAGTCTTGCAAAAGTTAAAACATTACTTTTTTAAATTTCAACCGGTAACCCATTTTAAAAAAATACTCAGTTTTTTGCAATTTATACATTAATTCATTTTTATAAACGTAGTTCGATTTTATTACTATCTTATAAAATCCTTTCAAAATGTTGAAACAGTTTTAGTAAAGGAATGGGATATGTGTATAATATATGTGTATATATATATATATATATATATATATATATATATATATATATATATTTATATATATCTACTTATATTTTTTAAATTAAATTCGCGAAAAGCTTACAGAATATTTAACATTATTCTTTTCTTAGCTTTAAGAAACGAAAATTTCGAAAAAAAATTTCTTTCCCGGAAAGTATTTTGACCAACTTTTTTTTTTCGGGAAAATAATTGTTATTTAGTTTATCAAAAAATTTGACTTATTAAGTGTTCATTAGAAAAAAACATATTGTAAATTTTAAAAAAATTCAACTAAAAGAAGTAGAAAAGGAGCTTGTCTCCTTTTTGTTTCGAAGATTTGAATATTTATTTTAGAATATAATTTTTTATAGCATGAGTAATTTATTTTCTTTTAATATAAAATTCAATAAGAAGAAAAACAATTAATTTAATTAAATGTATATAAGACGTATGCGGAAGCGCAGAAAATGAAATCATTTTAAGAATTTTTCGTAGTCTATTATCCAACCTTGTTACAACCGAAATTTTTCACTTAAAATACCGATCAATAGTAATGAATAATGAATAATTTCATTATTATAATAAATAACAGTTTTTATTTTAGGAATTAACTCAAAAAGGTCAAATTTTCACCTACACAATGTCTGTAAGCTTAGGAAGCACCTTTTATTTATTTAAGTAAAATCGTTATATTGTTTTTACTTCTGAATGTGATGATTACCCATCATTCACGAAAAGCTCTTCACAATCTTGCACATCTTATCTCTTTATATATCTTTGCTAACAACCCACCTGAAGATGTAATACAACAAAACCTAGGATGTGGTAAAGAACTTAAAGAAAGTAGAAATAATACTACATCATGTAGTTTCATTTAATTGTGAATAATAAAATTCTACAAAATTAACGCCAAATATATTCAATATATATCACTTCCTTTTTATGTATGCACGTTAAACACTACACTCAAAAGGCAATGAATTCTCATTAAGTTTTGTTTTAATTTATCGGTCGGTTATTTAATTACAAACTAATGAAAATTATTTAAAATATGTACTATAAAACAGTTCTAGTAATTATAGCTAACTGTTTAATTTCCAGTTTTAGTTGTGTTTGCTTTTTGTAACCACAATATTAACAAACCCTAAAAATATTCCGAAGTTTAGATAATTTAAATATCTTCAAGCATTTAACTTCTCAATGTAATTTCTTTAAAACCTCTTCCAGGAGGATTATCGGAATAATCAAAGACGTCGGTAATAAATATAGCAAGTAAATAATGTGGGTAACGTTATTATTAAAAGAGCTAATATAAATTTAATTATTTTCAAGCAGATTTAAGGGGATTAGCTTATACCAACCATTTATATGTTTTATCAGTATAAATATTAACAAAAAAAACTTATTAAGCAGGAGTAGAATTTGTACTAAGAGGATTTTACGCAGATAACAATATCTATTTAGATACTTAGGAATATTTAAGGTTACCTAGTATTTCTATTAAACACTACAAACACTAATTTTTCACAACCTAAATATATTGCCTACTGTATCTTTCACAGGCGTAAATCACGATGCATATTTTAAAAATTATAAGATATATTTTCAAGCACTTATGAATATTTAAGGGTACATAGTATTTCTATTAAACTCTTTACAAACGTTAATTTTTCATAACCTAAATATATTGCCTACTGTATCTTTTACAGGCGTAAATCATGATGCATAATTCAAAAATTATAAGATATATTTTCAAACATTTATGGATATTCAAGTGTACATAGTATTTCTATTAAACTGTTTGCAAACATTAATTTTTCACAACCTAAATATATTGCCTACTATATCTTTCACAGGCGTAAATCATGCATAATTCAAAAATTATAAGGTTTATTTTCAAGCACTTATGAATATTTAAGGGTGTATAGTATTTCTATTAAACTCTTTACAAACATTAATTTTTCAGAACCTAAATATTTTCCTATTATATCTTTCACAGGCGTAAATCATGATGCATAATTAAAAAATTATAAGATGTATTTTTAAGCACTTATGAATATTTAAGGGTACATAGTATTTCTTTTAAACTCCTTCCAAACATAAATTTTTCACAACCTAAATATTTTGCCTCCTATATCTTTCACAGCCGTAAATCATGATGCATATTTAAAAAATTATAAGATCTAGGATAATTGCTATAGTTTTCCTCTAAACTCCTAGTCAGATTTTACCAACGTTCTTTTCTTCAACGTTTTTGCCTCAGTAGTTTTGGAAATAAGAGGGAATGGTATATTTTCAGATATTTTTTAGAATATAATTATAAATATGTAATTTAAATTTATGAAAAAAATATTTTTGTATTTCTCATAACAAGTTCATTGAATAATTTCTCACAAACTATATCAATTAAAAAAAAAACTAAGACCTTTATTTACCCGGTTTTTAGTTTCAAAATGACTATTTTCAAAAAGTTAACCAGGGAAATATGTGTGGGTAAATAATATGTATTACTATGGCAAATTTCAAACTTCTACGTCGTACGCCGTGATCTGTAGTATGAGCTAATTCTCGTTTAGTAGTAATATTTTGATCGAGATATGAAAGGGAGAAAATTCTGTACCTCTGTAAGACGTAACCACGTTTGGATTTGGGAATTCAATATGTACAGTGTGAGTTATCTGTTCTCGTTTCGTAGTAATATTATGATCGCGTTACAAAAGGGAGAACATTTCATACGGTATCCCACAGGAATCACGTTTGGACTTCGGAATTAGGAAAGTTCAGTATGAGTTAATAAATTTCAAAATGCTTTCTCGTTTAGTAGTAATATTGTAATTGAATTATAAAAGGGAAAATAATTGTATATGCTCTCCCACGGGAACCACATTTGGATTTGAGAATTCGTAACTAAAATAAAAAACAAAAAATAAATAACTTTGTACTCTATAAATTAATTGATTTTTTTTTTCAATTCGTCTTTATTGTTATATTTCCATGTAGGGTATAAAAGAGTAATCTCTTTCACCTAACCAAATCTAGTGATATAATCAAATAGTTCCGAGGTGGATTTCAAAAGGTTGTATTTGTATAATGTTAACAAATAATTGTTTAAATCAAACTTAAAAATAAAAAGACAAACAATATCGGTTAATCAATAAAGGTCTAAATTTAACGAGTCGAAAGAAAATGAACACAACGATGTATGAACAAAAACAGGATGTGAACGGAATGAAAATGGTACGGGTGAAAATCATAAGAAGTGTAATATTTATAGACAATTTGTGAAAGCGTATGTGGACGGTAAATTTCTGATGCTAGCATCCAATGGACTCTAAAATTTGGTGGCGTAAATCTTGAAGGATTGTTTATAAAAAAAATATTGTTTTAGGAATGCGAAGCATGCGTAGGTGTTGAGAATATAAACTCCGACTATGGGTAGATAAGTGCATGAATTTAGCACTGAATTAAGGTCTGTGTGGATTGTTTAAAGTATTATAAAGTAACGAAAGAATATAGCGATCGCGCAATTTACAGATAGCCATCCATTTAAGCTATGATCTAAACTCAGAAGTTTAATTGTATTTTTTGAGACTAAATGCCAGTA
Source organism: Druceiella hillmani (assembly GCA_039881145.1). Taxonomy (NCBI): domain Eukaryota; kingdom Metazoa; phylum Arthropoda; class Insecta; order Lepidoptera; family Hepialidae; genus Druceiella; species Druceiella hillmani. The sequence goes on from JAYKKI010000001.1 coordinate 18,110,397, forward strand.
GCAATTATTTAAATTATAACTTTTCATCTATTCAGCAGTAACTCATTGTTACCCTTGATACCAACAAAAGAGTGTCCCATAAATCGGCCAAAAATCAATAAAGTATCACTAACAAAATTCATGTCAGACATGCGAGTGTACGGCTTATTACCATCACATTAGCGTGACAAGTATTGTCCCCTTGACAAAGAATGGGTAAAGTGTTATGAATTATAAATATTCGACACGGGTTAGGTTATTGAATAAACGATTTAGGGCCAAGAAAGTCGACTATACACGCGTTGTATACTTTAATTCTGTTTGGTTTACCTCAATTTCTCGCTACACGCTACTATTTGAAATACAATTGTTGACCATTGACACGTAGTGAGGGAGGGAAATAGGCGGTTGTGTTTTTTAAAAATAGAAACTTAGATTAAGTTTGTGCGGAAAATTTCCTGAAAAGATTATTCTCTTTGGAATTGCTTGTATAAAAGTCTTTAACGATTCCTATTTCACCGCATTCTTCTTTTAATTTGACATGTTTTTTTTCTGCTGTTTGTCGTAGATAAAAACCTTAAAACTACGTTATTAAAACACAAGAATAACTTATATATTGTGTTTACGTGCTTCGTGAAGCTGGCATAATTGCTCTCCATTATGCTAGCCTTTAAATTCAGACTGGTCCTTTGGTCAGAGTGGTTATAGTTAACACCTCCTGAATAAGTGGCATTAACAGAGGATATTTTTATTCCAACAACGCGTTAGCTGAAAAAGTCAATTTGCCAAAAGGACACGTCTCATTATATCAGAATTAATACTTTTTATCACTTGTTTAAGTATTTGAAATAAATGAGCCAGTATTTTTTTTTGTATCAGGGTGAAACAATCAAATATATCTGTGACATATTGAAGTGTGACAAATTTAGTCACCAATGATAATATCTGAAATATTCGATATATTATATTTAAAATATGTCTTTTAATTAGGTATACACTTGCAGAATGTGGGGAAAATGTTTATGAACGGTAGAAAGAATATAAATGTTCTTACAATTTTTAGAATAATGTTGTCTTTTTGAAATTTTGTCGACAAATAAAGTAAGAAATAATAGTATTGTACTTTAAAATTGACAATAGATGAGCCTAAATAAAATCCGATTGGCATCATTTAATAATATAATGAAGTTAATAAAATTATTCATGATATCGTGACAACGCTTCGTATCAGAAGGTTATTATATGTAATCAGCATAGGTCGATCTTAAAATTACTAATGCATGTTTTATTTTATATAAATATATTTCATTTTACAGGTATTTTATTCCCACATTAATTTTTAATAAGGTTTGAGTGTATATATATTGGATCAATAGGGACAATAGATAAATATTAATCTGTAATGTAAATTGTTAATAGATCCATTGCCCAATATAACGTATTGCTGACGATATTATTAGTAAGAATTAAAATATGAGATCCTGAATATTATATAACAAATTCATGGTATCTATAGAACGTAGGGAGAGATGAAATATATTATTTTGAAATTTTGTTGATAAATTTTAATCTTTTATAAGATAATGTTTACATGTTACCTAGCAACTTCATTAAATTATATTAAGCCATATTTTGTGTGTGAAAAATAATGTACTATTGCTTATGCTAGATTTTTTCTACACACTAGCAATTTGATATATTTTAATGAAGTGTCTATACTACTATTAATGTTTTCCATGCTTTGCAATAACACGAACCCTTCATGACTTTTATCATATTGTATCCTACGTGTGTTTCAACTCCCAGGGTTCTGTATCACAAAAGGAAAAACCGACCCCTTATAAGATCACTTGTATCTCTGTTCGTCTACCGGTTACAGCCGTTTTTCATAGAAACCCCTTGATGAAAAAAATTGAAATTTGATTTAGTAATATAAAATAATAATCTTCACATATTTCAATAGGTAACACTAAAAATGTTTATTTGGACATTTTAGGGGAATTGGCAAATTAAATACTTGAAAAAAATTGTTTAATTCCATACGTATATATATATATATATATATATATATATATATATATATATATATATGTATATATGTATATATATATATATATATATATATATATATATATATATATTATATTGCTTAAAAGGTTATAAGGGTTTCAAAAATAATTATTTTACAATTTTAGTTAGTATACCTTCAGAAATTACTGAAAAATCTTCAAAAAATTATGTACCATTTATGAAACTGATCTACCCAAAAATATGAAATAGGGTTTTTAAAAGCCTATGTTTGTTTTTTTTATTAGGTGATATATTTACGTTATGAAAAATTAATATTTATAAACAGTTTAAGAGAAGTATCACGTACCATTAAAGGTTTATAAGTGACAATTAAATGAAACTACGTGGTGTAGTATTATTTTTACTTTCTTTAAATTCTTTACCACGACCTTGAAGAAAGTAGAAATAATACTACATCACGTAGTTTCATTTACTTGTGAATAATGAATTTCTACAAAATTAACGTCAAATATATTCGATATGTTCCTGCAACTAAGCTTTCAATTTTAATTTACCTGTGCAATTCAATAGTTAAATTTATAATTATTTTTTAATCTTTACTTCACACACTTGCCAATTTGCTAGAGGCTGTAAACGTAGCAAGCATACTTGTTTCCGGTGAAAACAAATGATGATGGTTGCGTCAACATCTGATGAAAGAGACATGAGGTGGGCAATGGATTTTCTGAACACTGACTAGTTTGACTAATTGAGTTTGGGCTTGTTTCGCTTGTCCTGCGTATTTTTCAGCTTACAATACATTTGAAATGGGTGCTTATTTTAGTATGTGTTTTTGTTTTGTTATATATTTGCTAGTAAAATTTAATAATGCAATTATATTTTTAAGTTTTAGATTACTTTGTGCATATTTCTTTAACTAGAACGTCAGATCTGTTAAATTTTAACTTCGATGATGATACTTTGGTGTGTTATAGTGAATAATAATTTCACTCTTTTAAAATACAAGGCCTTAATTTTAAAATAGTAGACCTGACTTCGAATTTTATGGGGCAGGTTTGTTTTCATAAATTCTTGTATTAAAAGTTATTGCTGTGAGCTTCTATGAATAGAGTAATTAGTTACATTAATAACACAGTTAATTAGTTTCGATATTTTGAAAATTTTCCTTGCAATTGGAAACTTATTCCTGAAAATAGCGCCAGGAATAAGTTTCCAATTGCAAGTGTTCGTATTAATTGATAGAATGCTGAAACGCTCAGTACAATGTCGGTCGAACGGAGTCAGGTGTCGAGTCGGTGTACGGAGTTGGAAAGGACAGATTAAATTAAATGACTGATCCGGACTGCGATGGTGCCGCGACTTGGCGACTGATTTATAAGCGGAGAACTTTATAGCCTATAATTATTTTAGTTAAATTCTGAGAATTTTCCGTTTCGAATATATTTTTAGATTTTCATTTTATAAAAAAGAGCTTTTACATTGATTACTTCACCCTACAAAATTTTAATAAGACGATTATTGTTTTTTTTGATAGGTCACGATAGTAATTCGTTATGCTTTATATCTGCCATACGTATATAATATTTTGTGTAATAAATAAATAAAAAAAAGTTATACAGCGCAAAAATTTATATCATCTTAAATTTTGCTTCCTAATTGCAAGAGTGAAAAAACATTTCCGTTAATAGTCGGAGTTACATATTTTATTTAAATTTAGTATATCAGAAAAATATTCAAATTAGATTTTTGATTAGGAGGTTGCCATACTGTCATTATCTCCTCTGTTTTATAATCAAATGTAAAGAGACATTACGATATATTTCTATAGTGAATTGATAAATTTCGTTACGTTTTTGATACAATTATCAATATAAAAACGTAGTGTCAAGTGACAATTTAAATATAACCAGTTTAAAATAATTGAGTCCAATTATAATGGAATAAGTTAGAGATATATAAACCAACGTAAATATACAAAAGTCACATATTTTCTGCAGAAGAATTTGCAAGCTCCATAACAAAAAAAATGGATTAACCCGATGAATATAATTTTGTGAAAGACGTACAATACAGAGTATTCGAATAAGAAGCAATGATACAATAAAGCAATAATGTGGAATATTCTGATACACACCATAAATATATTTTATTTTTTGAAGAAAAATATTGTTAGCCCTGTCTGAGTTATTCTGTCACGTAAATATTGTGTAACGCTTGACAAAGCAAATGTGTCCGACCACCGCGACAAGGCCGGAGGAAGAGACAGAGTGGTAACAAAGTTGTGATGAATCGGCAAATGTTTAGTTGTATATTTAGTTTCTGGTATGGTATGGTGCAAAAACTATTAAATAGGGTGTTATTATAATACATTTATTTAAAATTTATGGAACATAATATATTTAATATTACATTCTATAAATTATTAAATTAGAATTTTATATAACAATTTTTAATTTCATATAAAAATTTTAATTTTATATAAAAATTATTAAGTTTCACATCTTTATTGAGCTTAGCTGGGTGAGACTCCCAGCACTTTGATTTTTTTACATATACCAAATCTGAAAGTATGAAAAAATTACAGAATTTTGTTTTGATGAGAGAAGTAGGAATCTGTTAGTAGAAGTTTTTAAATGATATATGCACATGAAAGAAATTATTTGTCGTAAAGGTCATACCGTAGAAAAAAAGTTATTAACACTTTCGTGTAATTAGCATGATTGCCATCTTGCAAAAAAGTGTTTTAAATCATGTTTTTAATTCACGTCAACCTTTTGTAATCTCCGTTTATTTATTAAAAAACTTAAATATTATTTCGACTTTATTTACTCATTTTGAAAGTTGGCAAGCCTAGTTGTAACATTAGGAAAGGTACAGTATTTTTTAATAAAATTAAAATCCATATTATCAATCGTTTATTAGGTATTATTAATTCGACGCTACCAGTTTAATGCCGTGTTAAGTGAAGTCACATTTCCTTAAGGTTTTCTAAATTGAATATATGAAAAAGATATTAATGTGAAAAAATAATTAGAAGGAATTAAGCCAAATGATTATGACTGTGTTCAAGTAAAAATAAATTGTAGTATGAATTATTTGATAGCCTCCAACTCCCCCGTGCTATTACTGATATAACCTACAAATGAAACTGTTTTATTACTGTAAATTAGTTTTAGTATAATTAAATAATTTTAAGATTGTGAAACACTTCTATCAATTTAAATAGTTTTGTAATCGTAAAACTATACAAAAAATATATAATTTTAATTTCATTTAATGTAAAGACGACCAGAACTTATAAAAACAAAAAAAACATTGTTTTCAATTAGTTTAAAATACATTAGAGATGGCTATTTTAATGATGAACATGAAGGAGTTGTGAAATAATTAAAAACTAATTAAATTTATATAAAAAGAGTATGAATAATTTCCAATACTATAAAGATACGTTTCATTTCTTTTATTTTAAGTTTACATCTTTTTTGTATTAATCCTTATATCCAGAAAAAAACAAGCATTGTTCGTATGTACCTATGATATTTATGTATTATATAGGCTAAAATTAAACAAAAATATAATAAGAGAAACAAAACAGAAGCCTGAAAGTTATTATTATTTATTGTAATTAAAACATAGATTTAAAACAATTATTTAAAGAAGGTATGGATAAATAATTTAAGATAGATTTTTTTACAATTTTTAATTTAAATGTTTCGAAAAACACAGCAAAGAAAAACCTAGGTAAGGTTTTTCTACATGGATTTTTCGAGTTTTTGAAACTAGCTTTTTAACTATTAGCTATGTGTTGAGGGTGGTCTAAATATAAACTTAAATCCAAAATATTGTCTCTGTTGTCAAATAAATCCATAAGGTAACTTTTGAAATGTATTTCCTCATGACAATGAAACAAAAAAATGTTCACTAGTTAAATTTTTATTCGAAATGTACACGTCCACTTTATGACGCTACAAATTATTGTCATTAGTTATAAGTAATGGAAATGGCCATTTTATATTATTGAATGTCGCAAAAAATAAAAAAAACAAATATGGACATAAGCAAGGTTAATAATCTTCAAAAATAACTTAGGTATTTATATTTAGTATAAATTATCAACAAAAACGAACATAAAGACTATTTCACTATAATTTTACAACTTTAATTAAAATATTCATCGAATATATCCAAAACAGTGCCACCGAATCTTCCTTTCACATTCAACACTGTGCCGCTAAACACTACATAAAGATATACCTATCTCACTATAACACCTAGCGCCCTTCGTATACGCACGTATGTGTGTACATGATAAACCGGTCCCAGTGACACGTAGGTGCCTACAATAAGAAAAAACGGTAAGAATGACCGTCTCGGTCGGCGCCAAGATAAGTGCATGTAATACTCTTATTTATGGTTGTAAGCGAAATGAAAAACCACACTATTAGGGAGTTATCTGAGGGAAGGCCATGATTGTTCGGCGGTGGAGGGGGGAGTGTCGCATGCGGGTGGGACCGATAACGGCACTGAGCTTTCGTTACGGAGTCGAATATGAAAAGCTCCCATGCGTTCTTCTTTTTCGTCGGCGGTTATTTGTGCATAAATATTTAGGTATATTCGTGTTGCGTCCTTTGGTGTTGCTTTTCGTTTCAACTCATGGTTAGATACGGTTATGTATATAATATTAAAGTTAAAATTTAAGTTTGAAATAAAAAATCTTTAGAAAAATTTTCGAGGAATTTTTTGAGAGATGCGTCTACAGTTATTTTACTAATGCTTATTACAATCTAGCAACGTGTTTACTACAATCTAATAATATTGATACGCATTTAAATTTTACTTAGAACAGAAGAATATTTTCTGTATTAAAATAGTGTTTACTTCCAACGTAAGACGGAATTACGAGATCGTTCCAGCAACTTTTGCTGTATCTAGGAGTTAAGTAGCTTTAGCAGTAAAACTTTAGCTTCTTAAGTCTTACGTAAAGTGTCATAGAAGGATATTATTAGCTTAGTTCCGCTGAAACTGACGTAGGAAATGTGATAGAATATAAGTTGTTAGCACATTTGTTACAAAGCTGATGAAGCCATTAATTGACGAACGTTGAACTTGCTTATTTGAATTTTAATTACAGGCTGAACTCAATACTTACCATCAGAAGTGATTAAATCTTGAACAATATTAGTATAAGAAAGAACTTGATAATTTCGTTGAAATTTAAATTAAAAAAGTTATTATTTACTAACAAAATAGTTTACGACGAAGTTTATTTCACATGGAAATGAAAAACAATGAAAGTAATTAAAATAATCCAAAAATTATTTGTAATTTTAAGACAACAGAATTCACTTAAGATTTGAATGTATGTACATACTTATATTCACACTTTCATCTCTATTATTTTAATTACAAGAAAGAAGAATTATATTCTGGGTCAAAAAATATTTTATGTTTATTTTATCTACAAAAATATAATTTCATGGAGATCCGTTGAGATATTACGACGTAAAAGTCACATAAATAAATAAATATTTTCTCATTTACAATGTCATTATAGTTAGGATAGGAATAATGGTATTTTATAAATTTCTCAATTAATGCAAAAACGAGGTATTATAGTTATTTTAATGATTTAAAATAAAAGAAATTAATATTTAATTGCGTTGTGAATTATGGAATAATTATAACTAATAAAAACTATCGTTTCGTTCAAAACACAGATCTATAATATCAAGAAATATTATAAATCTGTGGTTCAAAATAACGCTATAAGGATCGGAAATTAGAAAAGCTCTGAAAGTTTGAATTTATTATTCAATATTTTTACACTATGTTCGTATTCTCAATGCTAACATCGAAATATTCGTGTGAAAAATTATATTTTAATAGGTTAATATTTTATTTACAGCATTAATATCCTAAAACTTCTTATCATTTTCTTAATATTTCTATATCCATGGGTAGTATTAAAAAACTAGCCAAGGGTGGATTGAGTTTGAAGCTTCTATATCTTTACAATTGAAAGTCATATACAATTTGAAAAAATAGGTGCATATTTTTAAATTAAAGAGCTTTAATAAATCAATTTTGTACTCGCGTACATTATATTGCTATCACTTTATAGGCTTGATTTCATAACTTTCAGTTAATGTGTTTTATTTTCATAAGTTACAAATATTTTACAGTAGTTTCACGTCTTATTCGGCGACTTTCCTCACTCTTTGTAACATTATTCTTTAACAAAAGAAATTTTACGCCTATTGGAGAAAAAAATATTTTTTCCAAACTCGTCTAATCGTTGATATTTTATTCGATACGCTCTTGCCCTTAGAATTATATTTCAAATACATTTTGTTAGTTTCAGAATCAAGCAATACATAATATGTATAAATATCAACTGGACAGTTTTTTCTGCTTCGATAGCAAAAAGAGATACAATTACTCACGTGCTCGTCTGTCCGACGGTCGGTACAGAAAAAAATGATCGACGGACAGACGAACAGGACTAAAAATGAAACATATTACTGCCTTTTACTTCCGAAACTAATGAACCTAAAATTATTAAATATAGAAAAACACAGAGCTGTTACAAATATACACAGAGATTGTAAAGAAATTGTAAGGATAATTCTAAATGTCACAGATTTTTAAATATTCCTGGTAATTAAGGGATTATTATTATTAAATATTGATTGCGCTGGGAAGTCCATATTAGTTATGATATATGATAAATTAAATAATTTCACTCCAAACGAGGTACCAAATCCTCGATATGCGAGTGAGACTCGTATAAGCCCGTTTTTTCTATTTAAAAGCTAAGAACTGTCGGGTAGCATAATGACAGTAACAGATATCCATTCGAATTCATTGACGATGTACGGAACCCTAAAAATGTTGTTTTAATGGGTGTAACATATGCGAATACACCCATTAACAACTTATTAAAGTATAAATATATATATATATATATATATATATATATATATATATATCCATATATATATATATATATATATATATATATATATATATATATATATATATATATTTATATATATATATATATATATTTATTATCACGTTTTTATTAACTCGCTTTCTTGTCAGTTTGTTTTCGGTCCAAATTTTTAAAACGGTGTTGAACTATATACCTGCTGAGCTAGAGAATTTAATTTTGAACATTGCTCAGAACTGGATGACAATACAAGATTAGCTTGTTTTCTTGTTTGTTTGTCTTCGGTACAAATTTTTCAAAAGGCGTTAAACCAATTTCCCGTGAGCTAGAGACTTGAAACTTTAAACATTGCTCAGAACTGGATGGCAATGCAATATTTTCATACTATGTTCGTTCGTCTTAGCTTGCTTTCTTGTTTGTTTGTCTTCGGTACAAATTTTTCAAGCGGTGTTAAACCAACTTCCCGTGAGCTAGAGACTTGAAACTTTAAACTTTGCTCAGAACTGGATGATAATGCAAAATTAGCTCGTTTTCTTATTAAATTGATGACTTCAAATCAAAAGTTCCTATAAAAGGTTTCTTTCTAATTTTTTGATCACCTATCACAATTTGTTTACTACTCACTACTGTGAAAGCGGGAAAATGAATATTCTTGTCGAAGAGAAATAATTTTCAAAATTTTCGACAGCTCGAGCGTAAGTATCTCAAAATAGAATCAAGCAGTTTGTCTATCTATCTACCATTCAAATACCAATGTTAAAGCAAATAAAAATACGGAAAATGAACAGTAAATTGAAAAGTCAGTTCGTTTTTTGTCCCAGTAGCAACGTTTCAAGTTAAGAGAGATATTCAAAATAAACGTCTCGTTGTTTAATTTTATTGGGCTTTTAAAACGCTCCACAGCGATAATACGACTTGAAAAGGGAAACACCGAGATTGTTTACAGAGTCAGCATTTAAATGAATTTAATCTGATGCCGGCTTGTTTTGAAGATAAGTAACCGGGCGTATGTAACCTGATATATGAGCATAGGATTACGGGCGATCGATGTAAAGTTTCGCATTCATAATACGTACAGTTTTAATACCGTAGACTTAAATAAACGTTACCCATTTCATTATGATATTTTAATAACATATTTTGTTGGTAACGCTATATTGGAATCTTTTTACTGAGGAATAATTGAAAAGTGAAGAAAAAATCTTAGTATTCATTTAATTATGCAATAAGTGGATCAAAAATTTCATAAATTATATTTTGCTATAAAATAAAAGTTTCTAAAAATAGGAACCTTATAATTCAGAAAACTGTATAGGCAAATTTAGAGGACGGAGTATTAGAATAACACAATTTAGTTTTATAATATCACATTTTAGTTTCATATGAATATGGTATCACTGAGTGTTAACGAAAGAGATTGAATCACAAAAAACGGTTTTTTCTATTCGTTTAGATGATATTAAGCGATATTCTACTCGTTTAAATGATACTAATCGACATTCTATTCGTTTAGATGATATTAAGCGATATTCTACTCGTTTAAATGATACTAATCGACATTCTATTCGTTTAGATGATATTAAGCGATATTCTACTCGTTTAAATGATACTAATCGACATTCTATTCGTTTAGATGATATTAAGCAATATTCTACTCGTTTAAATGATACTAATCGACATTCTATTCGTTTAGATGATATTAAGCGATATTCTACTCGTTTAAATGATACTAATCGACATTCTATTCGTTTAGATGATATTAAGCGATATTCTACTCGTTTAAATGATACTAATCGACATTCTATTCATTTAGATGATATTAGCCGACATTACATTGGTTTAGATGATATTAACCGACAATAATGAAAATTATACTTCTCCACCTGTTGTTTATTCATGGAGCAGTTTTTGTCATCAAGGTCCGTTAAATGTCGTGTAACCTTACTATAAATTTTAAAAAGGAGGAAGAACTAAAATCCGGCTATAGAAAAAAATTAACTTAAAAGCACTAAATACATGCTTAATTGCCTGTGAAATTCGTGACGTTAAATACGCTCTCTGGATCATAAAGAATCAAGGGACACTTTATTTTTTAAAATCGTTTTAGTACTTTAGGCTGTGCGGGGGAACAAACTTACTCACATACATACATACATATATATATATAGCTTGTGAAATCCATAATTTTAAATACCCTAGGATACACTCTGGAACAAGACGAATCTAAGGACAACTCGTTTGTTGAAATTACTTTTGTAGTTTAGTCTGTACGAGGGAACAAACTTACTCACTTACATACATACATAGTCTGTGAAATTCATAGTTATATACCTTACGATATTCTCTGAATCAAGACAAATATAAAGACACTTCAATTATTGAAATCATTTTAGTGCTTTATTCTGTACGATAGAACAAACTAACTCATATACGTACATACATATGTACATAGTTTGTGAAATTCATAATCCTTTCTGTGCCGTAGTCGAGTAAAAAACAGAGTATATAGGAGGACATAAAATTTAGGTTAACTTAAATTAGGGTCAACATTTCTTAAAACATATTGGTCAAAGAAAAATTTCTTAAATATTTTTAAATTAACGTACTGCCTAAGCATTGTATTAAAGATTTTTTTGGGTTTTATTTTTCATCGGAAACCATTATGAAGCTTCAAAATTAGAAGTGGTTCATGGAAACTCAATTTCTTTTCAAATGACTCAATAGTACTATTTTTCAGAGAATAGCTTAAGAAAATTTCATTACATTTCACTTACTTTAATAAAAATTAAAGTTTACACAAATCTGAGGACGTGACATGTGGACTTATGAATGGACTGACATGAAAAAAATAGGGATATGTACATTTTGACTACGAAATTTTCCAATAGGAACCTTTGAAGCTTCAAAATAAAAAAAATGGTTTATGGAACCTCAATATCTCTTCAAATGACTCATTCAATAACAATATTTTTCATCTACTTTAATAAAAGTGTTAATTTCACATACAAATGTTATACGATAGAATTAAAATTTCAGCGAATTTGAAGGTGTGACAAGTGGAATTATGAATGGACTGACATGGCAAGATTAGAGATATGTGCATTTTGACTAAAAAATTTTAAAATAAGAAGCTTTGAAGCTTAAAAATAAGAATATGCCTCAAAGAAGAAGAGCCTCAATTTTATTTTAAAAGTCTTATCTAATAAAACTCCACTTCATACATAGAGCATGTAATAAAAATATTATTTTTATATAAAAGTTTAAGCCCAATTTGGCAAAATAAAAATAAAATTTTGGCAACGCTTAGAGTGTAACAGGGGGACTGATAGATGGGTGGACGTGGCACAATTACGTGAACATGCGTATTTCTTCTACGAAATATTAAAAAGAAGTTTTGAATCTCTAAAGCAACAAATTATTTAGGGAGCCTCAATTTTATATTAAAAGACGCATCTAATAGCACTGCCTTTTATACATACAGCGTGCAATAAGGAAATTTCGTCACGGTTTAATAAAAATATTGATTTTATATAAATTTTGAGCTTCTATCCGAAAGATGGACAGATGGACGATTGGATAGATGGATAAAGCGCAATTAAAGGCATGCCTATTTTTATTACGCAATGTAAAAGAAGAAGCTAAAAAATGGTTTAGTGAGCCTCAATTTCATTTCGAAAGACCATCCAACAACATTGCACTTCATAAACAGTGTTTGCAAAAAGAAAAATTTGCTTCGCTTTTTGATAATTTTGATAATATAAATTTTGATAATAATATTAATTTTGATAATAACATTAATTTTGGTAATAATATTATTTTTGATAATAATATTAATATTGATAATAATATTAATTTTGATAATAATATTAATTTTGATAATAATATTAATTTTACGTAAACGTTTCACGAGAAAGAAATAAAATTTTTTCAATTCTGAAAATATACAAACGGACTAATGGATAAATGGATATCACAAAATTAGAACCACGCATGTTTTGGTTCCGAAACCGTAAAAATTGAGTATCTAAATTTTCAGATTTAGCCAGAAGCAAATATTTATGGTGGCTTATATTTTCATTATCAATGAGAGACATATAAATGACTTGTATAATGAGATAAAAAGTTATTAAAAATAAATCTAAATGATGTGTTGTTATGAATTTATATTTTTAATATTAATTAGATTTGTTTACACAGCCAAGAAAGTTTTGCTTAGAAGTGAACCTGTTTTACCTAAAGAATTGTTTTGCATGGAACCATATTACGACAATTATAAAATATCACTGCTATAACAAACTAAAAAATATCACATAAAACCTAACTTTATTTGATAAGTAAATATTAAATATTTCTCGACATTTTAAAACATTTAAATCTATTTTGTTTTTTTATTTTATTAAAAGTTTTTTATGTATATAAGTATAGCAAGCGATCAATTGCCATACCGTTGTTTAGATAATTCTCAATTATTTTTAAGTCCCTGAAAGGTTTTTAAATATAATTTAAATTAATAAGATTGGATTTCCATCAGACTTCATTTGAGATCTCCAAATTTCACATTTTATTAACAGCCTTGCATAGTATGTAAAGTTATTTTTATACCGACATATGGGAAATAATTTGCATAAATGCCTCGTTGTCTGTATATCTTCATATAGTTGATGCAAATTAATCAAAATAATGTTTAATTAAATACAAGTGCACAGAATCTTTAAAATCCTTGCTTGAAAAATTTGCGGGTGAGATATATTGCTCGTTCATTTTGAAGATTAACGCTTCACAAACGGGAATTTTCTCCCTAGACTTAAATATATGTGTAGCAAATAAATTAAATTTGTTCATAATAATCCAAACAATAATTCAGATCCCGATATAAAGTATATATCTACAAAATTTCACATGTGAAACTAAAGAAATCGAGAAGCTGTGTTAGATGGGAGAACGGATGAAAGCATCGAAATTACAAAATTTTCTTTTTTCCACTACGAAACTCAAAAACAAAAGTTACTAATATATTCAAATGTATGTAAAAATAAATATAAATTATTTGTTTAAATAGACTGAGCATATATAAAGTTCAATAACAGTATAAACAGATCTGAAATAAGAGGGGTAATTAAATATGAGCTCATGTAAATAATAAATTGTTACCATTAAATGAAACTACGTGATGTAGTATTATTTCTACTTTCTTTAAGTTCTTTACCACGATCTAGGTTTCGTTGTATTACAACATCTTCAGGTGGGCTATTAGCATAGATATATCTTTGCTAATATCTAAAGGTATATGGTAAAGAAATTAAAGAAAGTAGAAATAATACTACATCCAATAATCAACTGTTTATTGTTTTATTTTAGTCGGAAAATATGTTTGCCTTGAAAGTACGATATTTATATTCTCGTTGTGCAGTGCAAGAGATTATTAATGTTTTAGCTTATTATATATTTCTTTGTTGTGTAAAACTGTTATAAACTAAACTCATAATTTCTAGACTAGAAAATCCATAGTCAAGTGTAAAGTGTGGAGTATTGGCACGTCGAACGATAGCTTATGCCCATGTAACATAAAGATCATTTGTGTGGTATCAATGCATGCTGTTGTCTTATGTAGGTGCATGAGCATTTGACATTGATTTATGAAATGGCTAGAATAAAGGCATTCGACACTGTTGCATGAAATAGGTGCTATAACAACATTAGTGCATAAGATCGTTAGGTATCGTTCTGTAGGCATTATTCTAGATATTTTTATTTTTATTATAATTCTGGTGTTAGTCCCTGCCCAAGGGCAAACGTGTAAATTGTTATTCTTTTAAGAAAAATAAACAATTAAAAATTCAGTACTGCAATATATTAATAGATAGCGTAACATGTATATTAAACCAATTGTGCAGTATATTCAAAGGTTTGAGAGCTCAAAATCCAGATGTGATTTCGATGGTCCGTTAAAACGAATTAAGTATATTAAAAAATAACGCTTAATTAAGCGTTAAATTATTGAATAAGAACTGACATTGTTGGAATTATTTAAGTCGATGAGAGAAGGAATTTTCTTTTGATAAACTATCCGCATCATTCAAATTAACACACCCTTAAATACAGATTTAAAACAGGAAAAATATTTATCAATATTTCCACATGGGAAGAGAAGTTATGAAGTGAGGTTACATGATTTTCACCACTTCGTTAAATATTTCGTTAAAATTCTTCAGTCTAAATACATTGTCAACAATACTCAGGTATGCAAGAACTTTGTATATTTTATTGAAGTATAAGTTTTTGCTTATGAGTACATTAACTATATTTCTTTACTTCTTTGTAAAATGAATAATTTTTATGATATGACTTTCTTTAGCGGCATAGAACCTAAAGTCGTTTAAGAACAGCGTTGAGGTATGTTACAGTTACATAAAATGATGTACTGAAACACACTTGACAGGAATCTGTTAGCTGTGTTTTAATAAATCATTGTTGGACTTGGTGAAGCGAAGTAGTACAAGGTGAATATATTTTAACAAAAAATATGAAGAGTCGGGAAAGGATATTAGTTTAGAATGAACGTAAACTCAAAAATTACAATTATCTTTCATATATTAAACAAATCTTCAGACTTCAAATTATCTCCTTGAAAGATTTATTAGCTTGTCAACTGAGGGCTTTAGGTGAAACTTTGAAAGCTTATTCACCCTACTTATTCTCAAGCACACCTCTATTTCACGGAAAATCCCTGTCCATCCAAGCAGGTTTTGGAACAAACTGAATCCATATACCAAGAAAATATCATAGAATGTATTTATGTCTTCAAGTGTCGGTTAAAAAAGTTTCATCTCTCCTGATATCTAATCCTTCTGCGGTCCCATGTGTTGTAACCTGTTGTTTCTAAATACGTTGTACTTTATAGTGTAGTATATTTTAAAGTCCGACAACCAATTTTTGAAATTTTTTTATTATCGATGACTGAAAAAGGTTGCTCCTATAGAAATAATATTGATATGTGTACTGTACATTATTGTTGGTAAATAAATAAATAAAATTATATATATATATATATATATATATATATATATATATATAATTTGTAGGCTTCACCAATTTTATGAAAATGGACTGAACGAAAATTACGATGTGTCGCTAAAAATGTCGGGCTGATTTTAATCACATTATTTCTCAATAGTTTTTCATACAGCTTTTGCATTTGCCTCTTATAAACATATCTCAATTTTTTTAAATTTTTGTAATCTCCAATATTTTTAATTTCTTAGTTTGTAGCGTAGGCTTCTCTGTTTGATTTTCCATGTTGAAATAGGAGAAAGAAAGGTAATATTTATTACTAACTTGAAACTACGCAAACAATACTAAAAACATTTTGTTACTTCCATTACAGATCTTTTTTAGATGCTTTCTGTTTTTTCCAGATCGCGTATTAAAATTTTTAAGACATTATTTCAAAAATTATAATAAGCGTTTGCGGATATTGCTCGGTTTAATTTTACATTGCCTTTATTCGAATGTGAACATAACGTTATTATATTCATTCACATAATCATAATCTCTTTGAACGTTAAATTGAAAATTGAATTTCAGTTTACATTCTACTTTTAATCAAAAATATTATCAATATAACGTATATACACTTAATCCCAAAATCTAGGCTTAGACTTTAGCAAGTAAATTTACCTCAAATAATTTTCAAAGCTATCCGATGGTGAAACCATTGATTATGAAATGCGTAATTAATTTTCATTTCCTTTATAATTATTTCTGAATCGCCCACAGGCATGACGGTAAACAGGCAAAATCATAAATTCGTACAAATACAGTTGGTAGAAGCGGTCACACCTCTTGTCGTACTACTTGGTGGAATCTGTTTAAATTTGCTTTTACCGAAATCGTGAACAAATTTGATTTGATTTCAATTCTAACTAAAAACGAATTCAAAGTTCAAAATATAGTTTTGCCATTTAAAAATATTTTTATGTACATTTACAAAAATATGTTCGGGTTCACTAAACTTATTAAGTTATATGTTTATAGTAAGAGGTAAAAACAACTTCCTCTAAATGTATTGTATTGGCCGATAAGTTTTAAATTTTTTTTTATATATTTAAAAATCTGAGTTTCACAAAGAAATTTAACTGTAAATGGATCATCTTTATCTATAATTCGCCGCCTTCTTATGGGCAGTGCCAAAATGCCTTCGGTGTAAAAAATTAGTAGCCTGTACTAAAGAAACATGACAAAGACTTTGTGAAGGTCTTCTATAATGGCGTCATATTGAGTGAATAAGACGGATAACCAACCAGAACCTAACCTATCTCTTATAACTTTCGACGAGTATACATTATGGTGTGTGATCTAGCGTTGTCGTGAAGAAAATAACTTCAGCCCTGTTAACTCCTTAATTTAACAACCAGTTGTTTTGATTGCTAATAATAAATCTCAGCATTTAGCGTATATTCCTTGATAAGTAGCTCCAAATATGTAACGCCATTGATATTCTACCAACAAACTCAGCATAAACTTTCTGGTGTTCAATCCAGGTTTGGGTATTATAAATCCGGTTTATCCTATACTGATCTATTTACGTGCATTATTAACTAACGTAAGTTAACTAACTAACTAATAACTAACTAACGTAGTACCACTAACTAACGTAGTAACGTAGTAGTAGTTAACGTAGTAACGTAACCTACTTGTCTTAACCATTTACTAATCACTTCAGCCAATCAAAATTATATTTTACTATTAAATAGGAAAATATTAACATATAAAGTAAAATACCAGTTTTAACATCGATTTAAACCAGTTCTTTGATATGATTCAATTAATAGCTTGACATTAACTGTCGTTAATATTTTGTAATAAAATATTTTGGAACCTTCGACAACCTTATTAGAAAAGATCCAAGCATATGGCTAAATACTGATTATCTAAATTCCCAAATATTAAATCTACTCCATGTTTCTTAAACTATTATATCAGTAATATATTGTCCAAGATATATATATATATATATATATATATATATATATATATATATATATATATATTATATCTAAATAATTGCTATTATTGATCGTATAGAGACTACGCAAGACAAAAATTCAAATTTATAATAAAACGCACTGAAAATCTAATCATATGGCATATTATGGATATAATAAAATAAAATCCATTTTAACAATCTGAAATAAAATCCATTCTCGTTCTTTTCTTAATTTAGATATTAAAGATTAATAACACTGATTGTAAAATGATGACACTGTAGAGAAAAGTTTAAAAAGAAAGAAGAGGAAATAGTCTATATTGTTTAGTAATATGGTACATAATTCTAATTATTAATATTCTATGTAATATTACGTCTTAAATTCGCACAATTTTCAAAGTTGTCTTACGAGCCGTTGATGAGTTATCTGGTATACTGGCTGGCTCAGTTATAAAGCAATTACAAGGGGTGACATATGACGATTACTACTAATAAATCGTTATTAACTTAAAGACATTTTATAGAAAAATATACAGTCACTAGGTATGTATAACAATAAAATATGTGATCCGTAACATGTTAATAAAAATTAATTATTTTATCGTTAATAAATTAAAAAAATAGATATTAAATATTTTTTAAAAAGCCGACTTAAAAAAGTAGGTTCTTAAAAGTCAAATATAATTAACTCAAAATAGTAGGGAACAAGTAGGTTCTTACTCCTAATAAGTAACTAAGTGGTAAGCAGCTTAAATAAATTTATAAATTAATTTAATTTATGATGTTAATTTAAAACCCTAACTACTCGCAATAATAAATAGATTCATAAAAGGAGTATTTATAATATAAAATTTTACATTTGTTTAAGTTGATGTGCGGTGCTCTGACCGACTTCAAAAATAAGTAACCTAAGTATTTATTGCGAATAATTAGGTACCTATTTTGATTTAATAATTTTTTACTTGTTAGTATCTATTTTTTTAAGTCAGTTTTTTAAAATATTTTATTTAAAAATTATTAGTGATCAACATATTAATATTAATCATCACGCTATACCGAATATTCAATTATTTTCTTTCTTAGAATATTGCATAATTATTGGAAATTACTGGAAAGAGTTGGTACATAGATAATTTTCATTTTTTATAATGTTGGTTATCAACAACACAGAAGTGAAGCGATAGTAGTAGCCGCGAGTGGTTAGTTGTTAGCTGTTGAGAAGTTCCATTCTCCACATCCGAAGTCCAATATTACATTTTGCAAAGTAACAACTACTACTTGAGGAATTCCGTTCTCCATATCTAAAATCCAATACTAGATTTTGCAAAGTAATAACTAAAAGAACAACAAACCAGCGGCGTATATGCCTTTTAAACCTAATCACGATCGATTTACTACCACCCGTTAAAGAGTTACATTACTCATCTTCAGACCCTGACCTAGTTGATAGTACAGTTATTTTGCAAAGCAAAAAGCAGTTATCTTGAATTATATTTAATTTAACATCATCTAATAAGGAGTTCCATTGTTTATCTCTATAACGCATCATCAGACTTTGACATGGATTATAGTACCATGGATGATAGTACTACTTTGCAAAGTAGCAGCTACCAATAGCAAAAATATTGAATCACGTTTAATTTAATACCATCCATTAAGGAGTTTCATTGTTCATCAGATCCTGACCTGGTTGGCGATGTAGTTATTTTGCCAAGTAACAACTACTAGTAGCCAATATCTTTCATCACGGTTTAATTTAGTATCATCCGTTATCATCAGACCATGGCCTGAAAAGTGGTGTAGTTATTTTGCAAAGTAACTACTACCCGTAGTAAACATCTTAAATAATAATTGATTTACTGTCATTCGTTAAGGGTTTCCATCGGAACTCATTATCAGATCATCATCGTATTTTTATGTAACCATCCCTTTAATACTCTCCTTCAAATAAAAGAAAAAAATCAAAATTGGTCTATTCAGTAAAGAATTATATCTGCACATATATAAAAAAAAAAGATTTCGGTGAATGGAGAACATCCTCCTATTTTTTGAAGTCGGTTATAAATGCCGCAAGATGTTTAAGTCGAATATTAAGATAAAAAAGCTAAACTTTATTAATTGGTGTCTTGGATAACCATCGGATTCATAAATATCAAATCAGAAAAGCTTTGCGATTTTGCCTATTAAGAACTGCATAACGAGCAAGTTAATATTTACTGTATAGCTCAAATATTTTTATATGCTTTATATATAATAGTCGATATAAACTTTTTGATAGCGCGATATAACTAGCAATTTATTGCCATAGCGCTATTCATGATGATAATTTACTTTTTCTAAATTGTATATGACAATATTTATTATTTAAAATAGTCAAGAAGTGGACGGATTCGAATTTCTTATTATTTAATTAGGTCTCAATTCAAGAAAGTATAGATATTTTCATAAAATATAGGGTGATGAATAAAGAATTTTATAAAAAACCTCGTTACCTGATTTCTATTTCTAACTTCAAGGTCATTAAATAAAACAAAACTTTACATTTTTACTTAGAGAAGCTAATTATCATTATAATATCGATTAGTGTATCGAATTGATCTAATTAATATCAGAAAAGATACTTTGCTACTTTTCGCGAAAGCTCACGTAGTACATTCAAGTTTTAATTGCTCCCATAGAAAGTTAAACTTTCGGCATAATGAGTGCATAAAAAAAGAAATTATGTTAATAAGCTGCAAGTTCACGCATATTTAGTGGCGACTGGGAACAAGATAAAAACTTGGTGGGGACTAAAAAGTTTTTTGCCACGCTCCGGGAGCTGCTCCTCTGTCATTGACACTCTTATAATCATTTTGAATGTGATCCATTATACATTCTGTTCACACCCATTCGCTGTAGCGCATTATCCTGTGACTGACGTCAAATCTTAACTTTTTTCCTTATTTTTAAGATACAATGTACGTGCGTCCTTGGCTTTGAGGTTATATCGATGTTGTCAACTGTTTGCAAAATTAAGGATTTCCACACTTCATTTTCATAAATTTATACGTGAAGTGATTATCGGAAAATGCGGCCAAACTAATTAATTAAATATATTATTTAATAATTAATTTACGTTGTATAAAAATCAGCAATAAATTTGGTTTTCAGTCTTGAAAAAAAAAAACTAAACGCTAGTTTGACTGGCGCATATTGAATGGATTTGTTTTCTGTCTCGTTTGAATTGAAGTTATTTTATTTATCACAAATAATTACTAATATGAACTTCCTAGAGTAATCTATATGAAATAGTATAAAACATAATTAAGTAGTGATCCCACTATACATATTATCGTGGATATCTCAAAAACTATGACATCTAGTAATCGTTGTTATGGCTTTCCTACAAACTTTTGATAGGTTTTTTGGTTCATAATATTAGGTATATACATAATTTGTTTATAAAATAAGGGAGGTACATATTTTTTGCATATTTTTTAGTACACATTTGAAGATGAATTATCAAAAATTGAGAAAAAAATTTTTGAGACCCGCATTGCTAACTTTTGGAAAGGATACCCCATATTATATACGGAATATAAAAAAAATCGAGTATTTGTCAAATTTTTTTTTATAGTACTGGCTATAGAATAAGTGAATATAGAACATATAGAATAGAACTAAATAGAATGGAACTAAATAGACTAATGAAGTACGAGTAGAATTCGGACTACGATGTTTTCATGCGCACTTACGTACAGATAAAACAATTAATGGTATATAGCTTTATTATTACACCTTATATAATTATTAATATTATTTTTCACCATGTGAATGTTGTGCCTAGTGTATTATTAACAGATATAAAAATATCGTGAATTTAAAAAAAATCGAACCATCATGGGACGTCTGACAGAAGTGAAACATTTAAATTTTGTAAATATTCGCCATACATATAATCCAATAAACTGTAACACAAACTTAGTTTTGAACCATGCAATCAGTATAACTCCATCTATCAAAAAATACTGCCAAAACTATTTCATACTTAAAAATAATTTTATTGAAAAAAAACTATCCATTAAAAAATAGCGATTGTACATAAAAATTTCACAAAACACAATAATGGTACGTTGGTCTAGGGTGTATAATTTTTGCTTACGGTACAAGGGATCCCGGGTTCAAATCCCGGACGAAATATTATGACAGTTTGATGCAATACACCGATATAAATGAAATAGCCGAATTAAGTCGGAAATAGCCGCGAAGCTAGCCGAATTATAATTCGGAAAGAGCCGAAAATGCACGAAATTGGCCGAATGGGGAATTAAATCGGAAAAAGCCGGCAATACACGAAGCAGATCGAATGTTAAGGCGCGTCTTGCTCTCAAAAAATTTTAAGACCCATTAGATGTTTCACATCAAAAACTACGAGGTAAATAATTATTGTTAAAGTTTTCCAATTACTTTCAAGGGTGGAACTCGAATTAGTTTCTTTCTTTATTGAATTGTCTTTTTGAAAATCAAAATCATATAATGTTGATAAAGTTCCAATGATAACTTTTTAAATACATTTATTTTCCATATTTCAATACAAGACAGCACGGCATGACATATTTTAATCCTATATGAGATCATCGCACTTTATTTTGTTTAAAGAACATTTTGAACTAGAGCCAAAGACTCAGAAACAGTATTTACAAATATACGCTGTATTTAACAGCGTGTATTTGTAAGAGATTAAAATTTCTCACTGGCGATTTCTTAGGTAGTATTTGTAAAACAGCAATGTCCGCTATCAGATATTATCTTGTAAATTAGCCCTGAAAATGTTAATTGAATGTGGAAAGTGGAAACGCGACCAGAAAATTTTAATTCCGTTACGGAATTCACTTCTTGAAAATAGACTATGACTGCAGTAATTATATCCTTTTTCTATAAAACAAAATGATATAAATATATTAAAGAATAATTAGTAATCACGTTACTAAAAAAATTATTGAGAAATACAATTAATAATCACGATACTAAACAAATTATTGAGAAATACAATTAATAATCACGATACTAAACAAGTTATTGAGATATACAATTTTGCTATGCTCAAGGATATAATTTTAACGTTACGCAAATATTTGAAAAAAAATCAAAGTCTGTCTTACAGCCAAATGCGTCATAACTAAGAATAAGTAATACCCTAAATGTTAATTATTTCAGCCACTCATAGTAAACATAGGTGCTAAGTCTATAAATATTGTAAAACTACGTAATTTGTGATTATAAATATGGCCCAAATAAATATGTCATATTAATAATTTTACTTAACGACTACTGAAAATCTATATTATGTACAATTTAATTATTATGATAATATGCAATTACAATAAACCACTAATCAGTTTTTCACCGTTATTTCTAAATCGTGTATAAATATCGACCACAGCCATTCGAGCCACCTTAGTACAGCAAGGGAGTGCGCCATGCTGATAATGACGGTTGCGAATTTAACGTTAATGTATACAAATTTTTAATTCCATCGTTAGTATTTAAAGGTAATATAATATTATGACCTGTTATATTTTATTCCTTTTAATTTCTTTATTTCATTACACTATTTTAAATGAAGTGAATTTTAGATGATTCAAATTTAAATCCAATTAAATTCACTTCAGCCACTGCTGGTGTATAATGGACCATACAAAGTTATCACTGATTTGTATGTAGCCTCTCTTCTACTTAAAAACGTATCAGGGTATAATACTGCGTAAAATGCAATAATATTATTGCTTGGAACATAGCTTTTCAAATTGTTTAGTATGTGGTACAAACTGACTCAGTAATAGGACTGTTTTATTATTTCGTTCTTAAATTTATACAGTGAGTCTATTTTTATGTCAATTATAGTTAAAACAATATTTTGAAGTATATAATATTTGTAAAACTAAAATTTTGCAATTAGTAAAAAAAATTAATTTTGTTCATTTTTGTCTGGATCTTGTTTAAGTTACTAAATTATTTCAGGTAATAGAATTAGAAGATTACTGTTACAACTAATCGCAGATATTCTTATGCCATATACTAGATATGATATTTCAATGAGTTTTATTTGTGATGTATATATAAATGGTTAGTATGAAAAATTGTTTTATTAAGTCAGCACCCCACAAATAAAGATTAGTGCGAAGTAATAAAACAGATATTCGTATTCCGTCGTTAACATAATTTATTCTAAAAACTGACATTCTAACGAAAAATCTATCCTTTGATTGATCGAGTACAACGATTTCGCTTTGCTTTGATAGCTGATAAACGTATAAATTTATGAAGAGGAATATATAACGCCATATGGATTTATTGTTAACAGTAAAATTTATACAGGCAATCAAAATTTTGAGCACTTACAACCAACCAAAATTAGAATATTTTTTAGCTTATCTGAATAAAAAAAACTCGCAACCGCCCGCCCAGAGCTATTATGTCATAGGCGGAATTTTTCAACTACTGCCCGTCTATACGCGAGTAAAAGGAATTCAGGAGGAAAAACTTACAAAAGTGCGCTTGGTACATAATTTATTCACACATCAATAGATTTCTCCTACTTACACTGATCGAATATTCTAAGAGTTTCGGCGGGCGTGGGTTTTTACTGCGCTTTGCATTGCCCCGCGCGGGCTCACCTACGCGCGGCGAATGTTTTGAAAGGACCCGAATTCACTTAAACTTTGAAACGTAAGATTACCGTTGTCTGCTTTCGGGTTACATTGAGTTAACGTGGGGTTCTTTCGAAAATAAACTTTTTTATGTTGCCAATAGGAGAGGTGGAAACTATTTTTTTATCGTAACGGGTTGAACACGTGCCGGCTGGTTTACTTCAGCTTTGTCGGTCGATTTTTTTGAATTATGTTTATTCATTACTTTATTTTATTTTTCATCACTTACGGTGAACACTACTTAATCTGTCTATTTGTAGATTTTATAGGTAAGTTATCAAATCATTGTGCCTTTTCGATTTCTTCAGAGTACCGGTTACCTATTTGTACTTTAACTAAGTTAACATAGTTGAATTGTGTATTGAGATATACGTACATTAGTCACTAATCTCACCCTTTTCATGTTTCCTATCTTAAAAAGAAAATTATAAGACCACTCACGTGTCTGTCCGTCTATTTTAGCAACTTTTCTCATAAATAATTTGACGCGGAAACTTCAAATTTGGTATAGCGTTAATATATTCTAAACCATATATGTATATTTATATTAATTCATCATCATCATCATAAGTTCCTGTTGCTCCGGTGGGAGCATAGGGCAGACGTAAAATTTCTCTATTTGGTGCGGTCAGCTGCCAGTTGCTTAACCTTTCTCCAGGTCTTTCCAGCTGTCTTTGCTTCTTCCTGGACCGTTCTCTGCCAGGTCTTTCTTGGTCGGCCACGTCGTCTTGCTCCTTGGGGGTTTCAGTCTAGGGCTGCCTTCTCAATGGCTTCGTCAGCCTTTCGTAGCGTATGGCAGATCCAACGCCACTTCCTCTCCCTAATATAGTCTGCGATGGGTTTTTGGTCCGTTTCAGCCCACAGATCCTCGTTCCTCTTCACCTCTGGCCACCTCATGTTCATGATGCGGCGAAGGCATCTGTTCACGAAGACCTGTAGTTGATGGGTGAGACTTTTGGAGACCCTCCATGTCTCACAGCTGTACATCAGGACGGATTTGACGTTGGTGTTGAAGAGTCTGATCTTCTTCCTTTTGGAAATGGATCGACTTCTCCACACCGGGTATAGCTGGACGAACGCTCCATTTGCCTTTCTCACCCTGCTCTTCACGTCCTCCTCGGCTCCTCCGTCCCTCGTGACCATACTTCCGAGGTACTGCTCTCCACCTTCTCGACATTCTTGTCGCCCAGCTTCAGGGGTGTATCAACGGTGGTATTGAAGCGCATCTCTTTCGTCTCGCCGACGTTGATTTTGAGGCCCGCTCTCTCTGTTATTAAACAAAAGTAATGTACGTGTATGAATATTGATTCATACACGTACATTATTTTTTTTAACTTGTTCGTATCGTGTGTGAAACTTTAAATTTTGTATAATGATAAACATGTTAACCCCCATATATCTCAATATTAAATAAGAAAGCTCTAGAAATATCGTCGAAAATATCAACAAAAAACTTTTAAACTTCTTAACTCAAAATGATGAAAAAAACGGTACTTGAATAAATATAAAATTTACTGGAAAACAATAACGATATTACTAAATTTCATAATTTTGGAAACATTCATGGTATATTTACGTTTGTAAAATATGAACTAGGGATTGTATTTATATGGTAAAAATAATGTGATCACTTTGTGCGAGTTCTATTTAACAGAATTATTAATTGTTCAAAAAATGATGTAAGAAATAAATATTGGTTATCTTTACTATCGTCTACTATTGTAGTGTCATCCAATGACATTTGTGTGTTATTTCGAGTGGAGGATGCAGAGTAAAAGTGGTTTATGATTAAATAAAATTTGAGCTTAATTCTCCTCATTTTTCTCATCGTGGTTATTCAATTTGAGTTATGATAATTTTTTATTTTAAAATTTTTTAAATTTTACCAATTGATAAAAATTACAAAAAATAAATTTAAAAAAAAATACGAATTAATTAGTGAAAGAAGGGCTTGATTTATTAATCAACATCAATAAAACATGCTTAAATACAAGTAGAACTCAAATTAGGTGTTTTCCGCATATAAATGTTTAATAATATTTTACATAGTAAATATATTACTTGTTATGTCTATCAAAAGGGTAAAAATATCGTAAATTTCCCAAAAAGTACTAAATTAAGAAATTATATTAAATTACGCCCCAAAAACTCTCTCATTTTAAAAGGATATTTTAGGATAGGAGATATTTTATTAAAATTGGGGAAAAAATATTTTGGATATCTTTATTATTAGATTTTCCAAACTACATGAAACATAACACGGCACGATACATGTAACTAAAAAAAAATCGCGTACTTAGTTTTCCTGCTCTAAAATTTATATATATATATATATATGTATATATATATATATATATATATATATATATATATATATATTTATATATATATATATATATATATATATATATATATATGAGTTTTAACTATTGCCATAAATGCCCGTTTTCTATACTTTATCACCACATTAAATTCAAATTTTCTACGACGAGATTTTATCAGGGTTGTATCTTTAGGATTCGTCTCTCAAAAGAACAAAATGAAACAGTTATATGATAACTTGGTTGAAAATCAGTCCGTCTGTCTCTCAAAATCCTTTTTCTCCGAAACGACTTGAAATACAAAGCTGAAATTAATATAGTATGCTGAGAATTATAGTCAATGTGAGACTTGTTAAAAATTGTTTGGTTTATGCAACAAATAATATTGCCTTTAAACTGTATTTTTCCTCTATTTTTACCATAATCTTAGTCACTTACTATTAAAACCTACAGAGTACTTCCGGTCGCCCTATAATCTTAATAGTCGGCATAAAGGGAAGTCTTAAAGCACAAGTCATGGCAAAAATCCAAAAATCAGTTATTTATATTTTATATGGAACTATACATATACGCTATACATAATTTTTGAAATAGGTACTTGGAAAAGATATATCTACTTAGGTAATAACTAAACTTAGGTAATATATTTATTTTCTGTAAAATCAAAATTTTGTAAATAGTTTAATAGGAATACTAAGTGCCGTTTAATATTTGTAAATGCCTAAATGTGTACAAATTCGGGTAATAAGTAGTCTACCCTTGCTTGTCAGGTTTTTTTCTTCCGAATACGAAATTATAAAAAAAGAGTTAAAGGTTCACTTTTAATTTGCTACAAATATACTCTTAGAGAAATGGACGGTACAATAATCGAATCCTTCCTCATTGGAAAAGTACGCGTGAAAAAATGTTGAATAAATAAAGTGAAATAATAGAAAATTGCAACAATTGTAAGGACTTTAAAAATATTTATATTAAAAAAGTAACAGTTAATAAGTGTTACGCAAATGTGTCTTGCCATGTGCGTAATTAAAATTTCTTCCTTTTACAGAATACGAATCATCCTTAGATTGTGGGCATGAGATACATCAAAGAGACGCAAGGTCTCGCCTGAACTTTATTTTAAGCCGAGATAAATTTCACGTGGCTGCTTATGATAAGCTGAACTATTTTTGTTACCTTGAAGTGTGGTAGCGACCCGTAAACTGAGATGAAATTATGTAATTTTTTACATTTATTTGATGCTAAACTTTCCTCGTAAACTTGCTTCTTTATTGTGTTGAGTACAGACATTTTCCATTTCCATTACTTGGAGTAAATGCGAATGAAATGCGAAAAATGTTTTCTAGCTAAATCTTTATAAATTATGATATTTATTTATTAATGTCTCTGAATTTACGCTATTTTCTACCTAGATAAGTACCAACGAAGAAACTCCTTACTTCAATATCCCGTTAATTCTTTTGTAGAATCCATTTTCGAATACTTTTTTCAAGTTTCATTTTATTATTACGTTTTTGATAAATTTATTTTATTGAGGTATTCATCCGCACAAATTTTTTACGATCTAGGTTTTTAAGATCCCGTAGTAAAACAAATAGTCATATTCATCCAACTGTACGTCATTTCTTCCACAGCCATTAATTTTTTACAGTTTAGTCTTATGCACATGAAATTTTGCTAGTAAATTCTATATGTAAATACCCCAATCGATCTAAATCACCTTAAAATAATATGTCTCCCCTATATATATAAATTGGGAAATATTTTTTTGGCACGGATAAAACTTTCAAAATCACGTTCATTTTATTTTTTATTTTTCGCTTATAAGCCCTGTTGCTAAATATTAAGCATTATATTGAAAGTATTATATTTAAAATGTGCCTTTCGTCTAACATTTCAAGCAAAGGTATGAAAAATTCTAAAAATTTTAAGATACCAGCACGGTATTAAACATTTCAAGAGGTGTAGAGAACCACGTAAGCATATTTTATACCTTTTTCCATACGCACTTAGCTATTTTTCTTCATAGATATTTCATAGATACATGTATGCATGTTTATTGTCAGTAAGTTCCTTTCCGTATTTTAATATATACGAGTTAGAAATTAGAGTTATAAATTCACGTACTCTTCGTTATGGTATTCCATTGGAATTGTTTTTACTTTCATTTATATTATGTTAAATCTTACGCAATCTATAAATAAATAGCAAAAGAATAAATTTAAATAAACTTTTTTAGTATGATCAGAATTCGTACAATGAGGGTTGCATATTGTACATATTACACAAAATTTTAGAGACTTGCATCTCGCAAAGGCAGCGCTGTGATAAAAATATTGTTGAACATTTTTGATAGCACTCAAAGAGACTTCTTCAATATGTCTTGTACAATGAGAAAAAAAATTATCTCAAAGTTTGATGTATGAAGGCTTACTTCAAAAAAGTTATATTTTTTTTCATTTACATATACTTAAGTAATTCACTACTCATACTAAGTTTCCTCCAAAATTTCATCACAGTCCGTCTTAAACCGAAAAGATTATGATTCTGAAAGACACGGATGGACGTTATGATGAAATTATAAGGATTTCATTTTTGCTTTTGGGCTACGGAACTTAAAAACTAATTATTTTCATACGCTTGATCATTTATTTAATATTTCACAAGATACTTAAATTATTACTATATCTCCACTACTATTATTACTACCACTGTTAACACCACGTCCGTTATTGCTACCACTATTATTACTACTATTTCTAACTACTACTACTGCTGCTTTCACTACTACTACTACTACTGCTGCTACTACTTCTACCACCACCACTACCACCACCAACACCTCCACTACTACTACTACTACTACTACTACTACTACTGCTACTACTACTGCTGCTGCTGCTGCTGCTGCTACTACTACTACCACCACCACCACTACTACTACTAGCACTACTACTACTAACACCACAAATATTTCGACTGCTATTACTACTACTACTACCACTACTACTACTACTACTACTGCTGCTGCTACTACTATTACTACCACCACCACTACTACTACTACTGGCACTACTACTATTAACACCACCATTATTTCGACTGCTATTTCTACTGTTACTGCCACCACCACTACTACTACTACTAGCACTATTACTACTAACACCACCACTATTTCGACTGCTATTACTACTACTACTACTACCACCACCACTACTACTACTAGCACTACTACTACTAGCACTATTACTACTAGCACTACTACTACTAACACCACCACTATTTCGACTGCTATTACTACTACTACTACCACCTCCACTACTACTACTAGCACCACTACTACTAATACCGCCAATATTTCGACTGCTATTACTACTACTACTACTACCACTACCACTACTACTACTGCTATTGCTACTACTAATACAACTACTACTACAGCTGTTGCTGCTTCTGCTACTACTACTCCTATCACCACTAACACTACTGTTATTACTATTTCCACGACGGCTGGCCTTATCAAAGATACATTTTTTATTTTTGGTGTACTGAACCTTAAAATTATCTGTTTACTGCCTACCATATTATTATAAACGAGTGAATAGTTTGACTAGAAATTAGATAATGCAAAAAATTAATTCAGTCTATATTTATTATAAATTTGCATGCTATTATGAAGCTAAATCACACTATGTGTATTCAATACTGTATATACTGAGTAAAATTATTGTAAATATGAATGTGGAACCATCTACACTAAAATTTAAAATAATTTGAGCACTATATGAAACATGCGACTAATTATTTCAACCCGAGGAATCTCTTTAAAGTCATACCAACCATAGTATTTATACGCAGTCAGATGCCTTTATTAATAATGGCGGCGAAAAAAAATATATTGTAGTTCAAGGGATCAGGTAACCCTTTATATATTAAAATGTTTCAATATAATGAGAATCTGATTGAAATAAACGCATTGCGCTCAAAAAAATTGACAATCAAGGGAAAGTCAGAGTCAAAAGGCAAGTCAGATAAAAAAATGCATATTTGTTTACATGAATATTAGTTTTTAAACACAGCTTGTTTTTTTATTTTTTTTGGTATACTTTTGAAGATATACCAAATGAAGATATGAAAAAAAGATGAAAGACAAATTTCTATAGCCTCGCCTTGAACTTTAAATAAGTTTTCCAATAATCATTGAATTTAATGTAAATAATTTATCATAAACGTATAGTTTATCATGAATACCTAATAAATATGGAAACTGTCTCACAGCGTCTTGTGTGCATTAATATTTCAAAAGATATATTCACTTGAAACAAAACTAAACCCATATCCTGGGTATCGACCGCTATAATGCGATATAAAAGAAAACGTGTTAAATTTTCCACAGTTCGTTCTCAAAGAACATGTGGATGCCAAGTATTAGAATCAATAAATAGTATTTAACTGGTAGAAAAACCTATGACTTTTGGTGTAAATCTTTTAAAAAAGGCCTAGTAACTTATAAAGTGTAAATAAAACCTCCACTAATGTTACAAACGTGGAAGTATATTTCATACTTAATTAGAATGTGCCTTATTTATTACCAAGATTACAAACTGATAGAATATACTGTAGACTAATAGAATAGCTTTTATTCTATAGCAGCCTTTACCTGCGTGTTGTTAGGAAAATGTACACTTTTTTATTCCTCAGAATTGCCCACCATTTGATAATACGTAAGAATGAATAATTACCTTTATAACTACTAGACCATAAATGATAAATAAACGGTTTGAATGGAAATTTGGTAGATAAATATATTTACTTGCCAACAGTGAAATTTAAGTATATAATCATTTATGATTTTTTACAATAAATATCAATGAATAAATTGTTCAGCCATAATACTTTATATACCACTAACACGTGTGTGGTGCCCCTTTACGACACGCATATGTCGTCGTGAATCGTTCCTATTGTGTGTATATATATATATATATATATACATATATATATATATATATACATATATATATATATATATATATGTATATATATATATATATATATATATATATATATATATATATATACACAATAGGAACGATTCACGACAACATATGCCTGTCGTCAAGGGGTATCACACACGATTTATAAATGCAGAATGTCTGTGCAATAAGCAGACATCAATTCACATTTATATAGATAAAAAACAAACGACTACTTGAAGAATCACTAAAATGCTTCTTATAGCATCACTAGTTGAGACACTTCTTTATAAGATTATCAATTATTTACAATCTACAGTTTCATTACGGCGTTCTAGTCATTTCAAATTATCACTAAAGGAATATTAAGTTCATGCAAAGTATCAAGTACAGAATATAAACAAAATTGTTTCGCGGGCAAAGTTACAGGTACAAACGAATACTCGTATAAAGCTCGAATGATATGCAGTCAAAACTATATAATATAAAGCACTAATAATAGAAAGTCACGGGTATAAACGAGTGCTCGTATAAAGCACGAATGATATGCAGTCAATACTATATAATATAAAGCACTAATAATAGAAAGTCACGGGTACAAACGAGTACTCGTATAAAGCACGAATGATATAATGATATGCAGACGATTTTTAATGAATGTAATTTTTTTTAAATTTGTGTAAATTATTATTTATTATATTCTGATTGAAGTTCTATTCTGACTTATTAACATCGTGTATATTTATTTCGTTTACCTATAGTTTTACGGGCACGTTAAAATGATTAATTATGTGATATAAATAAAAATAATGTAATCATATCTTCTTGAGTCGGTCCCTTACTGCTGTAGATCTGGCTTCTTCTTAATAGTACCTTCTCTTTAATGATATACTGCCATAGGTTTCTATTCTTGGCGATTGTATTGGGCATCATGTGATGAAGCGCCAAGCGATTCTCGAATCTGGTTCATCTAGCGTCTAGGGTAGTGTCCCCGCTGTCTTCGTTCTTCAACCAAGCCGGTAACATTAAGATTCGCAATATAGTCGGTAGGTTTCAACGTAATGTGTCCGAAATATTGTAGTATCTGGTGAATACAGATCGTGAAAAATCTTCTTTGGATTCCATTTTTTTTTCAGAATTGAGATGTTGGTTCCTTGTTTGCTCCATCCGTTGAGCATCTTTTTTCTGCAGGACATTTAAATTTTTCAGCGCCCATGACTCAGCGCCAGGCATAGAGATAGATAAGATTAGATTTCTTAACAAATGTCACTTGGTATATCTGGATATATCCCTGTCCTTTCATACTTTAAGCGATCACTGGTCCTTTCCACTATGCGTATTTTATGATGCATTTCCTCTTAATTTCGATTAGACATAAGCAAATTATACTCTGATATGACTGTAATTAAATAGTGAACGCTGTTAGAAAGTGGAGAATTCCCGTGTTTATATGATAAAAGGCAATGACACATTGAAGTAGGAAGTTCTTAGGTACAAAAACTGACAGGTTTCTCAAAAAAATCAGGCAGAGGACCGATCCATTCAAAGAAGAAAAAATTAATTTCATAAATCTTTTCTAAATTACGAAAAACGACAATTAGCTATATAATCTCATGTTTATATATTGAAGAAAGATATGTAATTGGTAGATGTTATAAAATTTTAAAGTCATGAAACAAATGGTTACTTTACATTTTAAGAAATTATAAATAAACTGTTTTAAAAAATCCTATAATCAAATGGAAAGAAAAGCTTAAAAGTTGCGAAAAAATGAGAACACATATGAAACTAGCAACATAATAGAAATGGAAACAAACAAATTTTAATTAAAACTACGATTGAACTATGATATGTGAGATGTAGTTCTTATTGTACCTAGGTCTTAGAAATTGTTTGAAGCTGTCTGTAAGTAAATCTGTAAATAAATATTTGATTAAGAAATTTGTCTTTTTTCCATAAAGATAATGTGAAACAAGTAAAAATAAAATTAAGAACTTAAAAACAATTTTATCACTAAAAATTATACACTTTTATTTCTTACTAGGTACTCATAGGAACACGTATAAAAAAATACTCGGCTAAATTTCTTGCTTTATTAATTATGAGGAAAGCAAAAAGCAATATATTTTAATTTTTCCAAACATATTTTTGCTTCTCTTTCTTCGAAAGACAGGAAATAAATAAGTAATAGTGGCGAAAGTGACGTACTCGTGATTAATCTGTGACTCGGTTAAATGTAGATATTGCGTTAATTACAATATCTTACTGTATATTTTATATGCACATATTTTTCATATCTCTGTATTGTGAGTCTGTTTATATAATAAATCTGATATAATTTCTCAAGGTGGTATGTCCGAATTAAGTTTATAATTTGTGCCGCATACTAGGAAAACAAATTTAAAATTTCGTGAGCTACAAAACTTATTAATTTGAAGTAATTTCTCTTGAATTCCATTTCTTTGAAATCTGCTCATTTTTACCCAATTAGTGGAATAACATTTTATTTGAAAAAAATTAGTGATCAGTTTTACATACATATTTCGAATTTTAGCTCGATTAAACAAGCAACGTTTCAGTTATATCACTGAGAAGCAAAAATAAACGGGTAATACTACCTGATTCGCAAGATTTCACGGACCATCCTTAAAATGAACAGCAAATGAATGTACAACAAAACCTTCTTTGCCTACGCATTAAGCGCCGCGCCACTTCTGCTAAAATACTCGAAATTGAAAATTGTTTTTACGTGAACTGGGCTGACAATTGCGGCAAACAAGCTCTGTGTACAACAACGCGATGGAGTCATTCAATTCCATTTTATACCCGAACAGAAGTTTAAATTTTTAATTCGACGATACGCCGCAGCAGGCTCGCTCACGCTTGCAAGTGAATTAACTCTGCCCTGAAAGTGCCCTCGAGTAGCGTCTGGTGGCTCGTTGTTGGCGCTGTTTTATATGTATTCATAAATGAGCCGATACTTAGGAAAACTATCGGATTGGCAGAACCTAAGCTTTCTACACAAAAGCACTTTAGTAATTATTTCAAACTATGACACACATACACAAATTTTCAGAAAAATCTCTTACAATTCCTGTTGAAGAAAAAATTTCAGAACCTCTAATAAGGGATCATCGTTTGACTTCAATCCCACACATTTTGGATAGAAATAGAAGTAAATATTTATATCCGGTTTCAAAGTTCTGTTTCATTATTTGCCAATTCGTAGGTTGTTTATTTTACTCGTGTATTAAAATAATATACTTCAAAGGATATATATGTATCTTGTTACAAGCTATTTTTAGCACAAAATATTTCTGTTATCTGCGTAGTTTACATATTTAATGTAGAATGTTATAGAATATGTGGCTTTTTATAAAACATTAGCAGCTATAATCAGCGTAACTTTGTATTTTCGTAATGAATATTACAATAGAATAAAACTTACAAAGATTGTTCTGTTTTCCAGATTATTTCAGTTATTTCGGCCAGGGCCACAATAACACAGTATTATTAGAACTTCAAAAGAGCATTCCTGAGATTGGGTTATACAAAATTCGTCATATACTATTAAATAGAATTTTCATTCAACTACATTTTGACTGAACAAAAGATAAGCCTTTTGACAATATTATCTTTATATATTTTGGTGGGAACATTATTGCATCATATTTTTTTCTGATTTCGTAAAATTTTGTGACGATGTGCATTTTGAAAATTACAATTTGTGCATTCTAACGATAAGAAAAATATATGTTTGAGCAGCACACATATTGCCATTTTTCCGATTATCATTTCTGGAAATTTGAAATTACACTTTTGATGATATACATGTCATCTGTTCTGTCTTAGCACGAGCATGTATCTGGTTTAAACTATTGAGCAGAAGGTAGACATTTTCTCTTTAAGCAAGGGTGGTTTTAACTTTATTAGTAAGGACATTAACATACTGGTAAACTTCCCTTTGAAGAAGGCTTCTTTTATAATTTTTTTTATAAATTTGTTATATTTTGAGAAGGAAAAAAATTGTAGCTATCATTGTTTATTTCACCAGGCTCAAGTATGTATGTTAAACACTATTGTTGTTCCAAGAAATTTTTGAGCTCAACTGAGCCCAAATATACATTTGAGTCTTCATTTCGTTAGGGTTTTTAGACGAATGGGAAAAACGAAACCCTTATAATTTTGTCCTGTCCATCTGTCCATTTGTTTGTTTGTCCACCTGTCTGTCCGTATGTCACAACCATTTTTCATTTTACTCAGAGACTCTAGTATCTACATCGACGAAATTTAGTTGGTAGATATCTTCTATGAACCGCTAAATTAAATAGTACAATTATGAAAAAAAAATAATATTAGGGGTGATACCCCATACATGCAAATAAGGGATGAAAAAAATCCACTGCGCATAGGATAACGTTAGGTAGGTCTTAAAAATTATTTAAAGGTTCCAAAACATACTCTTTTTATTTGAGTAAATAGTGAGCGAGAAATGTGCTTCTAAAGTCTTAAAAAGTGTGCCAAACCTTCTCTAACTTTGTACACGTTAGTGTATAAAATTCTGCAAAAAATTAATGTAGCTAAAATAAATTTTCAACAATTATCGGTTTGAATAATATATGTTTTGAAGTTTTTGGTGTTTGGAATATTTTTTGCAGAATTTCTCAGTACCGACCCCAGTAATAACTTTGCTTTTCACAGTGTCTTTGAGAAATACAGAGAAGTTTAATATTATTTAGTGCTACGAAATTGACCGGTTTTTATTTCTAAACTTAAAATTTAATCAACACAATCCAGTGGTATAAGCATTAGGTATCTTAGAGACCTCCGGTTCAAATCGCTAAAATATATTAATGCAAATATAAAATTGAAATAAACAATTTTTAATTCTCGTGTATCCATCATTTCAACAAAATCTGTTTCTTCGTTTCAAATTCGTATAAAAATGTATATAAATTCCTCTTTATTTGTTATTAGACGACTTCTGATACTGGTGTTTGTTATACTATTAGAGAACAATTATGGCTTAATACCACCTACTTAATACTATAGATAAGAGTATGTAATAGATAAAATAATACGTTCAAGCTCGTTCATTTACTATTAAAGGCTGGAATTAGGATTTGAACATGGGCTTGTTTTAATATAACGTCTATTGATAAATAATATAGTAACAGACAGGAAGAACTTCAATTAACATTACAGATACCAATGTTTGGATATGTGTTTATTTCTTAAAAATATAGCATATATTACAATCATCATATTCAATTCGGTTATGCCAAACATGAAAATTCTATCCATTTCTAACTATAAACCATAGTTTTTAATAATTATACTTTAAAACGACTTACAGATTAAAATATGTCCCCTAATTCCAACCTGTAATTATCACTCTGTGCGTTTACCCGTCCGCATATAACAGGCTGGACACTCTTTCTGTTTAAGCTCGTTGATAATAAAATTTTACAAGCACTCATATATTAATGAAAAGCGTTTTCAAAAGAAGACTGTAAAAATCTACACTTTTTATGGATTACATAAAAGTTGTGGATATAAAAGTCTTCTCACGGACTTAATCGAGTGGAATCTCATAGAAAGTTTTCAAAATGCAATTGAAAATTCGCATGCTACAGTGTCTTTTTCACGAGACTTGATATATTTCCAATATAACAAACAGTCAACCGTGCATGTGAAAAAAGTGCTGTAACGCTTTTAGTTCCTTTATGTTTACACAACAAAGACTTATTTATCATAAGTTATATTATAAAATGAATAAGATACAGGCAATTAAGTTACTTTTCTTACGCTTATGAAGCATATGCGAAAAAACATATTTTTAAAATAAAAAAACAATAAATATATATAAAAATAAACAATATTAAAAATTACATAAAATATGTATGAAAAACTTTTACTAATTGTTTGAATAACTCTAGAAGATTGTGTTTAATAAGTATTTTTTCATTTAATCAAAGAGTTAGTAAACAAGACATGAGATATTTTAGTAGACAGTAAGCTAAAAGAAAAAAGTTATTATAAGTGTAAATAATATGGTAAGAAAATGGTAATGGTAAAGTATGGTAAAAAAAAGTATAACATTACAATTGTAAAATGTATTTAAATATTTGTTTTTGTTAGAATTTATCCACTCAGCTAAATGTAAAGTTAATTGCAAGTAAGACAGGAAAGAAGAGAATAAAATGACGTTGAAAATAAAACGAAGTATAGATATTTTAAATGTTCTAATTGGAATTTATCCCTAGAAATTCTTAGTATATAGGAAAAATAATTTTCCTATAAACTAGTAATAGATAGAATTAAAGAATATTTGTATGAAGAAGTCTGGGAATTAAGTAAAATGTTTTGTCAAAAATAAGTTCTGAAAATTTTATCTTGTATA
Organism: Druceiella hillmani; assembly: GCA_039881145.1. NCBI lineage: Eukaryota > Metazoa > Arthropoda > Insecta > Lepidoptera > Hepialidae > Druceiella > Druceiella hillmani. The sequence continues at coordinate 18,148,734 of JAYKKI010000001.1, forward strand.
ATCATTAAGACCTTTAACCAAAAGAATCGTTTATCTATGAAAGTTATTTTATTCTCTGGAACTGATCAAAAGAAATTATCTGATAATGAACTTACACAAGTAATAAATGAGAGGAGTAGAAATGGTTATTAAAATTTTCTTTATTTTTCATTTCTTACAAATGCCAGCCCTGTTTAATATACCTTTCAAGTAATGGACATGAATATATTTTGTGTTCAAAGCTTCAAAGTCTCATACGTGTACTTTATTTAGTTACCTAATATTTATTATATACAAATATTAAGTAAATAAATAAAACCTACACATGAATCTTTTGAAGTGAACTTTAGAAATATCTCTCGAAAATTACTCGCGGCTTTATTGAGTTCATTGCCATTTATGCCATCGCGAAGCCAACAGCTTCCATAAATGACTGTTTCGACACTAATGAGACAGGGGAATTTATTATCGTATAATTGTAAAGTTCATTGTGAATTTAAAACTAACTTTAAAATTACGGAGATGAGAATATTGAATAATAATTCTTGAAATCATGACAAGTTACCTAACAGTCTAATGTCAGTTAGAGCGTAATTCATTCGGAACTGTACTTAGTTGAAAGGAACATTTCATCTTATGTAAAATTTTAATCAATTTCAAGAAACGAAAGGTGTCTATAAATGTAAAAGCTTTATATGTTTAGTTCCTTATGATTATTATTACGAGGAATAAAATATATCAAATCGTGGGACTTCAATTATGAAGAAAAATAAAAATTAAATAATAATTGCATTATCTCAAATTTTTATAAATATTCGCTTTTTTAACACTTTTCATTACATTCATAATTTTTTACTCTTTTTCATGAATTACTAACAATCGACATTTATTACAAATTTATTTAATTTTCAGTGTTATTTTCTCAAATAAAAAAGTATATTGTCGAAATGCTTTCAATATATCTGGAAAAAACAAATTTGGTTGTAAATAATATGGAGTGCATGAGTGCCGCTGATATCTAGGAAAAACAAATAATAAATCAATTGTTTTATCATTTATTAATCTAAAAAGGTATAATTCAGATTACGGTAAATATATGTAATCACATACCGATGAAAAATAAAAAAAAAACCATTAAAGATTTGTTGTTTCATGATAATTGGGCACTTTTTAAAGTTCACTGGGTGCCCACTTTTTCATTTGGAACATATTCTAATCTTTCTTCGATTAGAATTCAGTTGTAGGATAATTACCTGTATACTTAATAAATATAAAATTTCTCATACAATAATTTTTTGTATGAAAAAATTATTGTTCATTGTAAAAACTCTCATAAATTACATTGCTAAGTGGAATTTTAGTGTATAATTGAAAAATCACGACGAAGCAATTTTCAACAAAAAAAGGTTAAGGTTTATGTTTATCCTAACATAAGAAAAATAATTAATCGGAAAGATTTCTTTATACTTTTTGTAGTAACTCGCTCCAATATATTTGAAAGAAATACCTAGTCTTGAGAACCAGTTTTCTAAGAAGCGCTGAAAGTTTTAATTCTCACTACAGGAAAACATCAAATATAATTTGTAGACATTGGCACGTATGGGTTAATAAAACGAAAGACCGAACTGCAAGACTCTTTCCTCGTCTGATATTTTTAATTTGTTTCCCTTGTAATATACCATCATAAAATCCTAATATCTTCTCATCCTTAGTTCCTTTTTCTGTTTAAATTATGTTATACTTTTTTAATTGTTTTTTAAAGAAATAGATTATTTTATCATGTATATAGTTATTTTTTCTAAATATACATAAATTAAATTAGGAAAATGTATTAAACTTTAAAATGAAATAACGACGATGCAGGAAAATAAATGAATGTTAAAGAAGTTTCCTTCTACATCTATATACACAGTGTCCGATATTACTGTGAGAATCGACCATCGACCGTTAAATTCGAAAATGTCAACTAACAAAACTAAAAAAAACAACATTACAAAAACTAAAAAAAACACTTACTTATTGCGGCAAGTCAGACGAGCTATACTTAACAGATTTACTGTTAGCCATTGAAAAGTTCTCATGATTACCTCACCTCTACATTATCAGACACTCCTGTTTATGATACGTCAGCAAAGATCGCATTGAGATAAGTCAAACGTATCCAAATTCGAAGAGTGTGCTGACCATTGAAACGTTCTTAAAACCATCTTTTTCCAACATCATCCTATCAACTCGTTGGTACCTATCATTGTTTTGTTATCATAATTGCATAAATTTTCAAATAATTATATAAGTTTGCAAAGAATTGTCTAAGTTTGAAAAGTATGGCATAAGTTTGCAAAGAATTTCATAAGTTTGCAAATAATTGTATAAGTTTGTAAGGAAATTCAATAGTTTGCCAAGTTTTAAATCGATACAATAATTAGAAGTGGGTGAAAATCGACTACTTAGATTTGTTTCACAATTATAAGCAAGTAAGGCTAATGAAATCGTTTTAGAAATAGATAAAGCTCATTCGCTCGACTTTGCATTAATTTTTGTCTTCATTTATTAACCTCAGAAACTGCGGAGTGGATTAAATCGTCGAGAAAACGTTTAAATGTAGTATTAAAAATAACGACTTATCTAATTTACTTTATTACCACTCCCTCTCTATTTCTATACCCCTTCCATCTCTCTCTATATATCCATTTCATCTCTGTATATCCTTTCCATTTTTCTATTTTTTATTTTTTTCAAGGATTCTCAATATTTTTTAATTCATCGTGTCGGTGATTATTTTCTTTTTCAGAGTTTCATAGCTAAATACAAATAGATCATAATATCGTAGCTCTTTCAGTCTAAGATAATTTTTTTTTCATTGATTCCATCGTGAACAGTGTCATTGAAGGAAGTTTCAAGATGAAATCAAAAATGCTTATAATATTTCCTAATACAGCACCCGTTCCACGAGATGTCACTCCATAGTTTGTTATTGTCTAATCCCCTCACCTAATTTTTAACGTATGTAAAAATTAGATCAAGTTTTCACGTATGTAAAATAATCTGACTATTCGCTAGGCAGATATAATAACTCAAAGTAAATTAAAGAGATATAGTCAACAAATTTCTGCGTCTGTGGAAGATAAATGCAAAAATAATATGTTTATATTGCGATAAATTATATCAAAATTCATAGATAATTTAATATAAATATAAAGTACCTTTAAATGTTAAGTTTAGGTACACACATGGAACCTAAATATGTACGTAACTATCTCAGTTCCACAAGTAGCTAATAGGTTTTTATACAAAAGAGCAGGACATCCACTTTATATTTGAATAAATCTATTCATTTAACATTAAAAATAATAAAAGTTAAACATTTATAATATAATAAACCACTCATTTCATTTAAAAATTTGCTAGACATCAATCTCGGAGAGCCACCTGACAAGAATATCAAGTAAGTCCATTTTGTAATTTTCCAAAATTAATTAAGTTAACGCTTTCAGCTGTGATGTGATGTAAAACAATTTTTATCTTTGTGATTATATTAGTGCTAAAACGCCGCCAGCACGCAGTAACCGCCTTCTAGTATCTATAAGCGCTTCGGTTAGAACGAAGATCATAACTCTTAGTTTTACGTAATTTACCCCCCGAAATGCTCAACCGTCTTTATGGGGTGTAACTATCACGTGTATGCGGCGATAGCGGGATACAGGGTGCAGTTGAAGATGGTAAAGGGTATCTATTCGAGACACGATACATATGTAATGTTAATAATACGATCTGTTAATAATATCGCGTTCAAAGGTACAAATTATTTATTTAGCGATGGAGAAAGTTACTACATTAAAACGTTATAAATGTCATAAATACAACTTAATTAAATAATTTCATGCATCATAACTTACAGTAACACTAATGAATCGAGTGTACCTAGAAACAAAATTTACTTATTAATGATGATCTATGAGTTGAGTTTCTTAAAATTAAATTAAGGTAATGTTTTTAATTTTTATGGTCCCCTATCTCAAATGGAAATCAAAGATTAATTACTGACATATCCATCGGTTTCTCTGTCTGTCACAACCATTTTATCAGGACCCGTTTAATGTAGAAAGTGATAAAGAATATATTTCAACGAGGATCGAAGTAATCTATAAAAGTTACATAAACGTCATATGTCGTATGGGGTATCTATAAAAAGGCAAATGAAAAACATTCAAAATTCATTATCTTTCGAAAAATTTATGTCAGATTATGATAAAAAAAATTTGAAAATACTTCCTCAAATTTTCTCAAGAACGGTCTTAGGCAGAAATGCAAAATTTGTTGTAATGGTAACTTATATTAGTACAATATTATATAATAATTTCTTAACATGATTGAAACATGTGTATGTTTCAATCATGTTAACAAACAAAAATGTTTATACAGAAATTTCAGAGGGGTTAATGTCATATTTTGTGTGGGGGATCAGTCGAAAGAGTAAGTTAGAAGGATTCTAAAACTTTTTTAAAAATTTATCTGATAATGCTCACAAATATATATATATATATATATATATATATATATATATATATGTAACATGAGTATAAAATAATAAAAAAAAACTGGTGACTAAAAATAAACTCCGCACTACATATAAAAGTTTAATTATTTTGGCAATTGATAGTATTTTCCTGATACTATTGGAAAATATTAACTACTTGCTGAGAATGTTCTCGAACATTCCAGAACGTTCATGACCCGTCCCGTCCGGTTCATTCTAGTGTATTCCATGATATTTTAGTTCATTCCCACTCATTCTAATACATTTACACATAATGATTGTCCAACATTCCAGAACTTTTGCGATGCTTCCGATCTAGTACATTCTAGTACATTCGATGCTATTCTAACATATTCTTAGTCGCTCTAGTACATTCAATAACGGCAGTTTGGTGGTAAATGGTCGATAGTGAAAAATGTCTCAGGTCGACCACTTTCAACCACAATATATCCCCCACCATACCCGCAGCCACACACAACCATCATAGTGCACGATATGAGTGTGTATATATATATATATATATATATATATATGTATATATATATATATTAATATATGTATATATATATATATATATATATGTGTGTGTATATATATATATATATATATATATATAGGTCTGATAGACATACATATTATATGAGTTATTAATTTGTATTTTCAATACTTTATCGGATAATGGTGGGATAGGGATGTTTGTTAAATCTGTCTTTTTAAAAAAAATAACTCATATATTGTTATATTCTGTAAACAGCGAGGTTTGCAAGAAAAAAGAAGAAAGTTATCTAATATTTCTTTTTATTACATTTTGTTCATACAGTTACAAGAAATTAAAATTTAAAATTCCCAAAATTGATTTTTACTATATAACAAATTGATCGATGAAGTATTAATTGTATCAAAAAAGTTTAAATAAAAGTTGTAGAGAATTTAATAACGTTTACAGATTTTTTTATACCTCACTATTTACGAGATAAAACACAATGTGTGTTGAATATATTTGGCGTTAATTTTGTAGAAATTCATTATTCACATTTAAATGAAACTACATATTGTTTCTAGTTTCTTTAAGTTCTTTACCACGACCAACTTTATATATATATCTTTGCTAATAGCCCACCTGAAGATGTTGTAATACAACGAAATCTAGGTCTTGGGAAAGAACTTAAAGAAAGTAGAAATAATACTAATCACGTAGTAAAAACACTTATTGTTGTAATTAGAAAGCTTGCACTTCCTGTCATTTTCCGAAAATTTCTTACTCCCAAATAGTAATCCTAAAAAGGTGAGACTATTTATGTGTTTTTATCACATAACTGCCACATTTATATTCCACCATGTTTACATTCTGGCTGTCATACTACTTTCAATAAACACTTATTATACGAGTATTTCTAAAACTGGTGTATACCGTCGGAACCTCACATAACCTAACCACCTCAAACATTCAATGTTTACATAAAACGTGTATAAAAATTCTGGCACAACCTGTATCTCTGACACAGCCGAGTGACTAGGTACGGGTGTTGTAAATCAGTGTCTCCTTCCTTATATTGTGTTCGCTTAGTTCATCTTATTTCAGTCGGGGTTCGTTTGATATTTTGTCTTTGCAAAAATATATTTACAAGACGTTATATAATATTATAATACATTTATTTATCTTAATATCATTAAGAATATTTTTAATATTTTATATAAAATTCAAATTGTGGAATCATTATTGGCTCACATTCTTTTCGATCCGTATTTTAAAAAGATGCAGGACTTATATAGACATTTGTATTATTGCTTATAGTTTTTCCATTAACAAAGTTAACATTAAGAAATTTTAGTTAATTTTAAATGACATTTGTAAGCTTCGTATTGAGCTTTATCTCGCTGTTGCTTACACTTTCATCAAAATGGTGAAAGAACTAGAATGTTTAAACATGTTTTCAATGAAAACAGAAAAAAATTAATTGCAATGGAAAGAGACAAACTGCAAGCTGAACAACTTTATATTAGTCCAAGTATGGTACCAAGCTGTTCATATTAGTCTAACTATGATACCAATTGTTTTAGTTACAAACTCAACAGTAGTTCTGGAGGTAAAAGTTAACTCTTCTTTTCCTATGCAGCAGAAAGTTTTTGGAAGGCCGTGCGTTTGCGAGAGACGAGGACGACTGCTGTATTAATGCCGTAGTTACAGTTACGTTGTTTCATAACTCAGATTTTAGAGACTACATTTTTTTCCCACGTCTTGGATAAGTTTGGTGCTTTCAAAAACATCCAACTAATAATTAAATTAGTGTTATATAGTAATATGTCATATTTTGTTTACTCCCTATTAAATTAGTAACTGTAATAAAATTATCCATTAAATTAGAATAATATAGTGAGGTTCATATATCGTTACATTTTAAAGAAAGTTTTCTTTAGTGGAATATTCGCCATACCGCTCATTTTATTTATTTAAATACCGAGTGTAGTAGATTAAAAACGAAATGTAGTAGTAAAATTAAATGCAATAAAATATGGCGAAAAGACAAATTTTGATACCACACCATTGTTATATTTAAAACATTCATATAATAATATCAGTTTTTCTATCTTTAAACTATTCATAGAAATGGTTTCTCCATCTAATATGTATGATAAGGTCTATCAAAATGGACAGAAAAATATCTGTATATATATATATATATATATATATATATATATATATATATATATATATATATATGTATATATATATATACATATATAAATTTTTTTTTCTTTTTTCATATAGACTGCATATCAAAGTGGTAGGTTAATAATATTATTACCAAAATAAATGTTTATACAATAAAAATAAACAAATTGTCTTCAATTAACGACAGTTATGTAAAAAAACTATCATTAACCGATTAGAACATATCTTAATGAAATATACTTTATAAAGCTTACTTTTGCATTAATAACTGAAGATTAAAATTTAATAAGTTTGCAAATGTTAGTGATGATTAAAGTTTTATAAGTTTGCAGATGTTAAGTAATAGGATTAAATCAATTTCAAGCCTAAATTAGCTCCTATATACCACTTAAAAACTGTATTTTTAAATGTTATTAATAAAATGTGGTCGAGATACAAATCGGAGTACAAAAATTCTTCATGTGTAAACTTAGAATTTATGAAAAATCCGTAGAAGTGAAACATAAATATATACTTAAGATGACAAATTGTAACAAATAGTCGCGTTCGTTAAAATACATTGGAAGGTAAAATACACGAAATATGAAAATACAATACACTGAAACAGAGACAAAGCCAATTAATTTAATCACCGTGAAATAGTAACCGATGGAAATTTACTCATTTCGCCATCCCATTATTTGTCAAAGTATTCTACGCAACAAACAAATTTGAAATATTACCGACAGACTCGAAATAAATTGGAAACATTTTTCAATACCTCCCTTTTCATGTTAAGTTATCTACTTCTATAATAATAATATAACTACACGGGGCGACGTTAAGAAAACAGAAGACCTTAATTAACATTAATTATTCGATTTAATTAAATATTGTGTAGCAAAACTGTTGTCATTACGGCATTCTAAAGGGTGCATGAATAAGTGAAGAGACGGCCTCTGCGGCGCGCTGAGTAATTCCAGGTGCCGAGATGGGACCCGGCAACAGGTACCATTATTAATTCCAGTCCGCATCAATTTTAATAACGCCATTCGCAGTAATGACGAGATGGACCGCCTCGCTTGTAATAAAAGGCGAATTATGTTGCGTTTATAAGCGAGTTGGATAATGACGAACCGCTTCACAGTTGCCCGTGCAGTTGGATAATGAGCATGGCGTGACAAGCGGTGGCTCAGCGCGGTGTGAAGTGCGCGAGACGAGAAAATGTCAGCTATGGTTAGAATTTTTGATTGGACACTAAAATTTAATGAAGTTAAAATAAATTAATGTATCTGCAATAGAACTTTCAATCGCATTTCTCATAATGATGAAAAAGAACGATTTAACCGAATAACGATTTTTTCTATATATTTCAGTGCCATTGAAAGATATAAAGTTTAATAACGAAATGGCAGTAAACTGGACACAATTAAATTACCGTGTACTTTCTGATATTTTCCATTTATTAACAGTAAATCAAAATTTGATAAATTAGTATAATTTTTGACTTTTTGGGAAGTTCTATATTTGTTTAGCTTTATTACAGCTATATTTGTTACGTTATTTATTCTTGTCCGTATAACTATTCGTATTAATTACAGAATCTTAATATAGCTCCGCTAGAAGGCACAAAATTTTTATTTAAATTTATTAAGTATGTAAAAGTCGACTTTCTATCTTTACGCAATTGATCCATGTTGTAATTAAGCCGCAAAAAAGATTATTTCTAAAGAAAAAAATATATCATCTATACAGACAATTTTAAGTAATTTCGGAACTATTTTTTTAAATGGAAATTTTGGTCAATTGATTTTCCAGTTCCTAAACACAACTCGAAGGTTTTTCTGTCACATAAGTATATACTAAAACCATTACTCTTTCAAAACAAGTTAATATTGCAGCAATTGAAAGACATTCGAATAAAACCTGTATCTCATCTAGAGAAAATGCATGTACCTAAGTTCTATATACGTTAACATTTATCAACGTCGATTTAATATTTTTTAAGCAGACTGCACCTAGCCAAAAATTGTATTTAAACATATTATACAGCATGTGGAATCTCATTAAGTTATTTATACCTTATTATTTTTATATCACGTTGTGTTTCAAATGAATATTGCTTATTGGGATAGGAACATTAATATTCACAATTAAATGAAACTACGTGATGTAGTATTATTTCTATTTAAAAGTAGAAATAATACTACATCACGTAATTTCATTAATTGTGAATAATGAATTTCTACAAAATTAACGCCAAATATATTCAACATTAATATTAATAATAGAATATTTAAGAAATTCCAAATATTACTTTTAGATAAGTTATTGTTATTATGATGGTTGTTCTTGATAATTTCGATTGGTTCATCGGTTGTAGTTGTAGAGCTTATTACATGCTAAAACCTAGTATTAGCACAATATTCATTAATATATAGGGAAATACATAATACTATTTCAGAAATAGGTATAAGATATGATTTATATCATATTCAAAAATAAATTGTTATTCAAGCTATTCATCAAAATTCAAATAAACTTGATAATATGCCTCATGCGACTATACAAGTATACTAACAAGTACATAGCAACTGTAGTGAAACTCGTTTGCAGTTATAACTTGGAGATTTGTTTGAGAATATCAACAATGTAGTAATTGAATGCAATACTTAGCTTGAGCAGACTGCGGACGGTAAGGCAACTGGGGACGAAACAAAGTTTTGTCGCTAACGTTACATACCGCGCCTCCGGGGACCAACTTGCCGTTCTAGATTTGCAATCATAAAGTGATATACCATCATAGTTTAGGGGAATAGTACGTTTAAATAAATGAATTAAAATTTAAATTATCTGCGAGAAATAAATGTTGGTTGCAAATAAAGCTTAACATTTTAAAGTGCACTGATTGATGTTTCTCCTGCCGATTCCAATACTATTTTTTGGTCAGAATGTTTGCCATAACGTGGATGTTGGAATGCTTCTTAGAGAAATTTATGAAAAAGTCTTCCTTCCCTGCTGTCGACGAATTATTATTTACTTATTTATTTAAGTTTATATCAAATTTAGAAAACTGAATGTACAATGGCGGACTTATCGTTATAGTAGTAATCTGTTACAGGCAATCACGATGAATTAAATGAGAACATTAAGTTCTGTGGCAGACTATAAGTGATTTTTAAATATTGATTAATTATACTTATAGCCCACTTGAAGATGTTGTAATACAACGAAACCTAGGTCATGGTAAAGAATTTTATTAAAGTAGAAATAATACTACATCACTTAGTTTCATTTATGATGAATAATCGAGATTTAAATTAAAATTAATAATACAAATTTAATGTTACTTAATTTTTGGTTAAATATTTATCATTATTTCAGGATACAACAGCATATATGTTTCAAAAACAATGGCAGACCCCGGGGTTGTGTGGGTTTTCCCACTGCTTATGTTAATGATTTTATTGTATTGAAGCGGTGTAGGTTTTATTATATTTCCGAGAGTTACACGATATACATGTGTAGACAATTTACATGTATTGTAAATGGAAGTTATTCCCAGTCATTTAATTTTATTACATGCACCGGAACATTCGCGTTGTATAACCTCAAAAGAATAACATCAATTTAATTGATTACCCTAACTAAAATACACGTATATTGTTTAAGTAAGGTAAATAAAACTGTTTCCGGATTAGGACTTTTTGTGAATTTATTCGAATTATTAACCATAAAATTGCATTTGTGTTTCTATAAATTAAAGACCTAGAACTATTTTTAAACAATCTCTTCGATTAATTCTAAAAAAAACAACATTAGTGAATAACACTGCACACTGAATTTTACAAATATAATTAAATAATCTTTCTCTTTCCTAATTCTTCAAATTACGAATAAATTGTGCGTGTAATATGTTTGCGCGTTAGAAGTTATACTTGATTGGCTTAATATAAGAATAATTTTGTATGGCACGCAAATAATTAATGGAAATAAAAGAGTAAAACAACTGGACCATGATTATAAATACGGTTGGTGAAATCTAAATTCAATCAAATAATTAAATTTAAAAAATTAAAATGTTTACAAGTTTTGTTAAATTTATTTATAGAAGAAAATAAACGATAAAATTTGTTGTAATTTATTAATTTTAAGTTTTTAATAAATGTCAAAGTAACAATTTATCATTTATAATGCAAATAAATTCATACCGAAACTTAACCTCACTTAAAGAAATATACTTAAAATATATTTTAAAAAGCTTATAAGCTCTGTTTCTATCAGGAATATTCACAATAAATAAATGTTTTTTTTATTATATAGTATATTAGATTTTAATTACTAAAAATATTTTTTAAAGCGAATATATAACTTAGATTTGTACGAATATAAAACACTTGTGTATATAACCTAAAAAATTAAATTAGGTCAAAAGTTTTGCTGCAATTATACATAAATAAGGACTCTAAATATTAAAAAATAACATTACAAATAATTTCAAAAAGAAATATTAGCGAGGAAGAAGTACTTTTTGCAGCCAAGTATAAAACCGATTTTTAAAGTTATATATACTGAAGTGAACAACATATTTATAATTATTGAAGATGATTTCTCTGTTACAAGAAAATGTTGGAAAATATTTCCTCCATTAAATATTTCCTATCTCAAGAACACTGTATGGACTACGATATATCAAATCATGCATTAATTTTTTTTGTAATCTTAGGCTTTCAAAAGAGGCGGGATTATTCCAAAAGAGAATTGAATAATTTTTTGTTTTTTAGTTATTCATTTTTGAATAAATAAATAGAATATGCTCTACTGGAAATTTAAAAAAGAATTTTCGTCCATATCTATGGGAAACATTAATTTTTATGACTTAGTGTCTTGTTTACAAAGTATGAGTACCGAAATGATAATTTTATTTTTTATTTGACGTCTAGTGATATTTATATTGGGTTAGCTAATTAGTAATGAGCGGTCATTCATGTTACAATTTGTTATTATATTTCCAATTTAAAATTAAAGAATCGTCGGTATAATAATGACTATCATCTTGTACTACATGTCTCTAAAATGAAAAAAATAGCCTGTGTACTGTCGTAGGTGGTCTTCACCATCAAAGTTTTTTTCGCGTAAGGCATTGCTGCGCGATCTAAATAAACAGTAATCAATGGGTGCAATGGCTGGTTAATATGACGGGCGGGGGATCTATATCCAAACAAAATCCAAATCTTTTAGGCGGATCTATTTAGCTATATGAGGACCGGGCTACAGCTACGGTTCGTCCGAGCTAAGTTAGCGTTAAAAATGATTGTGAATGGGAACCCGTTGCTAGCCTGCTTGTCACTAATCGGCTATCTTCTTCAATTAATAATATTAGCCTGTCGCTATTCAATTCCATCGCTCGATCAGAACGTGGTTGATCACTCAGGGAATAATTGCCGCTGTGAAACCACTAGTATAATTATTTTGCAGTAGCTTCAGATATTTCTTTAGGAGCTACGCGTTGGCACATAATACTAGTAGCTTTGGCAGCAAAGTGTCCAAATTTGTACTCGCAGAGTAGAACAGAGTACGCAGAGCGACCCTTATGCTTTATATATCTTCGACCGTGGAAGCTTCTAGAATGTGGGGAACATTCTAGAAGGTTTCACTTATTTTTTAGATGATTTTCGAAAAAAACCCTCATTATTTATTAACCAATATTTTTGATTTGGTGTAATGTGGTGATTATATTTTTGGATTTGGCATGGAGAGATAATTATCTTGTTGACTTCGCGTCGAGTGGTAATTTTATTCTTTAGTTTAGCAATTTGTTTGCAAGATATGACCATCCAAAACGTTTTACAATATTCCATTTCTCCTTTTTTATGTATATACATCAAAAATATGAATATGAATAATTTACATGGTATGCATATTTTCTTATGGTAACAAGATTAGTTGCTTTACGCCTATGAAAGATGTACAGTAATTTTTTAGGCAACACAGTTACATATAAAATTATGAATATTATAATAAAAATACTATGTACGCTTACATGCTTTATTGGATCTAAATTGATACGGAAGGCGCATAACGATACGTCCGTTTAAAATCTTTATTTTTAAGTCAGTAGTTTCAGAGTATTTCTTGATTATTATTGGTGTGAAACTAATTTTCAATTTTGAACGTATCAAAAATATTTTCTTAGCTGCGAAGAAAACTTTTTTTTCTCAATATTCTGTATTTGTAGCTCATTATCATTGTCACTATAATCATTATTTCACCAAGCCATTATGTACAAATACAAGTCAACAAAAAATAAAATAATTGGATTGTCGTTTTGAGATTTATATAACTCTAAAAAGCTTACACGCAACAACTCGCAAACTTCATATAATATAATAAAAAGTAAATTAAACTCAACTCCTTCGTAATAAGCATACAAAAACTGCTTCAGTAGCTTTTAAGAGATAAATAATCTTTGCAAACGGTGCACTTCTCCGAAACTTAATCTCAAGACGATTTAATTATGCAGAGCCAACAATTAAATACCTGTAATAACAATCTTCCCACACAATAAAATATTTTAATGATAGTTTGATATTCTTAAAATTTGTGGGAAGTAAGGGGTCATTAAAACGTTATAAAATTAGATTTAGTTACGTAGCGAACACGAACATCGCCGTCTCCCCAGGCGGAGTTGAAACGGTTCATTGGGCCATGAATCCTAAGATATGAGCTTCAGTTCATTTCCGCTATAGAGGGGGGCAAAGTTTTGGGTGCGCGAACTTCACCATGAATACAAATTAATAAATTATGAAAATGTATAACTGTATTGTGTGCAGTTTAGTTCTGCTTATATTTTAAGACTAAGTTTTAAGCGTATTTGTGACGGTTCGGTCGGTGACCTCGTGCATTGTTTATTCATACGGATACTAGGATTCCGAGTTGCATAATTTAGACAGTAATGAAATAAATAAAATCGTACTGTGATACGATCTAATGGAGTATGGTTTATAAATATTCTGCAAAGACGATCACTTTTAAATTATTAATCAGTTAAAATATTTTTAGTATATTTCTTGTATTTTCTGCAAAATCGGTGCGGCTGATAAGGATAAATTCTCTTATCTTATAATATCTTTTTTAATGAAAGAAAACTAAATATTAAATTTTACACCCCTCAGATAAAATATAGTATCATATGATATTATATGCCTGATTATTTAAGTCATAGCCTAAAGTCTGTTTAAAATGATCTGTTTTACAGAAAAGAAAGAAATAGGGCAATTATTAAATAATTCTCGTACCCATAATTTATTACTCGGCTCATTTGAAGCTTATTTTGAATGCCTCTTAAACTTTATATTTAATAACGTGATAATTATTTGTGGAATATCTATTATGTATTTATATACACATACAACTTATTTGTAAAAACAGGAACTATAACTTATAATCAGTTAATAAAATTGTATCGTGCAACTTGTATATAAAATTAACTTCATATTTGGCAAAAGCAGGAAATTTTAAGTTAATTTGATTAAAACGAACTCGAATTGCATATTTGATTTTTTACTACTGAATTTTATTTTTGTTCTAAACTCGGTGCAAATTTCTAAATTAATGAAAATTAAACAAGGAAAATGAACAAAGTTATTTCATATTGCTATTCTCACTTTTATAAATATAACAAACTTGTAGTTTATTTTGTAACAAACATCGTATTAGAAATTATTGATTATCATATCGGCATTTTGTTGGGTTGAGTTGAGTTGGGTTAGATTGGATTGATTGCTGAGTAGGACTGGATTTGCTTTGGTTGGGTTTCGTTGCGTTGGGCTCTGTTTGGTTGGTTTTAATTTAGATTGGGTTGGATTAAGTTGGTGTGCTTTGAATTGGGTAGGGTTTTGTTTGCTTTTGTTTGAGTTGAACTGGGTTGGATTTAATTAGATATGAATTGCTTTTAGGTTTATATTGGTTTGGGTTGGGTTGGATTAAGTTTGCTTTAGGTTGCGTTGGGTTCTGTTGAGTGGAGTCTAATTCGGTTTGCTTTGGATCGGATTGGGTTGGGTTGACTTTCGGTTGGTTTGGGTTGTGTTTTGTTGAATTTTGTTTGAGTTGTGTTGGTTGTTTGAGTTGAGTTGCGTTAGATTGGGTTTTGCCAGGTCAAATTTGCAGTGGTTTGGGTTGGCTTGGGTTGAGTTGCGTTACATTGGTCGTGTTGAGTTTACTTTTTATTGGGTTGGGTTAGGTTGGGTTGATTTCATGTTGGGTTTAGGTTGAGATTGGTTAGGTTAGGTTGTGCTTTGTGTTGGGTTGTATGTACTAGTTTGAGTTTGATCTGTGTTGGGTTGTGTTTGTTTGGGGTAAGTTTTGTTGGGTTTGGTTTGTGGGATTTGGTGGAGTCGGGTTATGTTTGGTTTGGTTGGATATTGTTGAGTTGAGTTTGTATTGGTTTGGATTTGGGCTGGGTAGGATTGCGTTTACTTTGAGTTGGGGTGGATTGTGTTGGATTGGATTGTGTTGGGTTGGATTGTGTTGGGTTGGATTGTGTTTTGATTTGAGTAGTTTTGTGTTTGATTGCATTGATGTACCTAAATAGACTATTTGCATTGATGTATATAAATAGGCATTTGTGTAATTGTTACGCGTTGAGCAGTTAGGCACCTCTTTGTTGTTGATATGCTAATGCAATAGAAACGAATGTTTAGAAATATTAAATTTCCATATAATCTGATTGGGTAAACCAATTCCGATGAAATAAAAATACAATGTTACTTCAAGTCAACTCCCATATTTATAAACTTAAAACTCAATCTTAAGTAGGGTAATAGTTTTTACGTGATGCATATTTAGACAAACAGAAAAGAAATTCCAAAACTTATATTTTTGTGTTTTGTTACTTTTATTATGTCCCGAGAATATTTTTTTCGTGAATAACTTCAAGATGTTACAGACAAATTTGTAATTTTATTACGTCTGTAAACAGATTTTACTGATCACTTATAATTCAGATATAAGCAACGAGATTTACAACCTGTTGTCGTTAGCCAATTGTAAATTAAACAGGTACATACGTATATACGGTTCGACTTGCTCATCCGGCTTTAGTAACTTTGTCTCGAACCAACGAAGTTGTGGAACATTTCTCAGACGTCCGGGTTTCCTCGTTCTGTGTTTGACGTCCGTACAAACTTTTGATAACGGCTAGTGCGTGTGGGCATATGAAAATGTATTTCTTGTTTATTAAGTTTAAGAAATTTGATCTTAGTAAAGTGTATAAGGAGTGGCAAGAAGTTTTGGGCTGTGTTTAATCAAGCATATTTTATTGCTATTCAATAACTTATTGATTGGCAATTATAAACCAAATTAAAAAAAGTATTCGGCACTAAAATGGGAGAAAGGGAACTTTTGGAAACGTATTGCTATTTGTCTGTTGAACACTTTTTTCAGAGTATTTTGAAATGGAAATTGCATAATTTTAAAAAGCAATTAAAAGACCTACGTAATTACAGACGTTGTGTATAAACAATTTAATTTTCTTTCAAACTGTCCTAATTTTTAGAGATAAGAGAGAGGGCGAAAACTTTTTTTAAATGGACTTTTTTTTAAATGGATTTTAAAAATAATTTACCAACTAATACTCACGTAATTATTTTTAAATGGCTTCTTAAATGTTCTATAAACTTCTTGAATATTTCTTAAAGAGTACGTAAAGAGCACGGCATTCGATGTCCTTTTCAGTTAATAGCCGAGATTCAGTGAAGTGATAGCGAGTTTCAGAAAAGTTCATGAATATAACACATAAATTTAGACATTTCATGAAGGGAACTTACGAGTGCTTCATAAATTCTCTTTAGGGTGAAAGTCAGTAAAGTGACATACAATCATTGCACTTTTCTGGGTGTCCTATGACGCGGCTAAGAATTAGTTCTAAAGATTCAAAGAAGGAAATTTTACACTTTACTGTAATCCCCTCTTAGGGCAACACCCTATACTAAATTATAGATTGAGCTACTCTCGTTTGATACTACCATAGAAAAACAACTTCACGTTATATAGAAGAAACGGAAGTATTCGGTTTGACTACTACAGAAGATACACACTGATGGACTAAAATGTTTGGGTTTTAGTTGCCATCCTAACACATAATGTTTAATGATCTTTTTACTAAAATTCTTATTCAATGTCGGTTTCGAATCGTTTAACCTTGGTTTCAAAAAAATTATTGACCAGAAAAATCTAAAAATTCTCGAGAATGTTAGCGACAATGACCATACAAACTAGAAGTTATTAGCTTTTTATTATCTGAGATATTTTTTGTTAAATACAGTAAATGTATATTTTTGTTATAGAGAGTAATTTGATATTAAAGTAAAACAGTTCATAAAAAAGTATAATATTTTGTTTTCATGTTATCACTATTTACTATATTATAATAATGATAAAGGTACATGGCTTTTATAAAGGTGAACGCGTAAAACCAAAAATTTGCAAGTGTTTACAGACGTTTGCATACAAGTTTCCTCGTGTAATTGTATAAGGCGTAGTTTTAGTATGGCTAAAAATCTGTATTTACATATAACAATTTTTTCGTGAATTTCAACTCACAATTCAATCATTTTATTCTCAATCTATTCGATGTTTCACAGGTAATACAGAGAGAAAATAGTACATGACATTTAATTATTTAACGGACATAAACCCCTAAAAGTCGATTCTACAAAAGAAAATCGGGTAAACTGTATTAAGGACGCAGCCGTAGTGAAGTGCGTGTTACGTTTGTGCCTGCTGGAGAGAGTGTATGGGTACTAGAGCACAAAAATGACATAGCTAATCAAACAAATACTCTTAACTCTCTTTTCATACTCGAGCTCAACTTGTCTTGTCGTTACGGTCAACGCTCTCTAGATGTTGCAATGGGACGTTGTCAATGTATCGTAGGATGTCTAATGAATGGATAGGATACGGAGGATATTTATATTTGTTGCTCCCGCTCATGACTGGCACTCGTCGATGTGTAGATGCATCTAATCAGTTGCGGCAGATTCCAAATTTGCCTTTAACCTCTCCTAGGAACGCTTCCTGCAAAAATCGCGACACGGCTGCAGCTGATGATTTCAAATATTTCTTGAATTAGAGCCGGCTACATACATCACGCCTGCGTCCAAACTCGTTCTCGATGAACACGGACTTGAAAGGCTGTAGCAAATTTTCAGCTCCGCGTAATCTATATTAACTGTAACTCCATACTGTGACAGTGTGCTGGCTCCTCCTGGAAGATGTCAATGAATTGGTCTCCTTCTCTGTCCATGTTGCAGCTACATATATACCTACTGGTGGCGCTTGAGCTTGCCTTACGTCGCTTAAATCCATCACACTCGTAAACGGTCGTGGTTCCTGTGTTTGGCTCAAACTAACGCTTCCCTTTTGGAGACGAACACATTCCATTGTAGTCAAAGACTACCATCTCTCTCTCTTGCTACCCAAGATCTTCAAAATCATCAAGGACTACCATCAATCTCTCTTGCTACCCAAGATCTTACACGCCATTTTTGGACATTACGTATCGCATACGGGGGCGCCATAGTCGAGAATTCGTCAAATTTCTGCAACAACTTACACATTTGTAAGCTTTATAACTTCCGATGGGCACTAGAATGAGTTATATGCACAACTCTGCTTTGAATTCTGTTACAAAAGTTGTCAACTAAGAAAAAAAACCAATTACTATCGATACTTATAAACATTTAAGAATACATCGTATGTATATATTCCTATTAACCTATTTGGAAATAAAATTTTTCATTATGTAATTATATTACATACAATAATAAAGGCGTTAAAACATGGTGAATATTTAAAACATTATTTGAGCTAGAAAAATCACCGTACATTTTTTCTATAACTTTTTTGTAGACTTCTAGTAACTCTTTTTCCGTAATTTTAGGTTGAGTCAAAAAAAAGTGGATATTTATTTTATTTCCTACTTTTCAATACACATCTTAAGATATCTATATATTAATACGTGAAGCAAACACTTTGGACCCCTTTTTACGAAAATTGCGTGGACGGAGGAGTATGAAATTTGGCATACTTATAGTTTATATGTAGGAGAAGTGCAGAACGCTAATATTTTTCAATAATAATGCCTATAAAGTACATTAAATTAATAAATAAAACATTACACACACTACCATGCATTTGACACACACATGTGTCAAATGCATGGTAGTGTGTGTAATGTTTTATTGACACATACAATTGACATATAAGTAGTCTACAGTTTTATTTTTCCACTGGCTTTCCATTGTAGTTTATCTGCCAGACAATTTGCAAGTTATTGTGCTTGAACTTTGTTATTTTCTCACAAATAATAGTAAAAAATTTGACCTTTTATCTAGAATTACAGTTGTAATCATTTAATGTAACATTATTAATAATAATCATAATATTAATACGTGAAGCAAAAACGTTGTACCTCTTTTACGAGAATTACGCGAACGGAGCAGTATAAAATTTGGCACAGTTAAAGTTTGTATGGAGGAGTACGGAAAGCTAAAATTTTTATATAATAATGCATTAGAAACACATTAAATTAATAAAAAAAACGTTACACATACTACCATGCGTTTGACACACACACACACACATGTATATATACACACACATTGACATATGAGTTGTCCATAATTTTATTTTTCCGCTGGCTTTCCATTATAGTTTCTCTGCCAGTCAGTTTCTAAGTGATTGTGCTTTAACTTTGTTATTTTTCCATATATAGTAGTAAAAAAATTGACCTTTTATCTGAAATTAGAGTTAAAATATTATTCAATTTTCTAAAGGTTA
Organism: Druceiella hillmani; assembly: GCA_039881145.1. Taxonomy (NCBI): domain Eukaryota; kingdom Metazoa; phylum Arthropoda; class Insecta; order Lepidoptera; family Hepialidae; genus Druceiella; species Druceiella hillmani. Next base: position 18,168,743 of record JAYKKI010000001.1, read on the forward strand.
ATGATAACGATAATTTAAAGGTTAATAATAACCAAAATATTATTATGCGAAGCAAAACGTTTATACTCCTTTCTACGAAAATTACGTGTCCGGAAGAGTATGAAATTTGGCACAGTTAAAGTTTATATGGAGAAGAGTGCTAAAAGCTAATATTTTTACATAGATAGAGATATATAGATTTTTATTAGAAATACATGCATTTGACACACACATATGTACTATTTTGTTTATGGTTGAAGTCTATGGTCAAACTAAGATTAATATTATTTGTCCATAGTCTTACTGAATGTTAAAAATAATCATAATTATGATAATGTCATATTCATAGTTTGTTTCGCATACACATATTAATAGACCAAACGCAAATTGAAATAATATTAATAGTTTACTAATGAAAAAGTAATTTTTAGAGATACATATAAATGTGCACTAAATGTAATTCCAAGACTTTTTCATAGTTATGATTGTGGATTAATGGATTTACAATGCAGGTTTTGCAATGCGAAACGTTTTGAATCTGAAGTGACTTTAAGTGACAGGACTGAATTCACTTAATGTTGTCATAAGGGTAAAGCAATATTACCGCCCTTAAGTCAAAATGAATATTTTAAATCATTGTATTATGGACTTATTTCAAATGAACCTTCAATCAAAAGTAAGACAAAAAATTATTTTGAAAACATTCGCAAATATAATTTATCATTTCCTATGGTTAGCTCAGAAGATAAAATTTGCGGGGCAGTTACAAGTGGAGTGTATCATTTCAAAAACATGATGTTTTTATCACAGATCAGGTTCAATGAATGTAGCATATGGTCGCTCACCATGTTGTGCGCAATTCGATTTTTATGATGTCGACACTATCAATTATATATTATCTATTATAGATTACAACAACATTTTAATCAAACATGCAATAACAATATAATGGGCAAAATATCTCTTGAATTGGAACGCAGTAATCTTTTGGTTCGGTCATTCATTGCAATGAAACATTATTGTCACAGAGTTGAAAATAATAAAAAAAGAAATTTGTATGCTCATTAAAGTAAATCATGATTTAAATCAACGCCATTTCAATGATGCAGTTCAAACTGATGTAGCAGTAATATTTAGTACAGTTGATGGGGAGCCACCTTTAAATGAAATATGATTTCATTTTCAAAAGTTATTAGTATCATCAAAAATATCTCAATTTTAAATTCATCATTAGACCCTTGAGCACATCCATTACTTTTTCCAAATGGTGATACTGGGTGGCATATCAATATTCCTCATAACGTACCAACTATATCTAATTCAAGAGCACCCAGAAAAAAATTAGCCATACTTCAGTATGCAGCCTATCGACTTGCGATTAGAGAAGATTTCAGCATGTAGCACCATTCAAAAAAAATTATTTCTGCAGTGGATAGTTGATATGTATGTGAGAATAGCGGGCTCAATATTACATTGCATTCAACAAAATCAAACAATTCTTAGATCTGAAGTTTACGACAATTTAACAGACTACATAGAATTGAACATCAATGCCAGTAATCTTTGCCGTAGAATAATTTTCCCATCTTCGTTCAATGGATCTCCAAGAAATATGTATCAGAATTATTTAGATTTTATTTAAATTTTAGACCTGATATTATTGTGCGTGTATTCAAGTCAAAGATGAAACCATTCATAGAGGGCCTTATACAAAATAATATCTTTGGTAAAGTTGAAGCACTCATTTATACAATTGAATTTCAAAAAAAGAGGATTGCCTCATGTTCCCATTTTATTCACTTTAAATGAGCAAGATAAAATTGTTAATGCTATAGATATTGATAAAGTTGTATCTGCGGAGATTCCTCACATTGAAACACATCCAACATTACATAAATATGTTGTAAAACATATGATGCATGGTCCATGCGGAGTACTTAATCCTAATTATGTATGTATGAGAGATGGAAAATCTATAAAAGAGTATCCAAAACGATTTAATGAAACTACATGTGAATCGTTAAATGGGTATCCATTGTACAGAAGACGTGATAATGGTATTAATGCAGAAGTTCGTGGTAGTTGCCTTGACAATCGGTATGTTGTACCATACAATCCATATTTACTTGCTAAATTTAATTGCCATATAAATGTTGAAGTATGTACTACAGTCAAAAGTGTCAAATACATTTATAAATATGCGTATAAAGGCTATGGCAGTGCATCTGTTGAACTAGAGTCTGGTGGAAATGAACAAGGTCAAAATACAGAAATTAATGAAGTTACCCATTTTTTAATTGGTCGTTATGTCGGATCAACAGAAGCCATATGGCGCATCTATGAATTACCAATGCATTTTCAGTAACGTACTATAATCAGACTTGATATTCATTTACCGCGTCGACAGAATGTATACTTCCGAGAAGGGCAAGAACGTCAAGTAAGTGATAATGAAAGACAAACAAAATTATTAGCATTTTTTGAGTTGAATCGAGCAGATCCATCAGCACGAGAGTATAAATATACTGAAATTCCTATGCATTATGTGTGGGCAGATTCCCGAAATAAATGAAAGAAGAGAAGCCGTGGAGGTGATAAAATCATTACAAGGATATATGTAGTGTCACCAAAAGATATCGAACTTTTTCACTTACGATTGCTTTTATTACACGTCTGTGGTCCGAAGTCATTCGAGGATGTTAGAACATACAAAGAATGTTTATACCCTTCTTTTGTTGAAGCGTGCCATGCTCGTGGAATAGCTTCAAATGATAATGAATGGCGGGAATGTTTAAATGAATCAATCAAAATTACATTCACCAAAACAAATGCGGAATTTATTTGGTTACATTTGTGCAATAAATGTGCCCGTTATGGAATGAATTTAAAGTATATCTTAGTGAAGATTTTCTAAGACTTTACAACGAAGAAGTATCCTTTAATAGAGCTTTATTAGAAATTGGTGATATATTGAATGTTCATAATTTGTCCTGTCAAATTCTTGGTTTATCAGTTCCCACATACTGGCAGAGAATAGAAGAAGAAAATGCTATTGATATAATAGAACAAGAGATGCTGTTTTGTGAGTATAGAACAAGAGATGCTGGTTGTGGCAAAACATTCACTCAAACAGCATTAATTCACAAATTAAATTCGCTTAATCTTCGTTGTATTCCAACTGCGTTCAATGGCATAGCTTCAACTTTATTTATTGGAGGTAGGACTTTACACAATGTGTTTAAATTGCCTATACCCATTTTAGAAAATTCTGTATCAAATATTAATGCAAATAGTAGCTACGGTAGTTTCAAAAATTCATCATCATTGATAATTATTGATGAAGTTTCTATGTACCCTTTGCAGGTGTTGAAAATCATAAATAGATTATTGCGTGATATATGTGATGAAAACGATAAACATAGTGTTTGATGGAAAAACTATACTTCTGTGCGGTGATTTTCGGCAAAACTTACCAGTAATCCCACATGGATCACGTGGAACTTTAATTGAAAATTGTGTTACAAGTTGGCATGAATTTCTTAATTTTCATTAAGTTACATTTACTCGAAATATGAGAGCTTTACCAAATGAAATTGAATTTGTAGAATTCTTGAAAAAAATTGGTAATGTCATCTCAGTTTGGTAAAAATGTTATTGAAATACCTCATAAATTAATAGGAGATAAAAACAATATTATTGATGAGGTGTATGGAAATATTTCCAGTAACATACTATCAGAAAATATATTAAACTCTGTTATTTTAGCACCTACAAATGACGATTGTACTTTGATTAATACTGATATACTTAATCAAATACCTGGTGAACAGCGAACATATCATAGCTATGATAATATCATTTGTGATAAGGACAATGACATCAATAACTATCCGGTAGAGTTTTTAAATTCTTTGTCTATTAGTGGTTTACCACCGCATAAGTTAGTATTGAAAGTTAATTGCATAGTTTTATTGATCAGAAACTTAAATACTAAGGACGCATTAGTCAATGGAACAAGAATGTGCATCAAATTTATGCATCGAAATTCAATAGCTTGCGAAGTTTTAACTGGGATCGCACGCAGTAAGAGAATTTTGATTCCACGTATAAATTTAACGTACCCTGGAACTATTTTACCGTTTAACTTTCAAAAAACACATTTTCCTATAATACCTGCATTTGCGATGACAATAAATAAGTCTCAAGGACAAACATTCCAAAAGGTTGGAATTTTATTGAATCGGCCAGTTTTCACACATGGGCAATTGTATGTCGCAGCAAGTAGAGTCCGTTCATTCGATGGTTTAAGGTTTCATATTTCCGAATATAACGGTTAAGGACGTTTAGCAAATGATGAAAGAGTTTTTACAAAAAACATTGTTTTCAGAGAAGTTTTAAATCGTTAATTATATTATCACAATATGTGATAAAAAATGCTATTCAGTGGAGAGCATTTTTTACCGCATAATTTTTTTATTTCGCATAATCTTACAGCATGTTCTGTTTCAATAATTTTTTTAAAATAGGTATTCTTTATTTTTCTCCTTTTTGAATTCCATATAATTTATTTTTTTTAAATAGGAAAATAACAGCGTTGGCGAAATCTGTGGTTATAGTAGTATATAGTCTTTGACAATAGAACCTTAATAATGTTTGAGCATTATATTTTAATAATTTATATTAAATAACTTATAATTTAAATTTATTATGGTCGAATTTCGACCACTGGGCGACTAGTACTTTCTAAAATTTTGATAAAAATATTTTTAAAGCTCTTAATATTAGCCATTTCAAACAATACACCCCACAAGATCCAGAATTAAAAAAATATTCGTGTACTTAATTTGTCTCTCCTCGCCATCCACCTAACATTTCCATATAATTATTTTGTGTGCAGTTATTGCAAAATGTCCGTGAAAATGTGTTATTACTATGCCAAATTTAAAGTAACTACATCAAATGGTTTTTGAGAAAAGCGGTTGTGAAAGACAGATAGTTCAATGATCTTATAAGCTAATAAGATTATGCCTATAATATATTATCCCATCAGCGTTACTTATATCTATAATTAAAAAAAGAGATGTGACGGAATTGTCATTACCATTTCCGAGATACTATTTTATTTCCGTTGATTCTGTTATTAAAACGAATATGTTTGCAAAATTTATAAACACAAGCCGATTCGACGTTTTATGTTTAAAAAAAATTCAGTTTCAGTACAGATTTTTACTTATAAAGAGAAAAAAATTTGAACTCTCCTATTACAAATACTTTAAAGTCTAGTAATTTAAATTCTAAACCTCCTTATCAATATATGTGAACGTCAAAGTGATCAAATAAATTTTTGTGCTTCAAAAAAATATGTGAACCATAAATGTCTAAGAAACAATCAACCAAAACTTTAAATACGTTCAAATACGTCATTTATCATATAAACTTTAAATATATGCTATAGCATGAAAATATTCAAAGTCAACCTGATTCAACTGCTATACAAAACAATACTCCATTAGCAAAATAATTATTCAAAACTGCGTCAGCGATACTTTTGCCTCTCTGTCACAATTTGGAGCGTGTTGTTTTTGACGTAATTAAATAATAAGTACTCAATAATTAATTCGATGATACGTAGTTGGACTGTGACATAACACAGGCATAATGGACACAATGGACGGTGGAGGGTGCGGGGAGAGCTTCGACCACTATTGCTCTGCTGGCCGCGTCAGTCACACCCGCGTTCAAATATTGTGCACTCCTACACTGTAATGAATTCACAATTTGCCTATCCTATACCTATGAATGGAGTGATGTTGTAGTTTGTGACTGTATCCGTAAAGAGAACAGGATATACAGTGATGAATTTTGGAACGTTCGTTTGATGCGAGCCCGGTTGATTAATGAAACGAGATATGAAGATAACATGATACCTACAGATCGAGATTGAAAGTATCGATCATGCAGCTTGGTTATAATGAAAATAGTGTACTCACATATAATGAGAAATTGCGTTATCTTTCATAACTTGGAAATTAAAGTTCCTTTTTTAACTAGGGGACTAAAGTTTAAATTAGATCCATTTTTAGAAAATTTCCTGTTATGTAAATTAGTCTCTATAAACAAAAAAAATAGTAATAAATGATGTTTGCTTTACCGAAATAAACACAACGCATTTTTACGCCATAATTTCGCTTCGATTTGATGGAAGATTAAAAAGCGATTTAATTTTTTGAATTATTTTCTCTCAGTTTAGAAACTTAACTAAAAAGTCTTATTATTAACTAAAGTCTTATCATTAACTTAACTAAAGTCTTATTATTTTATTTAAAAATTATTGTCCAACCCATTACATAAATTTCAGAAAGTGAAAGTTTTATTATAATTTATATGATTATTTTTTAACTACGACTTGGGTTTCTTTCTTGTTGAATTGTTCCAAATAGCAAAGATACGAAGCATCGAAGTAGAAATTATTTTACGATAATCAATAATTATAAATGCAATGTGTTTAACTAACTAACCTTCTCAAAATATTATATATAAAAATCTAAGATATACATATATTAAAAAATACTGACTTCTTTTCTTATTTATCTTCAGTAACTTGCTCGTGGCTTCAGGAGTTGTGCAGTAGGGGATCAATTGAGTCGCGTCTATTAAAATTCGATATCATTACAGTAAACCTACGTTCTTATGTTAATATTATGTATTAAACATGGGAAAAGTTTGCGAAATTAGTATTAAAACATATTCTATTATTCAAGTGTACAATATCAGAAAAATTTCATTTACCTAAAATACCTTAATTGATACTTATAAAAGTTACCTGTAAATTAAATTAATCAATTACGGAACCAATAATCAAGACAAAATAAACAAAACTCATTCAAAAATGTACTTTTTAAATTAACGTACATTTAGAGAAAACTAATTTGCTTTTCAATAACTACTATTTTGGTCAAGAAATTAAACGAAACCACTTCATGGTCTACATGTCATCTTAATTGGTCGAAAGAAGGCATAAAAACAATCACTTATACTGACGAAAACAAGTTTAAACTATTTAAAATTTAACGTTTACGTCTATAAATTCCTGAAGAAAATGTGTTAGTGCATAGAACTAAAAATTAAGTATGCGATGCTTTCTTTATAGTCTGGTATATCTTATGTTAGCAAAGCTGTGGATGATTTAATAAAAGTTAATGTAGTAATAAAAATAATATACGGTATGTCATTGGCTTTCATCCATTTGGCTATGGGTACAGAATATAAAAGGATAACGATCTCAGACGTTCTCAGTAGTTTAAATACTTGCGGAGATTTTTCGGAGGACAAGCAAACGATTAGAATTTAATATAGCAATATGAGCATTAGAAAACCTATTTTTAACTTACCTTTTTTTTATTTATTAGGCAATTGGTATGCATTAATGAATTGAATCGCGAATTAAAAATTAATTGGACGATCGTTAATTAAAAGTTTTAGTAAAGATATTGGCTGGCCTTTTAAACAAATTTAAATTAAAATTTGACATTTGCTACTTTTAGGTTCCCTTATCTTAAAAGAAAAAAACAAAGAAAGTCATCTAAGAACAGTCACTTGCCCACTTGTTTTGCCTTTATGTCATAGCCCTTTCTGTCAATAACCGTTTGAAGTACGGTAAATAGTGATTTGAACCAGTTGTATAGATTATTGGCCTGCAAAGTATTCTTAAATCATATATAATAAAATTAAAATAAGAACCTATAAAGTATTAGTCGGAGATTTCTGCAGAATATTTTTAAAAAAGAAATATTTTTTTAAAATTTCTGATCATGCGGGATTGACCCGTGTTAAACGGACGGTTTAAAGGGATTCCAAAACTTTTTCTCAAGGAAGGAGGTGATCTCTATTCGGTCGTATTTTTTTAAAATAATTATAAGTGTTCTAAATGTGTACCGAGCATATCAATTTTCGAAATAATTTTGTTTAAATGGTAGGGTATACTTCTGCGGTAGTTCTGCGTAAATACAATCAGGAAGTAATGATCAACGACGGATTTATCAAGAGAAACCCTTCTACGGCCGAGAGTACAAGGCCCCATTTGGAAAACTTAAACAAACTGAGTTAACTGTCATCAATATTAAACCTTTGCTTACACTAAATGTTATTATAAAAAAATGATATGCCTATCTATTCATACGACAACCAAGTTTAATTTTTTTTTACTAGGCATAAATTTCCAAAAGATTGTTAAACAAGAGATTGTAGATAAGTAGATAAATTTTAACTTATTTGCGTCTACTTATAATCTATCGATCAGCGTGGATGTTTTCAATATAAAGGGATATTATTTCTGTTTTGTATTTTACGAAGTCGTTTTTTGTTAAAATTTATTTTATTTTAATTATATATTATAATTTTACATGTATATCGAATCACAAAACAGCCGCTTACTCCAAATTATACTTGTCAATAGTTTATTACAAATTTCTCAAGGACGTTTTTACGTCGCTCTCTACAATGTCTCGTCACAATCTCGTATATGTCAAGTGAGGCACGTTGTGATGTCATTAGAGCCATAACGTCATCGCGTCGACGTACGTCATCGCGGGAGCCGCTAATTGCGGCACCCGATGACAGTCTAGCAACACGTGCGCCCTCAATCCGATGGTCGTTAATAAATGCCGAATGAATTACGAAAGCACTGTGAACAAAAAATACTGGAAGCCTATTGCACCGAAGTGTGCGTATTTTAAATAAATACTTATTTGGGAAAATATTAATGTTTTTCTCTTTATTTTTTACTTCCTACAATTAACTGTCGACCGTAACGATATTGTGGACTAAAAGAAAAAAATAGGGAAAAGAGGAAATAATGATAGTGTTTCTTCCTAATTTTGTCTTTAACATTGCTAGCTATAACTTTTTATTTATTAGACTAAGTAATGTATTTTAAATAAATTCTCTTCGATATTGGAATTGATATAGTTTTTCTTTTTCTAAACATTATTTATAAGTTGGAAGATATTGCCGTTTTGTGATGCTCAATCACAAACTGACATTTTGCAGCATTCTCCTATCGCATGATTACATTTGCAAAATGCTAATATGAGGCTCTCCTGGTTTTTACGACCCATTATTATATCCCACTTCAAGAACTACTAGCGAATCATCTCGGCTTTGCATGTTTAGGCAATTTTCTTTTTTTTATCTATTGACACGGTTCGCATAAAATTTTGCTTACCTAAAAACACCATCCTAACTTTTCAATCCGTTAGGAAACTACTATATGAAAGAAAAATTTATTCCATGAATCATTAGGGAGGTAACTATAATATTTATTTTGATGAGGATTTAGAAAATTTTGCACATTAACTTCTTGAAAATTTAGTTCACGAAAATTAAAAATGTAGTTTAGTTAATACATTATATTTTTTTTCATTTCGTTTAATATTGATTTTATGTGACATATTCGTATATACAAATGCTGTCACGGACTTCACTATATAACTTAGAAAGTTTTTTTAAGAAGATGTTTTAAGAAGAATAATGTTGTCATATATTGTTTCCTTCCATCTCTAAATATTTAAGCAGTACATGTCAAGATACTTCTCTGATGGATGCATTCTCCCCACTTCATTGATAATTATATTCAAGAGCCTATAATTTACATAAATTGTGCATTTAAACATTCCTCGTTAATTAGTATCTCTATTATTAAGGATCAGAGTATAGTAACCCCTCAGTCAATTCTAAGATTTAAAAAACAGTCTCAATGATTACCGAAAAAGATTGTACTATTATATTACTCTTACATTCTTCTTTTTTATTTTACTGTACCTCAAAAGAAAAAACAGATCCATTATAAGATAACTTACGTCCGATTATCCGTCTGTCACAGCCGTTTTTTTCGAAAACTGCATAACGTAGAAACTTCAAATTTATTAATAAAACATATTAACCCGCACATATCTCAACAGCCGACACTCAAAAACGTTTACATGGAAACTTTTGGGACGGGGATTGCGCCATGGGGAGAATATTTTTAGAATAAGGAAGTATTTTAAAAAGTATTTCAAAAATCAATTTTGCAGTATAGTGTGAAAGGGCTGCTATAAGTATATATTATATGGCCTTATCAAACTACGAGTATATAAGTTATTATATTTTTCAATATTTTTCCGTAATTACCAACAACATTTTTTTTTTCATAACTTAGGTAAAACATATAATAATGGAAATAACGAAAAAATATGCCTCCCCATAATTTTTGAAATTATGAGCTTTTTCAAGCCTATGTAAGACTTATATGATAAACATAACAATAAGATGAATGTCAAAGTTTTTACGATATTCACGATGATATAAAGGTTTCTCCCTTCTAAATTATATTAGATATCATTAAATATTTATTACGAAAGGAAGTTCACAGTATTGTCGACTCATGATAAATAATTTTACTTCAAACTAAGTACAGAATAGTAGACCCACAAACCTTGGAAGGTTTTAATTTTTTGAATATAACATGAAGAAACGTAATAACTGATTGCGTCCTTCTAGTATTCACTATTATTTCCCAATGGCATTCTTTTCCTTTTGTAATTTTGTGTTCTTGTTATATATTTACAATGTAATTAAATTTATGTCTCCATGGACGAGAATTGGAAACCAATTAAAATGCAATTCGTGCATGTGGAAGGTTAAAAAATATTGTTCTTAAAAATATACCAATAATATTCTTACTTAGTTTCCTCTATTGAAATTACTTTGGTTAAATTATTACTCTGAGTAAAATAGTAAATTCGCCGATGTCTGCAAATGAACAGACATTGAATGATATTGGGCTGCTTATTAATAGATCCAGGTGGCGAAGCTCGGACAGAGCTCGCTGTCGTATGCTCCGGTTAAATAATCAGTTCGTAATTAGTAGACTGGTAGCTCGTTTTAATAAATGCAGCTCATGTGTGCTTGAGGATCAATATGCTACTTTTAGCTCAAGAATTGAACTCCAGCGTATGTAAAGATTGTAGATGTTATTGAAGCAGTACCATTTTGAGTTTTATATCCTGGCTGTAAGTGGTACATGAAACTGGAGCTAGAAATATACTTGGAAGACACAATTTATGTAATAATATTCGCTGGAAAGTTTCAGAGCTTTTCAATGAAAAAACATTTACGTTAAAGTCTATTTATAAAATCTTGCAAATAAAATTCATCAAAGTATAAAATATTCTTAGTGTTTTTCCCTATACGTCAGTTTTCTCGAACGTGTCCTTTATTTATAATTTATAATGAAAAATTAAACTTGCTAAGTAATTATTAAAACTTACCAAGGCGTTTCGAAGTTGTCATCAATCGCCGGCTTAGATATGTTCTCCAAATATTCTAATAAAAATTTGCTAGAAGAATGGAAGGCATTTTTGTTTGAGTCTCAAATAAAAGACCGCAAATTGAAGTGCATGAGAGATATACTCAAAAGAAATGTCCATGTCCCCAAACCGGCTTTGGGTTGGAAACCGCAAGGAAAGACGAAACGTGCGAAGTAGATCTGTTAGCGGACTGTGTTAATGGAGCTGAAGATCATCGACAAGACTTGAAGTGAACCAATTCGTGAAGCACAGGATCGGTGAAGTGACGGAACATCTACCGGCATTTTCCCCACCGAAGGGACATGGATGTGTAGAAAAAAAGATAAAACAGTAAATATGTAATAATTTTTAAACAATATTATATTTTAAACAATATTATAACTTTTAAGGAATTTTAATAGAAGTTGGCATCCATTTAAATCTCAATTCTTTTATTAGCAAAGACGTCTTTTGTCAAGTTAGGGTTTTGTTGGGATAATATACTGTCGCAAAAAATAAAATTGTAACGCCTAATATTTCTCTATAGTTTTAAATTTTGTTTGTCTTTAAAATTGTTGTAATTGGTTAGATAGGTAACAAAACTGACTACAATGAGGTTAGCGGATATATAGCTAGTTACTTTTTATATGTGTGCTAATATTATACCTGTTTTGTATAATTCAGGTAATTAACAAAAGGTACGTGAAAATTGGCGCTATTTCACTTCTTACTTAATATGTTTTGTTTGGCAGTCGTGTTTCAGTTACTAAAAAAATATTGGCCCAGAAAGGAAATTAATAGCAATGAAAATAATCTACATAATAAAAATTAACTCCATCTTAAATTTGCACCATTTATTTGAATATCGAGTGTTATAAATAATGACTTTCTTTAAATGAATTAAACTTTTCAATTTCTTTTCCAAAGAACAGTAATTCATAAATGTGCTTGATCGACATAACTCATTTGGTAAAGTGCCCATCTTGCAAAACTCACCGATACCAGAGTGCATGAAATCGATGATAATCCCAACTGTGTTCGTATGTACATGCAGTACGCCACGCAGATCATCGTCCTTCTGTTTGATTGGCATTCTGAACATGCCTCATCATTTAGGGTCTTTGGTTCACTACACGTTAGCAGTGGCTTAAGTGTCGTTGCTCTCTCCGAATAACTACATATTGTAAAACAAAGTCTCTATCTCTCTGTCTGTCTGAAGACAATAATGTCAGAAACTACTGTACCGATTTTCATACGGTTTTCAACAATATATGATAGTGATTACCGAGAAAGGTGTAAGGTGTAAGGTGTAAGTTACGAAGATTTTATGTAACTTGGTCGAACTATGATAATAATTAAAGGTTTATAGGTTTTACGTAGCCCATACAGCTTGACTGGTATGGGCTACGTAAATCTTTAAAATATCGGAGATAGCATATTTATTTTGTATGAGAGTGTTTTTTGTGATTTTTTTTGTGGCAGGCATTTGAAATAACAATAAAATAAGCACAGAGCCAGACATTAAACGTTACTGGAATTGATCTTAGCGTTCAATGTGTTCCACAAGACCAATTGTATGTTGTCCTGTCGAGTGTGACATCGAAACATAATATGTTTGTTTTTGCACATAATGCGGTGGATGTAATAAATGTTTAATATAAAGAAATATTTTTGGTAGGTCTATAAAGATATATCTTCTAATTGTTAATGCTTTTGGAATAATTATTTTATAATTCGTATAAGACTTCACTAAAATTTGTAGTTAATATTTAGTAAAATTTTTTATGAATAAAAAGAGTTAGAAAAAAACTTCTACATATTAGTCGTGTTTTGATTTAACCTAAAAGCTCTACGCAATAGTCCGAATAATCCAATTATTACTTCATTACACCACACAAATTATCCCGACATAGATACTTAATGTTACCTCAAAGGTATACATAATTGATATAGGTTTTGTGCAAATTGCCCAACCTATGTCGATAATACGATAAATACGGTTCTGTGACGATAAATACGGATTAAGTTGGAAAAAATCCATATATCTGAGAATTTTCCTTTCTATTACCTACTCATACGAAGCCGGGCCGGGTTGCTAGTTTAAAATAAATATTAATAGCCATCTGTACGTTCTAAAAACAAACTTGTACTATAGCTGTGTCGATCGTGATTATAGCGTTAATAGTGTATTCATCCATATTGATTATCCAGATATGTGCACTGTTTTTTATTAGTCCAATATCAAGGGTGCGATAATTGTATAATTACAATACAAAATAAACATTTTCGAAATATTCTGAAGGTAAAAATGCGACTATTAAAAGTTAGCTAATATTAGTGCTTATCCCGATTTATGTCATTAAAAGAACTAAGAATTTAAAATTTAATATCGTTGCATTTATTTGTTTTACTTCTTCGTGTAACATTACTACAGGTTTAAGAAAATTAATATACAATGGTGGACTTATAGCTACAACATCAATCCCTCACAGCCAACCGTAATTAAGCAAGTGAGAAAACTAATAATTGTTGAGCATTATAATTAATAATTAAAAATAATATAGTCGTAGACAAATGAATTAGAATATTATTGAATAGGTACTAATGAGAAAAATAAAGAATTGATATAAAATTTTAAAAAAGTTAAATATCAAAACGTGGTGTATTCGATCTTTCATTTATTATGTATTATGTATTTTCAGAAAATTAATTATTTTCAGACGAATTCCAACACATGAATTGAGCTTGCTTTATTTATTTAATTTTAGAAATCGAAAATATTTTAAATAATTTTCTATAGAATGTAGTTCTATATCGAGAACTTTTGTTTCTAGAACGTAATAAATGATTATGGGTTGAAAGGTACTGGAACCTGGATCGGAGGTCTGAAACTGTCACAAGATTAAGACATTGCAAAAAAGGATAGAAGATAGAGGTTGAGATGTTCACGAATTTTTAACTATTTAAATCGTGGCCGATACTCACACTTTTTAAAGGACGAAAATGTATTTAACATACAGGTTTTGAAATCATTGCAATTTAGTGTGTGATTGTTTATTCAGATTACAAAGATATATGTCTCCTTAAAAAAAATATCTGCATAGGTATTGAAAACAAAGCCTTTAGGCATAACCATAGCAACTACATTAACGCAGCAATCATCTTTATTTATGGTATGCTCCCGGATTTAGATCCCAGTGCACTTTAGATTGAAGCCGTTAATGAGAGTGTATTTCGAAAACGAAATTACTACTAACAAAATTTACTGGCTATGCTATACAATATTAATAACAGTAACACAATTCCAGTATATTATACATCTTATACCGCTGGCGGTCGATCTTGAGCAAACCCAACACTCAGTCAGAGACACAAACAAACTTAACTCGCAAACTTATTACCACCTCACAACTAGACTGGAACTAACAAAATTGGGGAATAAGAAAACATTAACAAGATCCGCCAACGAGTGCCGTCAAAGCGCCTCCATTCCGGTAAGTTGTAATGTTGCCAATTATAAGTTTGTTGCGTGATGTCGGCGCGGCGATTCTTTTAATGCAGCAAGACACTTAGGCTATGCGCGATCGCTGAATGTGTGCTGTGTTGCTTTGTGCTAAATTATAACGTCTGCCTGTAGCAAATAATGTCACTCCGCACTAAGTAATGATTTGCAATGATAGTAACGCAGTGAACCATTTTAGGTTAAGTCAAATGTTCGTTCGTTTATAAAACGGTCGATGCATTTAAAAAACCTGTCAGTCGGCAATTGTCTGAGCTATAGGAAGAAATAAATATATGAACATAGTCATCGTGGTGTGTTGAATTAATCTCAAGATATACAGCTTTTGAGACGGGGCGCACTGCTGGGACCTGGGTTCGATTTCCGGCCGTTCGTCGAGCTGGGCTGGACTAGTATTCTGCTTGGCTTTCAGAGATTTCTCTCGTAGCAAAAAGTCCATCAGAAAAAGACAGGATATTATCAGATCTTAAAGTATTTTCTTTGCTTCATATATGGTAAAATGAATTCATTACTAACAAAACAGTTTCGTATATAGCTTAGTTAAGAGAGTGCTTGGATTGTGTCAGTAACAGATATGGCCGGATACGGAAGAGTTTCGTTGAGAAATGGGTTATTCACAATAATATTATTGTGAATAATTATATTAAAAATTTAAAAGATAATATAACAAGTTACTATCTTGCTTATAGTGTTTATACCTTGTAATATTCGCAGTAGATTGTAATGGTGGGTTTATGGCACAAGTTATAATCAGACTTTCTTCTGCAACACTTTTTTAGTACTGGATTACTTCAAAAGTCATTAAATATGATAAAATCATATTTTATATTATAAATATCACAAGATTAAAAATAATATTTACAAATAGAACTTACACGGAAAATTACTTGCAGTTATTTTAGCAAAAATGTATTTATTTACACATGCCGAGTAGAAATTGTTTAATGTTGTGAGAAACAACATTAAGATTTTTTTTATGCATTCATTTCGTAAATAAACTGGCAATATCGATTTTTTCTCCTTCAGATAAAACTATTTTTGGGTGACCGTGAACAGATAAAAAAGTTTATTACAACTGGTGCATTGATTCAAACATATATCCGTAGTCTCTTCGTAGGGTCACGTATCTCAAAAGATATAAAAGAACTTTTATAAGATCCTACACGTGTCCGTTTCTCCGTCACAGTCATTGGGCTCCGTCTAACCTATTAATTTGAAATTTAGCATACTAATAAAACCCGCACATATGTGCAGGTTTCAATAGTTAGTGCTCAAAAATATTTATATAGAAATTTTAAGGGGATGAGGCTTAAATATGTACCTAATTATGTGTATAATGTCGTTTGAAAGGGCTAATAATAAAGGTCTCAAACTTTTTTTCGTCATTGTATGTAGTATTTCCCAAAATGTCAACCAACATTTGTAAAAAAATACAGTTTTTGGAAAAGTTCTAGGAAAACTATAGCGACTGACCTAGATCTTATATTTTTTTTTTGAAAAATGTACAATGTTTTAACGCATTTGAAAAAACGGTAGGCAATATTTTTACCTTTGCGGTAAAATTAATATTTATGAATAGTATAATAGTATTGCTATCAAACTATTTATGAATACTAATTTTTACCTATATGCCCTTAAATGTACATAAGTGCGTAGATATTTACCGACCATTTGTAGTGCAAGTTCTGCTGAACTTGATAGGATTTTGTTAATAGTACTGCAATGCTCTAATAAAATATTTGGAACCTGCACGAAAAGTTTTCTCTTTACAGCTAATTATCTAATAACATTATAGCTGTTGTAAAGAAAATTGTCAAGTTCAAAGCTTTTGAAACTTAATTTGTCTCATCTAAAAGAAATTCGCCCGCCAGTTGACAGGATATAGTATTGAACAGTATGTACTCCTACGTCCCCTATCGAGAAACATCATCAAAATATATTCAGAAACCCTAGATACCAACATTATTATTACAAATTTCTGAAAGACTATTTTCTTATATTAACAGTGTACGAAAAATCAATTTTAATATCTATCATGTAGTGACAATTGAAATGTTCCTTAACAACCATAGTTATATAAAAGAGAAATATTATTTGAATGGGATTCCGACAGAGCCAAACTTAATGTCGATAATGAACCTTGTAGAAAAACTTAGCAGTAAGTAGTGATAGCTACTAGGTGTTGAATATGTATATATTTATATATATATATATATATACATATATGTATATATATATATATATATATATATATATATATATATATATATATATATACATATATATTAAATTTTTAATTAAGCCGTCATCGTGAACAACGTAAAAACTCATCAAAACGATGAGTTTTTGAGGTCAGAATTCTGTTCCGTTATTAATTTATGCAAGCGAAAGTATGTACAAAAATTGAAGAAAAACTAATTTAATCGGAACCGGATAAATTGCTGGCTATTGGTACTGCTTCATAGATTTTACCTATTGTTTTAATTATAAGGGCAAAACTCTTCTCAGATTTAAAGGCGAAAACCTGAATTGTTATACATACATTAAAACGTTACTGATAGGTCGAGCGTGTACCAAACAAAAAGGTGACTTCGGCGTTAATGTCGTTACTATGGTTACATTTGTAGGCTATTTTTTTCCTTAGAAAACAAATAATTCTGCTACTATTTACGAAAAATTATCCAATTATTTTTAAATTATGACTATGGCATATATATAATGCAATTCACACAATGTCCAATTTTTATGAAAACGAATTGTCAATCAACTATCCTTTGATAAACGAATTGTCATTCGACTATTCGTTTATCAACGTTTTGACACTATATCAAAATATACGTTTTTTCCTTAGATTTAAATAAATAAGTTTATTTATTCATTATAATAAAAAAAGATAAGATCTGGACAGAAAGGTCGATCTGAAAAAATTCTTAAAATACTCAATATCTTGAGTTCTGCCGTATAATTTAGACAATGTAATAGTGTAACCTAAATATTATATTATCTACTGGTTTCTAAGTGACGCACAATCAATTAGTCAGACAATTAGATACAACGAGACAAAAATTCCGAAAAATAAAATCCAATGAAATCATGTCCCTAAAACTATTTAATGCACAAACCTCTTTGTCTTTACTATATTATGATACGTGTAGTTATAATACTTATATAACTGTGGTATATAAATTATTCTCGAACTGTACTTTTGTACATTATTGCCAATGAAATAATTATGTTAGTTTGTAACATTCAAACAACCTTATATGCCAGTGCATCCTATTGTCGTCCTTAGCTATGGCGTAATAAATGTGTATTCTCAAAAGTTCAAAACTACAGTTTTGAAAATCATTCTACTTTGAAGATATTATTAATGATGATAATTTATTTCTGGTTAAAATATACACGATTTATATTATTTTCGGTAAAACTTTATTGAAGTATCTTAATTTAAATACTATGAACATTTATCTAAAAAACGTGACGTAACGGTTTGCGCAATTGTATTATAAGTATAACCAACACGGCCGGTTTGTAGATAGTACCTGTTGATGCAGTACATTTCATATGGAGAGACTTATATGTTCTCAAACAAATGTTTGTTTACATGCGACACATGGAATGCATACACATTTTTGGAGCTAAATTATTGATATTATATACACATTATCACCTGCAGAGTAGGGATAACACAGAGGATAAGGAAAATTCAAAAAGAAAACAAAATTGTGAAAATTAAATCAAATAATAATATAAAGCCTAGAAGAATATAAACATATTAATACTTTTCCTTTGCTAAAACTAATTAAAACTACTAGTTAGCTCCATCAAATCCACTTATGAATTGACCTTTCAAATGCGACTAAAGGTGTGTATAATAGGTAAGGTAGAAATAATTCAATTTAAAAACCTTTCCTCAGGCATTATAAAATTAA